>CM028130.1:321005000-322205000 GCA_016271365.2 Neoceratodus forsteri
AGAAAGAGGGAGTGAAGAGGGGTTAGGAGCCCTATAAAAAGCCTGTGGCTGGAACTATGATCCATTGAAATATTTCACAGACCCCAAGGTAGTGCGGCAGAGCAGGACATGAAGCTGGCAAAATAAATAGAACAGGCAATAGCTACAGGGCCCATGGTTCTCACAGGGGTTCCAATGTACCTGACATTGGTTGGAAGATAGAAAGTGCCCAAGGGAATGCCAAGAGGAAACTTTGTAAGTTGTGAAGGATTGTTTACTTCTGCAGCATTTAATAATAATAATAAATTATATTTATAGAGTGCAATTCTACAAGTCAAAGCACTGTACAATAATAAAATAGTAAAAAATATAAAACACAATATTAAATAGAATCCATAAAATTCTAACAATATAGACTAAAAGTAGGAAATTCACTGAATGCTTGTTTAAGGCTGTCTTGAAGCTGTCCATGGTCCTGCACTCTCGAATCTGATGAGGTAGAGAATTCCACAGAGTAGGGGCTCCATACATAAAGGCACGAGCACCAGATGTTTTCAGCTGAACCCTGGGAACCTCTAACAATCCCTCATCAATTGAGTGGAGAAGATGGCCAGAGCTGTAGGTAATCAGGAGTTCTTGCAGAGAGCTCAGACTCTGTCCATGCGCGGCCTTGTAGGTCAGAAGTCCAAACTTAAAGGTGATCCACCACTGTACAGGCAGCCAGTGCAGCTCACACAGCATGAGAGTGACATGACTCGAACGAGGAGTCCCCATCAACAACTGTGATACAGCATTCTGCACCAGCTGCAAGTGACACATATCAACCCCCAGAAGCCCCAGGTAGAGGGAGTTACAGTACCTAAGGTGCAAAGTCACAAAGGCATGGATCAATGTCAGAAGGTCGCTGGATGGAGCAAGGTGCTTAATCCTGGTGATGTTCCTCAGATGATAAAAAGAGAACTTGATGACTGATGACAACTGTGAATGCACTGTCAGCCCATCATCAAGAATCACCCCCAGGTTGCACACCCATTCAGAGGTCAGCAGCTGGGCTCCTCTGAGCCAAAGACCAGAAGACAGCACAGCCACCGACCTCTCTATCTGGTGGCCCGGATCCACCACCAACACCTCAGTCTACTCAGAATTCAATTTCAGCCAGATGTATTTCATCCAGTCATGGATTTCTGCCAGGCAGCTGTTAAAGACCAAGACTGCACTATCCTGATAAGGTACAAAAAACAGATAGAGCTGGGTATCATCAGCATAGCAGTGAAACCTCAGCCCATCTTGTCTTACAATGTCTCTGAGGGGCAGCATGTACACTGCGAACAACATAGGGGACAGCACTGAGCCCTGGGAGAACCCACACAGCAGAGAGAATGGATCCAAGGAAAAAATCCCTGATGCCACCCTCTAAGATCTGCCAGAGAGGAATGATTGAAACCATCTGAGGACCAGACCAGCTAGGCCACAGATGACCCTCAGGCACTTCAGCAGCACCCCATGGTCCACAGTGTCAAATGCTGAAGCAATATCCAGAAGCACCAAGATGAAACTGTACTTCTGATCTTTTGCCATCAAGAGATCATTGAGCACCCAAACCAGAGCAGTCTCAGTACTATGCCTCTTCCAGAAACCAGACTGGAGAGGATCATAGATATCGTGGCTGGTAAGATTGTTCTCCAGTTGTAGCACAACTACATTCTCAATCACCTTCCCAACAAAGGGAAGATTAGAGATAGGCCTATAGTTGGCAAAGCAGTTTGGGTCCAGAGCAGCTTTCTTAAGGAGCAGTGTCACCACCGCCTCCATCAGGGAGCTGGGAAACACCCCTGACTCTAAGGAGCACCAAACAATCTTTGCAAGGATAGGGCTGATGGACTCAATACTCCCCATTAAAAGGTGTGTTGGGCCCACGTCCAAACTACAGCACATTGGCCACATACCCTGGGCAATCCACACAATATTCACAATCTCTAACCAGTCAAAAGATATCCAAGAAGACCGAGGAGGGGTGACCAAGCAATGATCACCGTAAAATCCCCATAGAGAATGCTGGATGAATCTCGGCCCTGATGTTGGCCACCTTATCAGCAAAGAATCAAGCAAACTTATCCCATTTCAGGCATGGGATGACAGAGGATGTGATTCTTGATCTACTGTAGTACCAAATAGTGGGGAAGACATGATCCAAGCAGTGGGCTGTTGGGTAACAGTGATTATAACAGTACTGACTTTTTGGTGATATGGGGAAGTTTCTTAACCAAAATACTTCAGGAAAGCTAATGTTGATAAACTGAGAGATTGCTAGAACTAATTTAATGACTACCTCACTGAGTGCAAGTATTAATTCCATGTGGAAGGGCCTGAAGCAGAATATAACAGAGGCAAGGACTATAGATGTCCTTCTATGAAACAACTACAATTAAATAAGGGCTTGAATGAATATTCATTCATAACAAGGTATTGGTTCCACCACACCTGGAAAACTGTGTCAAGTTATGATCACCACCATAGTTCAGGAAGGACATTCAAGAGGGGTCAGCACAGGGCCACTAAACTGGTTGGTGATTTTGGAGGCAAGAGCTATGAGTGGAGATTGGATAGACTCAAGTTACAGTATTTAGCCTAGAAAAGAGAAGGCTGAGTGATGACTTTATCTTGGTTTCCTGAATACTAAAACAAAAGAAAGATTGGGGTATATAACAATGTTTAAGCTGTTGTTCAAGCAGAAGTAGAGGGCATTCCCCTTAAGCTGGAAGGAGGCAGAATCAGGGTAAATTCTGGAAACATTTAGCACATTAGTGAAAAACCCAGACCTATCCATTCAATGATAATGAACAGTATTTCCGGCTTTATTTGCACATAGAAGAAAAATAACAAAAACAACGTTTTTTGGTTTGCTTAACCACATTAGACACATGTAAATTGCAGGGTGCTAGTTTCTGTCCTTAGTAAGGAAAATGAGGATAATATCCATTGCAAACTAATGCAAGCCACAATTACAACTGGACACCTCTCCTAACCAGGAACTCAGAGCAAGCAAAGCAAGTGAACACACCCATCACTCGCTTACGTAGCAACACTAGAGGTCGTTATCAGAGTGTGATCAAAAATAGTGGAAGGTGGTATAAAATGAATAAAGTTAAAGGGATACCACCAAAAAGTGACAAGGGCTGTGCAACCCAAAGTTAAAAAAAGAAGCCAGATAAAGCAGTTAGTGAATAAATAGAGAGTTCCAATTAAATAGATAAAAAAACAAGAAAACAAAGTTAAAAGTGGTAGTGAAGTCAAAGTACACAAGACAAATACATAGATTTATAGATAAACATTTTTACAATAATACTTAACTCTCTGGGTACCAACAGAATTAGAATGTATTGGAATTCTGGACTGATATATCAGTCCATGGCCCTGCAAAGGTTAAAACAGAACGAGACAGAGATTCATTCTATATTGTAAGTCCTGTCCTTGGTTGTATCAGCAGAGCCGGCAAGTCTACTAGTGCAGGCAGCAGAGCCAGCAAGTCGATGCTACTGCAGATTCAAAAAATTCAATTTCTACACAGCAAAGCCAGTGAATCTTTAAGATAAGTAATCAACCTCTTGCATCAAAGTAACATGGCAGAGTAGGCAAGTCCTACCATGCTGGCTTCCCACTACTGCAGAAGAACTCTGTTTTGCTACACGTCTTGCTGAAAGTAGAATCAAAGCAGTGTAGTAAAAAGAATGCTGTCTGATAGAAGGTCAAACTCCAAATGACCTTTAGCTTAACAATTATTAGAGACAAACTCAGGGAGATAGAGTCATCAAACCTCTATGGAGCCATCAAGTATACCCAAATGCCTCAAGATAGTACAGCAGAGCTGACAAGTCTTACTGTGCTGGAAAATCTATACTGCAGGAAGCCACTGATTTTCTGAAACAGCCTAATTGCTGGAGATAAAAAGTCTACACTGCGGAAACTACTGATTTGCTGAAACAGCCTTTTACACCTAACTTCAGCAGAGAAGGCAAGTCATCCTGAAGTGGAAACCAGCGAAGCAGAGCAGAGCATAAAAATCATACTGCCTGGTGGAAGGTCAACAAGATGTTGACCTTTAGCAGATATCAAAGCAGAGCTTTCAAAAAGTTAAATGTACCCTAACTCAGCAGAGCAGACAAGTCATGCTTGAGTAGGATTCTGGCTCAGCAGTGCAGACAAGTTGTGCTGCCCACAACACTGAAATTATAGTTAAAGCTTGTGGCAGAGCACAGAAGTCATGCCATGGACTGGAAAAAAATGTACCTTAACTAAGCAGAGCAACAAGTCATGCTTGAGTGATCTACTGGCACAGCAGAGCAGACAAGTTATACTGCCCAGGATTACTGGCGAGACCACTTCATGACCTATGGCAAAGCTAAAAAAAATCATGCCACAATAGAAATTTTATGGCACAGCCATTAATTACAAGTAACTATGTAGTGGCAGTTCCTCATTTAACCCATTAGGGGGCAAGGTATTTGAGGTGTAGATCCAGAATGCTTCACATTGCAGTAATAATCTTTTGACATTACCCCCACTAGTGCCTATTTCAGTTTTATCAATCCCAATGAACTTTAGTGATGCAGCTAACCCATGTCCTGCTTCCCTGTAATGGTTTGCCATCACATAACCCTCGTTATTGTTTCTAATGGCAGCTTTTTGCTCACCTATTCTCTTTTTTAATGCTCTTTTGGTATCACCCATATAACCAAGTCCACAGGGGCACATAAGTAGGTAAACAACTACAGTGGTACTGCAATTGATAAAATGGTTAATGGTGAGCCTTTCACCTGTACAAGGATGGCAGAAAGATTTTGTTTTGATGGTGCTGGAATAATGCGTACAGTGCCCACATCTGAAATTGCCCACAGGGGGTGGCAGTAACCAGTTTCCTTGTTGAGGTGTTGGTGGGAGAACTACATTGACTAAAATGTCCTTAATATTTCTTCCTCTTCGGTATGTTACCCTTGGTGTCTTTTCTGCTATTTCTTTTAAAGATTGGTCTGAACTTAGTAAAGGCCAATTTTTTTTTTTTTTACCACTTTTCAATTTGTTTCATGAGTGGATTGTACTGGGTTACAAGAGTAGGTATTTCTTGATTTACATCTGGATTGTTTCTCTTTAGCAGTCTGTCCCTGTTCAGATTTTTGGAATGGGTTAGTGCTTCCATGATCAGCAGTGACTCACAGCCTCTCTGTCTAAATCTTAGTGCCAATTCTTGACTAGCCTCCCTGAAGCTAGTGTCAGTCAAGCAAATCCATCTTGCTCTGATGAATTGACTCTTTGGAATAATCTCTGTAATAGCAGTAGGGTGGCATCTGTCTCTTCTCAGGAGCATGGTGTGTGACAAGGGCTTTCCAAACACTTTGGTGTCAAGCTGATGCCCTTGTTTGTAAATCAATATGTTCTTTAATGGTATTTCTTTCAGGTCAGCCTGGTAGGTAAACTTCAGATTCTGATTGGTTGAATTTATATAATCTATAAATTCTTTTAACATGGCTAGTTTACCAGTCCAAATTATAAGGCAATCATCTATATATTGCCACCATATTTTGATCTGGGTACTGAAAGGATTCTGGTTTGCATCAAACACATATTGTTCCTCCCATTGTTCCATACACATATTGACAAGGTTTGGTGCAAATGTCATGCCCATCGCTGTGCCTTTGTGTTGGCTGTAGTAATTTCCATTGAAGCAAAATTAGTTGGCTTGTAGCACAAATCTTGCCAGGTCAGGACATAAACAGTGGGGGGAGAGTGTTGTTCCTATGGCTTAGTGCACTTTTTAATGCATCTAGAACCCCCCCCAAGGAATGTTTGAATAAAGACTCAACATCTATTGTAACTAGCCAGTCACTTTCCTCTACTACCAGGTCTTTAACTGCTCTTAAGGCATCATTTGGGTCCTGAACAAAACAGCGTAGTTGTGGAACTGTTTTTTTAATGTAGAAATCAACAAATTTGGAAATGGGTTATGACGCTGATCCAATTGCTGATACTATTGGATGACATGGCACAGGTTGAGTTTCTTTATGTATCTTTGGCAACAGGTATAACACCGGTTTTCTTGGAAATTTCACTGATATAAGTCAGCTTCTTGTTTTGAAATCCATTGTGCTGTAAGTCCTCTTTGAATCAATAGATTTGCCCTTTCCATTGGTTCTACTGTGGGGTCAGCAGGTATTTTTTTTATAGAAAGTCAGATTTGGAAGTTGCCTATCTGCTTCTTTAAATAGTTACCTCCCACCCATATTACCACAGCTCTGCCTTTGTCAGCTGAATGTATTACCACATCATACAAGTTCTCTAGTTCTTTTATGGCTTGTCTGTCTTTCCATGATATGTTTTGTTGATTTTTCACATGCTTGTTTTTTTGAAGCAGGTTGTGTACTTCCTTTGAGACAACATTAAAATAGGTACAAAGTGTGGCATTAGTTTGGGGGGACAGAATGTAGATGGATTTTTTAAGTTAGTAGGTTCCCATCTTGTTGAGAGGTTACAGGGAGAGGGTACTCAGGGTTGTGTGACTTGTTGGTTGAAACATTTTTTCAACTGTAGCCACCTTAAAGATTGAAAAAGGTTGACTTCCACTTGGAATGGATTGACACAATTGATTGGAATAAAGTTCAATCCTTTACTTAACACCAGAGTCTGAGTATTGGTAAGATATTTTTAAGACAGATTTATGATCTCCAGATGCTGGTCCTCTCTCTGGAGGAGCATCTCACCTGGCCCAGTCGTGCCTCCCTCTCCAATGCTGTTTCCCTCTCTCTTCTCTTATACCTCTCTCCTTTCTTCTTCCCCATCCCCATGCTTGTTCTTTTCTTTGTGGTCTTTCTGAAGGGCCTAGGTCTAGATGTGTCATGTTCTGAGGTAAAAAAAATGGCTAATATTGACTAATATTGGCGTCTCTATAGCTATCAACACCAGTGTCACTATCAGGTCCAGATGGTATGTCTAAATTACCACTTTGAAACTCATTATGTCTGTTGTTAGTGTTGTATATATGCTTTTTCAGCCCATGCCAGGAATACACCATTTCTGCTGCATAATCGCTTTCA
This sequence comes from Neoceratodus forsteri, assembly GCA_016271365.2. NCBI lineage: Eukaryota > Metazoa > Chordata > Ceratodontiformes > Ceratodontidae > Neoceratodus > Neoceratodus forsteri. The sequence goes on from CM028130.1 coordinate 321,012,065, forward strand.
TCGCGAGCAAATTCCTTTTGTTTATAAGTGATCAAATCAGCCTGAAATTTGCTAATAGTATTGTCTGTGCATGCTTTGAGTGAATCAAGGTCTGTACTGGATATTTGTCTTTAGTTTTGGTTCCAGTACAACAATATTTGCTGTTGCCTTTGTTGCTTCTTTTTAGCCTTTTTTATTCTAAATTGCATAAGGTCTTGGCTACACTTATTGATTTTTTTCTCCCAATTTGTAATATATTCCTTGTCATCCATATTGAATGACAGTGGTTTTTGAATCATTATTCCATAAGGTATGTGCTTATCTCTCCAGTATTGAGAGAGTGAGGTAGCATGCAGGTTAAATCTGACCTTTTCCTTTTAAAAAATTCTAATGATTTAAAATCAGTACTATTTTGTCTAGTATGTAGGTTAACACCTGAAAAAAGAGCTCTTATCTAGTCAAACCATAGTGCAATGTTATTTTCTGCCTCATCAGAGAATTACAAAATATCTGTGTTTGATGGGTTAGTTGTTGGATTTGAGGCACTTGTATAGGCATTTTGATTCCCTTCCATTTTAAGAGTGTGAAGTGCAAATATGGTGCAGCTCCCACCTATAGAGGCTTCTCCTATGTCTCTAAATACCACTTAGCACAGAAAACAAGAATTGGGGTCTCTCACCAAATTTAAAAATGCCAGGTGCACATACCTAGGAAATACTGTATCTGTGAGACAAGATGACACAAGAACATGGAGTTGGCTCAGCACATTACTGAAAAACTCAGACCTACATGGTCTAGGGTGACAAACAGTATTTCCAGCTTTATTTGCACATAGAGGAACAATAACAAAAACAACTATGTTTTTTTCTTGTTTGCTTACCCATATAAGACACATGTAAAGTGTAGGTTGCGAGTTTCTGTCCTCAGTAAGGAAAATGAGGATAACATCCATTGTGATTTAATGCAAGCCACAATAACAACCAGACACTTCCCTTAACCAGGAACTCAGAGCAAGCAAGGTAAGTGAGCACACATGTCACGTGCTTACATATCGACACTAAAGGTCATCATCAGAGCATGATCAATCATAGTGGTAGATGGTATAAAATGAAAGAAGTTAAAGGGCTACCACCACAAAAGTGACAAGTGCTGTGCAACAAAAAGTTAAGAAGAAGTCAGATAAAGCAGTTAGTCAATAAACAGAGTTTTTCAATTAAACAGATTAAAAAGCCAAGAAAAATCACTTAAAAGAAGTAGTGAATGTAAAACGCACAAGACGAATGCATAGATTTATAGCTAAAGAATTTTACAATAATATTTAGGACAAGACAGAAATGTATTCTATATTGTAAGTCCAGTCCTTGGTTGTATTAGCAGAGCTGGCAAGTCTGCTAGTGCAGGTAGCAGAGCCAACAAGTCAATGCTGCTGCAGATACAAAAAATCAATTTCTGCACAGCAAAACCAGTGAATCTTAAAGATAAGAAATCAACCTCTTGCATCAAAGTAACACGGCAGAGGAGGCCAGTCCTACCTTGCTGGCTTCCCAATTGCACAGGGGAACAATGTTTTGCTACATGTATTGCTGAAGGTAGAATCAAAGCAGCATAGCAAAAAGAATGCTACCTTATAGGAGCTCAAACTCCAAATGACCTTTAGCATAACAATTATTAGAGACAAGCTCAGGGAGATAGAGTCATCAAAGCTCAACAGAGCCATTGAATATATCTAAATGCATCAAGATAGTACGGCAGAGCTGAGAAGTCTTACCGTGCTGGAAAATCTATACTGCAGGAAACCACTGATTTTCTGAAACAGCCTAATTGCTGTAGATAAAAAGACTACAGTAGTGGAAACCACTGATTTTCTAAAACAGTCTTTTATACCTAACTTCAGCAGAGCAGACAAGTCATACTGAAATGGAAACCAACACAGCAGAGCAGAAAAGTTGTACTGCTTGGTGAAAGGTCAGCAAGTTGTTGACCTTTAGCAGATATGTAGTAATCAGTAAAAAGCTTTATTTTTATACAGCATATGCTGTAAATTCACATCATTAGGACCCAGGTCCTGTTTTCATTTATACACAGAGTTTCACATAAAATAATTACAAAAAAACAGTGGGTACGTCAATATAATTACGCCATAAAACAAGGCATTAAGTAAATATATAATGAGGTAAGTTATTGTATACTAACCATTGCATATACATCGTATCCTTAATTCATACTTCAAATCCCTTATGAATAATTTAATACTGTCATTTACTGTTATTTTAGTTTTGTGTATTGAATGCCACACTTCAAATGAAGTAGCAGCAAAACACATCCTACAGTACTTAGTTAATCTGGGCGATTTAAAACATTGTAAGTTTGTTTGTCTCAAATTATGCTGATGTTGCATTTTTTTGAATTTTTCTTATAAATAAATTGTTTTTTGAAAGTGAAAAACTTTGAAAATGTGATTTGTCCAAGCTAGTCTTCTTTTGTGTTCTGTGGTTAACCATCTTTTTTTTTAATTAAGTATATTTTATTGACCTTTTTCTCCACTTTAAGTCAGTCAAGCATACAGGTCAAAGAGATACAACAAATCAGTGAGACTGCATATTAGTAAAGAGGAGTTAAAAAGAAAAATACAAAAACCAAATAACACTGAAGACACATCAGATACACACATAAAACTGAACCCCCTCCCCCTCCCCAAACCCTCCCTACCAAGCATTCCCTTGAAACAGTTAGTAGTGTAGTACATATAATCCTTAGTGTTGGAGCATGCTGTTAAGATAAGACTGTAAAGCCTCAAAGCCCATTATATGGATTATGGAGGCCTTATGGTTTCCATATGGAAAGCAGCACTTCCAGAGGGCCCCAGAGACGCTGATAAGTGTGGGTCCTATCTCTCATATAAGCAATGTGCTTTTCTAGTTACAATGAAAGCAATATTTTTCTGTACCACTCTGTGATTGAGGACAAAAATTCCTCCTTCCAGTACTTCTTAACTAATAATTTGGCAGTAGCAGCTGTTAAAGCAAGGTGTGCCTTTCTGATTCTGGGCATTCGAGGGGGAAATAAATATATTAAACAGGCTTCAGGGGTGAACAAAGTGTCTAAGCCCAATAATAGATCTAGGACCTTCTTAATGGATTGCCAGAAGATTTGTACCTTGTAACAGCTCTACAACATGTGGTATAGAGTGTCATTTTCAAGTTTACACCATGCATATATTGGAGACGAACCAAGCCCTATTCTGTTTAATTTAACTGGGGTAAGGTATATATTGTGCATAATGTTAAATTGCACTTGATGAAGCCTATTCTGCCAAATCTTTTCCCACAAAAGGGAGTCTATGGACAATTCTAATTCTTGTATCCAATAGCAACAGACCCCTTTTGGCAAGACAGGATCCATATCCTGCAACTTTTTATATACTAAAGAAACAGAATGAGGATGTCTTGCTAATTGCATGAGCGTGTTTAACTCAAAGGCCGATAACATTAATGTTGTGAGCCCTACAAATGATTGGAAGGCTTTCCCAATCTGAATGAACTTGAATCTGGAAGTGTCTGGTACTCCAGGCCATAACTGGTATTCACTAAAAGGAATAAACTTCCCATCTTTGATAAAGTCAGTAGTTTTGGAGTACTTGACCAATGGCCAGAAGGTGGGTGGTATTGGCTTATCAGCTATTTTAAAGTGGGGGTTATATATAAGGGGCTGCTCCAGTGATTGGTGCCAATTTACAGAGAGATTGTTCTGGCTTTGGTGCAATGCTCTGATGGACCACCCTATTGGGGTAGTTTACAGTGGTTTGGGTAACTTAGAAGGAGTAACATATAAGAGAGACAATAAGCAGGAGTGCTATGAAGCTAGGTACTGCTCCAGTTCCAGCCATAACGGGGAGTAATTCCACGTAGTGTAAGGCTACATACACTGGTTCCAGTAGCCTAGCTTACTGATATGGAATGCAATATAGTATCTGAAAAAGGAGGGAGCTGCTAAACCACCCCGGATTTTAGGTGCAGTAAGTGTGTAATAGGCCCTGCGAACTCCTTTCCCCTTCCATAAGAATGCATTTAGTGACTTCTGGAGATTGTCAAACCATCTTTTGGGTAGGAAACAGCCCAGCATACCTAGTGGATAGAGAACACAAGGGAGTATATTCATCGTAACCATGCTGAGCTTACCCCTAAAGGAAAGTGGAAAGGATCCCCATCTATCCATATCCAAATATAGTATTCTTAGTAACTTAGAAAGATTCTCCTTGATTATTGTAGGCATATCCCATGCTACCACTATGCCCAAGTAGGTAAGATATTTAGCTTCCCAAGAGAGGTGATGAGCTGCCAATTCAGTCTAGGTCACTTTGCTGTTAAGAGGAAAAACTTTAGTCTTGGATCTATTTAACTTATAATAGGACACTTGAGAGAATGTTTCAACTTCCACCAACAAGGCTGGAATAGATGTTTGGGGATTATCTACATGAAGCAGCAAATCGTCTGCATAGGCAGACAGTGCATAACTTGTGTGCCCAACCTTTATTCCAATAATTGCTTGGGAAGATAACAGCTTGCTAATAAATGGCTCTAGGTAACAATTAATAAGAAGGGGGGATAGCAGGCATCCTTGTCTGGTGCCATGAAATAATGATATCGGGTTTGAAAACCTTCCGTTGCACCAGACATGAGCTGTTGGAGAGGTGTATAACAGTCGCACCCATTGCATAAACCCAACAAGTGGCCCAGAACTGGCCAGTTTAGCAAAAAGGAAGTCCCAGGAAACACGGTTGAATGCCTTCTCAGCATCCAGGGACATGAGCACAGCTGGAGTATCAGAGTCCCTGTATGCCAAGATAAGGTGCAAGAGTTTCCTCATATGGTCTCCTGAGGACCTACCAACCATGAAGCCCACTTGTTCTTTACCTGTTAGTTCACCCATAATAGGGGCAATCCTGTTAGCCAAGATTTTAGTGAGGATTTTAATATCTGAGTTTAATAAAGAAATAGGGTGGTAATTTCTAGCAATAAGGGATCTTTCCCTAATGTTGGTATCAGGGTTGTGAGGGCCTCCTGGAAACTTGGGTCAGAGAATCCACTCGTACACCAGAAATTAAAAACCTCTTCAAGCAGTGGTGCTAGAAGTGACAGGCATTTCTTATAGAGATTATTGGAAAGGCCATTGGGACCCAGAGACTTATCAACAGGTAACTGATTGATGGCCTGTCATATTTCTCTGATGGTAATATGGGTGCCTAGCAAGACAACTTTGTCAGGGGAAATCTTGGGAAGGGTGACTAAACCAGGGTAATGAGCTATATCTTCCCCTGAGGAATATAAAATTGGGTTGACAGGGGTTAACCATCCTAATTCTTCAAATAATAAACATTGATGTGTTTTATATTCCTTAAGCAGGATAAACTATGCAAATCTATTGTACATTACAACTATCTTAGACAATATCAGCTTATTTGCAAAGCCATACACATGGTTGCTGTAATCAGGGACTGGCATCAATAGCTGATTGACCACTAGGGCCCTCATCTGTTTATTTATACAGAATTTAGATAGTCTGAAAGCCCCCAGCCTTTTGTTTACTTACATTAATGTATCGTCAATATGATGACCAAAATTTTACCTTTCATCAATCTAAACACCCAAGTGTCTATAGACATTTTCTTTGGCTATTATTTGTTTTTGGTTTAATATATAGAATGTTAGCTTCCATTTTCCTGCCTTGATTTCTAAACACCATTAATTTCATTTTTTTACTATTTAATACTAGGCCTGAGTCAGACATCCATGTGCATAGGCTCGTAAAGTTATTTTGAAGATTTTTCTCCAGTAAACTTACATTTTCTCATGTACTACCATAACGGTGCCATCTACACATAGCCTAATGTTTGAAAACTTTGCCACTTCTGCTAGTTGATTTAAGTAAATAAAAAACAATGTGGGACTCAAAATGGAGCCCTGCAGGACACCTCCTGGACCAAAGCCTCGCCTAACAAGTGTCAACAAACACTTGTTGAGTATGTCCCTGCAGGTAAGATTTAAACCACCTGAAGGCCTTCTCTGAAAGCTTTATCTCCAATAGCCTATTGTAAATCAAACTGTGGTCAATGGTTTTGAAGGCCTTTGAGAGATCCATGAACAATGCACCCACCGACCTACCACACTCCAGTCGGGATGATACAAGATCCACTAGGTCAGTGAGCATGGTGCCTGTGGAATGCTCTTTTCAAAAACCCGACTGGTACATGGAATGCAAGGAGTGCTGTTCTAAGTGGTCCCCCCGCTGCACCAATCAATCCAGACCTTCAGCACCACCAACAACAGAGCAATGGATTCATAGCTGGTGAGCTCAGATGTGGAGGCCCCCTTGTGTACTGAAGTTATGTTTCCTTTTTTTCACAGGCTTGGGAAAATTCCCTCCAATAAGCTCCAATTAAAAAGCCTAGTCAAAACTGGGGCTGTGATATCTATTGAATCCTTCAAAAATCTAATTTCAGTGCCATCTATACCAAAGGACATCCATGAGTTTAGTTTCATAATCTCTTCTTTCACCTGTTTACAGATAATATATTTAAATCTGAATCTATGTATGTGTGCTGATAATGTATTTGTTTCGAAAGAAACTATATTATTAATAGGAATAGAAATCTGAATATCTGGGAGAGTCACAAAGTATTCATTGAGAATATTTGCAGATGTACTTGTCTTTTTTTTCCATTTTTAACCATTCATATTGGAGGTTTCTGGATTACTGGATTTTCAAAAGTTTTTATTAGGTTCCAGTATTGTCTTGAAGCAGTGGCCTCTTTAGTTTTATTACTATAATATTTTTGTTTAGCTTTCTTAGTTTTTAGTTTAAAATCGTTTCTCTCTGATTTATATTTCTCCCAGTCTATTGGGTCTAACACGTTTCCTGCCTTTTTCCATAGTCTATTTGTAATACATATTTGCCTGTTTTAGTTTTTCAGCAATCCAGGGTACATGTTTCTTCCTTTGATTTTGGTATTGAAATGGAGCCAGTTCATCACACACCTATCTAAACCAATTTGTAAATCCTTGGATAGTCAATTCCAAGAATGGCATCAAAAACAGCATATCCCATCTTACAGCAGATAATTTAAATAAGAAAAGTGCTTTATTATATTGCTTGAATGGCCTTCATCTAACTTTTAAGGGCACTGTTTTAGTTATTTGCCACTTTCTATCTAAATCTTCAAAATTACAATTTAGAGAGTTGTGATCACCCAAAACAGGTTGGTTTACTATAATCTGCAAAGGTGTCATATTAGCAATTATAAAGACCAAGTCCAGAATGTTTTCTGGACTTGTCAAACACGTTTTCCTAGTTGGTTCAATAATTGCTTGTTTTACCTGTAAAAGTTTAAAGTTTTATTCCAGGGATCTTCCCCTTGGGTTACCCAAGGTGCATTAAAATAACCAGTAATTAATAAATCTAATCCTTGTGTTTGTTCTTGTATAACCTGGAAAAGATTTTCAAAATCACACATTTTAGTTCTAGGGGTGCATAGATTACCCCAATAACAACCTTTATCTTTTGAATTTTAACCAGTAAACAAGCGATTAATCCTATGTTCCCTGAATAGTTTCAGTTTGTCCCAGGTCTCATCTACAGAGTAGCAGACCCCCGGCCCCTTGTCTACCCTTTCAATCCGGTCTGTGACTAAAAAAATCCTTCTAGTTCTAATTCTTTAGTGTCAATTTTAGAACTTAACCATGTCTCCATTATTGAGACCAAGTCAGGTATTTCAGTGGCTATCCAAGTTCTAAAGAAATCAATCTTAGACTTAATACTCCTAGCACTGTCACAAACTAATTTTAACTTGCATACAGATTCAGGCCCAGGGTTTGTTTCTATGTCTCTTGCTAATATTAACATCATGGCAAGGCAATTTATACATTTTTGAGATGCAATGGTTACAATAAATTCACCTTTTACATGTTTATTTAATTGAAAACTAATCTTACCAAATGAGTTTCTTCTCTTGTATGAGTTTTGTAAATGTGAATGCATTTGAGCTGGGTCCCCTACATTAGAAGGTCCCAGCTCAACAGCCAAAATAGCAGAATTTTCTATCAGATTTGGGCCAGTGTATTTAACATATAATGCCAATGCAATAACAGTGTAAGTAAGTAGCCTCAATAATAATTTCATTGTCTTATTTAAACTCTCTATTTCTGCAATAGATACGATAGGCTAAAAATGATATGGTCCCAGTTTATTTCTTTCCCCAACAGGAATCTATTGCATAAACTATCCCTCTTGAACAAATTACAAATATTCTATGTATGTCTGTATAAGGGATAAACTTTTTAAGTTAAAATAAACGTGCAAATTGCAATTTTAGAAACAGCTTTGTTAGTCTAACCTGTTTCAAATTCTCTGTTACCACACCACTCATGCCTGTGCACCACACTCATGCTGTGGAGCAGTGTGGGGTTTTAAATACTTGACCCTACCTTATGGGAGGTACACTCAGCCACTGGCTTGCCCTGAGCCTCCATGCCTGCTGAGGTCTGGATGTTAACAGTTTTGTAGGCTACAATGATCTTCCGTGAGGCTTTCTCAGTGGTGTTCAGCCTGAAGCAGCAACAGTTCAGGTAGCAGCAGAAAAAAATTATCTGGCATTCTGTGGAGTGGCATGGGATTTTAAATGCTTGACCCCACCTTGTGGGAGGTACACTCAGCTGCTCTCTTGCCCTCAAGCCCCCGTGCCTGCTGAGGTCTGGATGTTAACAGTCTTGTAGGCTACAATGATCTTCTGTGGGGCTTTCTCAGTGGTGCTCAGCCTGGAGCAGCAACAGCTCAGGTAGCAGCAGGAAAAATAATCTGATATCAAAGCTGAGGTTTAAAAAGTTAAACGTACCCTAACTCAGCAGAGCAGACAAGTCATGCTTGAGTAGGCTTCTGGCACAGCAGCACAGACAAGCTGAGCTGCCCACAATACTGAAGTTATACTTAAAGCTTGTGGCAGAGCGGAAGAGTCATGCCATGGACTGGAAAAGAATGCACCCTAACTCAGCAGAGCAACAAGTCATGCTTGAGTGGGCTAAAGGCACAGCAAAGCAGACAAGCCATACTTCCCAGGATTACTGGTGAGACCACTTCATGACCTATGGTAAAGCTAAAAAAGTCATGCCATGCTACAAATGTTATGGTGCACTGGAAACATTTACAGTACTTCACAAAAACTGTGGTTATCATGTGGAATAGCCTATGCAGTTATGTTATTTAACTACTATACCACTGTGCAAGCTTTCAATGCATTTTGTATTAGCAGATTGATTTGTTTATTAAAGAGACCAGAAGAAGTAACTGGATCTTCTTCTCATGCTATTGTGCTAGGATATTGACATGGGGTTCTGACACCCTCAGGCAATCAGATTCCTAGCCTTTTTTCTACCCATTTCAAAATTTGTGCTAGTTGATTTCTTGATTGTGTAACAGCGCTTTAACAAATTTATACTTAAGAGTTATTTGTAGTTTGTTTCAGTTCCTGTAGATTTTTTGCTATAGGTTCAAATCAATTTATTGTTTTAGCTTTATTTGTGTAGTGCTGTTATTATTCAGGACTATCTTTAATTTAGTTTGGGTGTGTTGTAGTGGGGGGGTCAGTGTTGCTTTGGTTATTTTGAAGACTAATCCCTATTGCTTTGTTTTTAAAGGCAGGTAACAGTGTGGCATTGCTCTGGCAAATAATAGACTGTTAATTGACCTGTCAATACACCAATTATTCATTAGTTCCATCTCTTATGTATATAATGCAGTATTAAGTGATCTGTCAATCAGTTGTTATTCACTAAAGTGACATCATTTGAAGCTGTAATGAGATTTCTCAGCAACAGAAAATTAGCTGGTAATAAGTCAACCATGTAATACATTGCTTTAAATCCTCACACACAACATATGTACACTTGAGTCAGTGACTGAGGAATCAGAACCTGTGATATTCCATTTCACAGTTCACTGCACTAACAGCCAGACCAGTGCTTTTTAATTGAGGTCACCATGGCCCAGTGTGGCCACAAGCAAAATTTTCTACATTGAATCAGAAAAAGTCAGCAGAAAAAGACCACTGGCCCATCCAGTCTTCCCTGATTTAGCCTACCTTACCCCAGGACCTAATGTCTAGTTGGGGTTATTGCTCCCACCTACATCATCCTTGCCCCTTTCCTTACTGCTTCCCCCTATGTAACAATTAAGCCTTTCAATCAATACCAGCTATGTCTGAAACCATTACTGGTTCTTGCCTCCACCATTTCAGTTGGTAGGCTGTTCCACAGCTCACCCACTCTCTCTGTAAAATAAAACCTTTTGCACATCACTACTAAATCTCCCCCAGACAGTTTCCACTAATGGATCCATGTTTTTAATTCACCAGTCCTGCTATATATTTCCCCACAATCTACCTTATTCACTCCTTTCTGGAACTATAAGGTCTCTGTTATATTGCAGGCAAACAACAAAAAGGCAGTGCACACAGATGGCATGTTTTAAAATGATGACATGCTTGTATATTAAATGCATAAATGAATGTCAGTGAGCAAAGACAAAGGCACCCCCATGATTCAGAGCTTGCTGCTCCTTCATCTGGGATCTCTGTCATATCTTGTCAGGGATCTCTATCATATCTCTCCTCTCCCTGCTGGTCTCCAGGGCATACATGTGCAGGGCCTTCAGCTCATCCTCACAGGATTTGCCCTCTTGGCCATGAATCATTATGGTTACCATCTGCTGTATCATATCTCATCTATCTTCATCTTTTTTCCTTTTTTTTCAGATGGGGCTCTTGACCTAGGTACAATATTCCAGATGCAGCTGTGCCAGTGATCTATAAAGAGGCAGCATCACCTCCTTCATCTGCTAAACAAACCTCCCAATACACCCCAAAATCTTGGTTGCCTTGCTATAGGCCTCATTCCATTGGCTAGACTGTTTTAGGAAGTCACTTCTGATGACTTTCAGGTTCATTTCCTCAGTGTCATAGTCCAGCATAACCCCTCCCATCCAATATTACTTTCTCAGGTTTCTGTTCTCCATGTGCATCACCTTGCGCTTTTTTAGCATTGAATTCTAACTGTTAAACTTTGGACCACCTCTGTAATCCTTGCAATTCCCTCTGCAGCTCCCTTACCCCTTCCTCACTGTCTATCCTGCCACAGAGCTTAGTTTCATCTGTGAAAAGACAAACCTTGCCTTGAATTCCTTCTCCTACAGTATGTCATTGATTAACATATGGAAAGGACCAGTTACAGGCCTGAACCCAGTGGCACCCTACTCATGACCTCCCTCTACCCTGACTTGACCTAGTTTATCACCACCATCTACCCCCCAGTCAGCTTCCTACCCATATAACTAGATCTGTCACTGTTCCCAGGTCCTCTACCTTGTTTAGCAACCTTCTGCATGGCACAGAGTTGAACATCTTGCTAAAATTGATATAGAGCAAATCCACTGTTTGTCCCATGTCCACTGCCTTAGTTACCCAGTCAAAGAATACTATCAGGTTGGTCTGACAAGACCTCTCTGCCACAAGCTAATGTTGTTTACTATCCTGGAGCCCATTTCTCTTCAGGTAGTCCACTGGGTCCTCTTTGACTCATGTCAACATAGGTTTATGTGCTATAGAGTTAAAGCTCACAGGTCTGTAGTTTTCTGGTTGTTCTGTCTACTCCCTTGTTGAGCAGGACTGTTGCCAAAGAGTTCTTTTGAGAGCCAATTAAATATGTGAGGAAATGGATAGTTTTTATAAAGAGCTCTTTTAAAATCCAATTATATATATGAGCCAATGGACAGTTTTTGCCCCCAAAAAACTGAAAATACAATTCTTTTTTTAAATTTTATGACCCAGCTTTTTCCCCTGTTTTCACCTCTCTCATGCCTGATTATGCATATGCATGTGGAGGCATGCACACACCATGGCTCTGAGGAACCCTCCCACTACTTGCCATCCCCGCCCACCTATGCTGCCCATCAGACTGCCACACGAGGGTAGCAGAACTATGTGGGGGTGACACAGATCCTCCACAGAAGAGGAGAGCTGCCATTATGGCTGCTCAATTCTGCTCCTTCCCTCCCCCCCCCAGTCTATTCCCCAATGTCCCTGGCTCATTCCCAAACCCAGGTCATCAGCATGATGTGAGGTAAGGTGTTCAACGCTTCAGTCCTCTGCACCACCAGGCTGTCACATAACATACATTTCAATGAAAACTATATTAGAGACGTGCTTTATTGTAGTATGGAAAGTGTTTTGATATATCAGAGGTTTGGAGATGAAAACATTAAAGAGTATGGCCTCCAGTAAGGTCTGGTGGCCACACTTTGAGGCCAACAGGATTTGAGTCTTGAGAATCACTGCACTAGACTATACTGCTGTGCCCAGGCCTCCTGGTGCATGTTACCGTAGATTGCATAATCTTGCTTGGTGGAAATCAATATGTTTTTCTAATAAATGTGCATTTTTATGTAATAATAACTCCCACAGGGAAACTTGATCACAATTTGTCATTATAACCAGCTGGTTGCAATGGCAAATGCAATCCAGGTTTCCCTTCCTCTATGCATGTGCACCTCCCTCGCGTATTCACTTTTCAATTGCCACACAGTAAATGGACTCAGCTCAGATTAAAAGTGTTCACAATAGCTGTTGTTCTGTTCCTAAATGGCTAATTTTGGGGCAATCGTGTAAAATGGAAACAAATTGTAAAGTGTTAATTAAACTGTGCTCCATCCTGAATGTGCTATGGGAACCATTGTTTTCTTTAATTGCTGGGTAGTGTTTTGTTGGCAAGAAAATGCTACCTAGCTGTTATATAAAGACATGGGGTAGTGTGTAAAACTCAAATTTTATACACACCCTCTGTGTTGGATGTTTATACATGCATTCAACACACCATCTGTGATGAATGCATGTACAAACCAAGTAGCATCCAACATCTAAGGTGTGCATAACATTCTTCTTATACACACTACCCTATATATTATTCTATATTTATTTAGAAAACATAAATACATTTTCTGTCCCAACAGAGCATGGCTATCTGCCCAGCTGTGTACCCAGTACATCAAAACCAATGTTTTAATCTTTGGTTAACAGCCTGCTTTCATTAAAAACGTGCATAAATAAGGATTCTACTCCAACTACTTTCTTCAACAGTAATCTGTTTGCCTGGCATGACCAAGAAACAGAAGCTTCCTATATCCAAGGTTTCTATAGTTAAGGCTAGATTAACAATCATCAGACAACAGCAACTGCTAAACTTTAAAGTCAGACATACTTGCTTAAAATTTATAACAACCAGATTCAAACAGAGAAATGTTAAAAACCAATCCATCACTTCAGAATATATTTGAAACCATTAAAACTTCTTTTATGAAACCTCTAACTGCAGAATGCTGCTTAAGACAAACAAGATTAAAGAAAGCATGCTGGAAAGATTAATTGGAAACAAATTAGCTGAAATTTATTGCACATTATTGATTTTAGCTTTCAGAGGTTAATAAGATTTGCTCTTTTATCTGTCACTACTGCTTGGGAGAATAATGAGGTTGCCTGAAGATATAAACCAATAAATTAAAATAAACAGAGAATACAAATATACGTTTTATAGAGGAGACACAAAGGCACCTGGTTGTTTATGAGAAATAAATGAGCAACATCAGGCTGCTGGCCTTTGTGGCTTATGTAGGGATTACTAAGTGAATTATTAATTTTGCATCAGTTGCATACCCAATTTCATCCACACATTGTGTTCTCAATAATGAACTACATGCTTGTGAATGACTTTAAAAATGTAGGCAAAAGACATACTTACTCAATCATACAATAATATTACAATTCCAGCAACAAACCAGTACCCCATGATTGATGTTGTAAGGGTTTAAGGAGGTACTGTACATGAAGTGTCAAGACAAACAAGACAGGTATTGATACATCCTTGTTAAAAAAAAAACAGCATTACTTTAACCAATAATAACCTAACTATAAAACTAAGAATAAATAACAAGTATTATTTATTTGGAAATTAGTGACCAGGGAAGGCACACTGATTCAGAGCTCATTTCTACATGAAACCTAGGGAAGGCAGAGTGGATATATTGGGAAATATCACAGATATCAAATTGAGATGAACAGGGATACCTTGTGATATACTGTGATATATCTGGATTAGTGTGGTGATGTCAGTAAAATGCCCCCCCCCAGTTTGCACTGTTTTGTCAACCTGGACAAAACCCTTCTTCTCTCCTCCAACACTAAGTCTACTACAGTAGCGCATACTGTCCTCTTTCTCCTTTTCTATCTTTTTCCTATTACATAGAAACATAGAATTTGACAGCAGATAAGGACCGCTTGGCCCACCCAGTCTGCCCATTTTCCTACCTACTGGATAAGCTGCAGGTCCTAGTTAACCAGCAGCCTACTTCTTCCTACCCCCAGATTTGCCTTATGACTGTCCCATGCATGCTTGAATTCCACCACTGTTTTTGACTCCACAACCTCCTCCGGAAGGCCGTTCCATGCATCTGCAACCCTCTCTGTGAAAAAATACTTCCTTAAATTACCTATGAGCTGCCCCCCTTCTATCTTCAAATTGTGCCCCATTTGTTCTTGCACACCTCTTTTTTTGAAAGATGCTACCCTCTTGCACTTTGTTGATTCCCTTGAGGTACTTGAAAGTTTCTATCATGCCCCCGCTCTCCCTCCTTTTCTCGAGGCTATAGATATTAAGTGCCTTAAGTCTGTCTTCATATGTCTTCCAGTGCAGACCCTGCACCATTTTAGTTGCCCTCCTCTGGACAGCTTCCATCCTGTCTATGTCTTTGCGGAGATTGGGTCTCCAGAACTGCACGCAGTACTCCAGATGGGGTCTCACCAGCTGTCTGTACAGAGGGATAACAACTTCCTGTTTTCTACTGGTGATGCCCTCCCTATGCATCCCAGTATCCCCCAGCCCTCCTTGCTGCCCTCTCACATTGCTTGCCCACCTTTAGGTCATCTGATATGACTACCCCCAGGTCCCTTTCCATTGTTGTTGTTGTTAGTATCTCACCCCTCATTGTGTACTCTTCCCCTGGGTTTTTGTTTCCCAGGTGCATTACCTTGCACTTCTTAGCATTGAATCTAAGCTGCCATACATTTGACCATTCCTCTAACCTTGCCAAGTCCCTTCTCATCCTTTCCGCCCCACCTTTGCATCAACTCTGTTGCAGATCTTTGTGTCATCTGCAAAGAGACATACTTTTCCTTCCAGTCCCTCTGCAATGTCACTTATAAAGACATTGAAGAGGACCGATCTAATACTGAACTCCTGCGGTACCCAACTAGTAACTTTCTTCAGAGTGGACTCCATTTACTATTACTCTCTGTGTCCTATTCTCCAGCCAGTTCTTTACCCAGGCTGTCATCTTGGGACCCACTCCCAGGCTGGCTAACTTGTATATTAATCTTTTATGTGGGACTGTGTCAAATGCCTTGCTAAAGTCTAGGTAGGCCATGTCCACAGCCCCTCCCTGATCTACTACTTTGGTTACCCAGTCAAATAAATCTATCAGATTCATCTGGCATGACCTTCCCACTGTGAATCCATGCTGCCTTGGGTCCTGTGCCCCTCTGGCCTCTAGATACTCGACAATTAGTCAATTTGGCCACCTGATCTAGTATCTTCTGCATTCTGCACTTCCCCACTTTGTTTCTTGTTTTACTGTCCCCTGTCTGGTTGCTGAAACATTTGCTGAGACAAGTGCTGAAACAATTATACACACTGAGGCACCTGTTTGTGCCAAAAAGGGGTTACTGCATCTTTAAATACAGAGCCTGGGCGTCTGTATTCACCTGTGTTGTTAAATATCAAGTCCCCCATTTCTCCTGCTGTGCTAGCACAAAAATAATAGAGATAATTAAAAGTGCAGTCCAGCTCCTGGTTTGGCACCAAACACACAACTAAAGTGTTTTCACAGAGAACTGTGAAAAGAAAGGTACAGCTATAACTGTATCGTGCTTAAAAGCACTTGTACATTTGCTTAAATCCCTGAACTGACAGTTGTCAGTTCCACCAGTATAAAATATAAACAAAGGGTGTTTCCCCTGTCTTCTTTGAGGTTTGTAGAGTATTAAAAAAATATATATATTAGAAATACAGCTACATGGTTCTCTGAGCTATTTTTTTCTTTCCCTTTTTGTTTGTTTGTTTCCTTGTAGCCAAACACTTTACTAGTGAATGTCCTTACAAACAAAGGAAAGAACAAATTATTTCTCTTAAAGCAAGGCACCCTCTCTTTATCAGTGAGTATAACTTTATTGTGGCAACTCTATTATTGTCATTTTGTTTTACTAAGCACAGCCCAAATGCTAGGCCCTTACATACCTAGGCAGAGTATGGATTAGTTGTTTCTCCTCTGGAAGTCTGTGGAGTGTTGTCTCCTAGGGAGCCAGCGGCCTCAATATCAAGTTTATGGAATGGTCACTGTCAGTCGCTGGGATGTGGGCAGGGCTTAGTAACCAATTATTCAGAGTTTGTCTATTTTTCAGTATTTTTATATTCTATTAAAGCTGGAAATTATTATTATTACAAATATGTGAAATGCCTTAAAGTAATAAGGTCCTTCTGATCCCCCATTCTTTTGTATAGCATAACGTGTAAACTGTATTAGTTTAGAGGTGGATCAGGTGACCCAATTGTCCTATAAAAAGAATCCTTCCTAAGGACTATCAGATCAGTTCAGCCAAGGAGACTGTGCCAGGAGGATCTCTGGCATACACAGAGCTTAAGTGGACAGCATGATACTGAATGAATCCCACTCTGTGATTGCTTGATTTAGTTTGTTGTGATTTCATTTTGTTTTCTTTTCTTAAAGTTTTATTTTCCCGTCTATATTTCACCAATAAAAGTACTCACTAGCCGATGTGCTCCAAATTCTACACCTCATCACAATTAGGGCTGTGCGGAATGAGAAATTCTGCCAATGGGATATATGCAAATGGCATTTCTGCTTCCAAATTGCTTTTAGGATTTTTTTTATAAATTCTTTAAAGTAAATTTTCAATTCTGAAAAGAATTTCTCTGTAAACTGCAAAATAATTTTCCCCAAGCTACAAGAAAAGAATCCATGAAAACCATTTTTCTTGCAAAATGTTGGAATTTCACTGCAGATGGAATTCTCTGTAATTTTCCAAAATCCCACAGAATTTTGTTCTTTTGGAATCCAAACATTCTGCAAAGCACTAATCTGGATAGTCCGCATATTGCCAGCCCTGTACTTGGGGGAATAAATCATATAGTCAAAAATAAAATAACGATATTTATAAAATGGCAAGAAAAAATGTAGAAATGTTATTCTCCAAGAGCTGTCTCCTGAATATATATTTAATCTCTAACAGGTGCTGAATCTTATTTTTTTCCCAAAAAAAACTACTTTGAGCCATTTTATAAGTGTAATACGCCCCTCCAGGGTGTGCATCATAGGACTTTAATGAACTTCCCAGGGGCAAAAGGACACTCAGACTTAGGCCTGGTACCATACTATACCCCTGGGGTGTGCTTTGAAATCCTAATATTCACACCCTATCATGGCTTATTACTTAAAAATATAATACAAATGAATTCAAGTTCATACAAGTATACAACAATATTAACCTAAATAACAAGGTTTCTGACCCCTATCCCTCCCCCTTTGCAGTGCAGTAGTGAGCAGCAAGCACAATGCCAGGCTACTAGTGCAGGAATGCTCTTAAAGCAACAGTGAGAAACAGACCAAATACATGTATGAGAGAGCACACTAAACATGGAGATAATTCTATCAGTCTCTGTTGGCTAACACTCTAAAGGTGAATGAGTCTGTCCAGTGGTGCCTTGTATGGGTTCCTGTCCCCATGCAGGGTTATCAGCATCCTGAGGGGATATAGGTCTTGGCAACCTTTCCTTCCACCCCTCCATTCCCCCACCCTTCATGCAAGCCATTCCCTATCCTTCCTCTCTTCCACCCTAACTCAGCCGGGTCCTCATCCCCTTCCAGGGTTCTCAGCCTCCTGATGGAGTGTAGGTCTTGGCAGTCTTCCCTGCCCTCCTCCCCTATGTACCCCTTCACTTCCTACAAGCTACTCTTCTATGTATCCCTCCTCTTCCTACAAGCCACCCCTCCTTGTGGAACTGCCATTCCTATAGGTTTTTAGCACTTTCTCCCTATCCTCTGTCTGCCACTAGTACTTTAGCTGTGTAATCCAACTAGCTGGGTCATAATCATACCCTACTGAGTTATCGATTATTCACATGTGCACACTGTATTGTTTTCTGTACGATATATCTGTGTTCTATTTGTTCTCCCTCAAGGTTACTTCCATACTTCCATATGTTTTTTTTTTGTCAAGTCCTGTACTTTTACTTGTACTCTTATTCCTAATGTCTAAAGTCTAACTCTGTCCAGTTGATGCCACAGATTTTAATGTACCTTTATTTTAATTGCTTTATATGTGTCTTAGCCTAGGCAAGTCTTCCTGTTATGAATTAAATGTATTGTATCTGAATTTGCATTTATTGTATTGTATTTATTGATATATATTTTTAGTCTATGGATGTTTCTCCTGCTCCCCCCACTTATGTATCCCCTCCCGCAGGATGCTACTGGAAACAAGCTGCTTGCAGATTATGTTGTCTTTCCTGGTGAAACCTTTACAAATAAATAAAATAACAACTATGGTACCATGATATGTAATGCTAACTTACATAACAAACAAGGAGTAAAAAAACAAGGGTGGGAAAATTTCAGAAATAAAGTACAAAAAACAACTAGGGTGGGCAAATTCCAGAAGTCTTGATCAAAAGGAAGTGTATTAAAAACAGTTTCCAGCCGGGGGTCGGCAGCGGAAGGGGTAGGATTGAGCATCCATAGGACTGCTCTCCTCCTCCCCAAGGAGGGTTAGGGATGTATGATCACTCTGCAGCAGCCCCTGGTGGAGACCAGGGGCACAACAGAGGGATTGCATGAAGGGGAACACCAGAAAATGGAAATACTGCTCGCTGGCCGCCAGATGATGGCTGTCTGTACCCAGTTGCCTCCAGTGCCTTCCCAGGGCCTCCTTCTCCATGGCTGCATCCCCGGGCCCTAAGAAGAGTGTGCTGGGGTCATCCCTCTCCCCTTCAGAGGAGGGGGGCCCGCCCAGTGAAGGGATGCACCGGGATATCCCGGGGGTTGGCTACGATATGAGGAGTAAAAGGAGGGCCAGGTTAGGACAGGAGGGGCTGTCGGGAGACGTGCATGGGGCCTGTGAGCATGAGGAGGGTGAAAAAAGAATATACAAAAAAAACAGTTTCCAAAATACCAACTTTCTAGCAACAAATGCATGATGTTTCAGGGCTCAAACATACACCTTTCTTAGTGGTAGGCATTACAATGGGTAAGAAAACACTTAAATAACAATGAACAATGTAAGTAAAGGCTGAATTCATAAATGCATCTTAACTCATTGTGCCCGAGCCACCTCCTGGAGGCAGCAGATCAAGTTCTTGCATGTCTCCGAGGACGAATACAGACGTCAGCTGTATTGTCCCTTTGTTGCCGTGCTACGTCTGGAGTCGTCAGCTAAGTTTTTTAATATTACTTGCCAGCCAATCCTGCCAGTGCTTATTGACCATCTCTGGGTGATGCCCCACATTTTTCACTTCCCCGGATTGGCTGGCAAGTGTTGGCTTCCCATTTAAAAAAAAACGAGAAAACCACATTTTTCTTTTGGTGTCTTCAGTTCAGTCCTGACTGCTGTTAATGCTGGATCGAGCTGCCTAGCGAGCCGCCTACAACGATCTCCTCACTATCGACGATCGAACATTCGGTTTGTAGTTCATTTATTTTGTTATGCTTTTTTTATGCTACAGCCTTCCTGCCCCTGCTCCTGTTGTGACAAGGTGGAGGGTTCATCTGAGTAAGCTACCCTACGCGTTTGTGCTACAGCTGCCCGCCCTTTTCTAGCTAGTCAATAATGGGAAAGGGGAAAAGGAGCAAAGTCCACAGGCAATGAGCAATGTAATTTTGAATATGAAAAATTGTCGTTCTTCTCCAGAGCAGCCTTTTGTGTGGATTTTCTCTGTATCAGAGCAAGGAAGATGGTAAGACGCTGAAGGACTATTTATGCAGAAATTTCTTTCTTTTATTGATAATTGTAACGCATGGCAATATACCCTTTTCTAGCTACCCTGGTCGCTTTACAGTTTTTGTTGTGGCAGGTTGTTTTTTTAGCTACCCTACGCTACGTTGTTTTTTGGAGGTATCGCTACAAGGTGGGGGGGGTCATTTGTGTCAACTGTTCGACCATCAATGGAGCCATCCTGTGTTGTTTTTTAGCTACCCTGTGTAAACTAGGCATCGTGTGATTTTTTGTTTTGTTTTTGCTACCCTACATTTGGAACTGTGCTGATGGACCATGGAGAAGCTTCACTAGGTAACTGGGCTGTTTGCTTTCTGTGGAAGGGGATGCTTCTCTCAAAAATATTTCTGCTGTCTGTGTGCCACCTAGTTCAGGTGAAGGTGTGTGAGTGAGTGTGTGTGTGTGTGTTTGTGTGTGTGTGTGTGGGCTCAAACCAGACAGAGACTGGGCTGCTCATTTTTTCTTTCTGCATGGACCGAATGCCATTTTGTGTTGCTGCAGGGCATTGGGGGGGTGAGGTACCACTACACACCATTGAGAATGCTGTCTGATTTGTTGGTGTATACCGTAGGGTGTGGAGACCACAGGCCACCAGGGGATCCATGTTGTGGGATTGCGTCATATGTTTGAAGGTCGGATTGAAGGCCCATGACAGTGATGCAACCATTTTGTGTGCTGGTGTCGGGTCTCGGAGGGAGAGGGGCACCTAGACAATGGCCACTGCTGTTTGTGGGATGGTGGCGGGTGACGCAAGGCCCGGCTCCATCCAGCAAAGAGCAGTACCTGATGTCTGGGGGACCCTACCCCCTCCGAGCTGCGACACCAGCATGCACAATGGTTGCCATGCTGGCAGGTGCTCCGTCCCACCTTCAAACACCAGGCACAGTCACACAAAATGGATTCCCTGTGGCTAGCTGTTTACAACAGAGATGTGATATAAACTGAATGCCATTTTGTGTTGCTGCCGGGCATTGGGGGGGAGGTACCGCTACACACCATTGAGAATGCTGTCTGATTTGTTGGTGTATACATGGACGTGGGAAGTCCCTGACACCAGGGAATGCATTGTACCGGGTTTCAGAGCATTGTAGGTGGAACATTTGTCAGATGCAGCAAGTTTGTGTGGCTCGCAGTGCAAATATATAGCTTTATTTTTGTATTGTAGAGACTGTGCGTGACTGCCAGAGATCATTGCAACCACTGGAGATCGTTAGAACATTGATCATTATAATCACCAGAGAGACCATTCCGAGACCGTCTCAGAACCTTGCAAATAGCGCAGAGCAATCAAACTGGAGAATATGGAGAATGTGTACAATAATGACCTGATGTGCTTGTTCGATAGTGCTAGTGAAAACGAGGCAGATGACTTTCCGGGTTTTGTCAGTTCTGATGAATCCGACATCCAGGTGGACTTGATGCGCATGACGCCTTTGAGTATGCCAGATAGTGAATTCAGTGAAGAAGATGATCTGCCCCTGGCCACGTTGTGCCGGAAGAGGCACTCCTCTAAGAGCGAAGAGGATGATGTTCCACTAGCCAAGCTACGGTGGCAAAGCAACTACACAGACAGTGAAGATGATCTCCCTTTGGCTAGACTGCAGCGTGCATGTAGCCCTATTGAAGTGGATGCTGCTGAACACATGAGCAACTTTCAACACATCTTGATGCGGCTCGCAATGATGGTTGGACACGTCTGCTCCACCCAGTGCATGTTGAAGACTTCAAGGAGCCTGTGGGTCCGGCCACAGTGATGGGAGCAGAGAAGACTCCCATGGATTTCATGAACCTTACATTTCCACCGATACTCTATGAACTGATAGCTGAGGAGACAAACCAGTACAGTGCCCGTAAGCAGGCAGAAGCCAATAAAGTGGACACCCAATGGACTCCGGTGATGGCGTGTGACATAAAATGTTTTTTTGGAATACGGCTATACATGTCTATTATGAAGGCGCCACACTACCGTATGTACTGGGGTAAGCACTGTCTCTATGGACGTTGCCCGATTTCGAAGATGATGACCCGTGAGCGTTATGAGAAGATTACACAGTATCTACATGCAAATGATAGCACACTAAATCCACCCAGAGGATCGGAAAATCACGACAAACTTCATCATGTCGTCCCATCCTGGAGCAGCGTTCGGATAGCCTGTAAGATGGAATACCACCTACACACGAGAAGTGTCAATCGATGAGGCCATGGTAGGATTCAGAGGACGGCTGTCATTCAAGCAGTACATGCGAAGCAAGCCGCAATGGTATGGAATAAAGGTGTGGGTTCTTGCAGATCCTCACAATGGTTATGTGTCAGACTTCCAAGTCTACACAGGAAAGGTTGCTGGCACTGTGGAAGTGGGCCTTGGCGAGAGGGTGGTGACAGACCTGACTAAAGATCTGCGTGGCAAAAGACACCATGTGTATTATGATAATTTTTTCACATCGGTGCACCTGGCAAAAGAACTTTTGAATGTTGGCTTGTATGCATGTGGCACAATGCGTACCAACAGGATTGGATGGCCTGCAGAACTTAACAAAGTAGCAATGAAGAAGAAAGTCCGTGGTCATTGTGAACAGCTACAGGATGGATCACTTGTCGCCACAGCTTGGAAAGACAACAATCCTGTTTTCCTTCTCTCAACTAATCATGACCCGACCTTACCAGCAACATCTGTGACCAGGCGACAAAGAAATGGCACTGAAGTATCTGTTCCCTGTCCTGAAGTGCTGAAGCAGTATAACATGCACATGAATGGTGTGGATGTTGCTGACCAGCTTCAAGGCCAGTACCACAGTAGCAGAAAATCTAAGAAGTGGTGGGTATATCTTTTCTGGTTTTTGTGGGACATGGCATTGGCAAATGCTTTTACTTTGTTTCGAGAGAGTGTGTATCATGTTCAACGATCCAAGACCGGGAGGGTGAACAAGCATAGGCAGCTAAATTTTCGCATTGCCCTCTCGGAGCATCTGCTGGAAGGTACACCAAGGAGACAAAATGCCCCAATTGCTGTAACTGAGCAGGATCCTACGCTCTGCTGGACCACCTACCGGTGAAAGTGAAGAAGGGTAGGTGCAGAAATTGCGCACTGAAAAAAGCACGCTGAACCATCATATATATGCACTACGTGCAATGTACACCTCTGTGTTGATTGCTTTCCAGAATATCACAACTACATATAACAAGGATCACACTAGCGACACAAAGAGAGAGAGAGAGACACGGTGACCGAGAGAGAGAGAGACAGAGAGAGAGAGAGAGACCAGCACTGAGAGAGAACGAGAAAGAGACCGAGAGAGAAAGGGCGACGAGAGAGAAAGCGGCGAAAAGAAGAGAAGACGAGAGAAGACCGGTGACCGAGAGAGAGAGCTGACAGAGAGAGAGAGAGAGAGAGAGACCGTGACCGAGAGAGACTGAGAGAGAGAAGCAGAGAGAGAGACCGAGCGAGAGAGAGAGAAGCACCAAGAGAAAGAGAGAGAGAGAAGAGAGAGAAAGACACCAGTGACCGAGAGAGAGAGTGCGCGACTGAGAGAGAGAGAGAGAGAGAGACCGGCTAACACTGAGAGAGAGAACGGGCGAGTAGAGACCAAGTAGAGAGAGAGAGAGAGAGAGCGCCTCAAGAGAAAGAGAGAGAGCGCGAGAGAAAGACACCGTGACCGAGAGAGAGAGGCCACCGAGAGAGAAAATGGCAAGAGAGAGACCAGTGACAGAGAGAGAGACCGGTGACCGAGAGAGCAGCGAGAGAGAGAGGGAGAGGAGAGAAGAGAGCAGAGACCAGAGAGACGAAGAGACGGTGAGAGAGAGAGAAGACTGAGAGTTTGAGAGAGACCATAGAGTTTTGTGAGTCAGTGTGACACTGAATGTCAGACCGTGTCATAGACATTAAATGGATTACCATATTTGTTGGTTAAACAAGGTTATGCCCATTGGTGATGGGCCAGGGAATCCATTTTGTGTGAGCCTGGCCAGCAGGTCTGGGAGGAGGTGGGGCACCCGAGGCAACAGGCGTGGCTGTTTGTGGAATGGTGGTGGGTGATGCAAGGCCCCGCGTCCAGCAAAAGCAGCACCTGCCTGGGTGCTCCCTCTCCCGCCGAGACCAGCGCCTGCTCTAAAAAAAAGTGTACGCTAGTCAAGTCTTCTACCCCACCTCCAAACACATGACACAATCCCACAAAATGGAGTCCCCAGAGGTCCGGTTGCCTCTCACCTGCGGCTAGATGGTTACAAGACAGATGTGATATACAGAGAATGCCATTTTGTGTTGTTGACTGCTTTGTGGGGGGTGGAGGAGGGACCACTGAACACCGTAGGGAATGTCGTCATGTTTTTTGTTGGATACCGTGGGGTGTGGAGAACACTGGCCAGCAGGGAATCCATGTTGTGGGGTGGTGGCATGCGTTTGCCAGTGGGGGGCAGGACTGCGACAGTTTCGAGAGAGTGTGCATCATGTTCAATGATCCAAGAGCAGGAGGGTGAACAAGCATAGGCAGCTGAATTTTCGCATTACCCTCTCGGAGCATCTGCTGGAAGGGTTCACCAATAGGAGATAAAGTGCCCCAGTTGCTGTAATTGAGCAGGATCCTACTTCGGCTGGACTACACTACCCAGTGAAAGGGAAGATGGGGAGGTGCAGAAATTGTGCACTGAAAAAGAAATGCGCTGAACCATCATA
Organism: Neoceratodus forsteri; assembly: GCA_016271365.2. Taxonomy (NCBI): domain Eukaryota; kingdom Metazoa; phylum Chordata; order Ceratodontiformes; family Ceratodontidae; genus Neoceratodus; species Neoceratodus forsteri. Next base: position 321,036,871 of record CM028130.1, read on the forward strand.
TACATGCCGCACGTGCAATGTACACCTCTGTGTTGATTGCTTTCCAAGGGTTTCACAACTACAGATAGAGGCTCACACTAGCGACACAAAGACTTGCCCACAATAGTCCCTCTGCAGCTTCTCTGAGTGTACATGATGAGAGAGCTGCAGAGCAATCAGACCATGGTACAAGGAAGAGTTTGAGAGAGACCGTGAGCGACGGTGAGAGTACAGAACCTGAGAGTTTGAGAGATTGGCCAGCTGAGTAAAGAGCCTGAGAGTTTGAGAGAGATCGGCAGTGAGAGGTTTGACAAGACCAGTGAGCAGAGTACAGAGCCTGAGATTTTGAGACAGTTCGCCGCAAGATAGAGATCAGCAAGCGAAAGAGACCGGCGAGTGAGAGAGACCGGTGAGTGACAGTGAGAGTACAGAGCCTGAGAGTTTGAGAGAGATCGGTGAGTGAGAGAGTTTGACAGAGGCCAGTGAGCGAGAGCACAGAGCCTGAGACTTTGAGACAGATCGGTGCGAAAGAGAGAGCGGTGAGTGAGAGTATAGAGCCTGAGAGTTTGTGAGAAAACACATGAGTCGTGTAACAACGAATGTCAGATATTCAGTGTCATAGGCATTAAATGGATTGCCGGCGGATTTTGGTGAAAGTAGTTTAGGCCCGTTGCTGGAAGCGAGAAAGTTGATAAGCTGGTTTTGTAGGAATGGAGGTGGGACACTGTGAAAATGCAGCATGTGTAATCTAAAAGTCACTGATGTAGGTATTGTTATTGATTTGTGTAATACACTGTGTGCAAAGCGCCACATTAGGTCACAGAGATGCAGTTTCCATAGGCGGGAAACGTATCTGTGTGCATTGTTGGTAAAAGTAAGTTAGGTCCGTTGGTGTTTCAGCCTGAGTGCAGCATCATGCCAGTCGAATGGGCTGCGACCAAATTAAAATGCAAAATACTGAGCTAAAAGAGGTCTGGTGGTGAAAGTATAGTGTAAAAGTGACAGAGCAGTACTGCCAAGTTGCGGTAGGTGAGAGACAAGTGGGAGTGTTCAGAAAGAATAGTGAGTGTGGCTGCACAGTCGGATGACAGTGTTAGGCTGATTTCACTCGCCAGACCAAGGGGCCAACTGGAAGGGCTAACAGAGGATGAAACTTGCATTACTTTGGGAGTCAGCTGTCTCCTTGTTCTAACTGAAGTAGTTTCTTTTCCTTTGGGTCAGCCCAGAACTGCTGTCGCCCGTAATGTGTGATGAGCATAGCAGCCTCTGCCTGACTGCGGACATATCTGTAATGGCCACCCACCACAGCATCTCGTGAGTGTACTGACAAGTGTTTTCATTGACGATGGCAATGATGATGTGGTGGTGTGGAGCCATGGGGTTGATGTTACGTCCGGCAGACTGAGGATTGATATGACTCAAAAGATCAAAGGAATACAGAACAACACTTCAGAAATGAGAGGAGCGAGGAGTATGCCAGTGTGCCCGTTTCTCTCAGTACCTCTTTCAGTAAAATTTTTGTGGAGTGGAGGTTTTAGCTCAGTATTTTGTATTTTAATTTGGCTGCCACATTGCCTGTTCTGTGTGTCGCGCTGTCCATTGTGACGCTAGGAGGTGTTGGTGTGACTCAGTTGGTAGCACATACACCTGTGGACCACAAGGTCGTGGGTTCTCATCCAACACCGGGATTGGACTTGCACCAAACAACAATCATTATTCGCGTGCAGAATTGGGGGGTGGGGTGCTGGGCTGCTGAGGTTTGCCATCCTTCTGGTGAGACGTTAAACCAGGGTCCCTTCTACCCATCCTGGTGGGTGTCCAGGTGGAAGTAAAAGAACACAGGGCAGTCTTCGCAAAGAGTAGGGAACATTACTGATGTCATCGCCAACATTCCCCTTCCCATAAAAGTGGTGCATGCGATTGTGCTGGATGTGGTAGGGTAATGTGCAATATGGCCACCACTACACATTCAGTCACTTCACTACCAGTGAAACACTGCTTGTAAAGCACTTTTGAATACACTGTGTATGAAAAGCGCTATATAAACGCGGATTCTTCCGGCTTTGTGTCTGGTGCCGAATATTTGGTTGAAGCAGAGTCATGCCGGGGGCCGGTGAACACCGGAAGACACCAAATGGACCACGTTCCCAGTCACCAACAGCTACAGTAGCTGCAATGGATGGAGTGTAGATGCACACAGAGGTGGTGGTAGGTACATAGTGGAGCAGGATATGAAAACGGCAGAGGAGATAGAACACTTGACTGGATGAACACCAAAGACAGCAGGATAGAGGTAGGACCTTTTATTTTCTTTTTCATGTTAGAAAAATGACCCAGACAACAGTGGAGAGGATGGAAATACTTTATTTACAGAAGGATGACACAGACGAGAGGATGGAATTACTTTAGTTACAGAAAGATGACAGTCAACAGAGGAGAGGTTGGAACGACACCAGGTAAGGATGTTGAGCTCACTTCAGTGCAGTGACATCATCATGGGACGCCATCTGAAAAGGTAAGAAAAATGTAATTGTGATTGTAATAATTTTATGGACATCTATGACATTTGTTGCCATTCTGTTTTCAGTGTTGCGACTTGTGGGCGTTATAGCAAATACCATGGGTGCCGCCCGTGCATGCTTGTATGTGTTTTGATGTCGAATGCTCATTCTTACATGTGGGTGTATGCGAAGTGGGCATGCGTGCACCTTCGGATATTTGGGACTACCCTGTGTTGAATGTCATTGCACATGTTGGTGTGATAGAAAGACATGAAAAATTGGTGTTTTGTACCAAAGGACTAAAGGGGTACATGATGGCTAGGGGTGTGATGCAGAATATATCTGAATGATTGGCAAGTGAGATGGTGGAATATCATGAAAGAATGATGGAGCGTAGTGATGACACCAGTGGTGGTTCCATTAGTTGACTGAGTTCACTTGCGACAAGTTCAGATGTAGTCTGTATCATACACTTGGCCATTCCAGTGCTTTTATTCAAGAGGACTGTTTTGTGCTGGGTTTTGGTTGTTTGCAGTAAGCAGTAATAAATGGAGAATTAGTGTGATATGTGGAGATATCTGGAGACATTGTGACATATGGAGTTTTCATAATGCAGTGAGAATAATTGTTCTGCTCACTCCTATGGTATAATAACTGCTTTTAGTCTCAGAAAACTGAATTTGTTTTTTCAGCTAGTACAAAAAAATACTGATTATAACTGAATGCTTGGACCCGTTAGGAAGATTATTTGTGCTGACGAAGTTATCTGCTGATATTTGTCTTCCGCATATAAAATAAAAATGATGCACATTTGTTTGCGGTGGTGTGTGTGTGTGTCTGACAATTGTCTGTCAAGACTTACCCAAACAGCTTGAACAAAATGCACTTTTGTGACACTCTTAAGCGGGAATATAAAAAAAAACCGTATAGATGGCAATTGAATGCATAGCACCATTGGAAAGGCAATTTTGTGCTAAACAAGTTTCATTCTGATACTTTGTGTGTGTTATGTATACTCTAGGAGCTGTTTACATTTGTTTATGGCACGGTGTGAATGGCTGACATGTTTCCCATCAAGACTCGCCTAAGCAGCTTGAATAACATGCACCTTTTTGACACTTCAGCAGGTATAAGAAAAATACCATAATGAGTACAGTTGATCGCATAGCATCGTTGGAAAGGCAATTTTGTGCTGATCATCTTTCACACTGATACTTTGTGTGTATCATGTATACTTTTGGAGTTATATGCATTTGTTTATGATATGGTGTGTGTGGTTGAGATTCACCCCTGAAATCTCACTAAAGCAACTTGACTAAAATAAGGAAAAAATATGTTTCACAGTAAAAAGAAATCCTTTTTTTAACAAACATACTAGTAAAACACCATCTAATGTCTGCATGCTACATTTGGTGTTGATATTTGACGTAATTTGCAATAAAAAATGGCTTATGTTGCCTTTTTTTGTGAAAGAAATATTTTTTTTCTGGTTTCGACCACCATAGAGTAAAAACTAAATTACTTATCATTACATGCATACCACCATTGGAAAGGAAATTTTGTGCTGAATAACTCTGCCACTCATACTTTATGTCTAGCATGTACGGTTATTGAGCTATTAGCATTTGTTTGCGACATGCTGACTATGGCTTGATTTGCTTAGAAAGGCCCAGGATTCACTGTTAAAAGTATACAGGACATTCAGGACACAAGTGGTGTAATCTCAGAGTCAGCAAAGAGTTAAAGCACTTCACAGGAGTGAAGGCCAGCATCTTCCAGTGAGTGCAAACTCCAAACATGCACAGCACTATGACGTAGCCACAGAGTGACTTTCTGTGGTCCTCTGCTGCTCATCCCCCCTTTGACTGCATGCCTATGCAGGCAGTCAGTTCACAGGTGGTCAAAGCAGTGAGGTCATAATATATATGATCCACCAAAGTTCCTATATGATGCAAATGGTTGGCTCCATGTCAACACAGTGACTAAAGAATGGTGAATGTAAGAATGGCAATGGAAATTTGGCAACTGTTAAAACGGTGATGAGAAATGATGGCTACCGCAGTAATGGCGACAATTGTATTTTTGAAAGGGGCTTTGCTCCTGCACCCCCATTTTGAGGGGCTTTTGACCCACACATCCCTTATTATTATAACCAACTCCAAGGTCATAGCACCTCGAGGAGGGGGGAAATCCTTGTCGTCATTACTGCGGTAGAAAAAAGTACAGTTGTTCATAGGAGTACAGGGCAAGGCATACAGCCCCACATTTCTAAAGAAACAAGACAGTAACAGCACTGACACCTCAGTACCTTATAGAGAGTGTCTAGACTACATGGAGAGAAATGGGCTGGTGAGATGATTCTTATTTCATGAGATGATAAAATTCTTTGTCATCAACATGAAAAAGGATTAGGGTTCTCTGACCAGATGGCCCTGCCACTAATCATCTTTCACGATGATGACAAAGGGTTTTGTCACCTCATGAAAAAAGAATCATCTCATGAAAAAGGATTTTGACAGCTCATGAAAAAGATTATTTTTCTCAATTCTTTTTTGTGAGCTGTCAAAATCCTTTTTCATCAGTTGATTCCTTTTCTGTGACAAGACAAAATTCTTTGTCATCATCATGAAGGAGGATTAGGATTCTCTGACCAGATGGACCTGCTGCTAATCCTCTTTCATCAGATAAATTATTTTTTCATAAACTGTCAAAATCCTTTCTCATCATGATGAGAAAGGATCAGAAGTGAGTCGCATGGAAACATAGAACATAGAAACATAGAATTTGATGGCAGATAAGGACCACTTGGCCAACCTTGTCTGTCCATTTCCCTACCTAACAGATAAGCTGCAGATCCTAGTTAACCAACAGCCTACTTCCTCCTAACCTAAAATCTGTAAATTTTCTGAGGACAATTGCCTTTATCTTGGGACAGCTTTTATTGCCTGTCTATGGAACGTGAGCTCCATGTTTGGTTCCTCATCCTGCCAGGCATTTCAAAATTCCTCCTGACTGGACTATGTCAATATCGTCGGGCCAGCTTATTTCCTTTTTTTCCCCCTAATCCAGCATTGCCTCTGATATCTGGTCTGTTTTAATACTCAGTGATGAATTTCTTCAGTTTGAAGTTTTTTTTTAACTGTACTTTTATGTATTTGAACTTGGAAGTTTAGAGGACTAGACTGTATTCCTAATTCTGTGCTGAGTTTCTGTTATCACATTGGGTATTTCTGTGAAAAGTCACTTTCAGTTAATTTCTCCACCCTCCTCCCCACCCCCCCAATTTCAGCATCTTTTATTTCTTCTCTTTGCAGACCCAGCTGGCACTAAGCTCGCTGCCTGAATCCCTCCCTACAATTTAAACTCCCATTATTTGTGGCAAAGCTTCTTTGTGAATTGCAAAGCAGGATACCTCCCACTGTTTTTGGTGCTATATCTAACCCCAGCTTGTCCATTCTCCCTAGGCATCCTCATAGCCCTTTGGGCTAACAGTGCCTCAGACAGGGGTCTACATGCCTCCACAGTGAGAAGAGCCTGCTGCCACACTCCCCAAGCCCTTGCTAGCAGGTATGGCCTGGACGTCATTCCGGGAACTCAAGGCTGCATGGCTGTCTCTGTAAATTTTCTAATTACCTTTATCTTGGGACAGCTCTTATTTGCTGTCCATGGAACACGAGCTCTGTGTTTGGTTCCTCATCCTGCCAGGCATTTCCAAATTCCTCCTGACTGGACTATGTCACTACCATCAGCCAGCTTGTTTAACCTTTTTTCCTCCTAATCCAGTATTGCCTCTGATATCTGGTCTGTTTTAATACTCAGTGCTGAATTTCTTCAGTTTAAAGTTTTTGTTTTGTTTTGTTTTTTTAAGTGTTGACTTTTCCATTAGCAGATTATATCTTTTAGCCACTAGAGGACCCAGTTATAAGCACACTTTCCCAAGTCAATACAATTCAATCCACCTGACTTTCACATCATGTTGTCTCTCCATGCACTGCAGTTTCTGCTTCTCTTACTCTCTTCCCTCTTTCCACTTTTTTTCCTCTGTGGAGCTTGCTTGCCCTCTCCCCCTCTCCCCCTCTCAGCATCCTACTTGACACTGCCTATCATCACTCAGGTACTCTCCATCATGAGGTTGCCCCCCAGATGCTCCCCTCCGCAAATGGATGGCAGTCCCCGTACACAGGCCCTGGATACTCTCATCACTCTCTCACATGCCATCACTCTGGGATCATTGCCACCAACCTAATGTAAGTTCTTGCAAAAAACAGGCATGTAGACTCATGCTCAGGGACTTACGCTGGTGCACTCTGAAGCTTGTGCTCCTCCTCCTACTGCTGTCAGTAAACATCCATCCTAACCCTGGCCCAATCACCTCCAGCTCTATCTACCAGGAAAAACCCTCAGGAGCACTCTCCATAGCATCTCTCAACATCTGTAGTCTACTCCCCAAGCTGGATGCCCTACAGATCTTTACCAGTCAGCACAGCCCAGATATCCTAGCAGTTGTAGAAACCTGACTTACACCCAAAATCCCTGACCTGGCTATCACTTTTCCAGGCTACAATGTTTTCAGGCTGGACAGGAAGTCCAAAAGAGGTGGTGGATGTGCAATTTACCTCAAAGATTCACTACTGGGACACCCCATCACTACCCCCCCCCAGCCACTGCTGCACAGATTCCCCCCTATCAGAATCTTATTAATTGCCCATAACAAATCCCTTACAGTTGCCTCAGTGTATATCCTCCTGAAATAACAAGGGAATGGCCTTAACGTTGCCTTGGAATTAACCAGGTCCCAACCTCCTGGCTCTGAAATGATTCTGCTTAGAGACTTTAATATAAACTGGCTCGCATCTGATGCAGGGGTCCATAAGGATGCCATCTAATCGGCCAATCTCACCCAGATGGTCATCTCTCCAACCAGGAAAAAGTACAAATCTGACACCAGCACCCTCCTGGGTTGGATTCTTACCAGCCACCCAACTCGCATCACAAATACCTCAGTCTTCCCTGACTCGTTTAGTGACCATTCCCCTGTCATCTGTGAATGGGCAAACAAATTCCACAAGCCCCCTCCTAATATCATCACTAGTAGAGTCCTACCACTTGGGCAGTTGTCACACCTCAAAACATGCCTCAACCTGCAAGATTGGACCCCTACCGACAAAGCAACAGATGTAAATACTGCACTGGATTACTCCATCAACACTTTCAATGCAGTCTGTGACTCATACACTCCTTTTAAAAAGTGCAGAGTCAAAGCCCTTTGCAATCCCTGATCTAGCCAGAACCACTGGTAAAGAAACTGATATCCAAAACTATAAATGTGCATGGAATGACTGTACCAAGCCTATCCGGCAAAAGAAATCTACCTACTTCAAGAACGCTGTCACGGATACCTGGGGTAAAGGGAAGGCATTTTGGAACAATATTAAAGAGGTCACTGGGAAGCAGCCAAAAATCTCCCCTACCTTGCTCAACATAAATGGGTCAATTATGCTTGACCCTAAAATCATAGCAAATACCTTCAATACTGCATTCACCGATCTCAACAGTTTTCTCCCTTCTGACTTTTTCAAGGACTATGACTCTCTCTCTCCTCCCCCAATGCCTCCTCCTCCTCCTCTAGCCACCTGCCTTTTTATTTCAGAGCAGTCAAGATGCATGATGTCTCCAAATACATTATCAAAACCATCACAAAATCCAGATCCAGCAGTGATACACTCGACCTTAAACTGCTGTCCCTCACCCTAGATGAGGTGTTACAGCCACTGGCATATATTTTCAACCTCTCACTTAGGCTCAGCCAGTTCCCTGACAAATGGAAATCCACCACTGTTACCCCATCCATAAAAGTGGTGACAGGACCACTCATGGAAACTACCCTCTCATCTCTATATTGCCACCCCTCTCCAAGGCCTTTGAACGTATTACAGATGATCAGCTCACAGATTTCATGGACAAATACAATATCCTGTGCTTGCAACAACATGGCTTCAGGAAAGGACATAGCACCTCATCTGCCCTACTGGAATTATCTGGCATTCTTCACAGCTCACTGGACAATGGTCAGTTAATTGGGTCTGTCTTTATCGATCTGACTAAGGTGTTTGGCACTGTCCATTACCGCCTACTGCTTGTGCAACTTCTGTAAGCTGGGATCTCTCCCAACTCTACTGCCTGGTTCAAAAGCTACTTGGAGAACCTGACTCAAAGAGTATAAATTGCAGATGTCCTCTCTGATACAAGGCCTGTTCGATCAGGTGTCCCCCAGGGATCCATTTTGGACCCCCTACCATTCAGCTTGTTCCTGAACTGCCTTCCAAATTCTTGCCCCAAAACAATCATCCTCTATGTAGATGATGCTGTAATTCTTGCTTCCCACAAGGATCCTAAGCCTCTACAAGACAACCTTCAGCTTGGCTTCACATCTGTTGAAAATTGGTTCTCAAATCACAATCTGGTCCTCAATAATAAGAAAACAAAGTCTATGATGTTCAGCAGCTCTCATAACAAGCATACGCTGCACCCTCTATTCATCAACACCAGTCATGGAGTCACCCTGGAACAGGTTCAAGCCTTTAAGTACCTTGGGATCACTCTAGACCATCATCTAACTTACAGTGCCCAAATCAACTCTGTAGCCAAAGCAGCAAATACTCACTTCGGCCTTCTCTTCTGGCATAGGTAACATCTTACCCCAGAAGCCCTGACTGTCACTGTTCAGAGCTCTGTTGTCTCCATTATTGACTATGGGCTTATCATTTATGGCTCTGCCTCTGCCACTGCTCTTAGACGCATATCCACCTCCCTCAATAAGGGCTGCCAAGTTCTCACTGGAACCCACCACCTCACACATACATGGAACCTCTATGCACAAACTGGATGGCTGCAACTCACCAATCAGATAAAGTACCTAACCTGCACCATGGCGAAGAAAAAAACTATGGGCCTTGCGCCCCCTGGAGTGTGTGCACTCCTGCACCCTAGCAATAACACCCACTCAACCAGGGTGTCTGAACCACAGGTCCTGCAGGTTCCACATTGTCATACCTCACAAGATCAAAGATCTTTAACTTACAGGGTGACCAGCTGGCTAAATAGTCTAAACAGTTATATCTCCTCCACTCCTACCCTTGGTGTATTTAAATCAAGGCTATGCCTCTCTCTCAATACCTCTTTCCTGTGACTGCCTCCACCAGCTGACCCCATGAATATTTCCCTAACCTTATGCAGTTCTCTCCCCTATTAGCACTTGGTTACCCCTTAGCACGCACTTCCCCATGTTATGTCTATGGCAATGCCTCTGGCTGCGCTCCTCCTCTATAGCTCTCTGCCCCCCTCTACTCTTCCTCTCTGTTGTCCTCTATCTTCTCTGCACCTCATCCACTATCTCCTTATAACCTAGCCTCCAAAACTTGTTTTGTTTCTCAGATGCTTTATAACTCTATTTAGCTTACACTTTTGTAACCTTGTCCTATGTATTGAATTTGTAATCTGACTTACATGTCTTATGTTTTGAATTGTAACCTGATGTGGAACCTTTGTAAAAGAGCTCTGGCTCAAAGGTATTGTAATCCTAGACCTAATAAATAGAATAAATATATATAATAAAATAAATAACCCCCACTGGGATTGCCTTATGTCTGTCCTATGCATTCTTGAATTCCCCCACTAATTTTGACTCCATAACCTCCTCAGGAAGGCTGTTCATGCATCTACAACCCTCTCTGTGAAGAAATACTTCCTCACATTACCTCTGAGCCATCCCCTCTCTATCTTCAAATTGTGCCCCCTTGTTCTTGCACATCTGTTTTTCTGAAAGATGCTACCCTCTTGGACTTTGTTGATTCCTTTGAGTAACGAAAAAGGATTTACAAAATAAGCATTCTGAGGCCACATAAAATTAAAATAAAGGCACACAACAACAAAGGACATCCTGATGAACAAGATACATACTTGGATGTCTGCAGAAGATGGCGGCTAACGAAAAAGGAAATGTTTCTAACGAAAAATTATACTAAGGATCCTTTTTCATAAGCTGTAAAAATCCTTTTTAATCACACAAAAATCCTTTTTTGTTCCATGCAACTATCCAAAAGACTGAACTGAGCATGCCCAGAACCCAAACTTTTAAAATTGTATAACTTTGGAAAGGATTAATATTTTTTCACCAAATCAATGCTGGCATGTTCTATGGGGCAAGCTCTTTCTACCATGAACATTTCAGACCAAATGGTTTGACTGCAGTGTGATGAGGAAAAGCAGCCAAAAAGAGGGGAATGTTAATGTTTTTGTACAATGTGCAGCTCAAAATCTGCCAGTTCGATCAACACGAAACTTGGTACGTCAAGAGATCTACCCCACGGGACAGTGCATGCCAAATTTTGTATAAATTGTTCAGCTGTTGCAAAGCTATTAAAGTGAAAAATTTCATGTGTAACATTAAAGTGCCTACTTAACCCTAATTATTAGAGCACGGCCGTGCCTATATTACCCATATATATATATATATATATATATATATATATAGATATATGGTATATATCAATATAATAAAGAATGGATGAAGCATTTATCTTTTGTAGTTGCCACAGACCTGTGTGATAAAGCACTTATCGTGTGTGGTTGCCATTGACCTCAAATAACCTCATGAGTGTCAAACCACAAGTGATGGTTATCAGAGGTCAATGACAACTACACAAGATAAATGCTTTATCACACAGTCAGCCCACATATATCATTTATGCAATAGGGGAAACCCTTGTGGGATAGTTTAAAGCTACTTTAGTGTGTCTATTTTTCTTTTTTTTTCAATGTTTAGGGTTTTTCTGTGAAATAGTTTCTTTCCACTTCATGGACAGGCCATTGCTGTAAAAATTAGTGTAGGCATCAAGACCCGCTTGAAAGCAATACAATAAATATATTAAGTTATAGCCACTGCTGTACATTCACAACAGTGGTGTTATTTGCATCACTAAATGAGTGGAATGCACATTAGACCTTGTATAAGCTTGATCAGGACCCACACGGCACTTCCAGGTTGAGAGCCATGTTTTGGCAGTGTTTTAAAATATACATATTGCTCTGATAATGTTCATCATAGTAGCCACTGACTCCCATGTCAGCATCAAAAGGTATGTGAGGATGGGAGTGGGCTCCGGCGTAACTTTGCAGGTCACCTGTAAAGGGAAGAGTTCATGAACTGTTTTTCCATTAAATCTGTGCAGCCTAGTCCATTAATCCCTAAATGTTTTCTCTGTTCCTTTAAAAGCAGAAGATGTCAACTTTAATTAGTTTCCAAAAGTCAGTGTGAAAAAAACAGCTAACAGCTGTTTTACATGTTAAGACCACAGTCATGCTGTACATCATGGAGTTAGGTGAGGTAAAGATATATTTTTTTTTTTGCAGCTCAGTTCCTTTCAGATTTTCCAGTGGCTGGGAGCATTTACTTCAGTTTTGCTGCTGTTAAACTCCTGAAAGGTTTAAAGAGCAACTGATGCCTCAGGGAATTCTTTGGAAAACATAATAACTGGACAAATGACAGCTTCTGTTTTATATATAGTCTATAGATTTCTTCTCTCCATTGTTTATTACTGAAGAAATTCTCACAAAAACAAGATCTTTATCCCTTAGAGTTCATCATTCTCTATGTCTTACTCCCTACTTGAAATCACGATGCTCAGTTGTGACATCACAGTCTGTTCCTATGGGAATAACTGTGATGTCACAAGAAGAGTATTATGACATCAGGTTGGGAAGAAACAATAGTAGCTGTTGAACTCTCAGAGTACAACTCTCCTGTTTTCATGCATATGATCTTAGTAATAAATAATGGGGATAAGAAACACAGAGCTCATTAGAAATATAAGCTGCTTTGTGTACAAATATAATGTTTTCCAAAGTTCTTCACAGGGTGTCAATGACTCTTTAAGGTACAGTAAGCTTTGTCATTTTTTTGAAAGCACTGATTCAGTGGGTTTCATAATATGGTACATGCTACATAATCTTTGGGGTAGGTGCTGGTACTCCTGCCCCCCCCACCTTGCTGAACTGTATAATGGCCCCATACAAAGGCCATTTCCCATGCATGTATCAAGTGCTGAGCAACAACAAACTTACTGTAAGCAGCACACCACACAGAACACTTCTGTATCCAGGGTGATGCCACAATACCATTAGGTGCTCCTGGCAGGAACATGGACACATCCTAGACCATGTATTCCCAGAGATTTCCAGCATAGGCAGTTCTTCTCTCCTGTGTGTCTTGATGTTGTCACATAGCACTGATTGTGTGGGCCCTGTTTTTACCATGAATTCCCAAAGATTTCCACCACAATCACCATCCCTCCAAACCAAGAAAAATGAGATTGCCAAGAACTTGTAGAATAATGAGGACTACCCCATCCCTCACCAACAAAGATTGTCACTTATTGGACTGTGGCTGTGACACCTTGTACACAATCAGGTAATTTGTGCCTGATTCAGGAACAACTGCCCACAGAAACCTGTAATACCTGCAAATGGGGGATGGGAGTGAAAGAGCAAAGACACTAAATGAATTGAAGGTCAAGTACAATTACAACACCTCACCTGCAGCCACACTGGTGACCTGAATTTGAGACTGAGCCTTGGTCATTGGGGGCAGGAGGGTGGAAGGAGAACTGAGCATCACAGAGGACATTCCACTCCTCTGGGAAAGGAGAACATTCATGCTTCAGTGCAATACAGCCACCTGGGTGACAGTAGGTGGCAGTACTCTTGAAAAGACTTACTGGACAGCAGACATAGGTGGTGACATGCTCCACACTTATATGTAAGCTTCATACCATCCCAAATCTGCCTCTCAAGGGGTGAAAACCACAAAGGAAGTCTTAGCTAGAGCAAAGATGAAAGGTCTGCCCCCTGGGAGGCCTCACACTGGTGACAGGATCACCCCTCCATGAACTGGATCCATTATCCAGCAGGTAAGCGGGGGTCTGCTGACCCTGCAATGGTGGGAAAGCTGTAGAGGAAAAATGGAGGTTGAGCTAAGTCCCTGAGTTGCTGAGTCATGGGGCTGGGGGGGGGGCAAAAACCAGCATGTACTTGAGAAGCATAAACAAATAAAAAAAAAAGAAAAACATTTCTCAAATCAGCAGCAGAGACAGATAAAATATACTCTGGGTACAGTGATAAAAAGCCTTTGTTATGAAAGCATAAAGGAAGCATGATGTGAAGGGATTTCTATGAACCCTGCAATGCCACCATCCCAGCTATGCCTGCTTTATGTTGCCTATTGTTATTTCTCACAAACACACTTACAATTTTATGGCAGAACTGAACTACTGAACTATTGTGTGTAATCAGGTGCAGTGAGATTATGTTCTGCACAGCAAAGAAATAATGGGGTTATGAACTAAATTGTAGATAAGTGAGTTACACAGCAAATGACGGTCTCTGTACATAATCCACTCAAAACAATCACTACCGTCCCAAACAGAAAAGTAGTGAACAACCACTGATACAATAAAAATTAAAGTGACCTCACTAGTGTCTAAAACATCACCACCACTGCAATACATGCATTGTACAATGAAAAAATGCCTGAAGCAGGATCCCCAACACCACCAAGACACTTTATTGTGAGTGTACTTATACCAAATTACAGGTGCAAAGAGTACTTAAATGACCACGGAATGCTCAGGTTCCAATATGAAGGGGAAGGTGGTTCTCAAAGGATGAATCTGTGTGTTGTTTGTCAAACCACAACAAGACATTTTCATTATTCCCAGGACCTGTGTTTGATAAATAGCACACACAAATGTGGCCATAACTATGGCATTTCTGTGTATTTATACCAAATGGTTGTCATACGATCCTCAGATGAACACAGGATGCCCACGTTCCAATACTAAAGGGAAAAGGTTTTTCAAGTGGGTAAATGTGGGTTCTGTCATACAAACCACATCCAGCCATTTTATTTCTTCCCACAGCCTGTGTTTGAAAAACAGCACAAATGAAAAGTGGCAATAACTATGGAATTTCTGTTTGTATGTACACCAATTCCTGGTGCATTTTCCCCAAGTTGTCCTCAGATAGCCATGAGACGACCAGATGCCAATTGTAAGAGGAAGGTGTTTTCTCACAGGTGAATGTGCAGAGAGAACATTAAGGACAACCCGCAATGAAGATGTGAAAGAACTCTTGGGGCCACTTAGAGGTGGTGTCAGTGGCAACAATAATGTATTACTTGCTCCACTGCACTAATTGGCTGGTGAGCACCTGGTGGCTACAATATACTGCAACAAGATGAGGTGAAGCAAACAGCTCAACACAACATGATATTGGCAATAACTCTACACTGGCAGCTAGTTACTTCCCTCCTCTCCTTCTCCTTGTAAAATATATCTCCCCTTTGCTGTCCTGACTTTCATCTATAACTATGTTTCTGAATGCCTGCTTTGCTCACTGTTTTTGGTTTTGCACTGTTTTATTTTATAGTATTGTATTCATAGCCACCCCATTTCTTGCCTATTGTATTACTTTACATGGCATTGTTACTATATCTATTGCATGTTATGATTATTTATGCTTCTTACTATTACTGTAATCTGTATTGTTTCATATTTTAAATTTTCACGGCCCCTTACCTATTTCTTCTTCTATCCCCAAAAATGCACCTGAAAATAAGCTTTGTCATAGTGTTCCAGTCCTGGACAATATTTCTAAATAAACTATCATATCAGTGTGTTGGTACATATACTTACATGTGTCGCACCTATTACTGTCTTCAGTGAACACTTGAATGTTTGATTGTATTCTCTCCTCTTACAGCATAAAGCTACATGTGGTAAAATGGCACCACATTCCTCTGAGTGCATACTGATGTCCCATCTGCATTTGCATGGGATGAAAATTGAGTATAGACAAGATTTTCATGTATCCACTTCTAAATACATTTGCAAATACCAATCCTACCCCTCACATGTAAATATGGCATTCTGCAACTGAGACCTTTTTTAGTTTTGGAAAACAATCTGGTTCTGTTAAAACACTGGTTTTGTCCAAAACATAGTTCTACCCTTCCTCTTATCCTCAAATTAATGGTCTGACAGTGAATACAAGGCAATGATTTATGTCTGAAAGATTATTTAATCTTCAAAAGTTTATCTCTCAACTTTTTCATGACTGGTACACCCCAAGATTGAAGTACAGCACTGGCATTCAAAACTGCACTATTTGCCATTACTTATAATCTCTAAGTGATTATTTCCATTTGTTTACAATAATACTACTCATGATCTTTGAAGAAATCAATTTTAAAATCTATAATATCTATGACAGGATGAAATACAGGGTGTCTGATGCAAGCTGAGAAGACACATTGAGACTGATGCAACAGAAGTGAAGACATAGTGCTGGCAGAACAGAAGAAGAATTACAATGCTTCTGATATAGGATGAGTATAAATAAATGGAAACAAACAACTACAGATCACTGGGCAATTTTCAGCCACTATACAATATATAGTACAGAATAGAACACTATCTGGTTCTGTAAAAACACTGGTTTTGTTGGAAAAAAAAGTTCTGCCCTTCCTCTTATCCTCACATTACTGTTTTTTTTTAAACTTTCTGTTTATTAAAAAATAATGCAAATACAAGCTGTAAGGGGTTCAATAAAAATAACTTGATGATACGTATATTAAAAGGACCATACCAAGCACCATCTTTTTAACACCAGACTGAATAATATTTATCCTAATTAGTATAACTTAACATAATTGACAGTGTCAGTGGCTCAGCAGGTAGTGCACTTGACTCTGAGGCCTAGAGATCAGAAGGCTGTGGGTTCTATCCCCACACCAGGCACTTGGGTTAATATCCCAATACTGACACTGTAGTGCAGAATGGGGGGGGGGGTGCTGCACATCTGTGGTGCCATCTTTTGGATGAGATGTTAAACTGAGGTCCCATCTGCCTGTTCTGGTGGTAGTTCAGATGGATGTTAAAGATCCCAGGCACTTCTCGAAAAGAGTAGGGGAATTTTATTGAAAAAGGTGGACTTCATTACAAATCATACAAAGAATTCAATCAATAAAACTGTGCAAAATTAACCATGAACAGGAAAAAAGAGACATCATAAACATAGGTAACTTATATATTCAGTCAACATCAATCAAAAGTGCACCAAACATTACAATGTATCTATAGATGCAGGCCTTTTCATTAGAAAATCATTGGAAATCCATTAGTCTTGTCCGTTGCAAAGAGTTCATAATATTATGCAATAATTTAGAATGAGTGATCTGTCTTTGCTGCTTGCCACAGGAAATATCTAATGGTGAGCATAAGAATATAAAATATATCTTTGTGATACTTACTAAAAAGAGAGGTTACTGGACCATACAATAATTCTTGATAAGTAAGCACTGTAAAATTTGGTTCTGACCAGTTATGTGCTAGATAAGTCCAAAAGGCATGTGCATAAGGACAATCTAGGAATAGGTGCTATTGTGTTTCAGAAATTTGCATGCAGGTTACTCTGGGACAATATCTTTCTGAGGCCTGTTTATGTTTATTATTTGCCTTAACTTCAAGATGCCCATAAACACTTAAGCAGGTGCAAACCCACACAAATGGGGGAATTCTTTGATTAACTAACTGTCTAAGTATGTAAGGATATCTTTCCCTTGGACAGCCAGGAAAGTCTGGACCTGATCTATGCTCTGAAACCAAAATAGCCTGGTAAATGTTTCCCACTAATTGTGAGAATTTGAGTAGGGGAAATGTCCCACTTAATTATATTCTTTATAAAACCCTTGCCGTATTGTGGTATACCAGATATATATGAGAGGAATCTAACAGTCTGATTTTCCCAGGTGAATAGACAAGAAGATAGCCATGCATTTACTAACAATTTCCAGGTCCTTTCCCTAGGTTTCAAAGTGGCAGATATATTAATGGATATAAATAGGCTAAAATAAAATGCTACAGGGTGTACCATGCCAACACCACCTTCTTGAATAGGAAGATAAGTAAAGTCTCTTGGTTCAGTTGAGGGCCCCAAAATGACTGAAAAATAAACTGAATAGCCATTTAATAACTACATGTGGGGGGGAACATAACTTAAATATAGAAATATGGGCAGCAATAATGGTTTAATTAACATCACTCTGTTTTTCTTTGAAATGTGTTGTCCTTTCCACCTCTCAACCATCCTGTCTGCTTGTGACATTTTTCCTTCCCAATTGACCTTATAGGTTCCTACAGGGCCAAACTTAATTCTTAAAATAGAGATGGAATCAGCTGTAACTGAAACACCTGCTATTGACCCACCGGACGGTGAGGTGGTAAGTCCAAGGGTAACTCCCTTCCATTTGACAAGATTCATTTGAGAACCAGATAAATAAGAATACTGTGCTAATGTGGCAGTCAATGCCACTTCTGTGGTACTGGGTGACAGGGTCAGAATTAAATCATCCGCATATGCCAATATTTTAACAGCATGCATATCCTGGAGAACTGGTATTCCAACCAGTTGCTCATTGACATTATCAGCTTAAGTAAGATATCAATGCCAAACACATAGAGGAGTGGACTCAGGGGACACCCCTGTTTCACACCCCTATGTATCAGAACTTTCCAACCGAACCACCCATTAACATTTGGCCAGAGATAGGAATTATTATACATTCCTTGAATCCATTTTACAAAGGTATCTGGTATGCCAAAGGCCATTAGTACAGGAAATAAAAATGTATGTGAGAGCCAATCAAAGGCCTTCTCCTGGTCTAAGCCTAGAACTGAACCTTCTAGCCCATCGTGATCACCCCCAAAAATAATTCCCATATTAAAATTAAGTTATCATGTTGCCTGCACCCTGCCACAGTGCATATTTGAGGGGCACTAATCAGATAGGTAGCTACTTTGCCTAACTTACCTAGTAAGATTTTACTTAAAATCTTCATGTCTGTTTTCATCAGACTTAAAGGACACCAATTATCAAAATTGTGTCTGTCTCCTTTTTTGTGGATCAGGATCAGAACAGCATCCAACATGGATTCAGAATATTGAGAGGAACTTGAAATATGATTAAACAAAACCACCAATATAGGGGCTAAATTGGCAATAAAGGTTTTAAAGACGTCTGAGCTAATCCCATCAGACCCAGGGGCAGTATTACTAGAAAGCTGCATTATAGCAGCGTCGTCCTCAGCTAAAGTAATTTCTGTAATAAGAAGTTTAGCATCTTCTTCTGTGACCTGAGATAAATCTAGGGATGCTAAAACCTTCTGTGCATCAGATTCTATGGGAGGGGTACCAAAAAGCTCTGTAATGTGTTCTTCCACTACTTCTAAGAGCTCATGTGGAGATTGTACTATTTGTCCAGAAGTTGTGGCTAATTCAGCAATGACCCTGTTCTGAGTTCTCTGCTTACATTCTTTGTAAGGGTCTAGAGAACCCTTCCTGGCTCGGGTTCCAAACCTGAATTCCTGCTGTAGAGTCTTAGCTCTATCATATTGCAAAGCTACCATCTGTTGTTTAATTATGCTAATCTGGGATCCATAATTATATGTAGATTGTTCAAACTGAGAAATTAATCTTGTAACTGATGGTGAAGTAAATATTTAAGGTAGTCTCCAATGACTTGCAAACGAGCTTTGTTCTGAAAAAAAGGTATGCCAGGACAAGTTAGTGTCTTCCCACCAGTCCAGAACACTACAGTAGCACTCAACTACTGAGAGCCGAGCAGCAAACTCTTTTTTCCATGCTCTCTGTATAGGAACCTGCATGAGTACTAATTCATTTAGCCTCCATTGCTTTTTATTACACCAGGGGTCAAGCCCCCAGGAACATTTTAGACTAAGAATCACGTGATCAGAGAATTCACAAAGATGGGTATAAACCTCTCTAATTTCTAGGGAGGGAGACATGAAAATATAATCTATTCATGCCCAAAGGGGCTCCTTAGAAAAAGTATACCCCCCTGTAGGGTGAGCTGTCCTGTATGCATCTACCAGTCCAGATGTGCCCAAAATATCCTTCAGTGACATAGCGTTCCTAAATAATTTCTTTGTTTGTAATCCCTCTCTGAACCGGAGAGGCCACAGTTAAAATCTCCTGTCCAAAGAATAAGACAGGATGTATGTAAAAAAGGCTGTACTTCCTTAAATAAAGCAACTCTCAATGCCTTGGTTTGTGGGGCATGCACATTAATTATGCGAAACCAAGCAGAGGCATAAGTGATGTCCAGTAAAAGAGCTCTGTCAGGGTATATGTACAGCAATCTGGACACCTTAATGCTGGGATTAGAGAATAAGAAACCAAGCCCATCCCAGGTGTCTAGGCCTATAGACCAAAATGAAGGACCTGAAATCCACTCCCTTGAGACTAGCTGTAATTCAGTAAGTGTTTTTAGTCGCGTATCTTGCAAGCAAATAATATCGCTTTTAATGCTCTGCAAAATAAGCATGACTCCAGATTGTTTCCTTGGGCTTTTAATACTATTTATGTTAATAATATTAAGAGAAAGTAAAGGCGTGATGAGAATTATGAATACAAACTTCACCATCAAAAGGACTTTTAAGGGGTTTTACAATGCTGCCTAGTTTTCTTGGCTATAGAGCCTTCCTCACCTTCCTTTGTGTCTGTGTTAGAAGTGACAGAAGAAGTGTCCGTCCCCTCATCCTCTGAATCCCCTTTATACCTTCTACTTGGAGACTAGCATATTTGTTCCCTTTCTTCCAGGTAGCAGTACTAGGGCCTGCAAGTGCTCCAGTCTGTCTATTCCTCTGTGTGTTTATTTTCCCTTGTCTTGGTCATTTCTTAGGGGCTACTAATTGGAAAGAGGCATCCCTACCACCAGACAGAGGGGAAGGGGGCATAACCTGCAGGTTATCCCCATCAGTGTTTAAGGGGCTTGCTAAATCAGAGACTGGAAATGAGGGGTCTGAAATGGAAGTTGTATGCTCTGGTATGTCTGCTACAGTACATCATCAGTCTGCTTCTGATCTGGAAGAGCAGAAGGCAACTCAACCGATGTCTTTTGGCCCACAGTTTGCTGTCTATTGTCCTTCTAAGCTACTTTTTGTGCTTGCTAATGCTGAGCTAAATTAATAAGGCCTTCCTGAGCAGGACAGTCTTCTCTATTATGTGAGGCCCATGGGCAGTGGCCATACGCATGCCCCATCTGTTGGCACAGATTACACCTAAAAAGATTTAAACAAGCAGAAGAGATATGTCCAAACTCTAAACAATGACTACACCTCGAGGTGTCACAAGCAGACCTAAAGTGTGTTCTAGATCCACATATAAAGCAGGACCTAGGCTGCCCACTGTAGAAGATAGAGCCCCAGTCCCTGCTTAAAAAAGGAGCTGGGAAGGTGGACAGGCCCCGTATTGGGGTGTGGAAGGCTATGGGTTAACAGATGGACGCTTGACACAAGATCTGTAGTGTTGCAGGACTCTTGCAAGGTTTTTATTTACAGGAACCAAAATAAAATAAAAAAGGAACTGTACGTCCAAAATAATCAAATACAAAATAATGATGCAGGATAAACAGCAGGCTTCATTCCACTAGACAAAACAATAGTAATTCCCACATACACAGGAGTAGCACTTCTTTAAACTCCGAGGTGTTAACAGTACAACACCCAACTCGAATCTGATCAGCTCCATACAATGCCTAACATAGAAAGGGTGCAAAACAAATGGATTGGTCCACCCTCCCATCAATCAAATGACATCTTCATGAATTTAAATCATAAAGATATTATGCTCAGTTTTTAATAAAATTAAATACATAATTATTAGTATGAACACTTCTAATGTCCACTATCTTCCCTAAGATTAATTTAATATACTCTTTTAAGTTTCAGAACGCTGATAAGCACCGCCTCCCAGCTTTCCTGCATATAAGGATAATGACAGGGGCCGGCCGGCTCTAAAGAAGAAGGAAAGCGGAGCGGGTCTGTGGCAGTTGAAGATGAAGTTTTAAAATAACCTGAACAGGGCTAAAACCCTGAATGACCCCTTAATTCAACAAAATTTATGTCTCCCAGACGTCGGGGACCCAAAGTATTGCCTGCCCATTGATTTATGTGTGGATTTGTTCCATGTCCCGAAACAGCACTGGGCAATAGTGCAAATGTGCACACAATCGTGAAGGGTGCCGGGTAACCAGGGCCGCACAATCAGCTTGTCAGTATTACAGGCGCTAGGTAGATGATTCTCACAGAAGCTTACAGATTGCTGGAGGAGAATAAATATTTTATGTTCTGTACCACCACGCAGGTATACAGGACTTAAAAAAATGG
The DNA here is from genome assembly GCA_016271365.2 of Neoceratodus forsteri. Taxonomy (NCBI): domain Eukaryota; kingdom Metazoa; phylum Chordata; order Ceratodontiformes; family Ceratodontidae; genus Neoceratodus; species Neoceratodus forsteri. Next base: position 321,058,651 of record CM028130.1, read on the forward strand.
AACACTCAAGCGCTATACGGCAAATCGGGAACGCCTTTTACAATCCTATTCGAGAGACACAAGCAGGCAAGATACAGCGTCTTTAGTAAAAATAACGGTGTTTAGAAATTACACCAGCTTTATTCCGGTTACTGGGGTATTTTACCACTTTTAATATACTGATTGCAGGCTTGCATAGTTTCAAAGCATCCTGAGAAAAAAAACATATTTAATATGGGGGGGTTCCTAAATAGTGTGTAATAAATGGCCAGTCTATTACTCACTATTTACGCAAAAGACAGATACACAAAGACATACACAAAGACAATCATTCATTCAACAAGACACAGACATAGACAGAAAGGAAAGGGGGGTGATATCATGCCCCTATCACATACCCCTCCCCCCTTTTGACTGAACCCTCACCTCTTATTTTACTTGTGGATTTATTTCTTTATGTACTCTATCTACCAGATCTTCTGAATTTGAGAGATGGAGCCACAGCCCACCCTCTCCATGGCTCCACCCCGGGGTCCCTAAACAATCATTAATCTTTAGCAAGTAAGAGGAAGACAGATGTCTTCCAGGTTTTTATTCTTCATAACCCTGGGGTCTGAAGATAGATGCTCTCCTATTCTGTATCTTGATAGGAGATCAGCATTTCCATTTGTAACCCCCTTCCGATGTTTTATTACAAAACGGTAAGGTTACAGTGAGAGATACCACCGTATAATTCAGGGGGTTTCTATCTTTCATGTTGTGCAACCAACATAACGGATTATGATTCATCCAAATCTCAAACTCAGTACCCCATAAATAAAATCGTAGGGCCTCAGTAGCCCACTTGATTGCCAAACATTCCTTTTCAATAGTGGAATACTTGGTTTCCCGTTCATGTAATTTACAGCTAACGTAAATGATGGGGTGTTCTTCTCCATTCATACACTGTGTTAACACAGCTCCAATGCCTCGGTTAGAGGTGTCAGTTTGCAGTATAAATGGACGTGTAAAATCAGGTGTATGTAGAACTGGTGAAGAACATAGTTGAGCTTTTATGGTACAAAAGGCGTCTTCACATTCAGGGTTCCACACTATTTTATCAGGCTTGTGTTTTTTTGTTAAATCAGGTAAAGGCCCAGTTATTGTTGAGGAGGTGGGGATGAAACACCGATAGTACCCTGCTAGACCCAGGAAAGCCTGGACATCTTTCTTCGTTTTAGGTCTGGGGCAGTTAGCAAAAGCATCAGCTTAGTTATTTCTGGTCTAATGCACCCTTTTCCAACCAGAAATCCTAAATATTTTGTTTCCTGCATTCCCATGGTACATTTCCCAGAGTTTATGGTAAGTCCAGAATTAGAAATAGCAGACAGGACTTCCGCTAGGTGATGCAAATGTTCTTCCCATGTAGGACTGAATATCACCACATCATCTAGATACGACACACTATACGCAGCATGCGGAGCAAGGACTCTGTCCATAACCCTTGAAATGTAGCAGGGGTGCCATGTAGCCCAAAGGGCATTACTGTAAAATGGAATAAACCAAGGGGTGTACTAAATGCTGTTTTGTCTCTAGCGTCTAGGTCTAGGGGAATTTTCCAATATCCTTTTGTTAAGTCTATGGTAGAGAAATACTGGGATTTTCCCAAATGATCAAATATGTCATCTATACGAGGCATTTGGAAATAGCATTAAGACATCAGAAATCCAGACATATACACACCCCACCCTCTTTCTTATTTACAACCATGAAAGGAAAACTCCATTCAGTATGGGAAGGTTCGATGATCCCCATTTCTTGCATTTTCCTTAGTTCTTTAATAACATCTTCTCTAACCCTTTCAGGTAGGCGGTAGGGTTTTTGATGGATGGGACTATTTTGGGTAACCGCAATACTATGTGCTGCATCTTTAACTTTTCCTGGCGTTCCCTTAAAGGTTTTCTCATGAAATTTCAATATAGTTAATAGTTAAGTGGTCTGCTGGGGGTTTAGATCAGGGTTTATGTTTATCTCCTTAATATCTCCTTCCATTTCCAATCTTCGATAGGCTATGTCCAATTCACTACTATCACCCTCTGGGTAGACATACCCGCATAGGGTTGGTACCCTCTCTATCCATGGTTTGAGAAGATTAGCATGGTAGATACACTTCTTGTTATATTTGTCATGTACATTTATTTCGGATGTAATGGGACCTATTTTCCTCAGTACTTTATAGGAGCCCTGCCACTTCATTAACAACTTATTGTCTGATGAAAGTAGCAGTAACAACACCTGATCCCCTTCTGAAAAATCCTTAGTACATGTTCCTTTATCATATTGTATCTTTTGCACTGACTGTTGTCTCTGGTTAATAGTATGTGCCTGATGACTGTATTTATTTATTTATTCCCTTAAGTGTTGTAAATACTCAGGGGAACATTTGTTCTGGCAAATCCTGTTTTCTTCCCACCACTCTTTTATAACATCTAAAGGCCCCCTAGAGTTTTTCCCATACAATAGTTCGAACGGCAAAAATCCTGTTGAGGCTTGTGGCACCTCCCTATATGCAAACATTAGATACAGAAGGTAAATGTCCCACTGTCTCCCTTCATCCTGGATGAATTTCTGAATCATTTTTTTCATCGTCTGGTTGAAGCGTTCTACCAGACCATCTGTTTGAGGATGATATGGTGTTGTCCATATAGCTTCTATCCCTAGGGTCTGTAGAGCTGCTTCAAGACCAGAGAACAAAAATTTGTACCCCTATCTGTAAGTATTTCTTGTGGGATACCTACTCTACTAAAGATTTTACCCAGTTCTTCAGCAATTCTAGGGGCAGTGACAGTTCAAAGTGGTATAGCCTCCGGATATTTAGTTGCATAGTTACACACCACTAGTATGTACTGATTACCTTTTGAGCTCTTTTGTACAGGACCCATGATATCCATGGAAATTCTTTGAAAGGGGTTAGTAAACAAAGACATCGTTTGCATAGGTACTTTATCTTTCTTTATAATTTTTGCCACTTTTTGACATTCTGGGCAACTCCTGCAATATTCAGCCACTTGCTCGTGTATTCCAGGCCAGAAAAATCTATGAAGTAGTCTACTCAAGGTACGGTCCCTCCCTAAATGTCCGGCCATTGGAATATCATGGGCAAGTCTCAATAATATTGGTCTGTACTTCATAGGTACCAACAATTGCTCAACAGTTTCATTAGTTTTGGGATTAGTACATATCCTATACATTAACCCATCTATTATTTGATATCTGTCTCTGGTCCTTTGACTCTTATCCTGTGAAGAAAAAAACATTTTTAAAGACTCACCCCCCCTCTGTAATTCTGCAAACATATTTTTATCACATTCTTTTACATCATACACAATGCCATCACCATGGTTGTTATTTATAGTGTCTTTTGTGTTCATAGTCCACTTATTCTTCTCCTTTCTCTTCTGCCTTCTGGTCTTTCTGTCCTTCCCTATGGCTCCATAGATGTCTTTATTAAAAGGAAAGAAGTGTTCTAAAGTGTCTGAACGTTGACTTGGTGGGGTCTGCGATCTGGTCACCATAGCACAGATATTAGCAGACATAAGGTTCTGAAAAGCGGGGCAGTTATGTCCGATTACTATGGGAATTGGAAGGTTAGGTACAACTCCTACCTTCATATTCTGCACTTGTCCTTGTATTGTTATTTCTGTCTCTTCTAGTGGATAATAATGTGTATCACCATGTATACATGTTACCCCAGTAGTTGGTCCTTCTGAGGATGGTGGTATACATAGCAATTCTGGTTGCACCAAGGTTTGTTTACTTCCTGAATCAAGAAGGCCTGTGACTATGTGTTGTCCAACTTATACAGGTACCATAAACTGTCCCCAATTAGCTAAGGCAAGGTGTATCTGTTCAGGTTTCTTCTTGAGACAAAACTGTGCAATGTGTCCTTTGGTTTTACGCTCGTGACATACAATGTCTGGATTGTACCCCCATCCTACTCTACTAGTGTTCTTCACACCAGTGTTTGTAATAGTGTTACCAGCTGTTCCCATAGTAGCAGTAGGAGGTCTTACCTGGGTACCCTTTCTGGTTGGTTGTCTGATTGGTGCCTTTCTGCCTGTGAGGTCTTACTGCGATGTAGTCTTCGGCCAATTGGATTGCAGTGTCTGATACCTCTGGGCGGTGTCCCTTTACCCATAGTTGGACATCTGGTGGTAAGACCCAAAGAAACTGCTCCAATACTATTGTCTCTATGATTTGGTCTATAGTCCGAGTGTTAGGCTGCAGCCATTTAACACACAAGTTTTTGAGCTGAGTAAACGCATCTTGGGGGTTATCAGCATTACTGTATCTATATGATCTAAACCTCTGTTGCATAGGTCTCAGTGTTAATATCATACCATTTCAAGATGGCCTGTTTGACTTGGTCAAAGTTATTTATGTCCACCATCTCTACTCGGCTGTATGCAAGCTAAGCTTTTCCAGTCAAATAAGGTGCCAGTCGGATGACCCACTGGTCTCTTGGCCAGTTACATGATGTTGCTACTCTCTCAAAAGTCAATAGGTAGGCTTCAATGTCATCAGAGTCAGTTAATTTAGCTAATTTAATGTCTTTTTGGCCTCCTCCAGGGGCAGCAGGTGGTCTACCAGTGCCCATTGTTTGAAATGCCCTTAGAGTGTCATTCCACCTGGCTTCATACTCCCTTCGGTCTCTATCCCTTTGTCTCTCCATTTCAAGCTGTCATGTACACAGCCATCTTAACAAGTCCTAGGGCTCCTCTGGGGGGTGATTTTCCTCTCTACCCCCACTAGCCTGAGCCAATCCCTCCATCTTCGGTTCTTCCATCCTGGGCTCTGCTTTAACCATGAACCTTTTTCTAGTGACTGGGTCTAGACCTGGGAGTAAGGGCACCTGATACTTTGAAGTCACTGACCTGGTTTGCACTCCCTGAAGCCTCTGCTGGTCCGTCTGCTTGATGTCCATTCTATCCTGTAGCATTAGAAGTCCACCGGGCCTTGGTACAGGTCCTTCAGTTGGTTAACCCCAACTAGTCGATCCCACTGTTGACACCAATGTGGAAGGCTATGGGTTAACAGATGGGTGCTTGACACAAGATCTGTAGTGTTGCAGGACTCTTGCAAGGTTTTTATTTACAGGAACCCAAAGAAAATAAAAAATGAACTGTGCGTCCAAAATAATGAAATACAAAATAATGTTGCAGGATAAACCACAGGCTTCATTCTACTAGACAAAATGGTAGTAATTCCCACATACACAAGAGTAGCGCTTCTTTAAACTCTGAGGTGTTAATAGTACAACATCCAACTCGAATCTGATCAGCTCCATACAATGCCTAATATATAAAGGGCACAAAGCGAATGGATTGGTCCACCCTCCCATCAATCAAATGACATCTTAATGAATTTAAACCATAAAGTTATTATGCACAGTTTTTAATAAAATTAAATACATAATCATTAGTATGAACAATTCTAATGTTCACTATCTTCCCTAAGATTAATTTAATATATTCTTTTAAGTTTCAGAACTCTGATAAGCACCACCCCCCAGCTTTCCTGCATATAAGGAGGATGAAAGGGGTCGGCTGGCTCTAAAGAAGAAGGAAAGTGGGGCGGGTCTGTGGTGTTTGAAGATGAAGTTTTAAAATAACCTGAACAGGGCTAAAACCCTGAATGCCCCCATAAGTCAACAAAATGTATGCCTCCCAGATGTCAGGGACCCAAAGTATTGCCTGCCCATTGATTTATGAGCGGATTTGTTCAGTTTCCCTAAATGACACTGGGCAATAGCGCGAATATGCGCATAATCGTGAAGGGTGCCGAGTAACCAGGACCGCACTATCGGCTCATCAGTATTACAGATGCTAAGTAGGTGAGTCTCACAGATGCTTACAGATTGCTGGAGGAGAATAAATATTTTATGTTCTGTACCAATATGCAGGCATTTGGGTCTTAAAAAAACAGAACACCCAAGCGCTATACGACAAATCGGGAACGCCTTTTACAATCCTATTCGAGAGACACTAGTGGGCAAGATACAGCGTTTTTAGTAAAAATAATACGGTGTTTAGAAATTGCACCAGCTTTATTCCAGTTACTGTGGTATTTTACCACTTTTAATATACTGATTGCAGGCTTGCATAGCTTCAAAAGCATCCTGAGAAAAAAACATATTTAATATGAAGTTTCCTAAATATGTGTATAGTAGATGACGATCTATTACTCACTATTTACACAAAAGACAGATACACAAAGACATACACAAAGACAATCATTCATTGGCAAGACACAGACATAGACAGAAAGGAAAGGGGGGGGGCTACCATGCCCCTATCACATGGGGGCATGTAATTTAACTGTAACCCACCATCTTCCATCCCAAATCTGCTCGCTGTCCAGAGTGGGAGTTAGTTTGTCTAGTATTTTGCAGCATTGCCTCAGCCAAAATAAAATATCCTGTGTGTGCACACCTTCATTTTTAAACATTACTGTAATGATCTTAATTAGGGGGTTCATAAGAGGAATGGCATGGAAAGGGATCCAGGCAGGTGTGTTCTTCAAGTTTTGATATTAGGTCCAAAACATACCTAAATTGGAAACATGCTTAAAACTAATGCCATAGTTCCCATTATCTAAACTAATCAGGGCAAAGATTTCCAAAGAGAAATAATGCATGGTTCCCTTAAGCAAGTTGCATGCAATATGTACTCTGTTTGTGAGTTCCTCCAAGCCTCCCTTGTACAATAAATGGACCACATTACACCTAGGGGCAGTCTCTCCCCTAGTTGCAAAGAGGTCAGACAGCTTAAATAGGGGGTCAGGAACAGCCTCCTTGGGTAGCATATTTATAGGGTCCACCATAATAGACCCACTATCTATACCTGCAACAGTTTCCAAATTTTTAGTAACGTTTTCTATAACAGTTTGCTGTGGTATCACATTTAAATTATCACTAAGTAAGTCTGTAATAACGCAAGAATCATTACCCCTGGGTGAGTTGGAACTCATTGTCATCAGAGCATTGGTGGCCACAGAAGGAGAGGAATGTGCAAGCATTTCTCAGTAAGTACTGTCTGTAGTGTCAGCAGTTCAATTTCCCGCAGAGGCACATATCCATTCTCCATCTCTTAAAGCTTTATCAGGAGACCAATTTGCAGAACAAACATCTGAGTCCATAATATCGCCCCAATTCATACGGTGCTGTGGTTCAGGAGCACTGTCTGTACAGTTTAGTGGAGCAGGAACAGGCGTCTGCTTATTATGTGGTTTCCCAGGCCCTACATGCTGTTTATTGTGGGGCCACATGACTATGTCATCCACAGAACATGGAGGCTGTGGGCACACAGGTTTCAACCTGTTTTCACTGACAGCCTCAGTTGCTGCATTGTTCAGCTGTTGAACTTCACTTGAAGGTGTGTCAGAGGTTTGCACCACCTCAGCCAAATGATGAGTCACCCCCAGCTGAGCGTTTTCACCCTGGTTAACAGAGAGAGCTGCCGATTTGTCAGCTAACTGATCAAGTAAGTGCAAAGCGGCTTCAAGAGCTTGCAACTTCTGCAGCTGCTTAGCTTTTTCTTTTCTCAAGTAGGTCAAGTGATCCAGTACCTGTTCTCTCAGAATCTCTTCTAGTGGCTGAAAATAAATACCTGGATGCACAGAAGCAGACTGAACATGAAATCCGTCCCTGTGGTTAGGCCCAGAAGTGTTTTCCATGACCTGGATTCCATGTTTTTAAGACTTAAATCAATAACGCTTTCTTGGGAAAGAGGGCCAGAGGAGACAGCCTTCTCCCCCATCGATCCAATGTCCATCTCCTCCACTGTTTCAGATGAACTGGCCATCTTGCAGAACAGCCAGAGGTTCCCCCTGCTGGACAGTATGGTAATTTCCCCAGTGCCCTGGCCAAATACCTCCCCAGTCACTAAAAATACCACCAACAGCTTAATCTGGTTCAAGGTCAGTTGGCATTCATCTGTATCCCCCTCCCTGGGTCGTGCTTAAAAATAGGCAGAATTTGTCTAGTGCACTTATCTGGTCAACAAAAACTAAATAAATAAATACATTTAAAAAAAAATATCCAATCAATGTAAATAAATTCAAGGACAGATATAGTGTAAATCCTCTCTAGGAACAATCTGGGCCCAGGGCCAAGCCCATCCAACATCCACCCATCTCCACACTCCCCCCACCCATGGAACAAAGGATGGATCCTGATCCAAAACAAGAAGAACCCAGGTATGCCATCTTTTACATCTGTCAATTAAATGCTCCATTAAGTATAATTCCCCCATAATTTTGTACCAATCTTGAGTTGTAGGAGATCTTTTCTGCCTCCACAGATGAATTATCACCTTCTTAGCTGCCAACATATAAGCAAACAGAAGGGATCCCCTTTGTATAGTGAAACCCTGCTGGGGGACAGAAAGAAGAACCAGTTCTGGAATGAGGACCACCTCCTTTCCCAGAAATTCCACCAGAGATTCAGCCATCTCTTGCCAAAACAGTCTTAAGACAGGGTATGACCAAAAACATGTACATGATTGACAAAGGGAAAGAAATTCAGATGGGCTAAAAATTTGCCGAGGAAAACAAAGTACTCAAAGTCAGTGTTAATTAGGGAAGGGCAAAAATGATGTGTTCCACTACCATGAACATTTTGCAAAATGTCATGATTTTATGGAAGTTTGCTAATATTGACCATGGGCAAAATTCACCCAGTTCTGCAAAATATTGCTTTGACTGGCAAAAAAATCAGATGAATGATAGACTTTCATTGGTGAACTGTGGAAGAGTTGGGACTCTTTACAATGGAGATGAGATGACAGAGGGGAGACATGTTACAAATGTATAGGATCATTAGAGATAAGGAATTAATGGACAGCTTAGACTTGAAATTCAACACCAGAGACATATACTTAAGATGTCACTACAAACAAATCCAAATGGAACTCATTAAAAGGAATAGCAGGAAGGGATACTTTTTATACAGGGCAACTTTGAAATGCATTGCCTAAAGAGGTGGTTTCTGAGAATCAATCAGTATCTTCAAAATCAGGCTGGACAAATATCTTCTAAATCTGAGTGTTACAAAGTGGTCATGCTGAGGCATGAGAAAGGCTCAATGTGCTAACGCCTTCTCCTGTCTATCAACCAAGTATAGAACCAAGTATAGAGCACACAGTACACATCCATGTTTTCCACCAAATCTCAAATACAGAAATCCACCCAAACTGATAATGGATCTAGGATGGATCTGGTACCTGCTACTATTAATCTGTATTTTGGGGAACACATAAAATACAGGGAGGATAGGCATTTTCCTGAATAATGCCTTATACTCCTAGTCTGTAAGCTATCCCCTGTTCTATCCTACGTAAGAAATAATACCTGACAGGGTGGGCATTATTGGGAAATACCGGACCACCCAGGGGCGTAATGAGGCCTGACGCCGCAGGCAGAGGAGAGGGCCTTATTGCCCCTGGAAGGTCCGGTATTTCCCAATAATGCCCACCCTGCTGGGTATTATTGCACTTATAAAACGGCCATGTAACTACATTTTTGTGAAATGTGAAAATAAAGAGGAAATCAGTGTGAAAAATGTTCAAAACACTGTTAAAAACAGTGTTCATTGACAAAGTAGTGCACCAGCTGTTCTAGGTGCTGTTACTTCTCTCTGCTGCCTACAGTGCCGTTCTGGTTTCCTGACCCCCACATACACACACAGGCAGATTGTAGAATGAAAGAAGTGTGCCTTAAAAAAGAAGTGTGCCTTAAAAGATATTGAATTAAAGTGTGTCAGCTGTTTATATTTGTTTGGAATTATTAGATCTTTTTTTGTTTAATTTTGTTACGTCACAGGTCGGAACTTGGAAGGTGTCTGTTGAGAAATAAATGCCCAGCTTGGAGGCAGTGTCAGCCATTCAGGGTTGAGAATTATTTCTTGCCATTTTATAATGTATGTTGAGTACATCCTGGATTATCCTCCTAACCTCGCTGGGTTCTGGGATATCCTTTTGTAGGTTCCTTCAATATTGAGTAGTTTAATACATTGTTCTTTATATTGCTTGTAGTTCTATCTACTGCCACATCCCTTTATCTGTGTTCTTACTTACACTTGATCTGCCATTCTCTAAGTTTCTGAAAGCTATGTATTCCTTAGCTATTAAGTTAAATCTTGACCTTATGTCAACATTCTTGTCCATTCTATGAGTCTTGCTGTATCTTTCACCAGTGCCACTTACCAGATTTTATAAAATTTAATTGCTGATTCTGTGGGGTACAATACCTTGGGGAGTAAAATAAGATTTATATCCTAATTAAAGGATTAGCATTTACTTTTTTTGTGATTCTTTTGTGTTTCTATGCAGGTTTGTATTCTCTGTGCATCAAAAACTGTATTAATCTGATCTTTCAAAAAAACCAATTCAGGTCAATTTTCAACATAACATCATACAGTATTTAATGTGGACTGAAGTAGATGACATTTTTAATGACTGATTGATTGATTGATTGATTGATTAATTGATTGATTGATTGATTGGCTGATCAATTGGCTGATTTAAAAACCGGTAACTGGAAAAGGCATTCTGAGCCAAGGTTAATTTTCAGGTGTGACCTGGGGGAGAGGAAAATAGGGAGTACAGAATACAAACATACATCGAGCAATAACAAGTGCAGATTACTGTGATAAGTTACACAGTGCAAATAACAGAAAAAAAATGAGTGAGTAGGTGTATAGTGCAATAACAAAAGAACCATAAAAATTAGCTTGCTAAGTGGCAAACACAGAAGTCAAAAAACTAGGTTAAGTGCATGGTGCCTGTAAAAGTGGTAGTACAATGGCAGCACAGACAAATAAAACAGGTAGTATCAGTTTTCAGGTGGGAGCAACAATCATGTGGGGGGTAGAGGGACCACCAGAAGTAATGGTCAGAAGTAGAGGGAAGGGTCAGGTGGAGGGTTGACAGAAACATGGGAGAGCAGGGAAAAGCCTTAGCTGGTGTCTAAGGGGTAAGAGGTGGAGAGATGGAGGGAAGAGGGGAGCTGGGACAAAGTAAAAGGCCTAATACTTACATAGGGGGAAGCAGTAGGGCACGGGGAGGAAAGGGTAATAACCCAAGCTTGACAGTAGGCCCTGTGGTAGGTTAGGGTAAAACAGGGCAGACTGAATGGACCAATGTTTTTATTTTTCTAATAACATTTTCTGTTTCTATATTTCTATATAAATTGAAGCAGCAGTACATGTTGCCCATTACAAAAATGGCACTGCTTTTTTTGATCCTATAAAGGGGCATCTAAATATTGTAAGCTGTTATTGTAATTTAAAAATAACTTCAATAAAATAGCTTATTTTTTCCTTAGCAATATTGTGAGTTGACAAAAAAGGTGAAAAAGGGTGATATTAAATGCATGCTGAAAACAGAATCTTGAACAGGTATTGACATTTCAACATACTATAGGTCTTCTTAAAGGAAAACAGTCAATATCTTAAATAGCCCACCACAAAATCTACCCCCCACTTAGGCTTTTTACAATAGACCGTTTGTTTTTATGCAGCTACTTACCGAATTTTGTTTTCAAAAACTCCATGAAGAGGTAGCATGGTGGGTGCTGCACACTATCATTTCATGTAACAGTGCAGTGTGGCACTGATCACTTCCATGCTTTTCAATGGAAGCGACTGGTCGGCACTGCACAGTTACATGAACATTTTGAAAAAAATTCAATAAGTAAAGCAGCATAAAAATAAGCTCCTTTGTAAAAAGCCAATTGGGGGGTTAGACTTGTCGGTGGGCTATTTGGGTTAGTGACTGTTTCCTCTATAGTTAAGCAAATGTATTTGCAGACTAACTTGTCTTTGCTTACTTTTCCCCTGTAGATCATTTCTAAAGAAAACCTTTTGCTGAAACATATCAGCATGCATTTAAAAATTACTGGTTTTTTGTTTGTTTGCTTGTTTTCTACCCACACACTGATGCAGCATTTCCTTTTTTCAGTTTTTGCAAGGACATGATATCATTGGCATTCTATCTTTGACTGGGGAGGCTTACAGAAGAGTGATTCAGTAAAGGAACCTAGATGCTCTACTGCTGGACTTAAGCAAACTGTGTCTTTTTTCATTTTAAACATGAACTGCGGTTTAAAAAGAAGGGAACCTATGCTGGAGCCATGGGGAACACCAGGAGCATATTTTTGAAAAATGTAGTATGCCAAAAGTGTATATTGTGTTGTACCCTTGATGCACTGAACCTGTGATAAGGAGGTTTGCCTGTTTTCAAGGCAGGCCAATTTGTTCCAGGCCCCTGACCAACAAGGTGACTCAGTGGCTGAGCTAAAGCTAGGGGAGGGGGAGGGGGTGGGAGTGGGGCTTTCAAGCAATAATGGGAGGATTAACAGTGAAATGAGCACATGACAACATCATGAAGTAGGGGTGGAGCTTGAGAGGAGAACAGGAAATTTATTGGGCAAAAGAAAAGTGATAGAGAGGTAGGGACAGGGATTTAAAAGAGGCTGCTGCAAGCAGGCTCCCTCACAATTTTGCTTGCTAGTGATTTTCCAACCCACCCAACCCATTTCCTATAAGGGCAAAAGGGAGAAAAAACATGAATTATAGGGCAGAATGCTGAAGGTGGACAGCAGATGTGGCAAGGGTGAGACACAAGGGGAAAAGGACCCCTAGGATATGCTGAAGGTGAATGGCAAGTTATTGTTGAAGCTTTGGAAGAAAAGGAGGGAGGGGGGACAACAGTGAGGGGGACAGACAGCTTTGGGTATACACCCAGAGGGCATTACAGCAACACAGAACAGAAGAAGGGTATGGGTATAGACATGTACCCAACAGGAGAAAAGAAAAAGGAAGCTAATGTTGGATATAATGAAAAAAATGAAGCAATATAAATATGTGTGAAGAATGGAAATTTGCTGTGAATAAATCGATAATGTTTAGTATGTAAATGCAGGAATAATTTTGAATAATTTTATTGCCAACAGAGCAGCCACACAACCTGGTTTGGTGTGTTTATTGGGAGGGGATCCAGGAACAAACAGTGTAATTGGAATTTTCCATCAGTGTGTCACGGGGACAGTCACTAGACCATATTTCCATGGTCTAGTGCATGCCAAAGTTAGAGCCCTTTGTGTGCATCATTTGGTTGCTTGTGTCTTCACTTAGATGGGAAGGGAGATGATAGAAGAAAGTAGAGGAGTGAGGGTGGGGAAGGGAAAAGGAGTGATGGTCCCTGGAGCAGAGGGAGTAGGAGGAGGAGAAGGAGAGGATGGGAGGCAGGAGTGAGGACAGGTAAGAGGGGATGCTAAAATAGTGATCTCTGTTGCAGTCACCACATTAAAAAACAAGTAATATTTTTTCCACTATTTGCTTGGTATTTTACTGCTTTATCCACCTGTGTTGCCACTTTTTTAATGTGTTTTCCTTGCACTGCCTTATCTTGTACCTGTTCAGCTCCTGTGACACCTGATCCTCCCTCATCTGGTAGACCTACCTGTCTGTCCATATTAGCTGAGATATTCAAATGTGTTAAATAATTGATAAACAAGCCAGTGACTCGTTAACACCACTTTGTGGACCCAAAGCAGGAAGGGAATGCAAAATGCCATACTGGATAGCATGGTTACTGAATCATTAACCTGTTTGTGATTGGCCCTAAAATATAGTGGTGTGACTATGCAAAGCAGCTGATAGCACCTTGCATATAAGTGCATTGTCATATCAGTAGGTTTGGAGAAGTGGTAAGTCAGAATCAATGCCATGCTAATTACTGCATCACAAAACCAGTGCTTATTACTGGAGCTCCTAACTGTGGCCCCTCCCATCCCCCTAAATCCCTTACTGTCTGTAGTTATTAATCCCTGGTTTCCAGTGGCCCCTCCCACCTCCCCCAAACATCCTGGATGGTATTTAGTGACTTAACCCATGTCTACCGTGGTCCCTCACCCATGAACTTGAAGAGGAATAAGTGAGAGAGCAGGACCAAAACTCATGAGTAACAGAGCCACAAGTGAGTTATTAAAGTCATGTGCACCTCACATGTAATGATAAAAGTCATATTCTGAGGGAGATGATTGTGTACCCAATTTATAATTCAATGTATTTTAAAGAAGCAGCGTTTGTTAGTTGGAAGAAATTTTCATCATTTAGTTTATTAGCCAAACGTATTTCTGGCATACTTTAATTCATCTCAGCATATTTTTTAAGTCTCTAAAATATAAAAAATAGCTTTCATAATTACATTTGTAATTAGTGAGTTAGGGCATTGAAGATCACCATCATTTGAGATATTTAAACATCTGTTTTCAGATGGTACCATCTGACTGTAAATACCAGTATTATACTGTGGATGTATTACGATGATGTTAGCATATATTTCTGATAACAAAAAATTTCATACAACACCATGATGTTTAATATTCATGTGGCTGGCATTGTATGGAAGCAAGAACATATTAAAACTTTACAATCATGTATTACAGCCCAGGAATGAACAAAAAAAATGAAAAGAAAAATTGGGATTGTGATATTTTTGCCAGAAATGCATTGTTACTAAAAATATTTAAGAAATATTGCTGCTCTTTGAATTATAGTTTTCAGATTAGTTGTTTAAATGAAGATTTAAGTGTTTCTGTTGGATTTCACTGTTGTGTTTTTAGTGCAGCAGTGGATATTATGATGTGATCAAGCACTGTGCAAAGTTGCTGTCCAATTGGTGAAAGCAGCAGTGCAATGAAAAATATTTTTCCCAAAAATCTCGTTTCAGCTACAATTAAGAAAAATATAATCAAACCACTCAGATGTACTTGTCTAGGTAACTCCTATTTTGTCCACAATTAGTCTTTTTTTATTTTTTCAGTCCTAACCCTTGCCAGGTCTACAGTGCTACAGTATTTCTATGCAAAATTTGGTGGCCAACTTTTATCTTGAGAAAAAAATAAATTAAAACATTAGTAAAACACTCAAATTTTGGTGGCAGTACACAACTGTATCACCAAATAAAACTGGAAGATGCCTAGAACTTTTAATAGTGAAGGGGGTGGGGCAAAGCAGCAAGATGGCCACGCAGCTGCTTTACTCCACAGAATTGTTCTGAGTTTTTCAATTTGTTTTACTTTGTTGGGCAAAATACTTTTATTCAGCTCAGAACGTTTTACAAATCTTTTTGTCATGGCCATTCTATTTTATGTAGTGTTCATTGAGATTATTAGTGGCATTTTGAGCACTGTAAGTAAGTCAGCTATTAAGAGTACCATTGAGTGGAGAGATGGAGCTGTTTGAAGTGGACAGCTGCATTGCTTTTTCATTCCCTGCTGTATAGTTTTTGCCTTGTTTAACAATCAGTAAAAACCTTTAATCAAGTTTTCATGAATGAAACCTTAGATTATTTTTTTAACTCATAGCCTTGGGACTAGAGTTTTATTTGCAGTCTGAAAAGCTGCAAACTGAGTTTTGCCACTTAACAGCTGAGCCAGCTGGCTGTTGATTGTTGGCATTCCATCAGATAACTGCTGAACTGGAAGCAGAAATAACATTAGGGCTCTCAAAAGAATGGACCCTTATGAGGTGACTGTGAACTGAGAGCGCTTTGGCTGAGGTCTGTCCTCTGCTTATAATGTTTTCAAGTGAGAATTCTAACTGCAGCTTGTCTGGAGAACAGGAGAGAACTGTGCCCGTATGGATCAAATATTCACCTAAAAGTGCTGCCATCTTTGTCAGTGGTTTGAAGGAAACCTAATTGCTGGATTTAATTTACTACACTCAGAAGAGTGATTTTATGTTTCTTTTACAGAAACCAATTGAAGAAGCAAAGCCACAAGTCAGACCTGATGCTGACTATCAGTGGAAAGGAGTTATAGGATTTCGAGAGCAAAAAAAAAATTAAGTAGTAACACCGAGTGGTGCTGTCTCCCTTTTGGTGGAAATGTTTTTGAAGCCTGCTTGTGGACTGTTTTGTGGGAGGTGCACCAAAAATTTTAAATAATGTCCTACGACCCAATAAATCATTCAGTTTTTGTCTGCAACAAACTCTGACAAATTGCTAAGATTTGCCTAAACAGCTAGATAAGGTGAAGAAAACACTGAATGAATTGGCTGTTAAGTGGAACAGATAGGAGTGATGTGGTTTAGTCTTATGCCTAATATGTACTCCATGAAGAGTGGGCTAGACTGGAAAAATGGTACTGAATACTTCTGCCTTAAACTGACTTGAATTACTTTGTAACCCTAGCATTGCATTGATTTTTCCTTGTGGTGGCCATATACATCCGGGTCCAAGGTGGAAAAGGAACTTCAGCATTCTGCAATGTACATTATCTGGGTATCTCAGTTAATTTTCATAATTCTTTGGAAAACCCAAATGTTCTAAAGGGCATCCCCAAGCTTAAAACTTTTAAGGAGCATGATGTATTTTGAAATATGTCTATAATAGTTAAAATATGTTTATGTGTGGTTCATAGCTCAGTGCTTATGCTACATACTGTAGCTGGATGATGTAGATTATGGTTGGATACAGAGGCCAGCTGGTAAGTAAGACAATGTTTGCCAGGTACTAGTAATATAGAATGATTTGTGCTTAGGTACTTCAGCATAGACATGAACAAGTCAGTGATTATAGTACGTATGAATTGGATAGTATATACAAGGTGCTTAGATGTTTGAACTGATGAGTCGTTATATCTTGATATTTGTTTTGGCCTTTCTCTGTATCCCACTGTAGGAAGGATGTGTAGTCCCATAGTATGAGACCCCCCAGGTGGGATAAGTGTGCTGCAGAAGGAGGAGGAGGAGGAGGAGGTGTCAGGGGAGAATGGAGGGTGAGTGCAACTCGCTCTAAGCAGAGTGGTAGTGTGCTGCTTGGCTAAATAGGATGTGGGGGAGGAGCTCTTCCCCCACATAACCACGGGCTTACGCCCTTCAATTATGTGTGGTTCATAGCTCAGTGCTTATGTTACATACTGTAGCTGGATGATGTAGATTATGGTTGGATACAGAGGCCAGATGGTAAGTAAGGCAATGTTTGCCAGGTACTAGTAGTGTAGAATGATTTGTGCTTAGGTACTTCAACATAGACATGAACAAATCAGTGATCATAGTACGTATGAATTGGATAGAATATGCAAGGTGCTTAGATGTTTGAACTGATGAGTCATTATATCTTGATATTTGTTTTGGCCTTTTTCTGTATCCCACTCTAGGAAGGATGCATAGTGCCGTAGTATGAGACCCCCAAAAAATAATGATATCATATGATTGTTCTGTATCCGACTGATTGAAGGAGTCGAGTAGGATGATGACCCCCAAGAGAAATGTGTAGCAGTGTGATCACCTCCTCCAACTCTGGAGAGTGTGGCCAGTAGTGCACAGGAGAGGAAACCCCCCAATTGGGGGAAAACCTCTGAGGACCCATGGCTACTGATCCACCCATCTGGGCATACTAAAGGAGAGTAATCCTAAATGTTTAAATCGGCTAGTCCGAACCCTGAAGTTGTAGAACCCAATCCAGAGAACTGAGAACAGAAGACGTATCGAATCATGACATGTCAGGTGAATAGAGCAAACATCCAAGTAACAAACCCCAATTCAAGAATCGATGAGCAGGCTGGAATGATAACAGAGTGGAATCCATGGTCAATATAAAGTCGAGGTGACAAGTTGCAATGGTGAAGGACTACAGCAAATGAAGATGACTTCTCAAAAGAAATTATGGAATCCAAGGCTCAGCATCCATGACCAAAGAAGGAGGACTGTAGGGTCATAAACAGGTGTCCAAGTCTTGCATGAGCAAAGCAGGTAGTAATATGAAAGCATGCGGCATCCAGGTAGATGAGCACTGAGGTGAGCATTGGAGAACATGTCCAATAAGTTCAGGATAGAACTGGAAGTGGGGAGCTCCTGCGGCTCGCAAACAATACACAGGCGGATGGAGTAATTGTATCTAGGCTTTAATGCAGGTGAGGCAGGATGAATAAAAGTAGTACGACTTCCAGGTTTCTGCTGATAATGGGCTTGTATAATACGTGGAATGGTAGAAGATTTGCAGCAAGGCTACCAACAGATGAATCCAGTTCAGGTAAAATACAATAGGAGCAGAGTATGCACTTAGGTGATGATATAGAAGGCAACGGCTGTAGAACCGAGCTAGGATCTTGGCAGGCTGTAAAGGAAGTAAATCTGCAGTACTGGTGTGAGGTCAGGAGGCAGTCAAGAAGTACAACAGGGAGAGCCCAAAATATAAGTAAGTGTGGTGGACTATGTAACGGAAGAGATGAGGTAGTAAGCAGCAAGTAGTGCACCAAATTAGTCAGGTGATATGGAATAGAACATGGCAGCTAGCCTCTCAGGTGAGATGCACAGCTTATCTGACAGCTGGTAAGGTAAGTAGAGAGGCAGCTAGCTCCAGGTAATGAAAAGCTTGCCCGACCTATGGAGGTCTGCCAGTAGTAATCAAATGTGGCAGCTAGTCTTGTGGTGAGATGAGCAGCTTAACCATCAGCTGGTGAGGTAAGTAGGGATGCAGCCAGCCTCTGGTGACAAGAAAGTGCAGCCAGACCTTGGTAGGTCTGCTGGTAAGTAAGTAAAGTGGCAGTATATGGTCTTAGAGTGAATGAATAGTTCCAGGAGTGCTTGCCATGTTAGGTAAAAACTTGTAGCCATTCTACAAGGCATAGTGTAACCAGTAAGAATGAGAGACCGATGTAAGCATCTGACAACACAAGGAAGGAACCTAGCAATATCTGAGAAGGATTAAGTTTCTTAGTCATTGCACTAGCACTGTCACAACTGCAATAAATGAGACAGCAGTCAGTAATCACAGTAGATAGGTGGTTTCACAGTCATGATATAGCATGACATAGTGAGGCGTATGCAGTATCTGTATCCATTGTTAAATGCACAACGTGGTAGAATAGCATGTCCTGGTAAACTGTAGGTAAAGGAATTCATGATAAGGCCCAAGTGCATATTCTTGGTGCAAGCATGCTCAAAACAGACTGCAGAGTGTGGTGGAATTAAGGTAGTCCTTGGGAGTGGTTGCGTGGGTCCTCCGCCGAAAGCTGGCTCCTGTAGTAATGGTGAGGGCTGAGTAAGGAAAATGGTTGAAGGGCAGTAGTAGCAGAGACCCAACGGCAATGTAAAGCTCAGTGTTGGCTGTGGTAACAGCACAGCAAGCAATGGCGGAATGCCGATGAGCAAAACGGCCATTCCAACCAGCAAAGGAGAGCAAGCAGTGTGCAGAAACAGTGTGAGGCAGAAATGGTAGGAGCACCAGCCCAAATGAGCAGTCCAGGGAAGCTGGGAGGGGGGACTGAGTGAGTAGTAGAAGCGCATGGCTACACAGTGGAGAAGTTCTGGGAGCGTTGAGGAGGAGATCCTGAATGGTGGAAAGGAAGCGGCGGCCGAACATGGAGAAGCAGCTGCACTGGAGGCAGGCAGACAAAAGAAACCCAAGGTACAAGCACAACAGAGGGAGGGAGGGAGGGTGGATGAAATAGAGAGATGAGGAAGGGAAGAGAAGTAAGCAGAAGACAAGAGCAGAGAGACATGGGGGGGGGATACAGAACAGGGAGGAAGCCAGCCCCAGCATGCCGCATGAAGCGAGTGCAGCGAGTGCGACTTGCTCTAAGCACAGCAGTAGTGTGCTGCTTGGCTAAATAGGATGTGGGGGAGGAGCTCTTCCCCACATAACCACAGGCTTGCACCCTTCAATTATTGGCTCAGACTTCATTTTACCACTTATAAAGAGACCAGAGATGTTAATCAGTTTAAAACTTGGTGCTATTCCAGCTTAATATATTATAACATAACTATTTTTATTATATTTTGTGCATAAAATTGCATCTATGTGTTTTCTGTAATTTGGGCACTCACAAAGTAAGTTTGCTTTATTTATTACATACTTGAGATGGCCTGATCTAAGGTTAGATCTAAAGGTGCATCAATTCATTTATCAAATTAATAATAGGAATACCTGTTTCAATTTTAGTTGGCAAGTTAGGTAAGAGACTATAGATAAGCCTGGACAGCAAAGACTGATGCTTGATTTAACTCTATAAGTACATGACTACTATGATGGCTAGTATGTGGTCGGCCTTTTGGCTAATAACCAGAAGTAGGAGAAAGCTTTTAGATTAATCTTCCTGGTACCAGATTGGAATACTTAGTATGACAGTTTTTGGGTGTGACTCTAAACCTTTTTGTGCTGAAACATAAAAACAAGGACAGGACCAAAAAGCTGCCCTGCACTTGAATAGCAGAAGAACATTCATTTTGATTCTCTATTGTAAATATGTGGCTGTCAAAAACTGATAAAGACCCAGCTGGCCTCTATGGCCTAAAAGGAAATCTTACTTAGGTTTGTAGTACAAAGAGGGTGAGATAGTACAAGGATCTAGTTCAGTGCAGTATCAACAGATAAGGCCTGGGCATCATATATTCAAAGTTTTAGCTGACCTACAGCTGGTAGCTCAGTTTGGTGGAGCCATTGTGAGGTGCAGAACAACACTATGGTTCGATCCACCCTAAAAGGGTTTCAGAAAGGCTTTGTTGTTTGGTAATAGATGAGTGACCTCAGGATGTCCTCTGTTGAAGGCTAGCTTTTCCATAATGGCCTTAATATCACAGAAAAACATTATTTTTTCAGAAGTGGGAAAATAGAGTGGTGAGTGTTTGTGCCCTGATATAATATCAGGCATGATTGACCTGGTAGGTCAGTTTTATTTGTGTCAATGTGCATATCTTTTGAAACATGGGATGATGATATTAATAGTGCCATAATGAGTAATGGAGCCCTGGTTAATGACTAGTAATGTTTCTTTAAAAATGTACTATTTATAGGCATCTGATTTAACTGTTAATATTTCCAGCCTAATAGGCTTGAATAACTGAATCAGATTATTAAAAGTTTGTGTAAGTTGGAAAATGAATATATTACAGAAAGCTGAACTGTAATGCTTTGTCTTTTATATTGTGCATATGTATCACATGTTTGTATTTTTTGTTTTAGAATATTGTAATGGCTTATTAACAAACAATAAAACTATACTTGAATAACTTGAACCTTAATACTGAAAAAAGATAGAGTTAAATCTTTTGCCCAGTTTCATTGCCCTGTTTCTTTAAGAGCTACTTTGTGACCAACCTAAAGTAAGGGCACTTTAAATGTTGATGAACCACCTAACAATGAAATAAAAATGTATTTTCATTTACAATGCACCAATGGCAAAAAATAACACATTTATCAGTAAGGTTTGATTCTCACCTACATTGTATACAGTACATAATTTATCCTCAGTTTGCCCATTTATCCTCACTAGAGATGGATGAACTGTACAAAATTCACTTTGCGAATTAATCAGCTAAGTTGGTGAAATTTGCAAAGTGTGAAGTGCCAGTTTAAAGTTATGGCTAGAGAAGGTTCTTTTCATGTGAATTGACTTAAATTCTCCCAACTTCGCCACCTTTTCAGGTGAAGTTAGGCAAAGTCAGGCAAAGCTGCTAAGTGGGAACTTCATGAAGTAATCCGTGAAGGTGAATTTTGCAAGTTCATTGGAACTTAACCAGTGAAGTAAAACTTTACAACATCTCTACTCCTCACTTTGTACAGGTCACAAAGGAACCCTAAAATAATGGAATAGCAACATGAACAATAACAAATGTTATCACAATGGTCTCTGCAGCACTAAAACACAGCAATGATATCAAACAGAAACAGTTACTCTAAAAAAACACTTTCATTTTATAGCATTACAGTTCATAAAACATAGTATACAATGGACACACAATTGCCTGACTCAGAATATGCCATTTATAAACCCTTGTGAGGGGGGCAGGGCTTATGTAACTCACTCATGGGTCTGCCAAGCATAAGTTAGTATCTTGCCTGCTCACATGTAAAGATGGACATATATTACGAGTCTGTCCATTGTGTATCCCATATATTTAGGATTCAGGATACCAAAAGAAGGGAAAAATATGTTGCTGTATTCAAAACAGGAAGTGATGAAGCGTTGAATAATCAGTTTTCTGGAGTTGTGGGAAAAGTTATTTCTAACATGACAAAGAATGCCAACTTCAGATGCAATGTACTTACACATTATAACTGCTGTAGGCGGTCTTTATCCTTTCTTTAGGAGTTGATCATACTGACAACAGACCAAAATATTTAAAACTGGAAATGTACTTGTAAACTAATTTAGCATCCCAATCAGAGAGACAGAGAGCAATTGAGGGAAATAAAGAGTAATCAAATGGCTTTGTAAGATATTAATATACAGCAGATTTGATTTTGGAGGCATTTAGTAACAGCTGGTTACCAATCAACTAGTTGTCATCTTTGAGCATGGGCATTCAGGTGACCCACCTACTTTTTGTTGGGAGACAATAACTGAGTTATTAATCAAAAGCAGGTCTTCATACTTTATACAAACATTGCGAGGAGACAGTAACTGAGTCATTAGCCCAAAAGAGGACTTTATACTTGATACAAACATTCCGTAGATCATTCAAAAGGTAGTCTTCCAGGATCACCATATCCCAATAGCAAACTGCTTTGCATCACTCAAGAAGGAGCAGGTACCAGACTCCTTTGGTGGGGGGTTTAGAGCCATTTGGGAAGGGTGAACAGCATGACTTAGTGACACACAGTCATAAGATAAGGAGCAAGGCAAGAATAGAGTATCCTAGTAGTAGGGGTCTTGAGCTTGTGAAGTGTAACATTCAAAGGCTGGGGACAGAGTTAAGGCATACTCAGCTTTGTTGGCCTTTTAATGAGGTCTTCCCTGTGTAGGGGAAGGGGAGCAGAAAGGAAGAGTGAGGATGGAGAAGACAGAGGGGTTTAGCAGGTGACAGGAGGGCAGGTGTCAGAAGGTGGGATATCATTTTGTGGGAGACTGGGTGGCTTCTAGGAAAATAGGCTCTTCAAGTGTGATGGTCTTCACCTAACATGGGAGGTGTGGTGCAATGGGGCAGAACTTTAATGGCTACGTTTGTGGACATTTAAACTAAGAAAGGGCAGACTGAGGCTGCAGAAACCATAGAAGAAGGAGAACAGAAGGGGAACCTAGCTATGACTCCTCCAGAAACTGGGGCCGCAAGCAGCAGGGATGGTGGTATCCTGTCCAGGGTCCATAATAAAATAAAAAAGTAGTCAGGTAGTGGTGGTACACAGAACAAGAACGCTACATAAATTAAAGAGGGATGGGGAGGATAAAGGTGGAGGTGCTATTAAGAAGGGGAGGAGTATGTGCACATGTTGGAAAGCAGTCTTCCTAAATGCCAGGAGCCTAGGGAACAAAATTAGTGAGCTCCAGGGGATGGTGGCAGATGCAGGATTAGACCACATAACAAACACAGAAATAATGGCCACCAGGAAAAATGACTGAGACTTAGCAATACCAGGATATACCACATATAGGCAAGATATGGGTAAGAGAAAAAGGGATGGGTTAGCCCTTTATATCATAAAAGGCATAGAATTGGTAGAGGAGATGTCCATCTGGGGAGAGGGGGGAAACAGAATCACTGTGGTGCAGCTTAAAACCACTTTGGGAAAGAAGCAGCACATAGGGGTGATCTACAGACTGCAAGGACAGGCAGACGAAGAAGATAGTGAGCAGGGATAGAAATTCAGAATGGGGCTGAAAGGGAGGAGGTGAGGGTTTGGGTTCTGAAGCAACCAAATGTAGACTGGAATATTTTAGCAGCTAAGAATACCAGGGGCTAATTCTCAAAGACTGGTGCAAGCTGTGTCAATGGCAGCTTGCACCTATTACCAGTGCAGCAGGGACCCTGCACCCAGTTCTGTATTGGGTTTCTCTATTGGGTAAAGTCCCAGCAGCAAAGTCCTGCAGCTTGCAGCAACTGTGGCCATGCACCAAACAGATGGCACATCTGCAAGGTTTGCCACAATTTGTGGGGTGGTCGGGTGGCAGCTGCACCCATGGACAGCAATTGTTGTCTAGCAGTCCCCTCCAGCTTGCATCTGCCGCAAACCCCCAGTGTTATGTCACAGCCCTTTTTGTGCCACAAGAATGGAGCAAGTCCTCTTTGGTGCACTCAACCTGCATTGGCCACAGGTCGTGTAAGAGAATTTCTCCCAGTGCATCTTTTGGTGCAAGCCAAACCTTGCACCATTCCTTGTGGTGCAAGCCCCTTGCACCATTCGGGGAGCTTTGAGAATCAGTCCCCAGGAGTCTGCTCAATGTGTTGCAGAACTGCCTGGTCAGGGAACCCACTAGGCAAACTGCCATTCTGGACATGGTACTCACCATCTCAAAAATGGTAGGCAGAGTGAAAATCGGGGGACCATTGGAGTCCAGTGACCATAACACCATATGTAAAAACAAAAATGAGGTGCTGCATCAGCATGTGGTCTGAAAGCAAAACAAAATGATAATATGAAATTCACACTGAAAATAGAAAATAGAGTTAAAAATTTACATTTCAACCTTAGGACTTCTTCAGGAAATATCTAAAAGAGAGTAACTTTACTTTTTTCTCTTTTAGATATTTGCCGAAGAAGACCTATGGTCGAAATGTAGATTTTAACTCTATTTTCTAATTTCAGCATACATTTAATAACACCATATGGTTCAAACTGACCCTGGGTACAAGTATAACTTTGCCAAAAGCTGTGGTTCTGGATTTCAGAAGAGCAGACTTTGACCTGATGAGGGAACTAGTTAAGGATAAGGTAGGGGAAGTGGACAAAATCAGGGGATGGATATGGAGAAATTAACTGGTCATTCTAGAGGCAACTAAAGCATGCATGAGGATGGTTACCAAGAGAAACAGGCACAAGAGAACTATCTGGTTCTCAAAAATTCATTTCATATCATTTTTATGTCAGGATTAATACCCATTACAAATAAACTTTTCTCAATGGATCTTAACCGTGAAATGAAATGCAATTAAATGAAATAAAGAAGGTCATGGAGACAGTGAGGGAAAAAAAGGCCTTCAGTAGATACAAAGAGAAACAGGGAGAAGAGGAGTGGAGTGAATACCAGTTAAACATAAGGAAGGCCAAGAAGGCAGCCAGGGACACAAAAGCAGACAGAGAAATGCACATTGCTGATGAGGATCGGGGGGGGGGGAGCAGTTCTTCAGATAGTTTAAAATGGAAAAATGGAAGAGGAAAGGGGGAATCATCCAGTTGACTGAGGGTGATAGGTAATAGAGGAGGATGAGCCAATGGCAACCATTCTTACTGATTACTTTTGCTCAACGTTCACAGTGGAGGATAATAAGCCTTTGCCTGAGAGTGGCATAAAGGCTGCTTCAAGAGGGATCCTAGAAATGGGTCAGGTGACGTTTATGGGAGAAAGTATCAGAAAAGGACACTGAAGCCTTAAAAATGGATAAGGCTCCAGGCCCAGATGAAAAAGACAGGCAAGAGATGATGTAGCATAGGGTGACCACAATTATTCTGGGACAGCAGGGTAGATCCTATGAGGATTGGCTTAAGGCTTTGAACATGTACTCACTAGAGACCAGTAGGGAAAGGAGTGATATGATAAGACCTTCGCGCTCCTGAAAGAAATTAACAAGGTAGAGTGAGTAAATATTCAACAGGAGTGTAAATGAAGAACATGGCAATATGAGTGAAAGCTAGTGAAGTGGGAGGTACAGGAAGGACTTGAAAAAGTTTTATTTTGCATAAAGAGTGGTTAAGTCATGGAACAGCATACCAGCAGAGATGGTGTGTGCAAGAACCAATAATGGTTTCATACACAACTGGGACCAAGTAAAAAGCATAATACTTGCACAGGGGGAAGGTGTAAGGCATGGGGAGGGAAGGGCAATAACCCAAACTTGACAGTAGACCCTGTAATAGGATGCGGTTAAACAGGTCAGACTGAATGGACTGATGTTTTTTTTTGTAGTTAATAATTTTTATTAAGTTTGAAAGATAATATCAGACATAGCCAAGTATATAAAGTGGACCAATGTTTTTTTTTTTCTGACAACAATTTCTGTTTCTACATTTCTATATAAATTGAAGTAGCAGTCAGGGGTGTCGGCACGCATATGCACTGTACTCAGGACAGTACAGTAAAAAAATTAAGGCAGGGGCAACAAATCTGGCAGGAGCAACAAAAAGAGAAAAGCAAGGACATTGTGAGTCACATTGTGTCTGTGTCACGTTGAGCCCTTTTGCCTTTGTTGTTTGCTGTGGGTCAACGATGTGAGCAGCCAAATACACAAGCAAGAACAACTTACCAGGCAGATAGAAAAACAAATGAAGGAGCATTACAGGAAGAAACTGATTACTTGAACTCAGACATGGGAACGGGGGTTGCGGGTGGCCTATTGGTGTGGTGTGGCAGTGCATATTTTGGTTTCTGTTTACATAGTGGGGAGGGCAACAGTGCATCAGTTTTGAGTATGTTTAAATTTCCTGGCTACAACCCTGGTAGCAGTACATGTTGCCCATTACAAAAATGGCACTGTTTTTTTGATCCTGTAAAGGAGCACCTAAATGTTGTAAGCTGTTATTGTAATTTAAAAAATAACTTCAATAAATAGCTTATTTTTTTCTTAGCCATATTCTGAGTTGACAAAAAAGGTGAAAAAAGGGTGATATTAAATGCATGCTGAAAATAGAATCTTGAATAAGCATTGCCATTTAGATATAGGTCTTCTTTAGGAAGTTAAGCAAATGTATATGCAGACTAACTTGTCTTTGCTTACTTTTCTCCTGTAGATCATTTCTAAAGAAAACCTTTTGTTGAAACATATCAGCATGCATTTAAAAATTACCATTTGTTTATTTTTTTGTTTGTTTGCTTGTTTTCTGCCCATATATTGATGCAGCACTCCCTCTTTTTTGGTCTTTACAAAGAAATGATATCATTGGCCTTCTATCTCTGACTGGCCAGGCTTACGGAAGGCTGATTCAGTAAAGGAATCTAGATGTTCTACTGCTGTACTGAAACAAAATGTGCTTTTTTTCATTTTAAACATGAACTGCTGTTTAAAAAAGAAGGGGACCTATGCTGGAGCCATAGGGAACACCAGGGGCATGGTTTTGAACAATGCTATATGCCACAAGTGCCTATTGTATTGTACTTTTGATGCACTGAACCTGTAATGAGGAGATTTGCCTGTTTTCAAGGCAGCTCCATTTGTTCCAGGCCCCTGACCAACAAGGTGACTCAGTGGCTGAGCTAAAGAGAGGAAGGTGGTGGCGCTTTCAAGCAATAATGGGAGGATTAACAATAAAATGAGCACAGGATGACATCACTAAGAAGGGGTGGCACTTGAGAGGAGAATAGGAAATTTATTGGGCAAAAGAAAAGTGATAGAGAGGTGGGGACAGGGATTTAAAAGCGGCTGCTGTAGGCAGGCTCCCTCACAATTTTGCTTGCTAGTGATTTTCCAACCTACCCAACCCATTTCTCATAAGGGCAAAAGGGAGAAAAAACAATAAATTAAAGGACAGAATGCTGAAGGTGGACAGAAGATCTGTAAAGGGTGAGACACAACGGGAAAAGGACCCCTAGGATATGCCGAAGGTGGATGGCAAGATATTGTAGAAGCTTTGGAAGAAAAAGGGGGGGACAACAGTGAGGGGGGCAGGCAGCTCTGGGTATACACCCAGAAGGCCTAAGAGCAACACAGAACAGAAGAAGGGTATGGGTGTACACACATACCCAACAGGAGAAAACAGGAGAAAAGAAAAAGGACGATAATGTTGGATATAATAAATAAATTGATGCAATATAAATGTGTGTGAAGAATGGAAATTTTCTGTGAATAAATCAATAATGTTTAGTATGTAAATACGAGAATAATTTTGAATAACTTTATTGCCAACAGAGCACCCACATGACATGGTTTGGTGTGTTTATTCAGAGATCGGGGAACAAATAATGTGATTGGAATTTTCCACCAATGCATCATGAGGACAGTCACTAGACCATATTTCCATGGTCTAGTGCATGCCAAAGTTAGAGCCCTTTGCGTGCATCATTTGGTTGCTTGTGTCTACACTTAGATGCAGTCTTCCAGTAATCTTGTCCACATACTGCATAATCAGTGTTTGAAAATTGGTCTGAGATGTGGCAAATGGACTAGGTGCATTGGCAGCTCCAAAGTACATGCTGCAACTATGACCATTGTCAGTGCATCGTATTTCAGCAGTCCTGCCTCACAAGTTACTTTTAAGCATGAAGGAGCAGTGCTAGATATTTTAGATTATTGTAATATTTCTGAACCACAGTTGAGAAGCTTGGAAAAAAGTTTTCTTAGTTTAATCAATACTGTTCCATTGACTAGATCAAACGCATTTTAAATATTAATGATAATTAGATTAACAGGACAACAAGGTATAAAGTAAGGAGTATAACCCTAACTTTGGAATACTCCTTTGAAGCATAACACCTGGGATTTTTATTATCTTGATAAGTTCCAGTCAGGTCTTTTCTACATGTATGATACTTGCATTGATTGATTGATTGATTGATTGATTGATTGATTGATGTAACGTTGTCCACACCAGGATAGCCTAATTTAGATATAGCACCTAGTTCTCAATAGTGACCTTAGGGCATGACCAACAGCACCAGTGCAGCATTACACAAGATACAGTACAGAGTTATACAGTAAATAAAAAATAATGACTTTATGTACTACAACACACAGAATATTAAGTGAAGAATTAGCACATTAATGACTAAATGTACATTCTGATGCACTCGTGTATACATGGTTGCCCTGAAATATGTGATATGAAAAAATTGGCACCACAAATATGGCCTCAAATTACCCCTAATTTAAAAGAGACATTTTATAATTGCTTACGTTCTGCGGAGACTGTGGATGTAATGGGTTGTTTGATTCTGATTCCCTTTTTCTTTTTAAAAGTGAAAAACAGACTGCCAACCATATTGATGTTACCACGCAAAAATGAATTTAATATTCTTTGATCGACCCCTACTGCATCTTTTCTTGACTGGGAAAAACACCCAACACAGTCAACCAACTCATGATGTGGTGGAAGTAGAAGTGACTATTGCATCATGAGTGGCTACTCTGCTTGGGGGTGTCATTAATGTTAGGGAAGTAAGCAATAAGAGCTGATCAAGGATTTGAGGCAAAACAAGGTAGGGTATTACACCATTGCCATGCATTTCATTTCTACTAAGAAAGGAAACAGCTAAAACAGCCAACAACATCAATGGATTTTAGAGGAGGTAAGGAATCATAAAAGGTTGGTTTTCAGCAAGAAATATGATGCAAAAAGGACTGACAGTGTTCCTTTAATATCTTGTTGCCTGATTACCTGTTTTCCTGAATGGAATATGTTAGTCATGATAAATTTGAAAACAATTATCATTTTTTGATGAAAGTAAGATTTATTTTTTCAAATGTAGATACCCAGATCCCTCTTTTAAAAAGTATTCTTAGGAAACAAGCATTTTGGCATTACAGTAAGGTCTTTCTATTAGAAGGATGCTAATAGTTGGCATCATATTAAGCAGATGTCAAGATACAATAATCATATCATATGTAGCCTTGTTGCAGATAGTCTTTTTACATACACATTGCCAAAACATTAGTGTGATTTATTTTGCATGTAGCTTTGTTTATCATGTTAGTTACTTATGGTATACAGTATATTGAAGATGTAGCCATTTTTACAGCTGTGGGTGGAGCCTACAGCTGCTTTGCTTTCTGTGCCTTAAAATGGCCATTCATGGCACCTTCCATTGGACTTTTGGAAGTATCCTTCTGAAAGTCCAATGGAGCTTGTAACACTCCACCACAATCAGCCTCTATAAAGTAATAGCTGCATTATTTCAGCTGTTACTTCCGCATTTTGGGTCAAGAACTGCATGTGCACCTCATGTGCAAGCGCAGTTCTGGTGGTGCCGCCGTCTTGTGAATGGCAGGTTGCTATACACCACAACTACGCATGTACAAATGCCACACATGAGCAGTTGCATCACCACCACCGTCTTGGAGATGGAACTCACCAGCACTTGCTCTTTGGAGCTTTGCAACCTTGCCACAGCCTTGTCAGCTCTGGCTAGATTTTGTTACAACTGCAGTGGGTGTAGCCCTACAGCCGTCTTGCATGCACAGTAGAGAAAAGGGAGCTCACCGGATACTGACCAGACTTTTAAATAGTGGAGGTGAATGGCAATCATGGCACATTCACCACACTATTTAGTCCATTGGTAGAAGATGGCACTGTCCGCCATATTTAAGATGGTAGCTGGAGTATTCACCACATGCATGATGACTCGTGCATGCACACTGAACTCTGAGGGCAAGGCTGCACAGTCTGCCATGTCCATGATGGCCACAGGAGTTCAGTACACATGCACGAGTCGCTGCACATGCGCAGAAAATTCCAGTGGCCATCTTGAAAATGGCAGATAGTGCTGTGTTGCACTGTGAGCTTGGCTGCAGCTGTACTGGCTCTGGCCAGAGTTTGCATTATTTTGGTACAAATCAAAAGTGCTTTGTTTATTTAATACCCAGTACACTCCCACAATCTTTTTCCACAGATTAAAATTACTTGAAGTTCTTTATACTGTACATCTATAGCTAATCTCATTATCCTAGCATATTAACTCCAGACATTTTTTGTTTATGTTTTATGAGTGTGCACTGAGCTCATGGTAGCCACATCAGTGTATGTGCTGCTAATGAGGACCCACTGAGTCTAGCACAATACCTAGTCTCCAGGGACTGGCAGAGTCTTGCTGCAAATATTCGATAAACAGCCTTAAAGTAGCATAGCAGGATGCTGAATGATAATTATCACCTTTCTCAAAGATGAAAGTATAGTTTACTTGTTACTCACAGTGATCATTAGCCTGCTTTCATCAATCCATCCACTCTCTCTTCTCTCTCTGTCTCTCTCTTCCTCTATCTTCAATGGTCTTTACTAATTTAACTGCATGAGTTGTTTCATTCATCTCCTAACTGTGAGGCCTTCACTTTACAGTGCTAATGCTTTTGGCAAATAGAAAAAACAGAATTGGTTTTAAACATTAAAGATCCATAGACTCTACATTTAAAGCTCCAGTTTTGCATAAAAGGAAGGATCAAAAAGCACCATCACTTGAAATGTAACCCTATTAAGTTATTTCAGATTTTAAGAGATTCCATCTGAATCATTCTGTTTCATGCATTTTGCTTGTCTCATTGACAGAGCTGTAAAAAATGAAACCAGTTCTTCATCACTAAAAGACACAGTTACACAAGCAGGTTTCTCGATCACAAAGGTGTTTTCCATTTACTGACAGAATTAGCTATTTTCTTTGCACATTACAGGTACTGAGTAGTGCAGGGCAGAATTAGAAAAAAATCTGTTGCAATCACTTTCTCCACTGCTACTCTATCAAATCACTCCTCCCCCCCCCCCCATCAGTTGTAGACTGTTGTTTGTTCTAGCTGCCAAAATACTGTATATGTATTGCACACACCAGTCATCATGTTTCATTTATCAGTACGCAACCTGTAAGTCGCTTCCCTGTCTCATATCAATGTTTACCACCTGCGGTCACCCTATCTGGTACCCTTGTATGTATATCCAGCCTGTATCATGTAACGTTGCATTTCATGTATATACTGTTATTACCTATCTGTGTTTGTACTTTAAGTGTTTATGTCACAGGACCTCCTTGTGAATGAGCTTGCTCAATGGAGTTTTCCTGCAATAAACTTGAAACTTGAAACTTTCTGCAAAATGTTAATTTCATGTAATGTTGCACAATTTTATGCACCTAAACAGTATGATTAAAATGGTCAGTTTTGGTTGAAATTAAGCATTTTTGAAAAATCATAATAATGACAGACTTGGAAACAATTTAGTGAATTTCACAAGTATAATAAAACTTTTGCCCAGCACTAGTAGTAAGTTTCTACACAGTAGAAATCAATGCCCTGTTCACAGGATTGAAGTGCAAGGTAAAAGAGGCCATGGGTGGAAACTGTTGGGGAAAATTGTTGGGGGAGCTTTAGAAGTGATGTAATTTTTTTTTAAGAAAGTGTAGTAGAGAGTGGAATGCATTGCCAGAAGGGGTCAATGTGAGGTCTGTCACTGGCTTTAAAGACAGCTGGGACAAGCACATTGGAGTGGTGCAAACCTCAGGAAGTGGTGGGAGGCTGAAGTCAAGGGAAAGGGATAAGTGAACTGGGTGGGGTGTCAAAATAAACTCAGGGTCATTTTTAGACTTGCTCAGGGTCATTTTTAGACTAGCTTGTTTTGGGCATTAGTCTGGGGGCACATGTATGCAGGTACTGGGCAGACTTGATGAGCCACTGGCCCTTTTTTAACATCAACATATGTTTCTGTGCTTTTTTCACGTAGCTGGTGGTAGAAGAATGGAATAGTTTACCCAACAGGTGGTTGAAGCCAAGTCAATGACTTGATTCTAGTATGGAGACAGACATAAAGGAGTGGTGATGTCTATGGGAGAGGAGGAGGGGAACAGACAATAAGGGCAGTGGGATACCAAGAAGCAAAGACGATTTGTACAGTAAAGCTGTTTCAGTGCTAGATCAGACATGGAGTCAGGCAGGCAGGTAATTGGTAGACTGGATGGACCACTGGGTCTTTATTTACTGTCAAATTCTATGTATCTATGTATCTTATTTAAGCAGCTGGTGCGTTAGATAATATTTTGAAAAGAAGAGTAGTTGTTCACACACAAAAGTCAGGTGCACTGTATAAGAGCTTATAACATGTGTGAGAAAATCAAGTGCTGTGATTGGCTAAAACACCGGTACAGCCTTGTAAATATGTGCCCATAATTACATACCTACACTTCTTTTAAGATTCCAGCCTCTGCACCCTAGAAAACCATTACAATATCATTACACTGCTATACCAAGTGCAGATGAATACTGTACTGAGTAGGGAGATATAAAATCAGCTATTTGCTGTACCCACAATGCCGCAATATGTAAATCAATATATAAGCTATTATATTTCTGTACTTAATACAGAAATAGGAGACTTTATCTCTCAGTAAGGAAATATTATCACCTATATCCTGTACCTTCCATGCCCCACTTTGTAAATCAACATCTGAGATATTATATTGCTGTAACAACTAATAAAATAAGTGACTGCACCCCTCAATTAAGGAGGGAAGGGGAAGGAGAAGTTGTTTAACCAGGAAAGGCACACTAGGCAAGGCAAGGTAATTTTATTTGTAGGGTGCTCATTCCCATAAGCTCTGGTGGCCTTATCAATACTCAATACAATAGAAAGACACATTAAAAATACAGTAAAATTCCTGTAAATACACAATATAATAACAATTCAGTGACTTTAAAAAGCTCTGGTTTGCCAAAAAGCAGACTGGACATAACAGATGGGATTCAACAATCTACAAAAGGCAGACTGAAAAGGTGGGCCTTCAGCTTGTGCTTGAACACCTCGATCGAGGGAGCCTCCAGAACAACAGGTTGAAGTGAGTTTCATCATGTTGGCAAAGAGACACTAAAAGCATGGTCTCCTGAGATCATGAGCCAAACCATGGGAATGTCCAGGAGGCCTCTTAAAGTGGAGTGGAGGGAGCGAGCAGAGATCACCAGTGACAGGAGCTCTGACAGGTCCTGTCCTCTGACAGGACTTAGTGTACACTAAGTACACTAAGCCAAAGCTTGTTTCCACCTGCAACCTGGGAGCACAAGGTATTTAAGTGACTTGCTCAGGGCCACGTAGTATGTAAGTGGGGGCTATGGGATTCAAACCCAGATCTCCAGGTTGCAGCTCAGTGCCCTAAACCACAGCACTATACTTTGTCCAAAGGGCATGTAAAACAACTATACATTGGACCAACAATTACTTGCTATGTACTTCAGCATGAGATGCTATGCTGTTGTAATCATTACCAAAATATGAGACTGCACCTCTCAATAAGGAACATAGCAGTCAGCTTTACACTCTACCCATAATTCCTTGCTATGTAAATCAACATGTGAGATGTAATGCTTCTGTAACACTACCAGAATAGGAGTAAGCTGATTAATTGTTATAAAAAGGCTTTACTTTATGTCCAAACACAGCAATAACAGTACATTTAACTGTTTCTACAAGCAATATTATAACACTTTCCTTATTTTACCAATTTACCAATTTTTCTACACATGTTATAAGTGCAATAAAGCACTTTGGGGTGTGCAGATATGGTCAATAATCCCTTCTTCTCCCTCAGGTGTTTAAAGGTACGTGGCGCAAATGCCTCATGACTAACAATACCTTCAAGAGGCATGTGATTATTGACCCATAATCACACTCCCAGTTGTGTCTTATTGCTTCCTGAATGCATTGCATTGCATTGGTATCCATTTTTATTAGCTATAGATTTTAGTCTGATGAAATGCCTAGCAGTGTGAGATAACTGTACATTTCTGTATACCAAAATTAGTTTTTCTAAATCTCAACAAAATGGTATACCGTCACTACAGCAACAAATTTACAGTGACATGGTCAATGCCAACAACATCACCATGTCACTGTAAAGTCTGCCTGGGACTCTGGCACTCTTTGCTAAGGTCCTGCATCCCATCCCCGAGTCAGCTCTGTCTCAGAGTTGATAATCATATATGGGGGGGTGCAAGGGACATAGCCCCCTGCATGGGGGGGGCACAACCCCCTGCAAAAAAACTACTTTTAACTCAGCAGCATCATGACAACTGCAGTTGCAGTCAATGTAGTGGTGTCAGAGAAATGTCATGTTGACAAGAAATTGTTTATGCAGTGTCATAGATCCCAACAACATAAACAGGTAAATATAGAAAGAAAAAAGAACTACACTGAAACAATAAGAATCCTCCTTTAAGATGAAAGAGAATTGAATGGTTGGTCTAAAAAAACTCTTCTTTTAGCCTGCATAATATGGAAGGAACAGACGGAGACTCTAAGTATACATTATGATCAGGATTTTCAGAGATATGGATTCAACACACATGTCTGTATTGTGGACATGAGCCACATCCAAGCAAATGAATCTGAATACTCGTAGGTGGGGTGGATGTGTGGAGGGATTCCCTGATGACTGCCTATACCCTTTGCCCCATGGTGCCGCTTAAAATACTGTTTTATTTAACCTGTTTTTCAACTGCTACCAAATCTCTATTTACACGGACTTGCACTGGAGTGCCTACCTCTCTTGTTGGAATTATTTCTGAGACTTGGAACCTTACCATATCTTTGCAGGACTGGACTGCATCATCCGTTGGTGGGGTCTCCCCTCTGGTGAATTATATCGACATCAGAAACTCATGTAGCAGTTTGACTAGCGGATCTCTCAGATTTTTATTTATTTATTTAACATTTTGGTACCCAGGAAATGCACACTGAGCTGAGGCTTATTTCCAGGTGAGATCCAGGTACAGAGGGTACAGAACAAACAACAGGATCACAAAAGATACAAAAATACAGTTATTGCACAGGCATACAAAAGCAATACAATTTATACTTCGGTTACAAAGTCATTTCTACAAGAGACAATCAGAGAATAGTATCACCAGTTAGAGCAAAAAAAGTGGTAACTGAAATTGTGATAGTAGGCAGAGGGGAAGACAAAGGTTTGTCATAAGGTTGAACTGAGGACAGCAGTAGGCTTTAACTGGGGATGGTCTGAGTATGTGCTTAAGTGCAGGACAGACGAGGATGGGGCAGGCTTGGGGGGAGGTATTATTTCAGGGGAAAGGGCGTTGGACAAGGAGAAAAGCAGGTAAAATTTGGATGACTTAGCACAAGGCTGGGAGAGAGAGAGAGTAGGGAAAAGATTGTCAGCAGAGAGTAGGAGGTGGCTGATCTGTGAGAGAAGAGTGGTAATGCAGAAAAGAAAATGATCAGCAATAAATGAAAGACTGATAAAGTGGAGTGAGGCATAGAGCTCGACCAGGAGGGGAGACGTTAGGGAGTACAGAGCATTAGGGTGGTGAGAAGGGGGGATACTGAGAGCATGGTTTGAAGGGGAGGAGTCCAAGGAGGGGAGGGAGGAGGATAGATGAAGGTCAGGGGGAGTTTATTCCAGAGAGAAGGAAAACAAAAGGAGAATGCAGATTGCCCACAAACAGAGTGGGGGTGAGGGAGAGAGAGAGAAGGTTTGAGTGTCTCTGTGGCAAAAGGAGTAGTTTGAGGTTGCCACCTGGGAGAGGTGGGAAGAGAGATAGGAGGGGAGGTTACCAAACCAGAATTTAGCAGTGAAAGAAGCACAGTGACCCAGTCTCCTGTGGACATGGGAGCAAGTGATAGGGCAGAGTAAAGTAGACAGTGGTGGGTCCTGTGGAATTCACTCCCTCTATCTGTAAGGGAGGCCCCCTTGGTGGAGGTATTTAAGGCACACCTCAAGGCCTTCCTGTTTGCGTAGGCTTTTCCTGACCCAGTTTTGTAAATATTGCCCTGTTCTGACATGTTACATTGCCTGTCCCTGAATTTTTCCTTTTTATTTATTTATTTACTGAATTCTTATTTAATTATTACTGTAGTTTTTATGATCATTGCTATTTATTGATGTGTTTCCTTGGTTTTTATGTATGGCACCCCAGATACTCCGGGATTGGGCACCTTTTAAATAAACTTTGCCTTGCCTTGCCTTCGGTAAGAGGAGGGGAAGCTGTGGTGCAGCAAAAAGAGTTTAACAGAATATTAAGTTTTCCTAAGGAAGCCATGCCATACACCACCACATCAGTATAGTCAAAAGCAGGTAGTATCATTTTGGTGACAAGTCCACGATGCGTGGGGAGGGGGAGGCAATGTTTGTGCTAGTAGAGGGCACCTAGTTTAGGCGATGCTTGACACACATGGCATTGAGATGAGTGGTGAAATCCAAGTGAGAATCTAGCCAAACCCCTAGATATTTGAAGGCCAAAACATTTTTGAAGCAATACCATTCAAGGTAGAGAAGGTAGGAGGGGGCTGAAGGGTGGCCAATTTTTGTCTGGTGCTGAAAGTCATGGCCACTGTATTTTTTACATTTAGTTTAAGCTTGTTTTCCACTAACCAGGATTGGACACTATTGAAATCATCCTGGAGGAGGGCCTGCACACTGTTGACAGAAGGCCCAGAGAGGAAAAGAATAGTATCATCAGCATACATGTGTATTTCAGCAGATTTTCAGACTGAAGGGAGGTTATTTATAAATAGGGAGAATAGGATGAGGCCAAGGATGGAGCCTTGGGGGATGCCAGAGAGGACTGGGAGTGGGGGGTAGAACATCACCTATTTGACCCGATTGTTCCCTATCATGAAGATAGGAATGGAACCAGTTTACCACAGGAGCAGTGAGACCAACAGAACTGAGAGTTTGTAGCAAGAAGGGATGGGAGATGGAGTCAAAAGCTTTTGCTAAGTCGATGAAGATGACAGCAGTAATCTGGCTCTTGTCCATTGCAGAGAGTATTGAATGTGTGATGCAAAGGAGAAAAGATATGGTTGAGTGGTGCTTCTGGAATCCAGACTGTACAGCAGAGAGAGTGTTAGAACTAGCAAGGTAGTCAGATAGCCTAGAGTGGATGAGAGATTCTTGTAGTTTGGCTAGGGAAGGGAGGAGGAGGGAGATTGGCCTATAATTACCAGGGGCTGAAGGGTCCCCACCCTTATGGAGGGGAAGGACTTTAGCAGATTTTCAGACCTTGGAAATTAAGGAAGAGGAAAGGGAAAGGTTTAGGATGTGTGTGAGTGGGGCAGCAATGGTAAAAGCGGAGATGTGGAGAAGATTAAGGTGGAGATGATCAGGGCTGGACTTAGAAGGGTTTAGGGCAGGGAGGGCAGAGTAGA
This sequence comes from Neoceratodus forsteri, assembly GCA_016271365.2. Taxonomy (NCBI): domain Eukaryota; kingdom Metazoa; phylum Chordata; order Ceratodontiformes; family Ceratodontidae; genus Neoceratodus; species Neoceratodus forsteri. Next base: position 321,096,390 of record CM028130.1, read on the forward strand.
CTTAGAGAGGCATGAACAGGGGGAATTGATAAGTGAGGGGTTTGCCAAGTGAAACCGATTGGGCCAATGGGGGAGAAGTAGGAGAGGGGGAGCCACACTCAGGGAGAGTGTAGGTTGCAAAAAACTTGTTGAAAATATTGGCTACTGAAGCAGGGTCAGAGACAGATGACCCATCAGCAAGTAGAACTGGTGAGGAATGTTGGGCAAGAGGTTCAAGGAGGGAGTGAAGAACCTTCCAGAATGAACCAGGAGTGTAATGATCTTGCTGCACGTGACACCTGAAGTAATTAACCTTAGAGAGTCAGATGGCCTTAGTGCAGTTATTCCTGAGGGCTTTGTATGCTTGAAAGTCAATCTGAAGAAGAATGGCTTTATAGAGGTGCCCTGCTTTATCCCTAGCCCTGCACTTGGCCAGTAGGTCAGCAGTGATCCAGGGGTGGTGATATCTCTTCACTCTAGCTCTTTTTAGAGGGGCATGGTGATTCCAAATTTGCAAGAAGAGGTTGGTGAAAAGAGACAGAGCAGAGTCGATGTCACATGCAGAATAGACCTCAGATATTCGGAATATGCTCCAAACTCTGCTACAGGATATCCCCATTATAAAAGCATCTATTACTCATCTTAATGAGTGACTCAAGGCAGCTGAACAAAGGATTGCCAATCCAGAAGTTTTCACTTTGACAGTCGAATCAAACTCATCCAGACATACTGATACAATTTCCCATTTTAATCAACAGGTGGAGTCACTCTGGATGAAAATCGAACACTTAGAGAACAGAAGGTGCTGCAATAATTTAAGAATTATAGGGGTTCTGGAGGGGGCAGAAGGCTCCAATATGTGTGAAATTTTACAGCAAATCATCCAACAAGCCCTGCATTAATATTGGGAGACACCATTAGAAATTGAGTGGGCCCACAGATCTTTGGATCTGCGACAAGCTAGAAGCATACCCACCAGCTCACTCTTGCTATTTTTTAAGATTCTCCATTAAAGAGCAAGTCTTGCAGTTGGCCCGTGAAAAGGGCCCACTGAAGTGGAATAAATATTCTATACACATTTTTCAAGATTTCTCTAAAGAGGTTGCCTCCAGTAGGAAGACTTTTGGCCCTGTCAGAAAAGAGCTGTCTCAAAGGAGATTGCAGTATGCAATGCAGTATCCAGCAATTCTAACTGTACTATGGCAAGGAAGCTGGCTGCAGTTTGATACACCTCAGAAGTGCAAAACATTTGGCTGATTTAAAGAGGTCCCTGCAGACCTCAGTTCGGAGCACTTCCTCTAATACTAATGCTGGTAAATGGTTGGGGACCACAAGCCAGGTCTGTACCAAGGATACCGCTCCTTCCCCTTTGTATGTGGGAACAGGGTACTCTGATAAGCAAGGGCAAAACAGCAGCAAGAAGATCTCTACTGCATCAGTGTCAGGAGATGGGGGTCAACCCAAAAGCCAAAAAGACAGGAATTTGCAATGATCTGCAGCTTTCCAATGTCTCACCTCTGGGCAAGTAAGTGAAGTCGCTGCAATGACATCGGGAGCATCTACCCCACTGCCACCACCAACTGTGAGCCCTCCGGGTTGGTTGAAGACTCCGGACTCCAATCACCTGAGGATTTCTCTGATGTTGTCTCCTGTGGAACCCCAAGCAGCAGGTATGGAGTGGGCAGATTACACTAAGGAGAAGCTAATTGCCTCCTTACCCCCTGAGAATTCAGCACAGGACTTGGCAGTTTCTAATTCATCTGTGGTACCACCTACCAGCAAGGAACCTCTGCCTTTGGGACCAGACTTACGTTTGCAAGTTTGTGCAAGTTAGTTGTTGGCAGAGTGAGATTAATGTCTGATATGGGACTAAAGTTTCGAAATTGGAGCAGCCTTGGCTATGATGCTATCTCTTAGACTGCTAGATCATTATAAAATCTATCAGTTAGCAATCTCCCATAAGAAGGCAGAGTTCCTGTCCAGGGAGATTGCTACAGCAAAGAATAGACTGGCCCAGCTCTTCCAGACTGTGGACAGACTGTGCAATCCAGTCTGTCTTCATGCCGGTCGAGCATTGTCACAGTTGCAGTGTGAGGATTTTGTGACATTCTTTGCTGATAAGGTGTCTGCTATCAGAGATCAGATCAGCCCGGACCCCCCATTGGGTCTTGCAGTGATCAATGGAGGGACACAAATACCCATTTGACCTAGTTCATGTTCAGTCAACCGGTAGTCATGGGTATAGTGAGAATCATCGAGACTTTGCGTCTAACTTGCTGTGGTTTGGATTCTGGCCCTACTCACCTACTTGTGGGGCGTGTAGAGGTTATAGGCCAGATCCTTACTGGGATAGTAGTGGTATCATTGGAGAGAGGGATCTTTCCTGATCCTTTGAAGGATGCAATAGTATGTCCCCTCCTGAAAAAGCCCTCCCTTGGTCCTGACTGCCCAGGAAACTACAGACCAATCTCGAATCTCCCCTTTTTGGGGAAGATTATCAAGAAGGTGGTCGCCTTGCAACTGGAAGATCATTTAAACATCCACAATATCTATGACCCTCTCCAGTCTGGCTTCAGAAAATGGCATAGTACTGAGACGGCTCTTGTTCAGGTACTGAATGATCTTCTGATGGCAAGAGATCAGAGAACTCGTTCTATCTTGGTACTCCTCGATCTTTCAGCAGCATTTGACACCATGGATCATGGGGTGCTGCTCGAATGCCTGTGGTTTCTTCGTGGACTAAGGGGGGGTGGTCCACAGTTGGTTTAAATCTTTTCTGCAGGGTAGGACTCAGAGAGTAGTGTCAGAAATTTGTTCCTCGACCTCTCGCTGCCTACACTGTGGAGTACCACAGGGTTCAGTGTTGTCCCCATGTTATTTGTGGTGTACATGCTTCCATTAGGGGACATCATAAGACATTATGGTTTGAGTTTTCATTGCTATGCTGATGATTGTGCCCGAGCAAGAGTCTGACTCAAGTACATTGTTTAACAACTGCCTCCTGGACATACAGAACTGGATGAGTACCAATTGGCTGAGGTTGAACCCGGGAAAAACAGAGGTATTGGTGGTGGAACCAGGGGCGAGGATATCAAGTCCATGGGTGGGAAAACCCTCAGGTTTATTTCTGTGAGGAATCCCGCTCGTGGCATCTGGTCAGGTGCGTAACCTTGGTGTTATATTTGATGAGGGATTGACCCTGAGGGCACAGGTGTCAGCCATAGTCAAATCATCCTCTTTTCATCTAAGGAATATAGCATGGGTGAAACACTTGATTCCATCAGAGGATCTTCCTACCCTGGTCCACGCCTTTGTTGCCAGTCGTCTTGATTACTGCAATGCCCTTTATCTAGGGCTGCCGGGAGTGGATATCCGCCATACAGCTGGTGCAAACGCGGGCAGCTAGGTTGTTGATCAAGCCTGAGGTCCAACCATATAACACCTGTGCTTCATGAATTGCACTGGCTGCCTGTACAGTGGCAGATCACTTTCAAGGTCATGTTGATGACCTATAAAGCCCACACGGTTTGGGACCTCGCTACCTGAAAGAACTCCTGATTTCTTACTGTCCTTCCGCTCCCTCTGATCCTCTGGTGAGGGATTGCTGGAGATTCCTAGGGTAACCTTAAAAACATCTGGTGGAAGAACATTTGCCTTTATGGCCTCACCCTAGGAATTCTCTACCTTACCAGATACGCAATAGCCTGACTGTGGAAAGCTTTAAAAAAGCTTTAAAAACCTTCCTTTTTAACCAAGCATTTTTAGTGACTTGAATTGTGTTGGATTGTGTTTTGAATTTAAATATTGTTTATAATTATGGTTTTAATATTGTATGAAGGATATTGTAAAGGCGCCCTGAGCTTTGGAAGGGCGCCTTATAGAAATAAATATTTACTTACTTACTTACTCTTTCTATAGGTCAATTTACATGCATAAATTATCCTGCTCCTGGACATAGAACTGTATGAGAATAGAGGGGCTAGAGTTATTCAAAAGTTGCTTGGGGTTCTGATTAGAATGTTGGCCCCCTCTATACTTTGGGTTATTCTTTACTTAAGGGATGAGAGCCCTGTTTTTCTTATTGCAATTCATACGTTTCTGTTTATGACTATTACTGTTTGCCTATTTGGAGGGATCATTTGTTGCCATTGTTGCACTTTTTATTTGATATGGTGGTAGAGCTCTGGCACTAGCGGCAAAAACCTGGTCAGTTGGGGTAATTGACGCTACTGTCACTAGGAGGGTAACATAGAAACATAGAATTTGATGGCAGATAAGGACCGCTTGGCCCACCTAATCTGCCCATTTCCCTACCTAATGGATAAGCTGCAGATCCTAGTTAGCCAACAGCCTACTTCCTCCTACCCCCCACTAGAATTGCCTTATGTCTGTCCCATGCATTCTTGAATTCCCCACTGTTTTTGACTCTACGATCTCTCAAGAAGGCTGTTCCATGCATTACAACCCTCTCTGTGAAGAAATACTTCCTCAGATACCTCTGAGCTGTTCCCCCCTCTATCTTAAAATTGTGCCCCCTTGATCTTGCACATTTCTTTTTCTGAAAGATTCTACCATCTTGGACTTTGTTGAGTTCCTTGAGGTATTTGAAAGTTTCTATCATGTCCCCCTTCTCCCTCCTTTCCTCAAGGCTATACATCTTAAGCTCCTTTAGTCTTCTCCATATGTCTTCTGGTGCAGACCCTGCACCATTTGGGTTGCCCTCCTCTGGACAGCCTCCACCCTGTCTATGTCTTTGCAGAGACAGGGTCTCCAGAACTGTACACAGTACTCCAGATGTGGTCTTACCAACTGTCTGTACAGAGGGCCAACAACTTCCTATTTTCTACTGGTGACGCCTCTCCCAATGCATCCCAGTATCCCCCCAGCCCTCCTTACTGCCTTCTCAGATTGCTGGACCACCTTTAGGTCATCTGATATGACTACCCCCAGGTCCCTTTCCATTTTTGTTGTTGTCATTATCTCACCCCCCCCCCACTGTGTACTCTTCACCTGGATTTTTGTTTCCCAGGTGCATTACTTGGCACTTCTTTGCATTGGATCTAAGCTGCCATACATTTGACCATTCCTCTAACCATGCCAAGTCCCTTTTCATCAGTTTCACCCCACCTTGCATATCGACCCTGTTGCAGATCTTTGTGTCATCTGCAAAGAGACATACTTTCCCTTCCAGTCCCTCTGCAATGTCAATTATAAAGATATTAAAAAGGACTGGCCCCAGTACTAAATCCTGTGGTACCCCACTAGTAGACCCCCTTTCTTCACTGTGGGCTCCATTTACTATTACCCACTGTGTCCTGTTGTCCAGCCAGTGTTTTACCCAGACTACCACTCTGGGACCCAATCCCAGGCTGGCTAATTTGTTTATTAATCTTTTTGCACGGGACTGTGTCAAATGCCTTGCTAAAGTCTAGGTAGGCCATGTCCATAGCCCCTCCCTGATGTAGTAATTTGGTCACCTAGTCAAAGAAATCAATTAGATTTGTCTGACATAACCTTCCTGCTGTGAACCCATGCTGCCTTGGGTCCTGTGCCCTACTGGCCTCTTAGTAGTCAACAATTCTTTCCTGCAGAAGTGATTCCATAATTTTCCCTACCACTGAGGTCAAACTGACAGGTCTGTAGCTTCCTGCCTCTGTCTTGCTCCCACTTTTGTGAAGGGGAATCACACCCACCCTCCTCCCAGTCCTCAGGTACCACACCATCCTCCCATGATTTGTTAAAAAGGGTAGTCACTGGTGTTACTAGTTCTTCCCTTAGATCTTTTAGAATTCTGGGGTGAATCCCATCAGGCCCCATTGCTTTATCCACCTTCAGTTTTAAGAGTTCTTTCAGAACCCTGTCTTCTGTGAAAGGACTAATATCAACCCCCCTATCCAGAGTGCTTCTATTGACTGGATTAGATCTCTCCCCCTGCTTTTCCATTGTGAATACTGAGCAGAAGTATTCATTCAGTATCCCTGTTTTTTCACTGTCGTTCTCTGCCCAACCACCTTCCTCTTTATTCGGCCTCAGTATCCCTGCTTTAGTCTTTCTTTCCTCCCTAATGTACCTATAAAAGGTGTTATCCCCCTTCTTAACTGAGTTGGCTATCATTTCTTCAGTTGGGGCCTTTGCTATTCTGACTGCCTTCTCCGCTTCCTTCTGCTTTAACTGGTACACTTCTCTGTCCTGCTTCTTCTGTGTTTCCTTATACTTCCTGAATGCTGTCTTTTTCTCCCTTACCTTCTCCACCACTTCTTTTGAGAACCATAGTGTTTTTTTGTTTCATTTTGATTTGTTAATTTGCTTCACACAAAGGCTTGTTGCCTCTGTGATGGCGGCTTTGATGTTTCCCCATTGTTGCTCCATCCCACCTTCTTGCCTGTTTGCTAGTGCTTTTCTGAGACACTCTCCCATTTTGACAAAATCAGCCCTCCTGAAGACCAGTACCTTCACTTTTGTATGGCTTGACTCTACAGCTAAGTTTATCATGAAACACACTGGTGGTCGCTTGGTTCCTGATGGCTACCCACTTTAAGATAGGAGATCCTCTCTCTATCCCCATTTGAGAGTACCAGGTCTAAGATTGTTCCCTCCTGAGTGGGTTCCAAAACTAGCTGTCTGAGGCATGCCCCCTGTAGGGCATCGAGAATCACCCTGCTATTGGATATGGCTGCAGCAAAGGTGCTACAGTTAACATCTGGCATATTCAGGTCCCCCATCAGCAACATCTCCCCTTTCTCTGCCAAGGATGCCTTCTATCATTTCCTTGTACATTTCTTTCCCCTGAGAAGGAGGTCTGTATGCAACTCCTGTGCAGATTGCAGTGCAATTTCCAGTCTCCAGGGTGACCCACAGTGCCTCTCCTCCTCCCTGTTTACCCTTTAGTTCTGTTGCTTTGATCTCTTCCCTTACATAGAGAGCTACTCCTCATCCTCTTCTTCCCTCCCTGTCCCTCCGGTAGATTGTGTACCCTGGTATGTTGACATCCCAGTCATGGTTCTCTGTGTACCATGTTTCTGTGACTGCCACAATATCCAGGCATCCCTCTTCCATCAAGGCTACCATTTCAGGGAGCTTTTTACCTGTACTACAGGCATTGGTACTCATTACCCTCCATTTTTTTATGGCTTTATTTCTTTTTGCTCCATCCCTGTCCTTACTGCATTTGTCTTCTTCTCCATTTACTCCTGCCCTTCTCCCTATCGACTGCTCTATCTTGGTGTTTACCTCACTAAGTACCCTGATTTTTTTGGGGAGTGCTAGGATTTCCCTTCTCCTTTTCAGTGCCTTCCCACTTGGCTAGTTTAAATGCTTGCCAATGAAGCATTTAATCCTTTTTTTTCCAATTGTTTAACCAGGTGAGACACACTAAGCTAAAAACTTGTTTACAAGTGTAACATGGAAGCACAGAGAAGTTAAGTGACTTGCTCAGGGTCACACAGTATGCAAGTGGGGGCTGTGGGATTCAAATCCAGGTCTCCAGATTTGCAGCTCAGAGCTTTAAACTACTGTGCGATACTGCCTCCAATCCTATCACCTAGGATCTTGTTTCCCTTCCTGGATAGATGCAGACCATCATGCCTGAATAAGTCTGCATCCCTCCAGGTGGAGCCCCAGTTCCCATTGAAGCCAAATCCCTGAGCTCTGCACCAGTTTTTCAACCAGTCATTGAATCCCATGGGGTGGAGAACCCTAGCCTCATCCATGCCATAGATAGGTAACACTTCTGAGAAAGTTACCATGTGTGCTACTTATCTAAGGTCCCACTCCAACTCCACAAACTCCTGTTGCACTGCTCTGATCCCATTCTCAGCCAGGTCATTTGTCCATAAGTGGATATTGATATCCCACTCACTCCCCCTTGGAGCTGCTCCCATGATTCTGAGGATTAATTTCCTGTCCCTCCAAGCCATGGCACCATTCAGGCTGCTTACCTCCCTTTCCCTTCCCTCCACCAGTTCTAACCCCCTAACAATTGAGTCCCCCACCATGAGTTGTTTCCTTCAATGTGGGGTCCTGTACCACCCTCTTGTGGGTCTCCATTGTTGAGGTTCCCAGCAGGCTCTTTGGTCTCCACTGTGGGTGCCTTCATAGAGGAACCATGTTCCACCAGAGTGGTGAATGAATTGTGGAGAGGCACAACTGGAGGGATGTGCCTCTGTTCCACCACCCACACCCTCCCTGAGCCCACCGTGGTCCAACCACTCCTCTTTCTTTGCAACCTCTGAGGTAGTGGCAATGGCCTGGGTGGTCCCTGTGTGGGGAAACAGGTTTCCTGAATCCTTGCCAGGTCAGTATGGAGATGAACAACCTCCTCCCTCAGACCAGAGAGGTGCCTGCAAATAGGGAAGCAATGCAGTCTCCAGAATGTCTCTCAGAAGACTGATGCTCCACAGCCAGTGCATTGCATCACTTCCCACATGTCTGTGTCCCTTTCTGTTACAGATGCTATTCTTTTTTTTTTTGGTTCTTGTTTTAGTGTATGCAAGCTTGTTAGTGTCTCTGCCCCATATTCAGTGTGCTGCACCTTTAAGGATATTAACAAGTATATGTTGTTAGCAGTTTTGGGAAAGTGATGTCAGAACCCCTGCTATAAAGGAAGTTATGTGCTTGGGGCGGCTGGGGTGAGGGGCAGGGTGGGTGGCAGTAAATCTATGCCCTCCAGAAACAATCAACTACAACTCTGACCCTCCACTCCAGGGAGTGCCTTCCTTCCTTCCTTTCAGACACCTATTTCACAGAGGTTAAGTAACAGGTCTAGTCACAAATGACTGCAAATATCTCCCAGCTACAGTTCCTCCCTGGAAAATTACAGTTAAACTAAGAAAAGTCAACCCAAAAACAGAATCAATACTACTTACTTACAAGGTCCAAAAAGTAATAATTCAGTTCAGTGTAGTCTAGAAATAACCTCCTTGATTTAAGGAAGCTTTGCGCTTTCTTGCTCTCTCTCTGTCTCAGCAAAGACCACAAACAATTCCTGTTTTAAATCTGTAGTTCAACTAGGCCCCTTTCAGCTCCTCCCCTTAACAGACACTTATTTCACAGAGGTTAAGCAACAGGTCTAGTCACAAATGACTGCAAATATCTCCCAGCTACAGTTCCTCCCAGGCAAATTAAAATTAAACTAAGAAAAGTCAACCCCCAAAACAGAATCAATACTAGTTACTTACACAGGTCCAAAAAGTAATACTTCAATTCAGCGTAGTCTAGAAATAATCCCCTTGATTAAAGGAAGCTTTGGCTGCTTGCTCTCTCTCTCTCTCTCTCTCTCTCTAGTATTGGTCTCCTATGTCTATTATTGCCCAATTCTATGCCTGCTGAGAGGTGGAGAGCATGGGTAGGGTGTCACCACCAGCTCAGAGATTTGCTTCTTCTTCACTTGCTGAAGATGCTCTTACTTCTTCCATTGCATGTTATATTTCCCCCAAAGAAAGTTACCCAATGCTGGAGGAGGCAGTGTCTGTACTAGGTGAGAGGCCTGTTTGGGTATTAGTTTAAGAAATGCAGCTTATAAATGCAAAATATTACAGAAGGGTTGGGGGAGGGTATTTGTTTACCAGGGCATAGTTCATTATGACATGTTAATGTAGGTTTTTACATTTCTTCTTCTCTTATATATTTTAGATATCTGGTTCAGAAAGTTAGATTGGGGAAGTTTTCAGATTATGTTGGGTACAAATTGGGTTGCAAAATATGGTATTCTTCAGTTAATTGGCAAATGGGTAACACCTCTAAATTCCTGTCTTGTGGGTGCTTTTGTGCAGAGTTATGATTACTTTATATTTTTGTTTTGGTATTTGGATAAATTTGTCAATGGCTGATTTAAAGCTTATCACATGGGACGTGCAAGGTGTGAATCACCTCATAAAATGGAAGAAAATTATCTCCTATTTAGGGTCTTGTAAGTGCGACATTGCGCTCCTTCAAGAAACTCATCTTTTGAAGAATGAAGCAGCAAAATTAGCAATTTCTAGTTCTTTGTCCTAAAAAAACAAGAGGTCACAGTACTGTTTAGAAAGAGATTGCCCCTTTCAGGTGGAACACACCTTCTCAGACAGTGAGGGTCACTGTAGTTGTATTCAGGGGGAACATTTATGGAACCTGAGTCCTTTTGATGAATATTTATGCCCCTAATGTAGATACCCCAGATTTTTTCTCGCAACTGGCTTAGGGTATCTTGGACTAGTATTAGTCTCCTATGTCTATTATTTTGGGGGCATTATAAGTTTGTTTCAGACCCCTTTTAGATAGGACCCCACAGGAAAGGGGTTACCCTTCCCATCAATGCTCTAGGGCTGTGCTAAAGCATTTATGTATGGAGTTTAACCTGGTGGACTGTTGGAGACTCCTTCATCTGGAGACTCAGGACTACACGTTCTAGTCCAGCAGGTTTCAGACATGTAGCAGATTGGATTTCTTTTTATGTACAGTAGCCCTATAATTCTTTCAGACCTAGTTGATGTGGCCATATCTCCTATTATTATTTCAGACCACACCCCAGTGAGCTTGGTCTGGATGCCAGGGAAGTATAGTGAAATCCCCCCAATGTCACTTTAATCCTACTTTACTTTGTTCCATGGAGTTCAAGGGTTGGATGCAATCAGAAATATCATTTTATTTTCAAACTAACACCTCCCTGAGATCTCGGGCTTCACATTATGGGAAGCATGTAAGGCCTTTGTTAGAGGTTGCATTATTTCTGATGCCTTCAAAGTGAATAAACTCTAGAGGCAGGACATTTCTGACCTCAAAAAATGTATCAAAAGGTTGGAAGAGGACATTTACATGCAGTCACCACATTGGGATGCATAGATACAGGAGGTTTTGGCTCTTACATACCAATTAAACACTATCAATCAGCAGCAGGCTTCCAGAGCCTTATTTTTGCCTGCAGCAGTCTTACTGGGAGAAGTCCGGTAAATTGTTGGCCTACTGTTTGAAGCGGAAAACTATAGTATGGAAACTCAAATTCCTTATTTGAAACAGGACAGTGACCATTAAAATTCAGATCCACAACACATTGTGGGTATGTTTCAAGCATATTGTCAAGCTTTGTATACTTCTATTTTGCATCCCAAGAAGACTATACATCCTTTTTCATTAAAATCTTTTTGCTTCACTTATCCCCAGAACTCGCTTAAGCACTGGAGGAAGATATCACTTTGTCAGAGATTCAGTTGGTTATTAGAAAGCTAGCTCCTGGCAAAGCTCCTGGCCTGGATGGCCTCAGCAAGGACTTCTATCAAGCTTTTGAGTTATTTCTTTCACCTCAACTTCAATGCAGGAGGCAACTATTACTGTCCTGCCTAAGCCCAATAAAGATCCCACTCTCTGCTTGAATTATAGGCCCATTTCTTTGGATTGTAAAATATTGGCCCAAATTTTGAAAAATCATGATTAGAAAAGGTCCTGCCTCTACTAATACATAAATCATAGGCTGGCTTTATGAAAGGGAGACAGGGCAGTGATAACCTCCGTGCTATGCTTGATTTAATTCAGGTTGCTACTAGAGGCCTGAACTTGGTGGCCATAGTGGCAATAGATGCAGAAAAAGCTTTTGATTCCATAGAATGGAATTACCTTTCTATGTTCTTTCAGTGGTTGGCATTGGTCCAGTGTTTCAAGCATGGATTCAGAGCTTATGTTCTTCCCTGAGGGCTAGAGTGCTGGCTAATGGCATACTTTCAGAACCATTTTCATTGTTTCAGGGAACCAGGAAGGGTTGCCCATTGAGCCCTTTCTTATTTTTATTGACCATGGAACTGTTGAATGCTGCTATTCAGCAACATCCAGCTATCCATGGCAATAAAGTAAGGGCTCAGTCATTTCCCACATTGATTTACGTGGCTGATTTACTTTTTTTATTATCAAAAGTGGAAACATCCCTTCCCAATGCATGGGAGGTCATATACTCCTTCAGTGCAATCTCTGGATTGTAGGCAAACTTGGCTAATATGGAGATACTGCCCCTACATCAAGCAAATCCCCAGTGGGTATTTATTCATTCTCCACATTTGAAGTGGTCCCCGTAGGGCATTAGGTACCTGGGTATGTTTATTTCTAGCACTCCACAGGATATGTGCCACAGCAATATTCAAGATCTGTTGGCTGTTCTAGTGGTTGAGTTTAATAGATGGACAAAATTTAATCTGACTCTTCTCCATAAGGTTGCTGCAATAAAAATGATGGCCTTTCCAAGATTTTTTTTCTAAGTAATGTAGCTATGCCTTTGCCTCCTTGTCTTTGGGTTAAAATTGATAAGCTTTTCTCTAATTTTCTCTTGGAGGGTAAATGCCCCCATTTTGGCAGAAAAGTATTGTGAACAGTAGGTTCTAAGGGAGGCTGGAATATACCTTGGCCCTGGGCATACCATGAGGGACATGGCATTAAACAAGTTCTACAATGGCCACATCCATCATCAGTGTCTACTCCTTCATGGGTTGACATAGAACAAGATATTTGGGGTGACATTCCCTTGGCTATGGTCTTGAGGGACTCTCCCTTGGACTTAGGTCAGCTTACGTTAGCTATTATATTCATGAAACAGAATTGGAAAACAGTGTTAAACATGCTTCATTGGAACCCACACTATTTAGGGCCTTATGAGCCCATTTGGAATAATACAAGGATCCAAATAGGCAGTTCCCGGGTACAATGAGCTACCTGGTTTGTGCAGGGGATCCAGGTGGTAGGAGATCTTTTTGAGTTAGATACTGTAGTGCCTAAGTCCTTTAATCACTTGCAAAGTAAATTTAGGCTGCCTGCTTGAGACCTCTGGAGATATTTTCAACTGCACAATGCTCTGTCCTTATGGCTTACAAAAGAACATAAATTGACACATAGAGTTAACTAAACACTTATTGAAATGGGAACAACTTCCCAAAGGTCATATGGATGTTATACATAAACTCATTGCAAGAAGTTGTTCTGCTGAGCTGGAAATCTTACCAGCTGAAATGGTCAGCCGATTTGCAGGATATTTTAGAATTAGATGGTTGGTCTGAGGCACATTGACTCTCTCTGGACCCCAAGTTGCAAGTTATCAAAAAAAGGTTTTAAGTAGAAAGTACAGGACCCAAGAGAGGCTGGTTAATATACGCCTAGTTGCCTCCAAGGAGTGTTGGAGGTGTGAGAAGGAACCTGGTCCATTGCTTCATATGCTTGGGGGTGTGAGTTATTAAGGGACTCATGGTCTGGTATCACTACAGCCTTAGAAGATATTTTACATTTTCCCTTACCCCACTCCCCTCAATTTTGGTTCTTAGGGAACCTGTTCTTGTTGGATTTGCAGGCTCTACAATATAAATCTTTTCTTTATATGGCTGCACTGGAGGCCAAGCACTGACTTTTACTCCGGTGGAAAACAGTCAACCTTTTATCCTCTACTCAATGGCAACAAGTTGTTTCCAGAGCAGCTTCCTATCTGCAAGCACTTTTTTGGAGGAAAAAGGTCCTTTCTAGTTTTCAAGCTGCATGGTCACCTTGGCTGGTGCATTTTGGGGGTGATATCATTGGTTGTTTGACAGGAATATGGTTGGGGTAAGGTATTAGTTTTCGATTTTGCTTTAGGTATTGTTTTTACTCATGTCACAAGCTGCCAATATCTTTTCTGGACATGTTTTTATGTTTTCAGTATATTTACAGAGGGAGAATACATAAGATGTTGATATGCTCCATACTTTAGAGTTCAGTATGTTAGGGTGATTTGTTCAAGCTGTATTTAGAGACATCAAAGGTAATTTCTTTTAATATGCTCATATCAGCTTCTATGTATTGAATATGTTTCTGTTTGTTCTATTTGTGCTTACGTTGGATGTATTCTGCAGATATTTCTGATTGCAAGTTGTGTATTCACTTTATGGTAAATAATAAAAATGTTTATATACAAAAAAAGGATGCTTGTGGGCAATTTTCAAGCATCCTGATACATTTGCGACATTTGGCACTTTTTACAGCAAACAAAAATTACACATGTTGAATTTATACACAAGTCATTTTTGGGTGCAAGTCACAGTAATTGGACTCAGCAGTTAGATCACCTTTTAGTTAGTCTTACAGTCCAGGCAGATGTTGTGCACCTGCATGGGAAAAACAGGTATGGGCCTTTGAAAATCTTACCCTGCGTATCTCACCTAGAGAAAACAAACATAAAATTATTTTTTAAATGAAATCAATCACACAAGGCATTGAATGACTTAGCCATAATATATGCAAATGTGTACAACTCCCGTGTTTGACTCCTGCTTGAGTATACTGCCATCATATAGTGCCCTCAATAGTTAATAGTATCCTGAACAGTTGTGACTCTAAAGTACTACAAAACATGCAAACAACAGCCCTAATAATAATATGGGAAGAATCCATGTGTTCCTCTTATTTTTCACATTTCAGTCTTTAATGTTGCTTGTGTCTATCTGCTGAGATCCGTGATCAGAAATCTTTTAGTTATCCAAAGGACACCAGTCCATAGGAAAAATGTTCTTACTCTTTCATTAAGTGAAGATACACGATATAGTTTAACCCTTGCTGTGCTGTGGACTGATATATCAGTCCAGAATTACTATGCGTTCTAATTCTGTCAGCTGCACACTTTGTTTTGTATCAGCCAATTGCTTTACAACACCTGAGGTGTGCAACAGTTATGACTGCATGCAAAGCCTGGAGTATATATTGAACACAGAAAATGGATTTTAAATAAAAAAGCATCTAAAAAGAAGGAAATATGGTACCTACAACAATGCATTAAGCAATATTCAACACAAGGTCATGCAATGGATCAAAGCCACTCATCATGACTCTCTTCGTAAGCCTCCTATTTTAGCTGGTTAGTGTTGTTGTTGCTATTGTCCTACACCACGAGATGTGCCAAACATGATGATATAGGAGCAGGAATCTCTATTATAAAATTGATATTAATCATTATCGTTTACATTTTTCTTGACTAACCGTGGCTCTCTATTTTAGCTACCCATTTTTGCTGATGAGTGTTCTTGTTCCTGCCCCACCCTCAATAAATTATATATTAATGTCCTAGGAACAGTAATGTCCTGGTTATTTTTTACATTTTTATGATTCAAGATTTTCAGAGATCATTGTCTCCTTCGTTGTCTAGCTATCTTTGTAATTTAACATCTAGCTAGAACACATTCTCTGAAAACATAAAGCATGTCCCATAACCACAACTATTTAAATCTAGAGGTTCGCTTAGGGGTTAGAGTAATGTGCTGTGAATGAGCTTGGTAAATCTAGCTGTCCTGGGTTTGATTTCCACTACCTCCATTTGCATACTGTGTGACTCTGAGGAAGTCACTTAACCTCCGGTGCTCCCAGGTTACCCATTAAAAAAGGGACTAGTGCCTTGTGGGCCTTATCTGATTACAACAGAATGAAAAAAAAGCTGTTATATCACAACATGCTCTGTACCTGCCATAAGTAATGTCTTTATATTGTATGTGGCCATGTACTTATTCCCCTTCATTTCCTTTGTTATTGTTTCCTTATTGATTGTGTAACTTTGTAGCATGGGTACCTCTTCTGCTGCTGTTCATGTTCCCTGACAGTCCATTGCAAATGAAGGGCTTCAACAAAAAGAGGCCATGCTGGTGTGGAAAACTTAAAATAAAAAATGACTATATGCCAGGAGAATTGCTCAGTGCTAGCAGTTTGTCACACATATAAAATGTATAACCATTAAGTCTATCACCTAGTCAAAGCAAGTGAATTTCAGAAAAATCAGACCAGCAAGAGAATCCAATAGTGCACAAAAACAGTTAACAAAAAAGCATTTGAGGCCAGCCTAATGGTGTGGAGGGCAAAAGTATTGAATGTGTTACCTCCTGCCATGCCAGCGATCAGTGTTCGGAAATGAGCACAGGTTGTCAGGGCTTGGCAGGGTGGGAGAGGATCGAATGTCCCAGGAACTGCTCTCCTCTCCTCTCCCTGGGTGGTGTGGCCAGCCATCTCAGCCAATGACTGTCACTGGGTGGTGACCCAGTGGCAGTGCAAGTGTGAGTGACTCAAAGGGAGAGGCTGCAGCAGTGTAGGATGTGTGCACCTCCATGCACATGTCCTGGCACAGCAGCATAGGGAAGGGAACAAACAAAGTGAAAAACTGGGAACTGGTCTTTTTGAAGCCTTGACTGTGTCTTCACAACTTGCCCTGCTGCTCCAGTCTGCAGCAAATTCTG
The DNA here is from genome assembly GCA_016271365.2 of Neoceratodus forsteri. Taxonomy (NCBI): domain Eukaryota; kingdom Metazoa; phylum Chordata; order Ceratodontiformes; family Ceratodontidae; genus Neoceratodus; species Neoceratodus forsteri. The sequence continues at coordinate 321,112,562 of CM028130.1, forward strand.
CTCTGGTGGGGGGGGGTTGCCCTTCTTCTGGCCTACTTGGGGAAAGAATCCATAGGGGAACCAAACTCCCAACTGGAGAAAGGCACTGGATGGTTGTGGTGCATGGGGACAAGGCTGATTAGCTGCCCAGTCTGCCAACGGAGGACAATAACCTTTATGGAAAACACAAAAAAAGCATTTGGCCAGTCCATTGGTGCAGCAGTAGCACTACCTACTGCTCACAACACCACTGACTAGGGTTTGAAAATTAGCCTGAGGTGTTGTGGGCTAGCTGGAGAAAGAGGGGTGAGCATTCTAGTGGATGTTTTCCTCCTCTGGGATGAGAGGGCTGCATCACCTTGCTTTGTCACCACTATTTGTAGGCGAGGCAGTAGTGCAGTAGAAAGGATGTAAGGGGGGCAATTGCAGAGCATGGGGTAGGGTGTGAGCATGTTCATACTTCTGATGACAGCCACCATCATGCTGATGTCCACAGGGAGAGGGGAAAAGTAGCAAGGGGTAAATCTCCACCATCTGAGCACCATGACAGCCAACATGGCCAGAAGGTGGTACATCTGATCACTGAATGTAGGAGGAAAAGCAGTTAAAAAAAACAAGCATTCCACAAAAACCTTATCAATGCATCCAGACATTTACTGTAAATAAATTGATTACTTTGAGTCACCTAATGGTCAAGCATCTACATATCATGCTGCTATTCTAGCAACCTGAGTTTGGGGAGTGAAATTGCCCAGCTGGCAATTGGGCTTCAGGCTGGGATACACATCACTGATGGCCATATCACTCCCACCCTGAGGAAAGCTGGTGCCACCTTCCAGTGCACAGTAATCCTAGGTGGAGGTCCTGGGAACTTTCTCCAATGCTGTGGTGTTGTGTGCTGTGCTTATAGAAGGCCATCATAGCACTGTATATAGTGCCAAAAGAAGGGATGGCAGGGTCAAGGACCACCAGGGAGAAAAATGGAAAAATGGCAGCCACTGACATGCCAGCCCTGGACACTCTGAAACTTTACATTTGCACCACTTCCCATACCAAATTGTGACATCAACAGAGAATGGGGCTGTCCTGAAGACCCTAGGGAAAGTCATGGGGGGCCCTGGAACAGTAGGAGATGGGTGATGTAGTTGTGTAGTAACCTGAGGAGTTAGCCACATGAAGAGCACTTGACCAATGAGAATGAAACCTTATATAAGCAAATCAATTTTCAGTACCTGCTCACAGTTCCATTAAAGTGTGTGTTGTTATACTCAAATGACTGTGTCAGCTATGTGTGCATTTCCATTTTCATTTTCTGTAGGTGTCTCTGGCTCCTTCCATCACCATTCAAACTATGTGTCAAGGTAATTAAATTATACTCTACTCGAGGATCCCTTAGTTCATTCATTCTAACTTTTCCTCCCCCCTTCCCTATAATCACCTATGTTTTTCCCATCTTCTATTATTAATTTGCTCTTAATTAGAGGTCATAATTTTTTATGTACAGATAAGTGTAGTTTTACCCTGCATTACAACCACCCAGTTGATATTTTGCATTACAACCGGGCAGTTGTAATCAGTGGCTGTCAGTCTAGATCGTGCTACAGTCTTTTCCCAATACCACCAACTCAGTCAACATAATGTTATAACAAGCATTTGTCAATGCCGAATGTTGTCTTGCTGGCATTGGCATCAGTAGTGCAGGAATTACAGAGATGCATATTAGAAATGGCAGTGAAGTATGGAACTGACGCCAACCCCACCCCACCCTGCAGAGACTGACAGGCATTGAAGTATGCCTTTGGGTCATCAGCCATAACACTCATGCCATTTCACCTCACCCTACCCCGCAGACTCCGAAAAGTGTCATGTTGTGCCTTGGGGTAGTCGGACCTTATGCTCACCCCATTCCATAAGGAAATACGTTGAGATGGGTGCACTATGGAGAATGGGGTGAACTTTGGGGCTGAAGAGTCCAAGGCACAGCTTGATGTCTGTCACTGGCTGCAGGGTAGGGGTGGGGGTGGAATGGCATGAGCATTACAGCCGACAATCCAAAGTCACACCCCTGACACCTGTCAGTTTCTACAGATTGGGAAGCTATGGCAAGAAATCCTAATGCCCTGGGCATTTGTTGGTATTTGCACTCCAAATTTTCAACATGGGCTTTTTGTGACCCCACCTCATGAAAGCATTTGGGACCTCTGCTCATGAACAGTGGCACTGTGATTTTGTTAATCTGTTCCAAAAGTTTATTTCCCACAGTGACTGTGCCATTCTGCACCAGATGTGTGAAAACACATTTCAGGCAGGATGTGAAAAATGACAGCTGTACCGTTCATAAGGAGGTGAGAAGAAATTGCACTGTTGAAAATCTATAGTGACAATATTAAAAATTCTTGAAGTTACAAGTGTGCATGGAAACTGCACGACGCACGCTCGTAACACAGTCATTTTTAGAATTTTTTCACCAGATTTGCAACATAGGCTTTTGGGGAGCCCACCTCATGAACAGTGACACTGTCATTTTGTTAATCAGTCCTAAAAGGTGATTCAGCGCAGTGACCGCAAAATTACCTTAAAAGTGGGCCCCCCCATCGGCAAATGAACTAGGGAGGGGGCATGCCGACAGGTGGATTTGGCACCCCTGACATCAGCTTTCTTGGGACTGCGAGAGGCAGATGGCAGCAGCCACTGCCATATTCATTGAAATGTTTCAGCAGGCAGGGCATGCCCTGCAATGATGAGGTGCTCCCTCATTGTAGCGGCAAAATTCTTCCAAGTTGGTGGCATACTACTCAACTGCTGTCATAGACAGCGTGCTCATTGATTGGTACCACAGAGACAAGCCCAAAAAAACAGGGCACCATTGGCCACAACACTGCTGCACCTCCACAACCTGCTACTCCAGCAAGCTGCTACAAAATGTTGCTTGCGCTGCACGTCCAAGACAACATAAAAAATGATGATCAGTAATTTAAAGAGCCACTGATGCCTCAAAGAAAACTTTAAAAAACATAATAATTAGTTACAATTCTGCTTGCATTCCAGTTATTTTTTTTAAATGTCTCCTCCCTTATAATTTATTACTAAAGAAATGTGTATGAATATACTGTATGATAGTTATCCCTAAAAGTTCATTTTGAGTTCATCTGCCTCTATAGCTTACTCCCTACTTAAAGCAAAGTCATGAATCCTCTTTTGTGACATCACAATCTGTTGTCATGGGAGTGACTGTTAAATCACAACAGTGCTCTATGACTTCAGGTAAGGAGAAAGAAGCAAGTATAAACTCTTCAGGAGCAAAGATCCTGTTTTCATGCAAATGACCTCGCTACTAGATAATGGGGAGGAGGAATGCAGAACCAATGGGAAATATAAACTGGACAGTGCCTAAATACTATGTTTTGTTAAATTGTCCTGAACGTGTCACCAGCTCTTTAATAAAATAAATCATGTTAAAAAACATAAATTGTATGGCAGGTCCGCTGGCCCAGCAATGCACTACAGCTGGTAATGCAGATGACCTGGGCTCAGAAGAGAACTCGGAGCATCTGGAAAATGGCCAGAGGGGGGAGAATTGAGTGTTTGGAGGACTACTCTTCTCCTCTTTGGAGGGGGGGGTGTTGCAGAACATGGTGATCGCCGGCCCCTAATGGAAGCTACAAGAAAGGTACCTGGGACTGTTTAGAATGACATGGGGGTGTGGTAGATGCTGACGTGCAATGCGTGGGAGTGCACAGTGCTCATTATGGCACCATTGCATGCCACAACTCTTATGGGAATGAAAAAAGAGGACAAAGGCTACAGGCTGCAAGATGGCAGCAGGCACTGCAGGCCCCATACCAGTCCAGCTCGGATCATCCCAACAGGAACTGGATCCTGCTCCCAATGGGAGTTGGGGCGACCCCATCAACCGCCACTAGGGGGAACAAGCCCTGGTGGGAAGACTGGCTGGCAGTTAAGTCCCAATGGATGTTGGGATAATGGGCTTGGAGTATTCAGGCAGATGGGGCCATCACATAATGGAGCAGAAACAGCAGAAAAAAAAATGTAAGTGTAGTATCACTTTGGTTGCACAGCAATTATTTACAAGGAGAACTTCAACTTATATAGTTGTGCATGAGGGTGTATGCATGGGGAGTGGGATGAGGACAAGGTTTGACTGATAACAGAATCGCTGAAAAAAGGTAATATGCTGAAAACAGAAATAAGACTGATGTTTCAAAAATGGATCTTCTTCAGGAATTATCTGTAAAAGAAAATGTGAAAGTTAGTGGAGAGGTAAGGGTAAATGAAGGATCTACTGTACACAGTATATAAGGACAGAAAATAGACGGTTGGATCTAGGATAAAAAGTGATAATATATAGAATACTGCATGGATGGGTGTGTGTTAAACCAGAATTTTACACACACCCTCAGGGTGGGATGCATTTATAAACCTCTCAAGCTTCAAACTCTGGGTTTATGTAGCATCCCACACCTAGCTACCATTAATGGAAAGGAACCTGAAAAAATAATCGATGAATGGCTGTCAGTGGATGGTACCATCCGTCAGATGACTGACAGCAAGATCACACATGCTGCAACCAATGAGGGGTAGTCTGGTGAGAAGTCAGACTAAATTGAAGAAACAGAGGAGACTAGGGCACCAATCTACTATCAAGCTTCTGTATACACAGGTTGCAGCAAGGCTTGGAGTGGCTACAAACAAAAGAGGCAGATCCAGTTAAGGTCCTTCAGTTTTGGAACCATATATCATACTGCACTGACCTTGCTGCAGAAACAACCAAACAATCCAGGGTTACCTCCTACTTCAAACTGCAAGGTGAACAGTAAAGTGAGCAGGGGGTAGAGCATAAAGCGCAAAGTGCAAGTAACTCTTAGTACAGTTCAACTGCATTTTTAAACACCACTAATTAAATAAAGTTTCATTAGGGCACACATTTTTAACGGAGTTTCTGGATATTTTTAAACAAAGCAGTACTGTACCAAGGCTAATTACTGTATTCATTGCTTCAGAAGCCTGACCATAAAGTCAATTCCTGATTACCAAATGTTGCCAGTGTCCCTCAATATAACAAATGCACCACTATAATGAATGTGTTGGATGGATCCCAATATGATCATTATAGCGAAGGGCCACTGTACATCCAAACAGTAATAAAAGCAATCTAGCAAAGTGGCGTCATAGCAAATAATGTGCATGAGTATTATTATGCAACATAATCATGGTTAGGGAAAGGAACTACTGGACCAAAACCAATACATGGAGTTCTAAGGTGGCTGGAAAGTCTAAACATGAACACTTGCAAGTAGTAGCATTCATCAAGTGGAGAGGGAGATTTTTCCAATTGTCTGGTGTAGCAAATGCAAGGGCATTTCTTCCAAATGCACACTTCATTCTGGGAACTGAGAAGGTATGTGCTGCTAATGAATGAAGTGACTAGGTGCTGCTTGACTGTTCTAGGTGGGTTAGAAGATAACCATGAGGCTTTTCCTTTTGCACAAAGAAAGCCAGAGGTAATCATACCTGCTTAAGAGAATTGGCCAATTAATCTGGTCATACAGCAAACAATGACATACAGAGCATGCACAGGAGAGGTTAAATCTGCACAATTTGTACAAATGATCAAGGGGCAGCAGAGTGATTTAATTTGCACAGCAGTATATGATGTCTCTGTAGTCAATGGAAGGGAGCAGGAAGTGGAAGACCAGCTGCTTCTTCATGCCAACACTGAGACAGTGTTGAGACCTGAACAGAAAGTTATTATATTTCATACCCTTTATAGTACTCCGCAGTCAGTAACCAGTGGGTATTCCTCATCCGTCCTATAGATTGATGCACAATCCAATCAAATCAAAGTGGGCGAGGACATATCACTGTGCTCATCAGATTATCTCCAGTTTACTTCATGCATCAAGGTAGGTCGATCACGTCCCTAACTGCTCCCAACAATTTACAGTTCTTCAACAACCTTCTCTGTATTACAGGTACATTTTTTGTTTGCTTCATTGAACTAACACAAGCAGCCTGGTAGCCAGTATAGCTCAGCATAAGGTTAACTGCATGCAGCACAGAAGCTTATTCAAACAGTGTCTATTCTTGCTTTGGGTAACATAGCATCCCAAAGTATTCAGCAATGTCAGGATAATAGACTGAAATGTTAGAGCAGAATGTGCTGTATTAATCTGCACAGCACTATACAGGCAACAGGTACCCCCTCCTGTGACGGGCCCTGAATCTACAGCATCTGCCATTCCCATATGTGCACCTCAGGGCTTGGGCTCTCTCCCATAGTGACCCCTGTCCACCAAAAAAAAAAAGTACACCAGTTGTGGAGGCTCCTCCAGCAGCGACCTCCTCATATACTGCCAGACGGCCAAGAACGACAAAAAATGCCACAATGGAAGGAGCACAGGACCAGGGCCTCCTTTAGCCCCTCACCCAGCCACAAGAAGCAGAGGACATGTAGATATGGCAACAAGCATCTACCTGAACCACAAAGTGTCTCTGCAGCCCTGTGATCTCTCTCGACTAAGAACGAGCAGGAAAAGCAGCTAGATGCCTCCCTTGCTAGGATTCTCCAAATCAGGTGCAGTTTTGCACCACTTTGGGACCCTTACTGCAAGCCATTTGTCTCAGGGGGCCATAAATCCAGGTACTCCACCCACTGAGACAGCTTACAGCAATTTTCTTCTCTCCCTCTGCCCCAGTAAACAAGCTCCATGATGTCAGGTGGCTCTTGCGAGAGTCGAGGCCACATAGATGGAGGGGCATTAGAATCTCATACATAATTGCGCAAGATTACAGCACACTTTGATTGGGACAGGCACAACATGCAGTGCCTCCAAACCTCACATTTTATCGAAAGAACTGCCTGCTCCCATCTTGCCTGGGTACCCTTTTTAAGCCAAACAAAAGCCTGGTCAGTCGACATTAAAGTACAGGGAAGGATTTTGAGGCTCAGAATTAGGTGGCCCACTGTCTCAGGAGGACATTATCAAATACAATCCTTCCTTCAACTACACAGATCAACCCCCCATGGGGGTCTGGGAGCCATGGAAGAAGAGAGGGGCACAGCATACAGTGCTCCCATGCCTCGCATTTTTTCCCATGAGAACTTGCCACCACCATCTTTTTTTTTTCCCAATTGTTTAACCAGATGAGACACACTAAGCTGAAAGCTTGTTTACAGGTGCAACCTGGGAGCACAGGGAAGTTAAGTGACTTGCTCAGGGACACACAGTATGCAAGTGGGGGCTGTGGGTGTCAAACCCAGGTCTCCATATTTGCAGCTCAGAGCCTTAAACCACTGTACTGTACTGCCTCCCATCATGCCTGGGTCCCCTATTTATACTGCAGCTTTTTTCCATTCAGATAATCCTGCCCAAGAAGGTCACCCTGTATCATACTGGGGACACTAACACATCCAGGAACAATCCTTAGCTGGGACGCAGTATAGCACAGTGCCTTAAGGCTCTGAGCTGCAGCTCTGGAGACTGGGCTCGGATCCCACACCCCTTATTTGAATGCAATTCTAGGTAACGTACAGAATAACGTGGGCAGGCAGCATGTGACCTGTGGTCATTTTCAGCCTCCCGTCTGGCTGATAAACTGGAATATCAGGTGAGCTGGTTCTGCTCAGTCACAACCACCCAGGCAGAGTAACATTGGTTCTCTAAGGGGCTTACTCAGACCCCTTACTTAGTAATGGGCATCGACTTAGTAAATCTGATAACATTTCACAGGCAGACATTGTCACCTCCCTGATAATTTCCACAGGCTTGACTCAAGAAGTACTGCGAGACCATACTTCTTAGGACCTCACTTGGGATGAGCACAGGGCTGACGATGACTCCCTGATGGCAAGGGCCCACGGGTGCTCCATGCCCTGGGCATGGCCACTCAAGGATCTACAGCCATACTCTCTCTGCCAGGACATTCTTAACCAAGACTACAATACCACCGTGCCTAGCATCCTTTGCTGGGGGCATGCATGCTGATCAGCAGAAAATGCCAAATGCAGAGTGCCTCCCAACAGTGGCATCATGGCTTTTCACATTACATAAGAAGAGGCAGTGCTGTCAACAGGTGGGAGCACTGAATGATGGACCCTCGGCGGGGGGACATAGTTCATTACCTTATCACATGTCCGGATGCCCCAATTAGGCAGGCCGCTCACTACAGGTGGCCTTCATCAGTCTCGGCTTCAACAACCTTACCTGTCAGCATCCTCTGGCCCTCTCTGGCCATTCTACATCTCATGTTGGGACTATTTTTTCCCCATACTAGTAGAAATCCCTGCTGCTTGATTGCTGGCTATATGGCCAGCCAGGCGAGTGCTCCCATCACAGGATCTGATGTGCCCAACACCTTTCCTTACCGGGGGGTGACCTAGGATGTTTATCAATCAAAGCCAGGCTAGAACCGAGACTAGAAGCTGGCTGGATGGGACAAGACACCACCCGAGTGGTCCCCTGACTCCAGCAGGATTTCTTCTCCACACTGGAGGTTCCAGGTTTTTTCCAGATATTACATTAACTGCACCTTACTTGTCATGGGGCTTAAGGCTTCTCAGACCCATCCTGCCCTTCAATCAAAGAAAGTGGCGCAATCATTTCTCATGACCTGGAGTATCATCTTCTTCACATGCCTTACTGTAGGGAGATTAGGATGTTCTTCTTCACCTTCTATTCATAGTGTTCCTCATCAGCGTATGATACTTGCATCCACAATCTCACTTGCTGGGATGAGATGTTCCCTTCCTTTCAGGTAAATTGCCACTAAGACCTCTTACTAGGGACACTGCCTTACTGGGTGACAAATTGCTCTTTTCTTCACAGCGATTATAGAAAGTTTTCCAGAGGTTATAAACCACTCCACCAGTGCATTATGGTCTTGTTCAGCAGTAGAGAGGGAGAATCCATACAGTCAGGGGGGTTGCGGTGATCGTCTGGGTACAAGCCGTACTAGATCTAAAAGTACTTAAACCGGTTGGTGATGTACAGAAATTGCAAGGGAAACTATGCTGTCAATACTACTGGCCATACATCCAGAGAACTACTTGGCCTCAGTAGGCCTCAAGAATGCCTACCTTCACATCCCACTGGTAACTCAGTTTCAGCATCAAGTGACAACACCTTTCAATACACCTGCCTACCATTTGACCTGGCAGCAGCATCCCGGGTATTCTCCAAGACTCTGGTGATACTGGCGGCACACCTAAGGAAGTGAAGGATACACATCATTCCATACCTGGACAACCTTGGCCAGCATAGCTTTATATAGTCACTAACTGAATGAAATCAAGTAATCTTGGAGCAGCATCTCAAATGTACTCTGAGCAATCATGGTTTGATACAACAATAGTAAATTTAGACCGCAGCAGCTGGGCCTTCAAAGGAAAGAGAATAATCTGCAAGGGAACGGTACCTCCTCTGGTAGAGGGCCCTGAACCTACTAACTCTACACAGGATGTTAATGTATTTAGACTGCAGTAGCTGGGGATATAAAGGAAACAGAATAATCTGCAAGGGACAGGTACCCCCTCCAGTATCGGCACCTGAACCAACAATGCCTGCCTCCCATAATTGAGCAGCATTAGCACTGGGTTCCCTCCTGTAGCGACCCCTACCCACTGAAAAAATTAAGTCTGAACCCTCACAACTTGAAGGAGGTCCCTCCAGTAGAGACCCTTCCAAGCTACATGCTGCCCCATAGAGAGAATGAAGAACACAGTATGGGATGAGGGCTGTCTGCAGCCCCTCACCTACAAGTACGGGAAATGAGAGCCGTACGTCTAGCCCTGACCTTCTTTGCACTCTTCATCACCAACAAAATGGTACTAGTCTGGTGAGACAACCAAGTAACAGTCACATGTCTAAACAAGCCAGGATTCACCAGAACCAAACCCACGATAAAAGAATCACTACAACTCCTCCTCTGAGCAGAATGGAGCCTATAATCCATTGGAAAAGGGCTGGCTGAGCAGAGTCACCATCAACCTGGTGGAGTGGAGAATCAACCAACACATTTTCCACAGGCTGCAGGCCAAATGGGACTTTTTTTTCCATGTGGACCTCATGGCACCACACCGGAACACTCAACTGCCTAATTTCCACTCCAGTCCCTCAAACCCCCAGACACTGGAGGTGAACACACTCTGAGTCCCGTGGAGCTTCAGACCAGCCTATGCGTTTTCTCATATTCTGGTAACAAACAAGACACTCCACAAAATATGATGCTTGGGGACAGCAGTAGTCATGGTCACCCCCAATTTGGCCAGGAGGCCAAAGTACTCGCTCATTCAAGCAATGGCAGTGATCCCACCATAGACATTACCTCACTGGCGGGGATCTCCTGTCCCAGGGTCCAGCCCTTCATCCAAACCCATCCTGCCTGAATCTGACAGCATGGCTATTCAAAGCAACAGACTGTTAAACCTAGCCTATCAGACCAGAGTGGTGATCCAACCATTACAATCCACGAGACAATCTACTAATAAAACTTACCATAGACAATGGCTAATTTTGTTTTTACAAACGGTGCAAGGAAATGGGAACTTCATCATCAGTGGCGGGGTTACCCCAATTCTGGATTTTCAAATGCAGGGGCAAACAAAGGCCTAAGTCCTGCTTCACTCTGGTTTCCAGGCATCAGAAATCTCTTTTATAAGAGTCCACTACCAGGAATAGGTTACATTGGCTCACGTCCAGACACAATCTGCTTGCTTAAGGCAGTGACATTACCATCACCGATGGTCAGACTAAGGTAATCACCATGGCAACTCAACACAGTACTAGATGCCCTAAAATTCCACACTATCCAAGACTCTTTACACTGCTGTACAATTAAGACAGCCTTCCTGGTAGCAATCTGCTCCACTAGGAGGATAGGCCAAAACAGGCCTTATCATGTAGGGAGCCCTTCCTAATGTTTTTCACAGTGATAGGGTAATTCACAGAATGGTACCCTCTTTTCTACCCAAGGTGGTGTCCTCATATCGCAGGGACCAAGTTGTACTACCACCTCACATAACGACAGCTGACACCCCAGACAAGTCACAAACTCTCCCGCTAGATGTTGACCATCAGCTTAAGAACACCTCAGCATGACAAACTACATAGACATGACAGACGGATTATTTGTACTGATCAGAGGGTGGAGAGTAGGACAGGCAGCCTCCAAAGACTCCATTGCTAGATGGATCAAACAGACTATTAGCGAGGCCTACTAGGCAGCAGGGCAGGTTCCACCAGAGGGCATCAATGCACACTTCCCCAGGGCAGTGACAACACATTGGTCAAAAAAGGGGGAACATGACAGTACTAGATATTTATTCAGTGGCCACGTGGTCTCCCATACATACATTTTCACCCAGCATTGGATAAAACTGTGTGAGGGCAGGGACCCAGTCCATATAGCATTGTAACAATCTGCCTTTCTTTCACCCTCTCAAGAGTAATCACATGTTTTAACTGCACTGCTACTAAGGTCCCACTGGTTTCTGACTGCGGAGTACTATTAAGGGTATGAGATATAATGGGATTTACTCACCTGGTAAAGGTGATTATCTGAGTACCCTTTATAGTACTCTGCAGCCCCACCCGAGATGGCAGATTACTTCTCAAGCCGGGATAACAAGGGTACTAGCATCACGGTAGATGCAATCAGTGAACATATGGTAATGAATTCCAGTTTTTAAGTGGACATATAGCATATAAGAATTTTATGCTGGCAAGAAATGTTTACGTTTTGTCAATGATACATACAGAAGGTATCACAATAAAGAGTGTGGGTACAGACATGAGTGCATGAATAAGTTGTCTGTTCAGTCTTACACCATAGTAAGGGCTACCAGGTACTTGTCAGAGGGGACATCATCCAAAGAAAGAGGCCACACTTTTTGTGACTCTATTTCTAGTGTCTCTCCTTTTCCGGCTTAAGTGTCTCTGTTTTTGATTTTTCACAATATAGCTAAGGAAGAATCACACTGGAGATAATCCAATGAGTACAGAGGTATGTCCTCATCTACTTTGATTTGATTGGATCGTGCATCAACCTATAGGATGGATGAGGAATACCCACTGGTTTCTGACTGTGGAGTACTATAAAGGATACTCAGATAATCACTTTATCAGGTGAGTAAATCCCAATATTGGGCCCCACCATTCTTTAGATAAGATATAAGTGCCTGCTGCATTCTTTGATGTTCTGTTTTTCTCTCCTCAGCCCAGATTTTCTTCTAATTTTTTACTTGGTTTTCCATTTTGTTTGAGGAGATTTAATTGATGGTTTAATATATTGTCTATACTTGTATAATTTTGCTGGAATGGCCTCATAGCTGTTGATTTTTTTCTACATATGTATTGCTTTGGGGGTTGTGGGTGTAGCCTGGGTATGGGTTTGTAGAAAGTTTGGATTTTTTATAAACATAGTCCTTCTTGGTGTTCTTTTTTACTTTGTTTTGTGGGGTAGGTTGGAGGTGGTTAGTGGGATATGTTGCATTAGCTTTTTGTTCAGTGAATCTTGATGACTTTAGAAAATATATTACTGCCATGTTAAATTTTGTTTATATTTTAAGTAGATGCAGGGAGTCAATAATGTGTTTTTAGATGTAGAATCTGTGAAGAAAGTCATTGTGCTGCCAGGACACTGATGCAATGTGTTTTGCATGGTAGGTTATGGTTATTAGAAATTAGAATGCACATCTAGTGGGTTCTGGGCACAATGGCAATCTATTCTCTGATGGCTGTTAGGGGTGAAAAGTTAACATCTGCCTGCTTTTCTTGATGTGATAGCCTGTCTTTCATCTCTCATTCTTTATGCTTGTGCTCTGTTGGTAGAAAAAAAAACATAAGGGAAGAGAATATTAATTAAGAGTCTGAATCTACTTCCTGCAGACTTCTAAATCCAGGTACTGCTCATATTGGTAAGCACTAAAAACCAAAATAATATGCGTGTCAGATGGAACACCATTTCTAAAAAAGCAGTTGCAATCCATATTGTTGTTAATAATACAGTGCTTCTTCTATGCCTTCTAGTATTAATATTTGGAGGAGGAGTACATATTGAGATATTACACATCAGTGTATTGTATATGCCCTCTCTTGACTTGAAATACATAACTTCCCAGTGGGCTATGTCTGAACAAGTCCATGTGTAGTACTGATTACTAACCCTTTGGAAGCAACAGAAAGCAGCTGCCATAGAAAGAAATAATTGGAAAGGTTTGAAAAGGAAAACAACATGTAGTGCTACAGACAAATAATGTTCTTATTTATTGAACTGCCTGCAATTAATAAGTACAGTAGTCAGGTTTCAATCATTTTCATGAGAAGGCAGTAAGGAGGGCTGGGGGGATACTGGGATGCATAGGGAGTGGCATCAATAGTAGAAAACAGGAAGTTGTTATCCCTCTGTACAGACAGCTTGTGAGACCCCATCTGGAGTACTATGTGCAGTTCTGGAGACCCCATCTCTGCAAAGACATAGACAGAGTGGAGGCTGTACAGAGGAGGGCTACCAAAATGGTGCAGGGTCTGCACCAGAAAACATATGAGGAGAGACTAAAGCAACTTAATATGTATACTCCTGAGGAAAGGAGGGAGAAGGGGGACATGATAGAAATTTTCAAGTACCTCAAGGGAATTAAAGTACAAGAGGGTAGCATCTTTCAGAAGAAGAGATTGCAAGAACAAGGGGGCACAATTTGAAGATAGAGAAGGGATGGCTCAGAGATGATGTTAGAAAGTATTTTTTCACAGAGAGAGTTGTGGATGCATGGAACAGCCTTCCTGAGGAGGTTGTGGAGTCAGGAACAGTGAGAGAATTCAAGAATGCATGGGACAGGCATAAAGCAATTCTAATGGGGGGGTAGGAGGACGTAAGCTGTTGATTAACTAGAATCTGTAGCTTATCCATCAGGTAGGGATATGGGCAGACTAGGTGGGCCAGGTGGTCCTTATCTGCCATCAAATTCTATGTTTCTATGTAGCTCAATATACAGTTTATTGTGCCTGTGGAACTGCTTTTGTGCTTGTGTAAAGTAGATAATCTTTGGCTGCTCACTTCTCTATCCATGGGATATACCACCCTGTAGGAGTATGAAGGCAAGGAACCCTAGAAGAGGGTTCCACCCCTAGAGGTGCCATGGGAGTGATTCCATTGGCTAAACGTACCTTAGGAGGAAGCCCACAGGAGAGAGAGAGGCGTGCCGCTGGAGGAGGAGGGGTGGATGGAGGGGCAAGAAAAAACACTCATGTGCAGCGTGAGGAGGAGCAGCCCTTAAATGGGCTGAATGGGGGCATGGCCAGTTGTGCCACCCCCCTTGAACCATGAGCTTTAGCCATCCAATTCAATGTGCCTGTGCAACTGGTTTCTTGCTTGTATAACACAGATAATCTTTGGCTGTTCACCTCTCTATCATGGGATATAGCATCCTGTAGGGGTACGAAGTCAAGAAACCCTAGAAGAGGGTTCCTCCCCTAGAAGTGCAATGGGAGTGATTCCCTTGGCTAAAGATACCTTAAGAAGACGCGCGAAAGAGACTGGAGCAAAGCACACAAGTTCGTGAACGCTTACCAGGATCAAAGACCTGTATGTAAGTCGGGTAGTAACATCGATTCAGTTGGTAGCATGGGTCAGTAAAGACCTGTACATAGGTTGGTTGGTAACATGCGTTTAGTTGGTAGCATGGGTCAGTTGGTTTTATCATTTGGGTAAAGTAGGCAAGAAATTTTGGGTGAATGGTGACCCACTTGGAGATGTGGCTGTAAGGCATGGAGGTCTGGCTTCCTAAGAAGAGAGAGAATAGCCAAAGGGGAAGAACAGACACATACGGGGCAGCCACCCAACTCCATCCAATAGAGAAAACTTAACTAAGTGACCTAAAGACCTCAACTACACCTAACTAGTATTAGAACCATTGTCACTGAGGAGAAGAAAAACCCCTTTGAGGAGGAAACCTCTGGAGATCCAAGGCCTAGATCACCTTCCCTCCAGGCTTTGGGACAGTTTTGTTTAGTGACAGCTCTGCTACTGCAATTCATACTAGGTTTCATACTAGGTTGTGAGGAGCTTAAGGGGCCCTGAGTTAGACCCATGAACGCTCCTTTCCTCTTTACCCATAATAAGTCAGATCGTGTCGATCTAGAATAAATGTGTCTAATTTTCTTTTAAACTGTGACTTATTTTTTGTGTAGATAATTTAGTAGACCAAACCAGGGTAATTGCAATTTCAGGGAACACTCCCTCTGTCTCGCTAACAGGAATGCCATGGAAGGTTGCAAGCTAACTCTACAACAATGGGCAACCAAGGTGGGAGGAGGAGAGTAACGACCACTGAGGCACTCAGCTAGCCTACCAATCTAAGACCAAACCAGGTGAACCAGAGGTGGTTCTAAGGAGAATAGCCTGAAGGGTGCTTCTGAACCCACTCAGGCAGCTAAAGGGGCCCTTCCCATGAGAGCCCCACCCCTTCACCACTGAAGTATTAAATGCTACATTGAGAGGTGCCATTGGTATAGTTGATGACTGAAGGTCTACCCGGAGTAAAGACATTCCCAACTATGGGCCAGGTGAGAAGGACCTCGCCCCAAGCTTCACATTCTCAAGATGCGGACTTCGGGGTGCAGAGAGAGACCATCAGCTGCAAGGCTAGCCCTGAGTCCTGGAGTAATGGATATGGTTGGCATGTCTCCAAAATGTGAAGTAGTTAGCAGTAATGAAGCAGAACACCAGCACTTGGGTCATGATGGGTAAAACTGAAGTCATGATGGATGATAGTTGAAGTGGAGGCCATAGTGGATGATGGCAGGCATGGGGAGACCTGTACATACTGTAGGTCAGATAGAGCACTGCGGTCCCCTCACGGGTCTAGACTGGATGAGCTGACATGGAGAGATCTGCACATAGGTCAGGCTGAGCAATATGAACCCTTTCAAGGGTCTACTTAAGGCAAATAGTATCTGTCAACCACAGGAATGCATGCTGACTAAGTCCATTAGAAGCCAAATTTGGAGTGAATTGGATTGTATATTACAGGTAAATGAATGGTGAGGCCGGGCAAAGCCCAGGGCCAACAGTTGGAGAGGAAGAGGCTGTAAAAATCAGTTTAGTAGGATGAAGCTAGAGTGAGGAGTATGATGGTCTGATGAAGGCTGGCATGATAAGGGTCATTAGAGGATTGACTGCTAGTATGGTGAGGGTCGCTGGTATATCAAGGGTCTTTTGAAAGCCAAATGTATTGGTACAAGTGTGAGAGACTGAGGCAGCAAGCATCTGTTAGGGAGGACTGACTTGAGTATTGAATGCACTAATGCTATGAAGGCTATGCAGTGCAGCAATAGATGGCTGGGGTGAGCCAGTGACCAAGAAAACATGTAAGAAGCTTAAACCTGCTCCCGCTGCCTACAGCCATGATTCCTGCTGCAACAACACGGTCCCTCACCGTGGGCAAAATGGAGAAGCCACAGAGAGGCACCATGACACCAAACAGCTAATTAAAGCAGTAGGAAAAGTAATATAATTAATGCCAGTAAGAAAATAAATTAAGTAATTACCAGTAGCTGGGGCTGGGCTGCCGCAGTAGCTGAACTGGCACATGAGATAATTAAAACATAGGTAACATGCCTGAAACGGTAAGTAAAATGCCTGGATTTAATCCAGCAGCTGTAAATGCAGAAAGTCACTAAGTAACAGGATAAAATAAGTGATTAAATACCAGCAGCTTGAGCTGGGCTGGCATGCACTGGAGCAAAGTATATACCTTATGCTAGCAGTGAGGGAATATGTCGAAGAGATAGGCAGGAACCATCTGAAGAGCCAACTGGTAGGGCAGAAAGCCCCAAAAGAGCATGTGAAGGGATGAGGAGGAGAAGAACAGGTGGCAGAGAAGAGCAAGTGGGGGAATACCAAGGCAGACAGGAGGATGGAGGCCCACACCTGAAGCAGGAAGCTGAATCAGTCAGGGGACAGCACACCCAGAAGGACCGGGAAAGCAAAGGAGTGGTGGCCAGGCAGAAATGCAGCAAAGTAGCAGGGACAGGTAAAGTGAATAGGCAGTAGAGGGAGATGGGACTGGGGGGAGACAGAATCGGGAGATGGGACCAGGCAGCCATGGAGGAGACAACAGAACAAAGGAGTGCAAGGATAAAGGCCAACTGCCACTGGTAGGGGGATCAGCCGTAGGACAAGTAAAAAGGGAAACAAATGAGGAAGAAGGGAAGCCAGAAATGGCTGCAGCATAGATGGCAGACGAGAAAGCAGCTGAGGCAGGAGAGCAAGCCAGCTGTCAGAGACAGCTGCAGAAACATGGGCAAGAGCACCAAATACAGGAGAAACAGGGAGGTAAGTGAGGAAAGGCGATGCCTCTGGCCGCAAAGAAAAAGCACTTGTGTGCAGTGTGAGGAGGAGCAGCCCTTAAATGGACTGAATGGGGGCGTGGCCAATTGCACTGCTCTCTTGAACTATAGGCTTTAGCCCTCCAGTTCTTCCCAGCATCATGTTGTTTTCTGCAGCATGATAGCACAGGGGTGTGTTGTCTTGGTGCAACATCTCTGCACTTTCTGGGTGCATCATCTCCAAGGCACTGACTTTATTAATTGTTGGGCTTGTATATTTAATGTAATTGCTTCTCACTGCCACAGAGTGTCATTTTCAACTGTCAGTTTATGCACATCATGAGCCAGCTCCACAGTGATTTACTTGCTTTCCCTTATGCGTATTATTAAGAATAAAACCACCCCTTTAGAAACACTATACCCTAATTTTTTAACTGGACTCTTAAGGGCTGTCAGTGGACACCTTGAGGAATATGTATACCTAATTTTATGTTTATACCACAATAAAGTTCAAAGTTATAACTGCTTCTGCCTGATGTTTGTGAAGCAAATGCAGGGACTCTCAGGAAACATTCAAGCTCCACTTTGCTTTACAAACTTTACACAGTTGCACCCTCAAAAACACTTTAATCTTATATTTTTGAACTGGGCACTTAGGCGCTGGCAGGGGACACCTTGGGGAACATGTGTACCAAATTTCGTGTTTATACCACAAGCAAAATCAAAGTTATAACTGCTTCTCTCTGAAGTTTGTGAAGGAATGCAGGCACCAGAAATCAAAAAATATTGATGCCTCTTCTAAATTGGTTTCCCTTGCCCGGGTTCCTACTCACACTGGAAGCTCCATGACATACTCAATTGATTCACTTTTTAGGTTGCCCAAATGCAAAAAATGTACTGGTCAAATGTCTTTTTCTTACTGTGTTGACTCATTGGAATTCCTTGACAAAATCTCTAAGGGATATCAAAAATGTTAACTAAGAAGTATTTCAACTTAAGAAGTATGTAAACATGTCTTAAATACTGTAATTATTTGCAATTTTGTTTACTATTCTCATAAGCATTGCTGGGGGGATCTGGGTGAATGGAACCCACCCTCCCCGGCTTGCCTTGATGTTTAAAAACTCCACAAACAACAATGCAGTTCTGGACTCAGCACACACGCATTTACACCAACTCCTCACTCCAGGCTCAGACTCCCACCATGCTACCAGGGCAGCTGCTGACAGGAACATTTGGGCTGTGCTTGCATTGTGGTATGCATCACCCACACAGCATGCACACCCACCAACATGTTAGAGGAGGTTTCGAGGTGGCGAGGCTTCAGGCAACTTTTGAGATCTTTTTCTGGGCCTGGCACAGGCCATGTGGCACAAAAGCAGTAGAGCAATGCTTGTTCAGCTGAGCAGCTTACAACTGTGAAGAAGAGAGAGGGTGAGAGACAACAAAAAATATGAAGTCGAAGTGATCATTTTTTTTTAGCAATCAATCTACTGTCTCATCTGCAGTTACCAACTCAGGAAAGGAGCAAGCATCTCTAAAGTGAGGGGTATAGCAGGGAATAAGGCTATCAAAGCAAAAAAGTTGTAAAAAAACAAGCAAGGATTTTACTTAGCAACATGGGAACTATTTCATTTTTATCTGCACTAGTTTTTTTATTTAAAAAATTGTCAACTGAACCTGTGTGAACAGGATCATTTTGTAGCTTGGCGGTTTCCTGAGTCAACGTAAATGCTGTTGACTTTTGGCTGAACAAATTCCCAAGTAAGCCAAAGCACATTTCTTCTGGTTTATAAACAGATTCATATTGGATATTATAGCCCTCTGTGTGTAGTCTGAGTGTGTTTTATTGGAGACACCAGGCTCTGCCATTTATACAGTAGCTGACAAGGAACTTGCCCATTGCACTTTGTCCTTAGCACTAGTAATCTCAGCCAGCAGTAACACAGGTAGTGTCAGGCTTGTAGAATGGGTTAATCTAACAGAATTTGATGTTTATATGTAGCAAGCACATTCAGTATTTAAGATCTGCAGCTCTGCTTTTTGGGGGGAAGGATGTGGCTTAAACAACTAAGGGAAGTTTAGCTGAAAACATTGTGAACAGCTGCTGGTGTGGAAAGCTCAGCTGGGAGTATCATTTGGGGGGAGATGGATGAGGCCCATACTGTTGATATCGATTGCCATACACATGAACACCTATTTCTCTCATGATTTTTTTAACAAATGCGAGACTTTGCAGCCCTTATGACTTTGGTGAAATGGGGCTTTGAAG
The DNA here is from genome assembly GCA_016271365.2 of Neoceratodus forsteri. NCBI lineage: Eukaryota > Metazoa > Chordata > Ceratodontiformes > Ceratodontidae > Neoceratodus > Neoceratodus forsteri. The sequence continues at coordinate 321,132,158 of CM028130.1, forward strand.
TTTAAAGCAGCCGTACTGGTCAATCGATACAAAAATTCATCTAGTTTTTTCTGTCAAAAATGTATTTCTAACACCCTTAGATTCATGTTCAGTTCATTTTTAGTTTTCTCAAATATTACTAAAACAGCTTTTACAGCTGATTTTATAACTCTGGGGGCATGCTCCCCTGGACAAATGTGAAAATGTAGGAGTTAAATGATGCAGTTTAGTGCATTTTAGGCAATAACTGTTGCCAACTGTTATTGCCTACAAAACATACTAAACTGCACTATTTAACTCCTAAATTTTCATCTTTCCAGGGAAGAATGCCCCAGGACCTACCTGGAAATGTTTGGAAACCCTCTCACACCACATCCTGGCTAAGCCCCTGATTCTGTATGCCTTAGTATTTTGTTTGTATTTATTACTTATTTTATTACTACAGGCATCTTTAAAAATAAGCAATTTTTGTCCAAAGGCCCTCATTTAAATAAAACGAAAAGAAGTTAAATTAATTTCATGTTTATACCACAAGAAATGTCAAAGTTATAATTGCTTCTCTCTGATGCTTCTGAAACAAATGCAGGGGCTCACAGGAGTCATTCATGATGCACTTTGCTTCACAAACATTAGACAAATGCACCCCTAAAAAACAGTTTGATCTATTTTGTTTAACCTGTGCCCTTAAGGACTGTTATTGGACACTTTGGGGAGCATGTATGCCAAATTTCATGTTTATACCACAAGAAATGCCAAAGTTATAATTGCTTCTCTCTGATGTTTGTAAAGGAACACAGGCATTGGCAGGGGTGTTTTAACTGCACTTTGTTTGCTTCACAAACACCACACAGATTCACCCATTGAAAACCACTTTAATCTTCATTTAACAGTCTGGCTATTTGGACAATTTCAGGAACACCTTGGAGAACATGTATCCAGAATTTTGTGTTAATACAATAAGACGTATCAAGTTATGACTGCTTCTGTATGGGGTTGTGAAACAAAGACAGACCCTGAGAAGAGAAACAGCCAAATTGCACTTTCACTAACACAACACAGATGCACCCCTCAAAAGTCACATTGACCTTTGTGTACACATTAACTTCAGACACACAATAAAATAGTCATAAAATAATAAATACCATGTAATTATTTTTACTTAGTTATTTACTGTAGTTGCCTTTTTTATAAGGCAACAGAATGCACATTCTCCTCATGGGTTTTAGTTCCTTGAGACTATGATTTCAATTGCCATGCACACTCCTCCACCTTCTACCTTTTCAGAACTATATCTGACCCACCATCACGGGGAGTAGCCCCAGTCTTTTGAAGGATGAGACAGCTCGGGTGACCCACCAATGCCACACCCCTGCAACCTCTGCAGCTGGAGACAGATGACTCAGACCTTCTCCTGCAACAAAATAAATAGAAATAAGAGACAGATTAACATCATGCACAGTACTGCATGTTTACTATCAGCTGACAAGAAGGTGGTGATTAATAATTGTATAGTATCTGCCAGTAAAGCACAATTTCACATGAAAAATAATAACAACTATGCTAAGTAACTTTAACATGAATTTGCAGAACTTACTCATTCCAGGGGTGTGGCCCTCCACAGCCCACCCAACACCTCATCCTTGTACAAGTTGGGGCCAACATTAATGAGTGTTATGGAGACAGGCACAGTCCCTCTGAGGGACTGAAACCTATGAGGCAGCACAAATGCATTCTGCTGCCACATTAAAATGCTGCACACATCTTCATCACCCTGCAACAGTAAGAAAATGTACTTTGCTTTATATGAGGTATTCATAATACATTAGGAAAGCACTATACTTACACACTTTCATGTATTGACCACATTATAATTACCCCTTAGTACTGTGCATGCATGTCATGACACCAACATACTGTGTACTAATAAAATTGTGTTTTTTACTGTTCATTACAATACCAGAAAATGACAAATGTGCAGTACTGTGCAATACAGAGTATTTGTGTAATGACAGCATGCAGTACTTTATAGTGGTGTAATATGTAGTTTCTAGTCTTACAGTACAGTACATAATTTTTTTTTAAACTGAGCAATATTTGCTGAAGGAACCATTATATAAATTTCTGCACAGTTAAACACCACATATATTTTATATTAAGTTGGCTTAACTTACTGGGATGGACACTTCCATGTGACATATGTGGTATTCGGGGGTCCCAGTAAGTTTTCCACTTATTGTGGTGGGAGGAAAGCAATTACAGAGAGAGAGAGAACCACATAGCGGGGGTGAGGAGATTGTGTTTGCCTGATACTGCCAATTCTGTGTGTGAAATGGAGTCTCTAGAGCTATGGGATACATGTTCCTCAAAGGGTCCGCTAATTACCACCAGAAGCACAGGTCATACAATAAGGGTAAACAGGTTTTTGAGTGCTGCATCTGTATGGCATCTTTGAAGCTACACACTGCCATTTCACACCCTTCCACAGCTTCTTAACATAGCCTGAACCTGTTCTTCAGAAATCAAAATCAAGGATTCCATTGACACTCCCTCCCCCACAGCCAGGATTAGCAAACCTGAGATTACACCTTTAGATGTTGCCCAGCAAGGTGTTATAATATGACACGATAATTATTTGGAATACAAAAAACAAAGGCAAAATTGAGTTTCAAATATTGATTTAAGTCACATTACAGACAAACATAATGTACAGTTATGGATTTGTAAGATTTCTGGACTTTTTTGGGTTCCTCAACTGCATATTTATTCTATCCCTTATTACTTTCATGTGGCTGCTACCGACCTTCAAGTGCCTCCTGACAATCCTTAGCACCTCATGGCACTTGGTATGGGCCTCTTCCCCTGCTCCCATCCCAATTGTTTTCCCCCAGGATAGATGCTGATTCTGAGGCACCAGTGTCCTAAAACACAGAGCTGCCAGATGCTCTGGACTGCCATTGGACATTGTTACTATTTAAAGTTTTCTTGCCTTGCTCCTCAGCACAAACTGCATTTCACGTGGTGAACATGATATGGTAATGTTATACTCAGTAGAAGACATAACTGGCACATGTGGGGAACTGTTGGAGTCTACTACTGCTGTGCCATCACTGCTCCTACTGCTTGGAATATGCACATCAGATTCCAGAAGCTGTAAGATTGAAATAGGTGATGATAACTCACATGGATGTGAACGCATTGGACTACCTGTCCATCTGTAACAGCTGGAATATGAGATCCATCATTTTCTTAAGGCTTATTACCCACTTAGACATGTTACGCAATTCAGTTCTGAGTACTGGCATTGTTTTTTCCTGTACTTATTCAGACACACCTGGAATTTCCTCTTGGTCCTCAGCTTCTTCCTCCTATCTTTCCTGCTCCATTTCTCTGTTAACCTCAGCTTGTTACTCCTCATTTTCCAGGCCAGTTTCTTTATTAACCTCTGCTTGTTCTCCTTGCTTTTCAGATTCATTTCTCTGTTAACCTCTGCTTGTTCTGCCTTGCTTTCAAGCTCAATTTCTCTCTCAGTCTCTGGTTGTTCCACTTCTGCTTGTCATTCCCTTGCATCTTCATTTGATATCTTGTGAGTAATATTTTCTTCATCATGTGTACTATTTTCTTCATTCCTGCTTAATATTCCAAAGTCAACCATTGTATCTACAAGATTACACTGTTAAAAATAAAAGAATTATATTACCATAAGATGAAATGAGATTGTAGCCAGATTAAGCAGGAGTACAGAGTCAAGAACCCAAGGCCATGAGTGGGAGCGGTGGTGGGGGGTTCAAGATGGATGTGAGTATGTTTTATTTTACAGAAAGGATGGTAGAGCTGTGGAACAGTCTGCCTAAACAGGTGGTGGGTGCCAAGACAGTAAATGGTTTCAAGCATGGTTGGGATGAGCAAATGGTTTAGTGGTTGATCAGGTCAGTATCAGTAGGGAGCGGAGCAGGAGATGGACTGGAAAGAATAAAACCCCATATGGACAAAAGGTTCTAGGGCAGATAGGGAACTCTGGGCAGACTAGATGGACCGTTGGTCTTTTTCTTTCGTCATTGTCTATGTTTCTATGTTAAGAACAAGATACAGTACAGTTGCAGTATACACTGTAAAATACATCTTGCATAATTTTAATTATTGAAATGTATTCATAATATAATTACTTAGTAGTACTTTAATATTACTATGGTTTATTTACTGATGTTTACTGACCTCATGATCATTTTATTTACTTATTTTAATTGTTATTGAAATGTTTTGCATTTTACAGTATGAAAGTCACCCTGAGCCTCAGGAAAAGGGTGTGGTATAAATAAGTGCAATGCTAGTACTACTACTATTATGGATCAAAACAATACATAAATGAACTGTTCTGTATCTTGGGCATCTTTGTCCTTGGCTGCTTTGGGATCTTCTCTTTATCAATTGATTTCCTCCATCTGCATTTATTCATTCTTTCAAAGTTCTCCCTCCCTGCTGCACCAGGCAGCAGGGTCACATGTAGTGTCATATTTGCAAGCCGAACACTTCTTCTTAGTGGCTGAAATAATATCACCTGGGATTTCCTCTTGTAGAAAACAATCTTTTCCATGGTGCAATAGTTGGATGATACAGGGCTGACAGTTCTTCAGAAAATTTACAGTACAGTTTTCATTATGGCAACTTCTGGGGGCCTTATGTAGGTTGAACATGGATGGCATCTAGTGATGCGGTCTGTGATATGAGTACATCATAGGCACATTCCTGCATCACATTTGACCATAGGTGAAGTGACACAGTACCCTCTGATGTTTCCAAATAAATGATGTACTTCCACAGCTGGTCACACCATTGTTGTAATTACATCAGCCAGTGACAGTGGTGAAGAAGACAGCAGCAAATATCAGCACAGACATTGGGAGGATAAGGGCTGAATGTGAAAGCATCATGAAGATTCAGGTGTTTATGAAGAGCATTGGTATCTCCATCAGAGTTAGTGGGCTGAGGACACTCTTGAAATGCCCTGCACTAGTTTTGCATGTCCCAAAGCCTACAGTACTATGTGCACCAGGTACAAACCTTAGATCCAAATACCATACAGTATTGTACAGAACTTTTACCTCATTATACACTATATACTGTAGTATTACAATGTTACATAATTTTAATTTAATGTCCACCTACTATATTTCATTTGCCTAACAGTAATTCTCTTTCTGCAAAGAGGGAAACAATGCTACTTGTGGACAATATGCTAACTGAGGATGTTGAGACCACCACAGGGGACATTTTGGAATGTCTAGCTGCTGAACATGGATTAATGCAGGGTTTGATCTTAACATTGTTTTACTGGTCCCAAACCTAGTGCAAATTGACCAGGGCTAGTGCAGCTAATCCTCTAATTGTCCATCTTGACTAGTACAAGTTTTCCCCAGGTGTGGCATTTCCTTTATAGCCAAAGTTCTGACATCACTTCCTCAACAGATCTTATTTTATTTATTTATTTAAATCTAGGATTACAATACCTTTGAGCCAAGGCTCTTTTACAAAGGTTCCATGTCAGCGTGTGCAACAGTCATCATTTTAATTACAAACATATAGTCATTGACTTACAGACATGTAATAACCAGTACAAAGACTTGAGCTATGAGCAAGACAAGGGAAGGGGGTGGGTGGTGAAGTGAGGTGAGGAGATCGAGGGGAAATTGCAGGGAGTAAGGGAGAGTACGGGAGGTAGTTGGGGTGGGGCAGGAGTGGAGATATGGGGTCAGGTGGGCGAGGGTGGAAGACAGTGCAGCCAGGGGGCCTTGTCAAGGGAATATGACAATTAAGGTGCTAGGAGTGCAAAGACTGATTGTAAGTGCTGGGTGCTGGGGCATTTGCAGCTGGAATGGTGGAAATGATAAGATGGGCAATCACAGGATACAAGCAGTGAGAGGCGCAGCTTGGACTTGAAGAGGCCGAGTGCTGGAGCAGTCGCTATGTCACTGCCAAGAGAGTTGAGCCAGTTGGATGCCTGATAGGTGAATGATCTTTGTCCTTGGGTCGTGCGACATCGTGGGATATCTAGTAGATGGGAACTGGATCTCCTTGTAGTGACATTCCTATGTCTAGGCTTAAGGAGGGCACAGACACCAGGTGCGGCCAGACCCATTATAATTTTCTTGGCCATGATGCAGGTTTGGTATTTTATGCATTTGTCCAGTTGAAGCCATCCAGATTGGGAATAAAGGTCACATGTGTGGGTACGGCGATGTGAGCCAGTGATGAGACAACAGGCCTTATTCAGGGAGGTTGTGATACATTTGAGAACAGAGGTAGTTGCAGACCCATATATGATAAGACCATAGTCTATGATGTTGACGATGGAGCTTTGGACGGCCACTGCCAGTGCTTCTTGGGTTAGGTGTTTCCTGTGCCAGAATAATATGCCTAACCTCCCATTGGCAGACTTTGCAACATTGCTGATATGGACTGTGTATGAGAGGTGGGGATCAAGGGTGATGCTGAGGTACTTGAACGATTGTGTTTGCTCTAAGATGGCTCCTTGTTTGGTTGCAATGGAGAGGTGGAGTTGTTTGCATTTGTTGTGGGGGCTGCAGAAGACCATAGACTTGTTTTTTTTCTGATTGAGAAGCAGTTTATGATTTAGAAACCAGGATTCAATGGAGGAGAAGGTCTGCTGAAGTTTATTTTGTAATTGGATTGTATCAGGGTCCGAGGTGAGGATCACAGCATCGTCGGCGTAGAGAATTATTTGTTCTGGGCAGCTGTCTGGTAGTGAGTTTAAGAATAGGCTGAAGAGGAGGGGTCCCAGAATGGAGCCCTGGGGGACTCCCGAGCGGACTGGTCTAGGGTCCGAGAGTGTATCACCAAATCTTACTGTTTGGGACTGTTCTTCAAGGTAGCTCTTAAACCAGCCAATGGAGTCAGTTGACAGCCCAGTGTTCCAAAGCTGGACAAGTTGGAGGCAGTGATTGATGGTGTCGAAGGCTTTAGTTAAGTCAATGTAGATTGAGCCTAGTAGTTCACCAGAGTCAAGTGCATTGTGGGTTGTGCCGGTGAATTCAAGTAGGCCTGTGGCGGTGCTGTGACCTTTGTGGAACCCGTGTTGTTGCTTGCACAGGATGTTGTACATATCCAGGTATTCTGTGAGCTGGTCCAAGATGATGCATTCTAGTGCCTTAGAGAGTGGGGGTAGTAGGGAGATAGGTCTGTAGTTATCGTGGGCAGTTTTGTCACCACTTTTATGGATTGGGGTGACAGTGGCAGATTTCCATCTGTCCGGGAACTGGCTAAGGCTGAGGGAGAGGTTGAACATTCTGGTCAGAGGACTAAGCACTTCATCAAGTGTGAGAGACAGGATTTTGAGATTGAGGGAGTCATTACTGAATCTTGATTTACCATGGACTTTGGTTACATATTTGCGTGCTTGGTGAGCCTTGACTGCTTTGAAGTAGAAGCTGGGGGAGCTGGTGGGAGTAGTGTTCATTGTGGACAGAGATGCTTCACCATCTTTGAAGTAGTCCTGGGGTAGGACAGCACTGAGGTCAGTAAAGGCTTTGTTAAAGGTATCCGCAATGGTTTTTGGGTTGAGGGTTGTGGTTCTGTTGATGTTGAGTATTGATGCGGGGGTTTGGGGTGGATTCCCGGTGAGTTCCTTTATGTTCTTCCAGAATTCCTGACCATTGCTCTAGGAGTTTATGAGGGCATGCTTATAGTAGGCGGACTTCATTTGCCGGATGGTTTTGGTGCAGTCATTGCGGGCACGTTTGTAGTTTTGGATGTCATTTTGACTTCCAGAGTTTCTGGCCAGCTCACATAGGTGGTCTCTTGTTTTTAGCATCCTGAGGAGGTCACCAGTGAGCCAAGGGTTACTGAGTGATTTGACTTTGTGTTTCTTAACAGGAGCATATGTGTCACAGGCCACAGTGAAGATGTTTATGAAGTGGTCAAGGGCAGTGTTTATGTTGGTTGCATTGAAGATAGAAGACCAGTCTTGATGGAGGAGGTGAGATTTGAGTCGAGGAAGGTGACCACTGGGTAGAACCCTGCTGGTGATAGTTTTTGGTGGTTTTTTGATGAATTTATTTGACCAGGTGCAGCTAACAGGGTAGTGGTCACTGAGAGAGTCAGGGAGGACATTAGTGTTAGATATCCACGATGGGTGACTGGTAAGGATCCAGTCCAAGAGTGTGCTGGTGCCAGTCCTGTAATTTTTCCTAGTTGGTGAGTCAACCATTTGTGTGAGGTTTGCCACAGCAATGGTATCCCTGTGTGCACCAGCATCGGCTGCAGGCCAGTTGATGTTGAAGTCACCTAGGAGGATGGATTCGGTGTCCAGTGGGAGTGACTTTACAAAGTCAAGACCAGCTGTTAGACCAGTTCTCTGTTCTTTGGGAGGGATTCAGATGGTGGCAACAGTGAGGGTTTTGTTTTGGGCTCCGAGGAGGATTCTCACTGGCAGTATCTGAGCAGTTGTGGGTTGGAGTGAGGTAATGATGTTGTGCCCCTGTATGGAGTCTTTTAGGTAGAGAGAGAAGCCCCCACCTCTTTTGGAGAGGTGATCCAGCCTAAAGGCATTGTAGCCAGGAAGGCTGAGTGCATGGTCTGGTACTGATGGTGTGAGCCAGGTTTCGACAACCACCAGGATGTCTGGACTGTGCTGGCTGGTGAAGGCCTGTAGGGCATCCATTTTAGAAAGGAGGCTGCAGATGTTGATTGATATGAATGAAAGGGCACCCAAAGGCTTGCTCAGATTAATGGCTTTAAAGCAGAATGGGCCAGGGTTTGGGTGCACATTGCCTGACAGCATTAGGAGGAGGAGGACTAGCCTCAAGGAGCTGCGGCATATTTCTTTAAGGGAATGCTTTCGCCTGCTAGCATCTCGGGAAATTGCCGAGCTTCAACGATAGTGGGTGAGGGTAAATGTAGACAGGGGGACCAGAGTGAAGGGCTAGGACCAGTGTGGGTGTAGGACAGTTTCATGGCAGTAGGATGGACCCTGGGCAAGGGGCAGTGACCAGTGTGCAGCGTGCCTAAGTGGAGGAAGGATGTAGGAATGTGGAAGCTGTTGGGGAGGGAGGGAAAGCAGGCTTTTGGGGCATGCAGGAGGGGAGGAAGACAGGCAAGAAGAAATAGAATGGGGTAGAGAATGGTGGAGGTGCATGACTAAGGTAGGACTTCATGGTAGGCGGAGGGAGAAGGTTAAGACAGGCTGGCGGGGCTAGGAGAAGGGGGCAGAAGAGCAGTAGCTGGATCAGTGGGAAGTGAGGATACAGCCAGGAATGCCAGGCAGCCAGGGACTGTGTCTTTCAGAGGGTATACCTTTTTTTCTTTTTTAATGAAAGACCAAGAATCCCTCTAGTGGCAGGTCTGTATAACCTGCTAATGGAAAACTCTATTAGACACTTGAAATCTGCTTTGTTCTATCTAAAATCTATTTGTAAAAAGTGCCAGGTGGCAGAAGCAGGGGAAAAGTCCTGGCCAATCAGAGTGGGTTTGCTGGAAGCGCCCATGTTCCGATTGGCTGCGCTGTCCCATACCTTCCAAGGAGCTGCAGGTGGGTGTCCTGGTCTCGGTCAGTGGCTGGCTTGGTGCTGGCTGACCATGGCGGAGCTGAAGCAGCCCCGTTCAAGGGCAGGCAGCTTCCAAGGAGCTGCAGGTGGGCGTCCTGGTCTCGGTCGGTGGCTGGCTGGGTGCTGGATGACCGTGGGGGAGCTGAAGCAGCCTCATTCAAGGGCAGGCAGCTTCCAAGGAGCTGCAGACAGGAGTCCTGGTCTCGGTCAGTGGCTGGCTGGGTGCCAGACGACCGTGGGGGAGCTGAAGCAGCCCCGTTCAAGGGTAGGCAGCTGGACAGATTTTGGGACAGAACTGCCATATTCTTAATAACCCAGCAAGTGCATAAAGGCTAAGTACACACCAAAAAAAAATAAATTATACAGTATATTACATATTGTAAGGGAGAGAGACATTTTGGGAGTGGTGCAATGCACTGGCTGTGGGGCAGCAGTTTTCCGGGAGACATTCTGGAAACTGCATTGCTGCTCTATTTGCAGGCAACTATTAGCTCTAAGGGAGGAGGTTGCCCATCTCCAGGCTCAACTGGCAAGAACTATGGAGGTCTCCCCCACCCAAAGAGCACCAGTGCCACAACCACTGCCTCAGAGGTTGCCAAATATGAGGAGCAGTTCGACCACAGTGGGTTCTGGGAGGGTGAGGGTCATGGAACAGAGGCAAATCCCTCTAGTTGTACCTCTTCACAAATCATATGCCAGTATGGCAGAGCAAGGTTCCTCTATGATGACACCCCCAGTGGAGACCAAGAAGAATACTGGGGACATCTACAAGGGAGACCCACAAAAGGGTGGCAAGGGACACCACAGAGGAAGGAAACATCTTCTGGTAGGGGACTCAGTTGTTGGGGGGGTGGAACTGGAAAAGGGAGGGGAGAGAGAAGTAAGGTGCCTGCCTGGTGTGGCTTGGAGGGACAGGAAGCGAATCCTCAGGATTGCAGAAGCAGCACTGCAAGAGAGGAAACTAGATATCATTGTCAACCTTGGGACAAATGACCTAGTTAGGCATGAGATCAGTGCAGTGCAGGATGAGTTTGTGGAGTTGGGGAGGGGTCTCATACAGGCAGCAAGCATGGTAACCTTTTCAGAGGTGCTACCAGTCTATGGCAGGGGTACTGCACACCATGCAGTTTGATGAATGGTTGTAAAACTGGTGCAGAGCACAGGGCTTTGGCTTCATTGTGGACTGGGGGTCCACCATGAGAGATGAAGGTCTATACTGGTATGATGATCTGCATCTGTCCATGAAGGGAACCAAGCTCCTAGGTGATAGGTTTAAATGCTTCCGTGGCAAGCATTTAAACTAGCCAACGGGTAGGTGCTGAAAGGAAGCAGGAAATTTCAAGCCTCCCCCCACAAAACATGGAAGGTAGTAAGGTAAACACTGAGGTACAGAGGTTGACAGAGGGCTGGACAGGGGTAAATGGAGAAATAGACAAAGGCAATAAGAGCAGGTATGGGGGAAAAAAGGATAAAGCCAACATTAAATGGAGGGTCATGAGTGCCAATGCCCATAGTCTGGGAAACAAGCTTCCTGAGCTAGTAGCCCAGAAGGAAGAGGAACACTTGGATATTGTGGCAGTCATGGAAAATTGGTACATGGAGAACCATGACTGGGATGTCAACATACCAGGGTACACAATCTACAGAAGGGACAGGGAGGGTAAAAGATGAGGTGGAGTCGCTCTCTACATAAGGGTAGGGATCAAAGCTACAGAACTAAAAAGTAAAGAGGGAGGACAAGAGGCACTCTGGGTCACCTTGGAGACAGGGAATGACATCACAATCCACACAGGGGTTGTATACAGGCCCCTATCTCAAGGGGAGGAAATGGACAACAAAATGATAGAGGACATTCTCAAAATGGCTGAGAAAGGGGAGATACTGTTGATGGGGGACCTGAATATGCCAGATGTTAACTGGACAACATGTACTGCAAGAAAATACAAAATCACACATGCCCCCACAATGCAAAGCATCATGGGCTGCATATGCAAATCACCACAGAATGTTATGCTGATCAGCCACATCCAACAGCAGGGTCATTCTCAATGCCCTACAGGGGGCACACCTTAGACAGCTAGTGTTGGAACCCACTCGGGAGGGAGCAATATTAGACCTGGTACTCTCAAATGGAGAGAGGATCACAGATTTAGAAGTCAGTAGCCATCTGGGAACACGTGGCCACCACACAGTGTGGTTCACAATAAGCACAACCATGGAGACAAGCTATACAAAAACAAGAATATTGGACTTTAGAAGGGCTGACTTTGGCAAAATGAGTGAGTGCCTAAGGAATGCACTAACAAATGGGCAGGAAGGAGGGGTGGAAGAACAATGGAGAAAAATCAAAACTGCCTTCATGGAGTCAACGAGCCTTTGTGTGAAGCAAATAAGGAAAACAAAATGGAGTAAAAAACCACTATGGTTCTCAAAAGAGGTGGTAGGGAAGATTAAGGAGAAAAATACTGTATTCAAAAAGTATAAGGAATCACAGAAGGAGCATGACAGGGAACTGTATCAATTAAAGCAAAGAAGTAGAGAAGGCAGTCAGAATAGCAAAGGCCCAAACTGCGTAAAAGATAGCCAACTCAGTTAAGAAGGGGGATAAAACTTGTTATAGGTATATTAGGGAGCATAGAAAGGTTAAGGGAGGGATAGTGAATATTAATAAAAGAGAGAGGAGGTGGGCAGAGGGAGACAGTGAAAAGGAAGAGATACTGAATGGATACTTTTGCTCAGTATTCACAAAAGAAGAAGAGGATGAGTTACCTAGACCAAACAATAGAAGCACTCTAGGTATGGAGGTTGACACCAGTCCATTTACAGAAGAAAGAGTCCTGAAAGAACTCATAAAACTCAAGGTGGACAAAGCAATGGGGCCTAATGGGATTCACCCCAGAATCCTAAAAGAACTAAGGGGGGACCTAGTGACACCATTTACCACACTTTTTAACAAATCATGGGATGATGGGGTGATGCCTGAGGACTGGAGGAGGGCAGATGTGACTCCCCTTCACAAAAGTGGGAGCAAGGCAGAAGCGGGAAATTACAGACCTGTTAGTTTGACCTCAATGGTAGGAAAAATTATGGAATCACTTCTGAAAGAAAGAATTGTTCAGTACCTAGAGGCCAGTGGGGCATAGGACCCAAAGTAGCATGGATTCACAGCAGAAAGGTCATGCCAGATGAATCTAATTAATTTCTTTGACTGGGTGACCAAAGTAATAGACCAGGGAGGGGCTGTGGATATGGCCTACCTAGACTTTAGCAAGGCATTTGATACAATACCACACAAAAAATTAATAATCAAGTTAGCCAGCCTGGGAGTGGGTCCAAGGGTGGTAGCCTGGGTAGCAAACTGGCTGCACAACAGGACACAGAAGGTAATAGTGAATGGAACTCATTCCAAAGAAAGTGGGGTTACTAGTGGAGTACCTCAGGGCTCAGTACTGGGTCCAGTCCTCATTTATTTATTTATTTATTTTTGGTGACTGGGTAGGCCCACTGGGCCCCAAAGGTCCCTTTTTCAGGGGCCACCCAGGATAACAATACAATTCAAGTACAGGCAAATCGTGGTTTTAGTGTTACACAGGCATTGTTTTGCAGTTTGCTTGCATGGTTATCATCATGATGCAGTCTTGTTTACAGTGCTGCTAGTCCTAGTATTAAGCATGGCTAGTTGTTGAGAGTTATTAGCAGGAGAGAGATACCATTCCAGGGATGTAGGATGGGTTATTGGGATCTTGGGCCCCAAGTTGTTGGGAGAGGTTTCTCAGTTTACTCACTTTCGACAGAGGGGGTGCTTTTTGAGTCGAGGGTAGTGGTGGCGAAGCGGTTATGTGCCATGGCAGAGGCACGTGCTTATAGCAGTCATATGTGCTTTTAGTCTGGTGCAGAATTTCATGAGAGAGGAGGCCTCCTGCACCAGATGAGGGAAGTTGTTCCATAGGTTAGGGGCTAGGGAGGAGAAAGATCTGTGCCCTGCAATGGTTGTTACTCTGGGGACTGTGAGTAGTCTTCATTCAGAAGTCCTTAGCCTCCTAGGGTTGTGTTTTAGTACTATGGTTCCTGCTATGCTGGGGGGGGCAGGCAGGTTTAGCAGTTTATATGTGTGGACAAGCAGGGGGTATTGCAGGCGGGTAGTCCAGGAGGGCCAGTGAAGTTGGGCCAGTGTGTCACAGTGATAGCATCGTGGATGGTCCTGGGTGGCGAAGCGAGCTACCTTGTTGTAGAGGATTTGCATCTTCAAGGCCTCTTGTTTTGCCATGCCTTGTATTAATGGTGCAGCATAGGTCAGGGTTGGGAGCAGGATGCTTTTGGCAATGGATATCCTTGCCTCAGGGATTAGCTGGTCCCTGAGGCAATATAAGGTTCCAAGTTTGCAGTGAAGGGTCTTGGTGATGTAGTCCACGTGGTCCCTTAAAGTAATAGTTTGGTCTAGAATTAGACCTCGGTATTTGAAGGAGGGCACTATGCTGATGCTTTTTCCAGCGAGGGTGTTGAGGTGCAGGGATGCTGACCTGTCAGGACCCATTGATCTGAGCCCAGTAAGCATTGCCTTGGTTTTATCAGGGTTCAGCACCATTCTGTTCTCTCTCAGCCATGCCTCAATGGAGGAGAGGACCCAGTGCAGCTACATCCCCCAGGGATCGGTAGATGGCTGTATCATCAGCATACTGGATGACCGAGCTGTCTCCACAGTAGGTACTTAGCTCATTGGTGAACAAGGAGAATAAGAGGGGGCCAAGGATTGAGCGCTGCGGAACTCCCTGTCTCAGGGGCAGTGGTGTTGACATTGCCCCATTCTAGGAGACTCTTTGAGTCCTGCCTGTTAGGTAGCTCTCAAACCATTTTAGAGAGTGGGGGTCCAGGCCCACTTTGTTCAGCTTCTGGAGCAGGAGATTGTCATCCACTAGGTCGAATGCCTTGGACAGGTCAAGGAAGATTGCTCCTTTTGGTATGCCTTTGTCCATTGCTCTGAGTGCATCATCTGAGAACTTAATGAGCGCTGTGACCATCCCATTGCTGGCCCTGAAACCATGCTGAGAGGGAGCTATCAGGTGGTGAGTCTCCAGGTAATCTCAGAGCTGGTTATAGACAAGTCTTTCTTGAAGCTTTGCTAGTATGCAGAGCAATGAGATGGGGTGGTAGTTGGTTAGGTTTTCCCTTGGGCCTGCTTTGTGGATAGGGACCACATTGGCCTGTTTCCACTGACTGGGAACTATTCCTTCTCTTAGTGATCTGTTTAAGAGCTGGGTCAGGGGTCTGGATAGTGAGATGGCCCCAGCCTTTAGTAGTCGAGGGTTCAACCCATCAGGTCCCCCTGAGCCTTTGAGTTTTAGTGCCTTTAGCAGGGCTAGTACCTCTTTTTGCTTTACAAGTCTCAGGTGGAAGGAGGGTCTATCATAGTTGGTCAGTTCATTTACATATGGTGCTGAGGGCTGCCCGGCCTTGAAGGCCTCAAGGTCAGTGAAGTAGTTGCTGAGGGCAGCTGCTATTAGTGAAGGGTCACTTTCGAGCTGACCGTTGACCTCGATGGGGCACGGTTCGGTCTTTTTGTTGCCCTTGATTAGGTTGTTAACATGGTCCCAGAAATGTTTAGGGTTACCTAAGTTGGTTTTCTGGAGGTTTGTGAGGTAGTCTTTTTTGGCATGGTTTATAGCACCTTTGGCTTTGTTTCGTAGTGTTTTGTATTCCACAAGGTCAATCATAAGGGACGAGAGCTTGTATTTTTTCCAGGCCTTGTCCCTACTGGTCATTAGGGTTTTGAGGGATGGTGTAATCCATTTGTAGCAGCAGTCTTTTACTCTTCTTGTTTTTAGAGGAGTGAAGAGGTTGGCAGCTGTACTTAGTTGGTCCTGGAAATATTCGAGGGCCTCGGTTGGAGTAAGGAGGAGTGTTATAGGGTTCCAGTCCCGACTGTTTAGGAAATCATTGAACTGACCTTCCGAGAAATTGGTGTAGTCTCGGGCGGTGATGATTCTGGGCTGGGTCCTTGGTGACTCATTCTTCCAAATACAGTAGATTGGGGAATGGTCACTCAAGGAGTCTGCCATGGTTCCAGCAAGCTGGATGTTAGCTGGGTTAGACACCAGAGCCCAGTCGAGGGTGGTGTGGTTCCCAGTTTTATAGTTACATCTGGTCAGCTCGTGGATGACTTGCATCAGTCCAGCCTCTTGGGTCTTAGCCATTAGGGTGTGGGCTGGGTGCTGGGCCCAGTTGAGGTTGAAGTCACCTAGAATGATAAGTTCTGTTGAGACTTCTGCAGTCAAGGAAGTTGTGATGGTATCCAGAGACTGAAAGGCTGTCTTTGGAGGATTGTAGACACATCCAATTGTAATGTGTTTGGTTTGTCCCAGGGTAATACGGATAAATATAGATTCTCCGTCAGAAAGAGTACTTTGGGGCAGGCTTAGTGGTGATGCCACAAGGTCTTGTTTGGTGTAGATTAGTACACCACCCCCTTTTTTGGACTCCCTGTCCTTTCGGAAGGTGGTATAGCCCAGTGCCTGAACCTCATGGTCCAGAGTGTGGGCTTTTAGCCAGGTTTCTGAGATTGCTAGGACATCGGACTTGTATAGGTCGAGCCATGCTTGGACTTTGTGTATTTTGGGTCTGATGCTACATATGTTCATATGCGCTATCTTGAGACCCTTTGCTGACACCCAGAAGGGGTCCTGAGGGCAGGACACTGATATATTGGGGGTGTATGGACCTGGGTTTGGCTGGATATCTCCTGCAAGGAGAAGCAGTGCAGTAATCAGGCAGAGAAGCTTAGGGCTAGGTAAGATGAGTGGTTTTCATTGACTTGTCCTTCCCGCAAAGTAGAATAGGTCATAGCATATGCCCTTTCTTACTATCTCGTACGCTGATATTAGAGCAGGCCAGCTTGAGCTGTGCTTTCCATTTTGTAAGTTCGGGGGGGGGCAGGCCTTCGATGGCCCCATCCTTCAGGAAAACTTTGGTCTATGATTTTGTCTGCCCAGAGTAGAGATAGTGAGTAGGTTAGTGCTAGAAGTACTCCCCTATTTAGGAGGGAGGTGCTTAGGTCTCGTGCACTTCGGCGTGCTGGGGCAGGCATTTGGTGAGGCACCATTGTGTAGTCTCAGAGGGGGCTGCAATAGGGGGTGTTGCCAGCTAGGTAGGTGAAGGATTGGCCAGGGTCAGCCTCCCTTTTGCTCTGGGTCTGCCCTGAGTGGGGAAGGGAATCGCCTTAGCTGGTGTGAGGCTTTGGTAGTAGCTAGTTGCTTAGTGTTGTGATGTAGTGGGGTTCCAACTCCCCTATTGTAGAGTTTTTTGGGCCTCTTGGGTAATTACTCTGATTAGGCTGGGTTCAGTTAAACAGAGGGTACAACTTTACCCCTTACTCTAGGTTCAGTAGTTTCTTCTGTCTAGTAAGTCTGCCCTGTCTTGTGTGCAATTAATTGTGGAGAAACTAGCTAAAACATTTTATGAGACAGTGAGAAAAAAAGGGCTAGATTCAATTAATCTGACTAGGCTAGATTCGGTTGACCAGAGAAAATAGCTTTTCCCTTTACCCTATGTTCAGTAATTTCTTATGTCGAGCAGGTCTGCCCTGACTTGTAAGTGATTGTTTGTTGGTAAGCTAGCTAAAATATTTTACAAGACAGTGAGAGATGGTTGGGTTCAATTAATCAGACTAGGTTAAATTCAATTAATTAGAGATTGCAAACTTTACCCCTTACCCTAGGATTCGGTAGTCTCATATGTCTAGCTGGTCTGCCCTGACTTGTATGCAGTTAATTGTGGAGAAGCTAGCTAAAACATTTAACAAGACAGTGAAAGAAAGTATGGAAACAACACCCTTGGCAAGAACGACTTCTTTACACAAAAGATCAGTGGGTGAATTTCAGTTGTTGGTAGATTATAGTTGGGAGTGCTTACAGAAACACTTTGTATCTGCCCATAGCTGATGGAGTTTCTGAAAAGATTAGTATCATAAACTTGGCTTGCCATGGAAATGATTGGTTTAGCCATTCTGGTGGGCGTGGCAAGCGTGCATTTAATGGGAGGAGGGAACGGGGTGTGTGGGTGGGAGAAAATTAAAGTCCTCTCCATGGGTTGTCCGCCTGCTCCGGTGCAGGGGAGGTGGGGGTCTTGTGCTTTGGTTGGGGGCCTCCTGTCCAACTATTAAGAGTCGGGGCCTCTGCACACCGGTAGTGTTCCGGTTGGGGGGATCCCTCTGCAGTGAGGTCTTCCTCGCCACCCCAGCAAAGTTCCTCGTCAAGTCCTTTGATTGCCTTTGGCGAGGCTCCGCTCAGGCTTTTTGAATTGCCTGAGTCGGCACGTCACAGCTGAGGGAGATCCAATTAGACGCCTTTGCTGTTTTTCAAAATTGGCACCCAAATTCTGTGCCTTTCTTTGTGCTACTAAGGTAGTAGCATCCGAGGGGCTCAGCCAGACTTGGTCTCCTGCTGTAGTCTCTTGGTGTTGTTGGCTCCGGCGAGGAAAAGGGAAAACAGCTCTTCTGTGGCAAGGGAAGGAGACAGTGGGTAGTTGTAAGTCTGTTTTAGTCCCACAGGAGGAAAAGCTGGGTTTCAAGTCCTCTCCGTGGGTCATCCACCTGCTCCGGTGCAGGGGAGGTGGGGGTCTTGCGCTTTGGTGGGGGGCCGCCATCACTGTGTGTTTTACTTTTTTGAACCACCAAGTCTCTAGATATGAATCCAATTGAGATGGTGTGGCATAGAATGAAAACAATTATCTAGAGAAAGAAAAATCCATGGACAAATCAAGAACTCGTTGATATCATTAAACAATTTTGGAAGACTTTAAAAAGAAGGCACTGCAGATAATACACTGTTCACTTGCAGAAAGTGTTGCTAGTTGACATTGCCAAGACAGGAAGTGCAACTGTGATGTGAATCACATATGTGCTGCATAGTACTGTATTTGTTGTGTGAACAGAATTTTTTTGGGGGGGGGATTTCTCATATTTGTTTTGTATGATATTCTACCGTATGTGCTTTGATGACTCAGATTGATTTGTACATATCTGTGAATACACTGTTAGTATGCTTTTCATGTTTTCTGTTACAGTGGAAAGTAAAATGTGCTGCATACTGAATTGCACTGTATATAAAACGTTATTACATTGTGAAATACGTCAATAAAAATTCCCCATCAATAACATAAACATCAATGTGTATAAAACACAGGCGAGACAACCTCTGGCACATTGCTGTGGAATCTGGCAAGCCAGTAGACAGGCAAATGTATAACAAGTGCACCTGGGCTATTCAGCAGGCCAAAGCCCAGTGCTACCGGTCCACTCTTGCCTCTTCCTGGGGATCAGCTAGAAATTTTTGGAATAACGTAAAAGAGCTGAATGGGAAATCCCACTCATCCCCCCCTCCCAACTCTCCGTTAATGGCACTGGCTGCTCTGACCCCCTTGGCATTGTAGACTGCCTAAACCATACCTTCTCAGATCTAAGTTCCATCCTACCCAGTAATTTCTTTGGCCCTGTCCCAGTGTCACCACTGACCACCCTCCTTCGCCCACCATTCTATCTACGTACCATCTCCCTGCTGGAGGCCAGACCCTTTATTCAAAAAGCCATCAATAGTAATAGCCCTGGCACTGATCTTTTGGACACTAGGCTCCTTCTACTGGCTATGGATGTTATCCTTGTCCCCCTTACTGAACTGCTTACATCCCAGGGTACTTAAGGAGCTAAAGGAGGAACTAGCAGAGCCATTAGCAGAATTGTTTAGTGAGTCTCTGAGCACAGGAGAGGTCCCAGAAGACTGGAGAAGGGCTCATGTGATCCCACTCCACAAGAGTGGTAGCAGGGAGGAGGCGGGGAACTACAGACCGGTCAGTCTTACCTCAGTAGTGGGCAAGATTATGGAGGCACTCCTTAAGGAAAGGATAGTGCAACACCTGGAATCCATAGGCACAGGATCCAAGACAGCATGGGTTTACAAAGGAAGGTCCTGTCAAACTAATCTCATAGATTTCTTTGACTGGGTAACCAGAGTGGTGGACCAAGGGGGAGCAGTTGATGTCGCCTACCATGACTTCAGCAAAGCTTTTGACACTGTTCCACATAGAAGATTGATAAATAAGCTAGGTAGGCTCGGGGTGGGTCAGAAGTTGGTCAACTGGGTGGCAAACTGGTTGACTGGCAGAAACAGAGAGTGGTGGTAAATGGTATACAGTCAGAAGAGATGCAAGTCACAAGTGGGTACCTCAGGGATCAGTCCTGGGCCAGTCCTATTCAACATCTTCATTAGTGACCTCGCAGATGGACTAGAGGGTAAGGCTTGTCTGTTTGCAGATGACACCAAGATCTGCAACAGAGTAGATGATCCAGATGGGGTGGGCAGAATGAGAAGAGATCTGATAAACTAGCAGAATGGTCAGAAGAGTGGCAACTGGATTTAATGCAAAGAAGTGCAAAATCATGCACATTAGGGAAGAGAAACCCTGAAGCCACTTATAGGCTGGGAGGAGTTGCTAGCAGTCACAAAGGAAGAAAGAGACTTGGGCATCATCATCACTGATGACCTAAAATCATCCAAGCAGACCTCTAAAGCAGTAGGTAAGGCTAGGGGTGTTAGGGTGTATTAGTAGGGTATCACAAGTCGTAAGAGGGAGGTAATAATCCCTCTGTACAAGACATTGGTTAGGGCCCCATCTGGAGTACTGGCGGCAGTATTGGAGGCCACACTTCACAAGGACATTAACCAAATTGAGGCAGTCCAGAGAAGGGCACCAAAATGGTGCAGGGACTGCATCAGAAGACATATGAGGACAGATTAATGGAGCTTCAATATGTATACCCTTGAGCAAAGGAGGGAGAGAGGTGATATGATCGAGACATTTAAACACCTTAAGGGCATAAACAAGGTGAAAGAGTCTAACATGTTTAAATATAAGAAAAATAGCAGGACAAGAGGACACAGCATGAGATTAGAGGAGGCGATTAAGGGGGAATGTGAGGAAATTTTTTCACAGAAAAGGGGTAGATGCATGGAATGGCTTACCACAAGAAGTGGCTATGAATACAGTGCAGGGCTTCAAACAGGCATGGATAGGCATAAGGGAGCAATACAAATGACTATGAATAGATAGGTCACTGACAGAGCAAAGGCCGATGGCACATTTATAAGGTAGAAAAAGAAATGGGCAGACTGGATGGGCCTTGCGGTCCTTATCTGCCGTCAACTTCTATGTTTCTATGTTTCTATGCTTAACCGATCCCTGTGCCTGGGGCAGTTTTCCAGCACCTGGAAAACTGCCATCATCAATTCCATCCTAAAGAGCGGCGATTGGTCCACTCCTGGTAACTACTGACCTATTTCCATCCTCCCCCCACTCTCTAAGGCCCTGGAAAAAATAGTAGCCAACCAACTCACTGAATACCTGGTCTAGCACAATATTCTGTGCCCTGAGCAGCATGGCTTTCATGCTGGTCACAGCACTACAACCGCCCTACTCAAATTCTCTAACTTTCTGCACTCTGCCCTTGATGCCGGAAACCCCGTCTGGGCTGTGTTCATTGACCTCTCCAAGGCTTTTGACATGGTTTGCAATCCCCTCCTGCTTAACTCCCTCAGATGCCTTGGTTTCGCCCATGTCCCCTTGCATGGTTTACCAGCTACCTTTCTGCCAGAGCACAATGCGTAAAAAATCAACAGCATCTTATCTGACACATGACCTGTCCACTCTGGTGTTCGCCAAGGCTCTATTTTAGTCCCCTCTTCTTCAGCCTCTATCTTAACTCACTCCCATCTGCCTGCTCTAGTAAGATCCTCCTCTATGTGGATGATGCAATGCTTTTCACCTCAGATCTCAACCCCACCACACTTCAGACCACCCTCCAACATGCATTTCATAGAGCTGAGCATTGGTTCATAGCACAAAGACTGGCCCTGAACCTAAAAAAGACCAAGGCTATGCTCTTCTCACATCACCAAGGCAAAGTCAGTGGTGCTCCCCTTGTGATACTACCTAACACACTATACCCCATTAAGCAGGTTTCCTCCTACAAGTACCTGGGTATCATCTTTGATTCGGCCCTTTCCTTCCATTTCCACATCAGCTCCCTTTCTGCTGCCACCAATGTCAGGATTGGACTATTATGCCACCATAGGGGCTGCCTCCCTCAAGAGGCTCACAGATTAGCAATCACCTCCTCTGTCCTGTAGCTAGTAGACTATGGGCTGCCCATCTACGCTGCCACTGACAATACTGCCCTTGCTAAAATCCATCTCTCCATAAACAAGGCTTGCAGGCTTCTGATGGGTGCCTCAAGGTGTGCCCACACATGTCTGCAGTACTCCTCCACCAACTTGCTCAATCTAGAAGAAAGGCTTTGCTTCCAAACCTGCCTTCTTGTAAAAAAGATCCTACTAGGGCTACCCCCCCGGGGTCTCCACCTCCCTCCAGTGGGCTTCCCCCTCAGTATCCACCCACAGCACTGTCAAGACTTCACTTACTATCCCAAGGATAAATACCTCTATGGCCCAGAGATCCTTCAGCTACAGAGCTCCCACCTGATTCAATTCTCTCCCAACCAACATAGCTGACTCCATCACATTAGGTCCTTTCAAGGCTGCCCTCAGAAGCCACCTGATTAGCTCCCACTGCTGCAACTTCACATAACACCCCCCCAGGACAATTCTCCCTTCAGGCATGCCATGGTCACCTTGACTATCTGTAGTCTTTTCGGGAACACTGTTTGGGCTTCGCTGTGAGTCAATGCCTCATCTACTGTGTACTGTAATAAAACTGTCTCTTTGGTTGTCACCTGACATGGTACTTGTGTACCTAAAATATGTTTACTGTGTCCTAACTATTGCTACCCTTGTACCACCAGTGAATGTCTGTAACACTGGTCGCTCTATAAGCCATTTTTGTATGAACCGTATCATTGTATTGTTGTTGTGTTGTTCCCATGACAAGGTGCCTTTGTAAATGGGTCTTTGACTCAAAGGTCTGTAAAACTGATACTCTAAAAATGAGGCAACGTTTCATTAGGTGTTTCCAGAGGGGAAGGAGGACACATCCAAGGTCATGGCTTCCCAGAGATTTCTGTTAATGGTATATTTATTTCCTCTCCTGAATGCCTGGATGTTTTGAAATGACACTGTTTGTCAAAGATATGCAGCACTTTTATCAGGACTTCACACATATGTGTACTTTATAAACAAAGCACAATTCAAAAAGACATTCACATGCACATATCATGCACAGTGACAGCAAGCATAAGCAGCAAACTACAGCAAACCTACACTAAACAGATATTCAAACTGAGTGGTGGCCACATTTCTTAAGTGCTCCCTGGATGAAGGGGAGCATATCCAAGTCAAAGATTTCCCAAGGAACTGTACTATTGGCAGTCTTTTCACTCCTGAGTGCCTAGCTGTTGTGAAATGACACTGTGGCCCAGATATTCAAACTGCGCCCAAAAAGTGCACAACAGCAGGAGCAAGCGCAAGTCCACTGCGCTCATGCGCAAGAAGCGTGATATTCAAAAACTGCGCAGGCCAAGATGCGCCTACAGCCGATGACTGAATATCGCACCACCTGCACCATAGAGCAACTAGGGAGGTGAAGCTGAGCATATCTGATGTGCCATAGTGCAACAAGGGATGTTCAGCTGAGCAGTCCAGATGCACCATAGCGCAACCAGGGATGCCCCCAGCAGCAGGGCAGCAATGCAATAGCACAACCAGGGATGCAGGGGCCCACCACCCATGCCACAGATGGGCAGAGGAACACACAGCAGAACAGACATCATCCCCCCACACCCCATGCACTGCACAACTGGGGGAGGACTGGAATAACCACTGGCCCATGGAGACCAGCAACCAACCCATAGTCGGGCCATGGTGCCGCATCACAACCCCTGGCAAGCTGTGACCGGCACACGAGGATGACTGACCACCCCGTACTACACCATTCCACAAATGCAGAGCACACCCTGCACCATGATCCCCATACACCCTGCCCAGGAGTAGCACCTAGCAGTGCAGAACACCCCATGCATACCACCACCCCCACTGTGACAATGCAACCCTGTGCACCATGGAGCCATGCAAGGCAGCCCCACCATGGACACCCTGCAGCAGGTGGCAGCAGACAGTGATGCAACAGATGCGTACACAGTGCTGACCTGCATGTCACCCCTGAGGTACAGCTGAGAGACCGACCATGCGTCAGCACACGAGGTACCCCACATGCAACAGGGCATGCCCTGGACCCCACCTCCAGTGGTACAGCACCCTGCACACCCTCCCAAGGACACATCTCGTCCCAGCACTGGCCACAGCAGCCACTAATGACATGCCAGCAGACCGTGCATATCACAGACATGCAAGGGTGTCAGCTGCACAGGCCATGGACGGTCTGACAGGGGTGCCATGCACACAGTGCAGGCCCCATGGACCACTGCACACAGGCATCCAGTGCACAGAGTACAACACACAAACCACAGACAGTGACTGATCCCCCTGCCCACACCATAGGCAGTTCACCTCTGCACACACGCCCATGCGTGCACCACCCCTGACGCCATGCACACCACTGCAGCTGAGCACCTGTAGCCCGCTGCAAATCAGAGACCACCGCAGTGGTTATAACAAAATGTATGTATTAAAATATAACAACTCTCAAACATATGTACAAATATATACAAGGCTGAGGGGAAAGGGCCACAAACCAGGTGGGGGTGGGCATGGGGCACAGGTGTACAAATGGGAGAGGGAAGAAGGGGTGTGAGGGTGGGTCCAGGGGGTTTTGGGTGTCAGGGGGTCATGGAGGGCCTATTCTGTGCCCCACTCTCCACTCCTGTGGTGCCTCCGGGTTCTTCTCCTCCGGACCCCATGCCACTCCATGTGCTCCAACACTGCCAGGGATGCCCGTGCCAGCTGCAGAAGCTCTCATATGCCCCGTTCCAGGGCCATCCAGCATTGTCCACCTAGGACAAGGGAGCAGAGTCAATACATGTGACTGTGCAGCCCCCTGCAGCAAACCCATTGTGCATGGCATACAGCCATGTGCCACACCCCTGTGATGGTGTGCGACCACCCACAATGACCGTGTCCACAAGACCTGCCTACCCAGGCAGCCACAGCCATGTGGACCACTGCACACACCCACTGCCCATATCTTGCACAGCACCACCACCGTGGCCGTACAGTGACTTGGCTATGCGGTGTGAAGGCAGTGGCACAGCCATGTGCCCGGTGCACGCATGGACCACCATTGATGCACTCCCAGACATGCAGTGCCACTGAACAGTGCTGACTGTAACAAGTTGCGTGCATGGCAATGGTGTCAATGGATGGTGGCCATGCCCCACTGCCCGCCCTGTTACACAGCATGCAATAGTAATCATGGATGTAATGCACTCACCATCATCAGGCTGGTCCCTTCGCCTCTGCGGACCTTCACCCCTCCCAGCCTGCTGGTTCTCCTGCTGGCATCTCCTCTCTCTCACCAGCCTGCGCTCTTCTGGGCCTAAGGTGCAAACATGGAGAGAGAGGAACATCAGTACAATCCTGTAGCAAAGTTCCCCTGCCCCTATGTGTGTGCAATCCCACACAGCCAGACCCACTCACCCCACACCCCAATAACACCACCACGGCCAACACCGGATGGCCTCCCTCCATGTGCTGGACACATGCAACCGTGATACCCGTATGGACAATAAAAGTGTATGGATGTTGCACCTACCTGGCCGTGGCACTGTGCCCTTCCTGGCACATGCCCACAGGTGGGCAAACAGGTCCAGGTCCCTCCGCCTCAGGTCCCCATATCGGTGGTGGCACTGCTCTCCCTTCCGCCCCATACTCGTGGCCTCCTCCAGGGCATCGGCCACCTCCTGCCACACCTGACTCCTGGCCCTGTCCTGGGGTGCCTCCCCAAATTAAGGCCCAACATGTGGCTCCACAATGGCAACAAGGTTTGCCAGCTCCATCTGACTCCACTGCACAGCACGCCTCTGCGCCATCTCTGCTGCTCAGTTCAGTCAAAATGGTGCTCTGCAGCACGGTCCTGCCATATGCAGATGCTGGTGGTACAGTGCTGCCATTCCCTATTGCGCTGTCACCGAACAGCACGATAGTGGTGCACCTATGCCTGACGCATGGCACCTAGGGAGCAAAGGTCGGGCACAGGGTCAAGTGTCTCTGGTGCACGGACAGCCACAGTGCGATTGGAACCCAATGCGTGTAGCGTGAGTGGGTGCCTGTGTGCCACCTCCTGTTGCGGCCTGCTGTGCTGTTGCCCCAGTGCGCCTACGACACCCCAGTGCCACAGCGCCATATAGGTGAACAGCGCTGTAGCGCCACTGGCACAATGGTGGCTGTGCCCTGCATTGCCTCCCAAGCACAGCATGTCAGCAGCACGGCAGGGGCCTGTGTCATCAACCCGGGCACGCGCAGTTAGGTGTGTACTGCGCATGTCACAGAACTGCACCTTTGGCTCAGCACGTTCAACACAATTGCACAAAGCGCAACAGCACGATATTCAGCCGGCATATGCAATTAGCTAATCAGCCATTCAATGGGTCAGTCACTGCATTTGCATCCACTTAAAGATGCGCCTCGCCTCATTTGCATGGGTTGCGCTATAAAAAGTGCGACATTGGGCTGCACTGGCCATAGTCGGTTACTGCAGTCTATTGCGATAAGTTGCATGCTGTTTGGGAGTGTGGACTGTGGATTTTGGGACATGCATGGGACTGCACAGTCACAGGTAACACCTGTCATTCTCACAGGATGAATCATGACCGAGCGTGTTGTGGAGGAAGAGGAACAGAGTCGTGGGAGGAAGAGGAGGCCGAATTTCACAAAGGCCGAGACAGATGCCCTGTTCGAGGCCTACCTAGACCAGGAGCCACTTCTCAGCGGATGCCAGGGAACACCACAGGCCCATGCTGCTGCATGGGAGGAGGTGGCGCATGCTGTAAACCTGCATGGCAGCCACCAGCGCTCCATGCAGGAGTGCAAGAAGAAGATGATGGGTACAGACGGGCAGAGGATTAAGGAGAAGGTGGCTGCCATCAGGGCAGCTGGTCTGTGACAGGTGGGGGACAGCTAGAGGTGCTACGCCTGACCCCACAGGAGGAGTGGGTTGCTGGCAGCATGCATCATTGTGCCATTGAGGGTGTTCTGGGTGGTGGATTCTAGATGGGTGGTAGCCCATCACTGCATGGTAGGTCATGGTATGTCTATTGGGGGGGCAGGGTAGGTCACATGCAGTAACACGACTTTGTTTTCCCTTACAGCTCCTGAGCATCTGCATGGGTCAGCGGTGGTGGGCTTCTCCACTGAGGCCGGTCACATGGAGATGGAGGAGGGCCCATCCACCTCCACAGGAATACGCGACTCAGGGCGACAGTGAGCCAGCCTGGACGTCCAGACTGATGTTGGTGGAGCAGGTGCGGAAGAGGCCCTACCCGTGTCCCAGCATGCCAGCGTCCATGGATGCCAGCATGCTGAGACTCGGGCTGGTGCTGGATCCATCACCGATGATGATGTCACTAACGTCATGGGCAGTGACACATGTGTGCCACAGGATGGCCACACAGCAGGTTACATTGCGGCCATGGCTGTGGGTGGTGCCACCGTGGAGGCCTGTGTGTCATCACAGTCCCAGACTGTGCCTGTCAGCACCGGTGGGGCAGCACTGGTGTGTGTACAGGACAGTGGGACTGTTGCAGCCACTGTGTCATCACCAATGAGCCCTGGGGAGTGGCAGCCAGAGGGGTAGCATCAGCAGTCGGCCAATGGGCATGGGGGTACAGTGTCAGGGGGTGGTGTCAGTGCACCACCTGTGGACATGCCCAGGCCTGGCCCTGGTGTGCAACACCCACCCTCAAGGGGTGATGAGCATCAGGGCCGCGAACACCCTGAGGGACAGCATGCCGATCAGGCAGATGACCTCTTGGATGAGCACATCCGCATACTGCAAGCATCAGTCAATCAGCAGATGCGGCTTGTGACGGCAGTGGATGCACTGAGTGCGGCTCTGCACCAGGCAGAGGAGTGTCACAGCAGAGACACTGCTCTGCTCCTGGCAGGGATGGACTGGATGCGGGAGGATGTGACCACTGCCATTGACAGGCTGACACAGACAATCACAGCTGCCATGGCCACAGTGAGCACACAGTTATTTGCCCATGCATCGCAGACACTGAGCAGTGCAATGTCCACCCCCGTTCCCGGCATGGTGCGACACCATCCTTGACACCGGGTTCAGCTGTGGGCATCCCGAGCACGCCTGGCGCAGGCATGTTCAGTGTGCTGCAGACCCCTGCATGAGCACGGTTCGTTCACACAGTGGAACCCCTGGGGGACTGTTGGTGCCACTCCATGAGGCCAGTGATCAGTCTGTCACTGCTGGTGGGTCTCGGCGGGGCCGCCCACGCATCCGTGGTGGCCGTGGCACTGTGGCATGTGACTGACCTGTATCCCAGCGCAGCTACTGTCTGATGCTGCCCTGTGTGCATTGTGTCATTCAGCGGGCAATGCATGGGTGGGTACCTGGCCCTGCACGCACACACACAGTCCATCTGCACACCCTTCCAGCTGCTGTCCGCAGTTGTGTGTGCATGATGATGCCTGCATTGCATTGTATGCCACTGTGCAATGGTGCCCAGCGTCTGACACACGCACAATGACAGGCAGTGGGTGTGGTGGTCTGTGGACATGTGTGTGGCTAGGGGTGGCTTTCTGGGTCAGCGTGCCTCCTACCCTTTGTGCATGTCTGGTGAGTTGTGTGTGTGTGTGTGTGTGTGTGTGTGTCTGACCACATGCCATGTTAGACCTTGCCCATCCCTGGTGGTGTGTGTGGTTCCATGCCCGGCCACTTCCCTTGATGGCATGCACCCCTGGTGTGTGTCCATGCATGCTTGTGGGTTGTGCTTTTGCCACTGGTGGTTGCACATGGCCCCATGACTTACCTGGGTTGGCTGTAGTGCTCCTCCATGATGGTGTCCCAGTGCAGCTGTGCCAGCTGGAGCAGTCGGGGGTCCCGTCGCCCAAGGAGGGGCTGCCCATCACCATTGTCACTGGCATCCTCATCGTCCCCATCGCTGTCCCCCTCTTCGACCTGTACGGCTATCCCACATTCATTGGCCATGTTGTGCAGGATGCAACAGGCCAGGAATAGCCCACAGGCCTTTGAGGGGCTGTACTGTAGGGCACCACCAGAGGTGTCCAGGCAACGGAAATGTGCCTTCAGCATACTGAACACCCGCTCAATGACATTATGTGTGGTGGCATGTGCCTCATTGTAGCGTTGCTGTGATGGGGTCGCGGGCCACCAGTATGGTGTGAGCAGCCAGGGACGGAGAGGGTATCCACTGTCACCTGTGTGTAGAGGGTGGAGGTTAGTTTGGTGATCAGCATTGCCCTGCCTCGGGCCATGTAGGCCACTACCCATGTCACCTCTGACCATGCCCCTCCCAAGCCCTAAGTTTGTCCGTGTGGTTTGCATACTCACCCACTAAGTGGCCAGTGGGGATGTCCCCACTCTCGAATCTGTGGCACAGTGCTGACTGGTGCCAGATGAAGGCATTGTGTGCTCCCCCAGGGTGCGTGGCACAGACATTGATTATGCACCCCCTGGCATCGCACACCACCTGGCAGTTGATGCTAGCATAGCCCTTCCGATTAATATATGCATCCCCCCCGGGGCCAGCTGGTGTGCGGATGGTCACATGGGTGCAGTCTATTGCCCGTAGCACACCAGGCATACGTGCTATCCTGTGGAACTCCTGTATGTTTGCTGTGGACCCTGCTGGTGTGCTGGGGAAATGAATGTACTCTGCAGCATGTGGCAGCAGTGCGCTGAGGAATTGGGTAAGGTGGCATGATGCGACCGACTGGGTTATGCCTGTGGTGTCCCCTGTTGGTCTCTGGAAGGTACCCGTGGTGAGCAAGCACATGCAAGCTCTCACTTTAGTCTCCACTGACAGAACATGGCTCCGTCGTGTGGGTGCCTGCATCACATCACTGCACAGCTCACAGAGCCACCTCAGAATTGCCCGATTCAGGTGGTACCGGCCCACAATCTCAGTATCGCTGTAAAGCTTGAAGCTGGTGCGGGCTCAGTACTGCCTGTTGGGGACATACCACTGACGGGCCCTTCCATGGCCGTGCCCCCGTGCTGCCTGCCTTCTCACCCCCCCATTACTGCCTCCATCTGGATGGTGGCACTGGCCATGTCCCTAGCTTGTGTTCCCCCCCGGCAGCTGTTTCTGTGTTCCCCCGCTGTCCTGGCTGCTACTTCCCCTGCACCAGGAACACCTTCCTCTGGTGGCCTCAGTGCTGTGTGGCACTTCCCCCTTCTGCACTGTGGCTGTGGCTTCCCACACCTTCCCTGTGCCTATGGGTTCCAGGTGCCCTTTCTCTGTCCTGCCCTGTGTGTCTGTCTTGCCTGTGTGACTGACTATAGCTCAGCAATATGTGCCTTCCCAGTAGCGTTCTTGTGCCTCTCCCTTGTTCCTTTTTATTTTGGCTCATTTCCGCTATCGCGCAACTTCCGCTTGCTCCCCTATTGCGCATGGCACATGTTGCTGAATATTGCACTGCGCTATTTATGCATGGTTCCTCCCCCTTCAGTTGTGCATACATTCATTATCATTGCGCTATTGCTCAGCGTGATTTGGGGGGGCACAACTGCCTCCCGCTGAATATCGCAGAATGGCGCATTTTCGGACTTGCGCTGGCGCAACCCTATTGCACATGGCACAACCCTTTTGAATATCTGGGCCTGTCTTCCCAAACTGCATGTAACAAAACAAGTACTCATGCACTGTACTTTATAAAGAACCATCCTGAAACATAGCAGTCTGCTAACATTTCATTAAGTGCTCCCAGGAGGAAGAAATGTTGTGAAATGATACTGTCTGGCCAAAAGGTACTGCATTTTCAAAAACAAGAACACATATACAGAACTGTATACACCCGTAAGGAGCTCTAACTAGAAATTTAAATCCATGTTGGGATAGTTACTGTTGGATGATTTGGAGTTTCTAACCACCTACAGACTGTCTCCTTGTCACCATGACAACATCACAGTGTGGTTAGTGCAAGGTACAGTAGTTGTCACTGTATTCAGATTTTAATGACTGGCCCACAGACTTGAGAAACAAGTAAATGGGGGAATGGGAGAAAATAGGCATACGGTTTTGTGACATAATGGTTTTGGCATAAAATCCCTTACAAAAAATTTTGAAATCAGACCCCATTTGCAGTACAGTGCTGTGTGGACCATCACTGGTGGTGGAGGGAGTCAAGTTATACTTAAATAAAATACCTGTACACTTACAATATATGCTCATGCAACAAAGTGATGTGAATAGGACAGTAAATAACCAATTACATGCACATGATATTCCAAAACTAAAATTGGTAAACATTAAAGGTATTAATATTAACATGACTGTAGTGAACACCCACAAATACCCCTCTAGGAAAGGTAAATCCCAGGAATACGAACCATAAAGCACCCAGCACAGTATAAGTGTTTTAAAAATGGATGAAGCAAGACTGCCAATGACTCCAAGCCATTTCAAAGCGGGATTTCTTGGCCCACAGGAGTTGGTGGTTTTTTATTTATTTATTTATTTTTTGGCCCAGGCACGCCCACCCATGAAGGGAGCTCAGCCCCCACCTGCTTGCCACCCCATGCCCAGGCTTACCCCTCGGGCAGGGCCACTGGGTGGGCACCTCCTCCCCACAGTCCATGGTAACATGTCCTGGCTTACCTCCCCCATGGTGGGGCAACAGGAGAGGAACCCCACCTGGTGGACACTATTGGCAGCAGGGGAGCTGGGCTTCATGCTCGGGCTGGGATTTTGTGTGTGGCTGTACCTGGGAGCAGGGGCATACAATGATGACCCACATCTTCCCTGCCCCCACAGGTTACAGTGCTGGCACAATGGATCCCCCCAGCCTCTGCCAGGGGTCTGTGACATGCTGTACACACTACCCCCTCCCCAGAGAAGGAGAACAGTCCCTAGAATGCTCAATCCTTCTCCTCTCACCCAGCCCTCCAATGTCCCTAGTCCATCTCTGAACCCAGGTTGTTGCCATCACAGACGGATGCACTGCCTCTGAGCTGGTGGGCCGGCCCACAGGAGTAGGTATTGACTGCACCCAAATAGAGTGAGTGGGTTTTAAACTTCAACAGAGTACATTACATGCACATTTTAATATATAGTATGTGTTATGCATTTGACATGCATGTGAATAGGCAGTGCAATGCAGAGAATAAAAAAGCAATGTTCAATCTTGTATTGTAACAAGATGCAGAAGGGTTGACCATTACAATGAGAGAGGTTCTGAGAGTAGGGAAGCAAGTTGGAGAAGGAGAGCAGCAGCTAGTACTGGCAGATGGCATACTATTGCCACCTGCACTGACCCATAAAAAGGACCACTATGTGGACCCATACAACAGGAAGTGGCTGCAAGTAGGGCACCAAGTGAGTACTGACAGTAGTAATGGATTAAAAATGTACTGACTATGCCCAGTAATAATAACACATCTTCACCTTCTGTCTCTCAGACCAGCAATATTGGATGGGAGTTGTGCATCCTGCAAACCACACTAGGCTAGCCACTGGAATGTACTGTGTAGTACATGCAGTACTGTATGTACAACTTTAGAAAGAAACTGAGAAATTGTAAAAACTATTGTACTGTTCAGTACTTGAGTTAAAATACAGTACAAGAAAACATAAACAAGATATATTGAACTGTACAACTAGAGTCTGAGTATGTTTATTCTGTACAGTATGCTGTGATTTACTCAGTAAAGTGTTTCTGAGGGATGCATCTGTGTGATGTTTGTTAGGCAAAAGTGCACCTAGAATGACTCCTCACACTTTTGCAGTTGATTCACAAACATCAGATAGAAAGAGTAATGCTGTTGATATTTCTTGTGATGTAAACAACAAATTCCAGATACTGTACATGTTCTCCATTGTCTTCCCTGAAAGTCTCCAAGTTCCCAGATTAAAAAATAGGTTAAAGTGTTTTTCCAGGGTTGTAGCTGTGTGATTTTTGTTAGGCAAAGTACAGCTTAAATGTCTCCTGACATTTCTTATGGTATAACACGAAATTCCAGATACTGTATATATATTCTTCAAGGTGTCCCTTTAATATCCCAGGAAGAACATGTTGCTACAAATAGGGAACAGTGGTTTTCAGGGGTTGATTTTAAATGGTACCCAGTTAGATTAGCACTATATTTATAGCACCAGTCAAGAGAGCGCTAGTCCATATAGTGCTACTAGGGAGAGCAAGCAGAGATTTGCAGTGCTAGCCATATGCACTCTACTGGTCATTGTCCATGGTACTGCTATGCAGACAAGGGCAGTAGAATCCAGGAGCCTAGCTGAGCTGCTCCTGTGGTGTGGAGGGCTAGGGCATAGAGCAGCTCGGTAAAGCAACAGTGGAAACCAGGGTTCTAATCCTGGTCTCCAAAAAGTTTTGCCAATCAGGACATTAATACTGGTGCAAGGGGACATGGAAACAGTATTCCACTGCCTCACATATTTTTTCTTTCCCTGTGAACCCACCCCCCAAGTGAGAATCTTTATTATGGGGTGTACACATCCCCCATGTCAGGGGCTGCATGGGAGGAGCCCCCTGCAAAAGAAATATTGGTGTTTTGTTTTGTCTGTGTCCTTTTTGCCGATGGCATTCTTGTCAGTGTTATTCTGACCCAGTGCCATTTTAAATGATGATTGCAATGATCCAGGGACAGATTTCTGCTCAGAGAGCCTATCTTTGTTTGACGGACATCACACAAAGTGGCTGATAAAATTGACATTTCTGTTAAGATTAAGCTGAAATTCCAGGTACATGTTCCCCAAGGTGTCTCCTTAATACCACAAGTAAAACCTGTTGCTACAAAAAGGAAAGATGGTTTTTGGGGGTAGGTTTATGTGATGACAGCTAAGATTCAGGGTAAGTTTAATAGTAACACATCTTTTTTTTTTATTGTTACACAATGCTATGGCCACCTATGGGTGGAAATGAGACAGCAACTGGGTACCAGCAGCTCTGCAACACAGAGCAGTTGTTGCATTACTGGCTGCTACAAAATGCTGCAATAACATGTCACATGTTAAATGACAGAACATAGCATGACACTGCAAACAACTGTACTTATTGAACAGTTCAAGTATTAAGGGTCATGAGCTGTGCTCATTTGTGGCTTTGCACAGACAGTTGTGTGTGTGGGGGGGGTGCAGAGAGACTTCACAGTAATGAACAAAAAAAAAGAAAATGAAACAATGTTTTAATTTTTCTTTAGTCAGAAAGAGGGAGAGAGAGGAAGAATAGAGAGACCAAAAAAATCAACAGCAGACAACAGCAGACTGCAGACATTGCATCAGAGTACTTACTCCACAGTAAAAAAAGAGTAATTTTTTGTTAGAAAGAAAGAAAGAGAAAGACCAAGGAAATTCAACCACAGATGACAGTAGAGTGCACACATTTTCTTAGTTTTAGAAAAAGTAATGGAAACAGGAAAGAGACTGGATACTACAAAAAGTATGGCCTGTGGTGTCATGAGGCAAGCACCATTCACATGAAATCATTAAGCTATATATATATATATAGAGAGAGAGAGAGAGAGAGTTAGGTTTCAGTCTGCTTTTCTTGCAACAAAAAAGTAAAAAAAAGTTAATGTACAGCATCCAATAACTTAATAATTATTTTTCTTTTGGAAAAATTTATTTTTTGTAAAAAAAATAAGAAAAAATGTTAAGAAGGGGAGCAGACAGGACAGAAGGATTCTGAAAGTCATAGTACCTCATTCATTTTGAGGGGGGCTTACAGTGCCATACAAATTTTGAAGGGGGAGGTGTCACCCACATCTCAGACTCTGTATTGCCCATCTCTTTGCCTCAACTACTAGGTGATACTGCTATACTGATTTTGAAGTGAGGTGTCACATCATAGACTCTGTGTTGCCTGTCCCTGTGCCTGAAAAGATTAGGAATAGGTTATGCATTAGTTTAAATTTTTCTGTTTTTCTTGCAAAATTAACACAATTGAAAGAAAAGTATAAATATCACTAATGTACAGCATCAAACAACTTAATCTTTTTTCTTTTTGAAAAATATTTCTGTAAAAAACAAACTAAAATATATTATATTAAGAAAGTGAGAACTAATAGGAGGAGCAGGCAAGGCAGCAGGACTCTGTTAGAAGGTCATAGAGTCTCATTAAGTTTGAGGTGGACTTACAGTGCCATGCAGAAAAGATTTTGAAGGGGAAGGGGTCACCCACATCTCAGAAGACTCTGTATAGCCCATCTCTGTGCTGTCCTGAAAGGTCATACTGCCTTGGACTCTGGGCTCGATTTTCCAGGGTGGATGCAGGGCTTGCATCAACTCTTCTCCAACCCTAGATAATCCCATAAATCATGATTAAGGAAACCTCATAGATCTCACATAAATCACCCCTCAGTCTACAATATTCCAGAGTATCGAATCTAAGTATGTTCAGCAGTTCTTTATACTCCAGTGATTTCATGCTAGCAATCATCCTGATTGCTCTTCACTGAACCCCTTCCAAGGTTTTGATTTCTATGTTCTTACTGGGCAACCAAAACTGGGCACAGTAATCCAAGTGTGGCCTCACTAGCAACGTATGCAATGGCAGAACCATCCATTTGTCTCTACTACTAATATGCTTTCTAATGTGAGCTATAGTGCCATTTGTCTTTTTTGCAGTAAAGTGACAATGCTTCTTAAACCTTAAATGATTAGTTAGGGTAACTCCCAAATCTCTCTCTTCCATGGTTACTCTTAGTAGCTTCCCTGTTAGGACATGTGGTGCCATGTGGTTATTTTTCCCCAGGTGCATAACTGAACATTTGTCTACAGTACATTGAAATCTAACTTATGCTCCAGCACCCATAAATCACGTTTGTCTAATTCCCCTTGTAGATTTTCAATGTTAGTGGTATTTCAGATGCATCCTGGGGGGAAGGGGAAGGGGAGTAGTACATAGTACAAGTATATAATTACATGTATACTTTGAAAGTAAGTATTAGATCACAGTGGTACAATAGCAGATATTACATTCCATCAGTAATACATCAGATTTACATGATATTACAGTATATATGTACTGTATATATATATATATATATATATATATATATATATATATATATACACATACACACACACACACACACACACAATGGTAGAATTCATACGAGTCAGTTGTAATTAGACTGATAACTGGGCAGGCAACCAGATAGAACAACACTTGAGCAACAGATGATTGGGGCTAGCTGGGCCCAGTTAAGGTCCAGGTCCTGGGGAACCTAGGTGGCTGAAACAATATCATAGGTGGCAGTCCAACCAAGACTCATGTCCTGGAGAAGCCATAACCTGGACTAGGGGATTAGGAGTGGCATGGTGGGGAAAGTATAAATTGAGAGGATGGTAGGTTTTGGCAGGAACAGGTAGGGGTTATGCAGTCTCATAAAAGGGAGGAGAGGGATTTATGAAAGGTGGTATTATGGATGGTTGTGGGGAGGGAGTTCCACAGTTTAGGACAGTGGAAGGAGAAGACAGATTGGCCAGTGATGGTAGAGTGGAGGGGGATTGTGAAGGATTTTAGGTCAGTGTTGCTGAGGGAATAAGTTTGTTGGGAAGAAGCACAGATGGAGGATGAAAGATAGGAGGGAAGGCTACCAGACAAGAATTTGGCCATGGAAATGGTAATATGGGACAGGCATCTGGACTCCAGGGATGGAAGTGGTAGTGCTTTATATAAGTCACAGTGATGAACATGAGGTGGGCAGAAGAGAACAAAATGACAAAAGGAATTGAAGAGGGTGTCCAGTCTGGGTATGGCGGTTTTGGGAATGGTACCGTAGACTATGTTAGCATAGACGAATGTACGGAGGATCATTTTCTGCACAATTGCACAGTGTGCAGTTTGTAGAATGCAATCCTTGTTTCTGTATAAGGCACTAAGCTTGGGTGCAGGTTCTTCTAGACTGCATTCACATGTGTCAAAAAGTCCATATGGTGGTCTAACCAGACCCCAAGGTATCTAAAGGTAGTGACATTTTCAGTAGGTGTGCCATCCAGTGTATGGAAGGCAGGAAGGTACTGGAGTTTGGATAGCCTCTGTCTTGTTCTGAAAGACATGTAGACTGCCTTTTTTGAGTTTAAGAACAGCTGGCTGGACTGGAACCATTACTGGACCTTGTTGAAATCATGTTGCAGTCTAGCCTCTGCAAAGGCAAGAGAAGTACTAGACTTGTAAAGGACATCCACATACATGTGGATTTGGCATGAGGAACAGACAGTAGGAAGATCAATAAGAAAGACTTGAAAATAGAATAAGGCTGAGTACTGAGCCCTGCGGGATGCCAGTTTTGATGGGGAGTGGAGGAGAGAGGGACGTGGCAGTATTAACTGATTGAGATCTGCCTGTTAGGTAGGACTGAAACCAAGCTGTGGCTGAAGAAGTTAGCCCAGTGACTGAGAGTTTTTGGAGTAGGGAGTGGGATACTGTGTCAAAGGCTTTTGCCAGGTTGACAAATATGGCAGAGGTAATGTGTCTCTAATCCTTATCAGTGATTATGAAGTCAGTGAGCTGTATGAGGGAGTTGGCACTGGGAGATTTTCAGATATGATCAACCTGCATCCTCTGTTCTTAATTACCACACCAACTTCATCAAAGTCCTTGGTGTATCTAGCTGCTTCCTTCTACTTATATCATTTTTCCCCACATGTAACACTATTATGGAGTCCATTTTGCCTTTCAAAAATCCCTCAATGTTATTTTTAATGTTGCATATTTTTTCTCCGGAGAGTGAGTTAACCATGGTTGTTACTTTCCTTCCTTTGCATGTGACCTTATTTGTATATTTAACTATTGAATCTCCAGTGACCAATATTTCCTTTTTGTGTGATGTAATTAGCATAGTTTTTCCTTCATTTTATCCCAGTTCATACCAATGTTTTGCGGATTTGATACATCCTCATTGATATCAGGTTGCCCTGCATTTTGCTGAATTACTTCATTCTTTCCTTCCAATGTTACACATCTATCTATTTCACCTGCCTCATCAACAGCAAATAAGGAGAATCTGTTCCTTAATTCAGTAGGATCTATTACCTGCTCCTGTCTTCTCCTTCGGTTTTTCCCTCCTTGTGCAAAGTACCATTGCTCCACTCCTAACTCCTCATCAGAGACAAGTTCTTCAGTGTTGTCCCTTTTTCTTGTCTCCTGAATTCATGGCATTTTCTATACATGTGTGTTTGTTTGGTTCTGTAATGGCTAATTCACTCTTGCAATATCTGTCCTGTTCTTTGAATAATTTTTCAAATTTGAGTATTTCAGACTGAAGCTTTATTTGTTATTGTTTTTTTCAATTCCGTCTTTTCATACACCTATTTGTCAATACCAGTGTATTTGTCACAAGTAAATTCTGTGCTTTCATTATCCTTTACATACATTTTACAGCTCCTGCACTGTTTCCAAACTTATTCCATATTGATACAAATGTTACTTCCACCCTGAAGAGAGTGTCCTGCCCTTTGTCTCATCTGTCCCTGCTGACACGGCAGACATGCACACACTTGTCTCTGTGGGTGTGTCCTCCATTGGTGAATCCCCTGGTCAAAGAAGTGCAACATAGTCGGCATTGCCAGAAAAATCACATTAAAGTAAAACACAGAAACAGGTAGCCAAAACAGTTAGACCAAGAAAGTCAGTGATTAAGGAAAAGGCTGTCTAGCACCACAAGACATGGCACACCACGATATGCCACTCATGCATATCTGGCTCCTTCATTAGAAAACAGTGCCTCTGATGAAGATGCTGTAAATGTTAATGTGCAAGAACCAAATCATGATCATGGCGATGTATCACAGTTATGCGCTTCCAAAGGTGATGAATCAGAATGTGATACTGAAGAGGTAGAGGATGCCACCTGGGATCCTCAACCCAAAAAGAAAAAAAAAAGCACATACAGTAAGCACCACCTCTAGCCATAACCAGTTGTGGAAAAAAATCAATGGCAATCATAGTAGCTCTTCTGGGGACAGCCACAGTGTTCAAGAACCAAGGTCAGAAACACCAGCCACCACAATTGCTGCAGTTCCTGGCATGACAACAAAACGTTTCACTTCAGTTGTGTGGAGCTATTTTCATATAAGTCTCAAAAACAAATGTTTTGCTGCCTACACCTTTTGTTTTTTTAGGAAATTAGCAGAGAAAATGTGAGGGGCCAGTTTGGGACAACATCACTAAAAAGGCATTTACAAACAGCACATCCAACCAATCCAACCATTCGGCTGTGTAGCAGTCATGGGCAAGGGAAAAATATCTGTGATGAAAATAATCCTACAGGCAACAGTGATGATGAAGAGACCAAAAGAAAGGGCAGAAAAAATAAATGTTCGACTTCACTGACAAAAGTATTTGGACAAGCTACAGCTTCACCCCCTGCAAGAACTAAACAACAGACCATTATTGTGATGCTTGAATAAAAAACATCACATCAAGTAGCATTAAAAATTAATCACTTAATAGCTGAATTTATTGTCAAGGATCTGCAACCACTTTCTGTGGTGGAGAATGATGGTTTTAGAGCCCTTTTAAAATATTTTGCTCCATGTTACAACATACCAGGCCATAAATATTTTGCACCTGTCACTGTTCCCAAAGTGTATGAATCTATATGCAAAGTAAAATAAAATTGTCTCTTAAAGAGAGTGAATGTGGTGCTTTGCACCTGACCACAGACATGTGGATGAGTTGTCAAAACACTGATTATATGTGCATCACAGAACATTGGGCATCATTATCATCTTCAAACACCACCACAAGCAGCACTGTACAGGAGGAAAGACAAAGAATGGAAGCTCTTTGGTCCAGCCCGGTGGCACTGAACGTTGAGGCACTGGACACCACATCTCATGCCATGCCAGAGACCCAGGGTTGAGAGTGACCTCAGGTTGCTGATGGTTGGCAGTGGAGGTAGAGGATTGAGCATCTGAAAGATTGCTCTCCTCTCCTGGGGAGGGAGTGTTGCCATTCCACTCCTTGGCTGCCCGCTAGTGAAGGCTGGAGGGCAGCACTGGAGTCAAGGAGGCATAGGGGCATGGGTACACGGCATGCATGTGGCTCCAAACACACACCCGCGCGTCGCGAGGGGGAGAGGGTGGGGCAGAAAACACAAAATGGTGTGAACTGTGAGGATGACACCGGTTCTCTGCAGGCTCCACATCTTGTCAGCTGGGCACCTCTGTACCATTGAAGTAAGTCCTGTTGGACGCCGGAGTGATGGGGCTAGGGGGACCAGTGGATTGTAGCCGGTTGACACAGAAGGAGGAAAAACTACAAACAGAAACAAAAAACATGGCAGCTCTTTTTGTTAGCATGTTTGGCAAGCATCCCACCACTGACAATATTTTGGAAGAGTTGCGTGTCAAAATGTTTGAGTGGTTAGAGTCCCTGGGGCTCAAAACTGGATTTGAGGTTTCAGACAATGGCACCAATATTGTTAGTACATTGAATCATGGTGGTTTTTACTCACATTCTGTGCTTTGCACACTCATTAAATCTGTTAGTGCAAGCTTATAAGTTTACTATAAGGCTTATTGGTTGCCCTCCCACTAGTATTTACTGTGAGCGTATATATTTAGCACAGCTGCAAATGTTGAGTCTGATAGCTGCACAAAGCTTACTCCTGAAAATGTACAGTGCCTTTCCTTCCCAAAAGTCAATCTCAACAAATTCTCTTACCAATTCAGTGAACAGTGGCAGGAAAATAACAGCGACGATGATGACAAACAGCTTCAACAGGTGTCTCATACTAAGGGTGATTCTGTGGTGGTGTTTGAAGACGATGGTGATGATATTTAATTTAGTGATTTATTATTTTGAATTCAGAGGACAAAGGTCAGCAACCACAACAGAAAGAGAAAAAAAATCCTTCTTGTGAAGTCACAGTGTATAGTAAATGTATTTTTGTATGTGTTTTTCACATTCAATTTGGGAACCCAGGTGGAGTTTAATATGTTTATTCAGCAAGTTAAAAATACCAACAGGCAGTGAATTGCTGGATGTCTGGTGTGGAGGGTGGCACCAGGTGAGGAACACATAGGTAAAAACCTATGTGCATGGCCACTGTGAGTGCCAGCACTCGCATTCCTCATGACCCACACTGTGTGGATTCCCAATGGCTGGACAATGGGGGGAGTGGTGACAGGACTGGGGACAGAAGGTGGGCTTCATGGCTGGAGTAGGTGGCAGTTGGAGCCAAACTGCTCTCTAAAAAACAAGTATTTTTTATACCATACTTGACTGCACATGGCTGCCATGAGTGTCGGCACTCAGGGTCCTAGGGTCCTGCACCATGCAGATCCCCACTGGCTTGATGACCTGGGGAGCAGCAATATGGCTGGGGACTGACAGGAGGGCCTTATGGCAGGAGTAGGTGGCAGCTGGGGCCAAACAGCATTATTGAAACCATAGCTGACTGCAATTCTTAGTTGTGGAAGCTTGTAGGATATATTCAAAAAATATAATACTGGGTCTGGGAGGGAATGGGGGCAAGATCATCAGATAAAAAGTAAATTACAAAACACAAGTGATAAAAAAGTAATTGGCCAATCAGACAGAAGTGTGTGAGATGGTTTGGAGCCCATCATGCTTGCTATAACAACAAGTTGGCAAGCAAAATAATTACAAATAAAACAAAATCTGGTCAGATCCACTACAGCTGCATAATGAAGTTAGCGAAGGTGTGTGGAATTGTTAAGGAGGTATGGAGAAACAACACAATGATTTGTAAGTAGTAAGATTTGTTTTAGTTTCTATTCTAAGGAAGGCATACAGGTTATTAGGAAAATACATGGAGGTGTACATTTTAATGGAAGGAATAGGAAGCAATATAAGTTTACAAAAGAACCCCAGAGCAAATGCCACTGTTGTATGTGTTATCCTGGATGATATTGGCAGAACAGCCACATTTTAAAGAAAACACAATTGCACATATCCCAATAATGCAAAGCATCATGGGAAACATATGCAAAGCCCCATGATGGTACAGAAGGTGGCAGTACATGAAAAAGTAGTGTCTGGCATATGTTCAGCCTTGGGATTATTTACCAAGGGTTTTTTTTTTTTAGAGAAACAGAGTTTTTATCCATGAGGTGATGTAAGTTATATTTAAATAATGTGTTGATGTCAGGAAGTCAGGTGTAATGATGATGGACTGTTAGCAGAGTAAATGTGATAGTTACTTTCAGAGGGGGTTGCTTTTGATAAGGGCAAGGTAGTTACAGTATGCTTGTGATAATGGGAATATTAGGAAAGTATGAGGTCTATGCAGAAGTGGAGTACAAATATGCACAGTTTCATAAGTATGTGCTCAGAGTGCAGGCAAATGTGAAATGCAGGTTTGTTGTAGAAATAGGTAAAAATAGCGATACATGCAATTGATAGAAAGATAGATAATTATATAGATATGCAGGCCCTGTCCACACTACACTCGAAAAAGCTGTGATGGATTCAAACCGTTACAGACTGTAAACGTTACAGTCTGTCCACACTGCCAGTGAACAGTGTGGATAATAGTTTGAAAACTTTACAGCTTGTCCACACTGAGTACGATAGTGTGTGTGGTCTCAACCCTGTAATAGCAGTGCACATCCCATAGTGCACTCAGTGATGGCAGCTGCATTTTGAGATGCCCTCCTACATGTCCCATGGAGTACTATGTACATAGCACAGTCATATTATATAAATAACCATTTTTCACTGTTATGAGACACACTTATGTTGTGGAGGTGACAGAGAGAGGTTCGAGGGAGGGGGAGAGCAGTATGTTGGAATCGGGGGCTACGTCAGTGAGAGGCAGGGAAGAGAAGGGAGAGAAGGGGGGAGACATGGCATCAGTTCTACCAGTATGAGGGCACCTGGGCACAACAGATGTTTATGTACTGCTGCTGCTGTATGGCTGAAGGCATACCGTCTACTACTGCCTTCAGTGTTCTCCACTGCTCCAATGTACACAGTGCCACACGTCTATTGTCCACCACAGCAGTGCTCCACAATGCAATCAGGAGTTCCACTAATGTATGTGTTCACCACTGGCACTGCTCTGTAGGTAGTATTGCTGCCACATCACACATGGGCAGGCAGGGTACTCCCAACACTCAGCACAATGAGACTAGTAATCAAAGACAGCACACAGATACCATCAGGAGGTGGCTCTTCGGGAGGCAAGTGCAGATGGAGAGGTAGGTTAGGTGGGGACATAGGGGTACACCCGGGGGGGGTGCACATATGGCTGTCAGGTTACTGTGGTATGGAGACATCCCAGTATTGCAGCCTACACCCATGCTCCACACTGCCATCTACATATGTCCTGGTAGCCTCCAACCTCCCTGCATGCATTGAAACAGTGCTGCAATGCATGCAGGTATAATGGGAGACTGGAGGCTACACGGTGGAGCGTTTAGACACAATTCCAATTAATAACTGATAAAGGTGTAAAGCTGTAAATAAGAGTCAAATAACCACGCTGGCATGTACACCACATAAAGTGGTTGCTGAAAGGATACAGATTGGGGATGGCTCAATTAAAGGAGTAGTCCACTCAGAATTTGCAAAAACATATGTTATGCAGAGTGTTTTGATTTGTATGTAAAGTCCTATTGTGTCCTTCCCTCTGGCTGCTATTAGCAGTTTTTCCTAAATTAGGCTGCTAGCTTTAGGTTAGTTTTATGACCCCTGGGGATCTCCATCACAAACAGGTTTATTGCCTATTGCTTTCTACAATGCACCCTGTCTTATGTGACAGTGGTATAGCCAGGCCCATAGATTTAGCATATGCAGTGCTTTTTAAAATCAGTTCGCAACAGCAGAGCTTGTAAGTGTTCTTTTCCGGTGAGCACAAATGGCAACAGTTACAATTTAACAGATGCCCGAGAGCTACCTAACTGGGGTTTCTGTAAGAAAACAGCTACTAAACAGCTCTAATTCACTATTTGTGTTTTTTGGATGTGTCATGTCTAGCTAGCAGTAATATGTGTTTTCATAGGTATCATAGATAGAATCAAGCTTTGTAGACTTACGTCCTTTATGCCTGCTAGTTAGAGTACCCATATTTAATTTCATCATTCATTACGCTGTCCAATCTTATTTTAGAGACATTGACATTTTTACTGCCTACTATCTCCACTGGGAGGTTGTTCCATAGGGCAATAACCCTTTGGCTGTACCAGTATTTCCTAGACAATGTATTCCATTTATCAGATCGTAAGTGTAATGGATGCCTCCTACTATTAGCTCTGTCTTGATTAAACTTTAAACCGATTTCTGCCATAAAGGTGTTCTGTCCAACTACCATGTGCAACATACATAAATCACCCCTTATTCTCCTGTATTGTAATGAGTATAAATTAAATGTTTTCACTCTCTGTTCATAAGATATCTATTTTAAACCCGTAATGAGTCTTGTAAAATGATGTTGGACTGCTTCGATCTTTTTTATATCCTCCTTTCTATATAGTGACCATATTTGCACACAGTATTCCAGCTGGGGCCTAACCAGTGTTACATAAAGCGGGAGTAAAACCTCTCTAGTTCTACTAGAAATATGTCTAATAATATAATTCAGCATCTGATTAGCCTTTCTCACCTGATTTCTACAGTGTGTATTCAATTTAAAATCATGACTTATTGTCACACCCAAGTCCCTTTCACATGTTGTTACACTTAGTGATTTATGATCAAGGGTATAAATAGACTTTGACGGCAGATAAGGACCACTTGGCCCACCCAGTCTGCCTATTCCCCTTCCTATTGGATAAGCTGCAGATTCTAGTTAACCAACAGCCTACTTCCTGCAACCCCCCACTACAATTGCCTTATGTCTGTCCCATGCATGTTTGAATTCCCCCACTGTTTTTGACCCAACAACCTCCCCAGGAAGGTGGTTCCATGCATCCACCACTCTCTCCCTGAAAAAAAAATTCCTCACAATACCCCTGAGCC
The DNA here is from genome assembly GCA_016271365.2 of Neoceratodus forsteri. Taxonomy (NCBI): domain Eukaryota; kingdom Metazoa; phylum Chordata; order Ceratodontiformes; family Ceratodontidae; genus Neoceratodus; species Neoceratodus forsteri. Next base: position 321,176,730 of record CM028130.1, read on the forward strand.
ATCCCCCATCTTTAAATTGTGCCCCCTTGCTCTTACACATCTCTTTTTCTGAAAGATGCTACCCTCCTGGACTTTGTTGATTCCCTTGAGGTACTTGAAAGTTTCTATCATGTGCCCCCGTCCCTCCTTTCATCAAGGGTTATTTATACTGTCTATTTTTGGGACCCAAGTGCATAACTTTTCACTTGTTGATATTTAGTTCTAATCTATTGTGTGTCGTCCAAGAGAAAATATGGTTCAGTGTATCCTGTAATATTATACTATTTTTAGGAGTGTTAACCACTGTTCCCAATCTGCAGTCGTCTGCAAATTTGGACAACCACACATTTGGCAATTCTATATTTAAGGATTTGCTATACATGTCAACTAAAACTGGACCAAGCACCGACCTCTGGGGGACAGCACTCGGAACTCTAACCCATTCAGAAAAAACTCCATTCACCACCACCCTCTGCTGTCACTCTGTTATCCAATTTGTAATCCAGTTTGTGATGTTGGTACATAATTTAAGGTTCCTTAGTGAGTTAACTAATTCCAAGTGAGGTAGCTTGTCAAAAGCTTTTGCAAAGTCCAAAAATACTATGTCAACTGAGTTTTTATTATCAATCTCTTTATTTACTTTTTCATAGAAGCTTAACATATTAGTTAAGCACAATCTGTTTTTAGTAAACCTTTGCTAGTATGGGTCTATAGCCCCTACTGTTGACAAGTATTCTTGGATGTAGTCCTTAATTATCCCTTCTAGTAGTATACCCAATAGGGAAGTCAGACTTATTGGTCTAAAATTTTCCAGTGTTGAAGTAGGTCCCTGTTTGTGAGCTGTTACAACTACGGCTACCCTCCAACTAGGTGGGATATCTCCAGAATCTAGAGAATGTTGAAATATGTTCATCAAATGTTTGTGAATATAGTCTGCTAGTTCTTTCAAAACCCTGGGATGGAGATCATCAGGGCCTGGGGATTTATTTGTGTCTAGTGCTTTTAATCTCTCAAGAACTTCAGAAGGGTCAATCTTTACTGCTCCAGGTATAAATACTTGCTTATCCTCCGATGTAGTAAGGTTAGATTTATTAAAAACTGAGGAAAAATATTTGTTATGTGTATCAGCTGTTTCCTTGTTATTGGTAGGTTCTCCTGTGTTTCTAATAAATGATCCCACTACATTTGAGCTACCCCTCATTTTATTAATATGGGAAAAAAAGGTTTTTGTTGTCTTTAACTTTTGTTACCATAAATGTTTCCTGCTTGGATTTTGCCTGTTTAATTTTGCATTTAATTCTTTTGATCAATACTCGGTATGCTGGTAATAGATGTTGATTGCCTTTTTTGATGCTTTTAAACATTCTACTCTTTTTGTTTATAAGTTTCTTTATTGTAGGCTTCATCCAGCTTGGGGGAATTCTTTTAGCAGTATATTTTTTGAGGTAGGTATATAGTTCTTAATCTCTGTTTTGATCACTGCAGTCATCAAGTCCCATTTCCTCTCAACAGTTTGATTAATGAAATCTTTTTCCCAGTCCCACTTTGCTATTTGTTCTTTTAGAGAAGTAAAATTGGCCTTTCTAAAGTTAATTTTTTCTGTTACTCTCATCCCTGGTTGTTCTGTTGGAACCAGCACCTTAAAATTTACACATGAATGGTCACTATTACCCAAGGGCATTGTAGTATGAACATCAGAAATGTTGTTACCCATATTAGTTAATATAATGTCTAATATCTTGTCATTCCTGGTTGCACATGATACCATTTGCTCAAGCCCTATTTGTGCAAAAGTATCCAGACATGTCAAGTCAGTTTTGCTGTTCCCATTATGTGAAATCCAATTTATATGTGGCAGGTTAAAGTCACCCATAATAATTATGTTCTCAGATGGATTGAGATTACTGATGTGCTCCATAAACTTGTTGTCACTTTCCAGAAGTGTAGATGGAGGTTTATATGCTAGGCTTAATTTTATTATGGCACTATTGTGGGGATATACAGTATTTTAACCCATAGTACTTCAATTCCTTCCACATCTTCAGTCATCTCCTCACATTTTATGGTGTTATGAATGTAAATGGCCACACCCCCACCTTTTCTAAACTTCCTATTTTTAGTGAAGACTTTTTAGCCCAGTATATTTCTATCCCGGTCATCACTATCAGTGCCCTAGGTTTCCATGACTAAAGCCAGATGGATATCTTGGTCATACAACCTGAACTTGAATTGTCTAGTTTGTTGGCCAGACTTCTGGCATTAGTTAATAGACCATTCCATTCTGGATAAAAAGGGGGCTTTATTGCTAAGGTGGGAAACTCTGTAGTTTAGTTGATTGATCCCCTCTAAGATATTAGACTGGTGGATGATACCATAACCTACTGTGTTCCCTCCCTCCCCGTAGTCCTGTTTAAATGGAATGCTAAGACTTTATTGATCTTTTTTCCCAGGATTCTAGTACCAAATGTATTTAAAAGCAGTCCATCAGATTGGAAGCAGGCTTTGTTGAGGAAAGTGGTATGATTGTCCATAAACCCTAAACCTCTTTCATGACACAGTTTACATAACCATGTGTTCAAGCTCTGAATTGATTTATTTTTGTAAGCATTCCTCCCCTCAGTAGGCAGCACTCCAGAAATTATAATCTCCCCTTTTCTATCTAGTACCCTATTAATAATGTCAATATACCCAGATTTCACATATAACAAATTATAAGGTAAATCATTTATACCTACATGCAGAAGTACCAAGGGTACAAGGGTTTCATTTTAAAATTAAATTTCATCAAACTATGCACAATAATAAAAAGCACATAAATTGCCCCAGATCATCACTGCTATAATTAATAAAGACTGTAGCAGTTTTCTTACAGAAAACTCACTCAGTTAGCGCTAAAGAATTTGCTAAACTGTAAATGTAGGTGTCAGCACTCTTTTTTTTTTACCAGAAAAGACACACTAAAGCTTGTTTACAGGTGTGACCTGGGAGCACAAGGAAGTTAAGTGATTTGCTCAGGGACACACAGTATGCACGTGGAGGGTGTAGGATTGAAACCCAGGACACAAGGTTTGCAGATCAAAGCTTTAGACCACTGCACTATGCTGCCTCCTCTATTCTAATAGCTAGAACTGGCAGTTAGTGCTGATTTTGCTCTGTGACATGATTTACAATTTTTCTTTTTGGTTACAAATGTGAAGTATCTTTCTAATTTTGTCAGTGTCAGTGACTGAGTTTGTAGCACACTCACCTCTGAGGCTGGGAGATCAGAGGGATGTGGGTTCAGTTTCCACAGCTGGCACCTGGGCTAATATCCCAATACTGACACTGTAGTGCAGCATAAGGGGGGTGCTGCACTTCTGAGGTGCTGTCTTTCAGATGACACATTAAACCGAGGTCCCATCTGCCTGGAATGGTGGTAGTTCTGGTGGATGTTAAAGATCCCCTGGCACTTATCAAAAAGAGTAGGGGATTTCTCCGGTGTCCTGGCCAAATTTCCCACATTCACTAAAAATACCACCAACAGCTTAATCTGGTTCAATTTCAGTTGCTTACCATCTGTATCCCCCCTTCCCTAGGTCACTCCTGAAAAAGGGACTTCTAGTTCCAGTGGGCCTACCAGGTCAACAAAATTCAATAGATAAATAAATAAATAATAAAGTATAAAAATATGTATGTGTGAGTTATTTAGTTTGGCGAATATTTGTTTTATTATTTGAAAAAGTGAAATACACTAAATGTGCAGTGTAATGAACCTTTGTAAAATGGGATCAAATGTGTAGCTGAAATAGTCACTGTCATCTTGTTGTTTTCATGCTATATCACACACAGGAGAAAAAGTTACTTTAAAGTATTTTGCAGTTTCTAGGCTGCAGCTTCATACCATACACTTTGTTTAAAAAAAATCATGTCACAGAGCAAAATCAGCACTAAATGCTAGTTCTACCTACTAGAATGATGGTACCTACATTTATAGTTTAGCAAATACTTGAAATCTAACTGAGTGGGTTTTCTGTTAGAAAACAGCTAGAGTCTTAACTAATCATAGCACTAATGATCTGGGCAATATCTGTGCTTTTATGGTTGTGTATAGTTTGATGAAATTAAAAGTATAGTGCAGTGGTTTAAGGCTCTGAACTGCAAATCTGGATACCTGGGTTTGAATCCCACTACCTCCACCTGCATACTGTTTGACCCTGAGCAAGTCACTTAACTTTCCTGTGCTCCCAGGTTGCACCTGTAAACAAGCTTTCAGCTTAGTGTGTCTTACCTGGTTAAACAACTGGGTCAAAACACTCCTGGAAGCTAGACCTGACACACATAGAAAACAACAATAGTGAATTAGAGCTTAATTTAGTAGCAGTTTTCCTACAGAAACCCCAGTTAGCTAGCTCTCAAGTATCTGCTAATAGGCTAATTTAGGAAAAACTCTTAATAGCAGACAGAGGGAAGGACACACTAGGACTTAACATAGAAATCAAAACACTCTGCATAACATATGTTTTTGCAAATTCTGAGTGGACTACTCCTTTAAAACTGCAGGCCCAGTAAAAATACGCACTGCAGCCTCTTGCTGTACTGACATGCTTCAGCTGATGCAAAATACAGAGTAAGGTGGTGGGTGCAGGGTTGGAGGATAGGTCTGAATGATACCATATACCCACCAAGAGGGACTTTACATCTCTTGGAATGTATTTGTGAAATTGTGTGACCAGGAGAGGAATGTAAGCTGAGCCATGGCTGTTTAAACAAGTGCTGTATAAGGATGCAGTTTCAGGCTTTTTCTTTCTTTCTGAAGCTTAAGTTCTGATGCCTCAGGCAGCTCTGATAGTCAATTGTTATAGCATGATAGATCCACCTCATGCCTCTCCTACATGAACCAAAAAAGAAAGGTGGGGTGGATCTTTAGGAGCTTCTTGGGTGAAGGTGGGGGTGGATCTTACTCCCCTGAAAAAACTAATGCTGCCTCCCACTACTCAGGTTCCAGTTCTTGTACCTCTTGTGTCTCCCACTTAAGAAAGAAAATAGTGCACTGCAACCATTGACTAACATGAAAGCATATTCATTTGAGGGCAGAAAACATTTCTTGGAGGAGGGTAAGGTGGAGGAAACTATTTACACCATCAGGCAGTCAGTTCTACGGAGAGAAAACATGACATCACTCCTTTTGTACATGCAAAACGTCTGCAGGCTCTGCCTACTGCAGCCATTAAAAAACATCTCAAGTCAAAATGATGGAAGGGGTGGCTTTGGCCCCATCACATATCCTCTCATGCTGTCTGTCTCCCACCAAAAAGCATGCCAGACTCGGTGAAGATCTGTGCTCTGCTGTTGTCTATCCATTGTTGAATTTGTTGGTCTCTCTCTTTCTCTGTCTTTCTAACTGACATTTGACACAATGTCACTTTTCACTGTGAAGCCCCAAAAGAGCTGCATACACTGGGCTGGATTCACAAACATTTCTGGGACTAAGTCCCACACCGCAACTCCAGTTGCAGACCAAAATCTCTGCAATTGCAGAAACTGCTATTCACATCCACAACAGCTGTGGAAGATGTTATGGCTGGTTCCACCAGCTGTAACATTTTTCACAGCTACGGGGATTGCCATAGCAACACCACCTGCAAGCTACTGTAAATCATGGAGCTGGTCATAAACCTGCTCCACTTTATAGAATACCATAGCTGAGGGAGAAACTGCAGTTCTGCAAATGGCAACCCACTTGTGCCAAGCTTTTCCTGTAGCTGCAGGATTTTCAAGGATTTTGTGAATTCAACCCATTGTTTCCTATGTTGAAATGGCATGAAAATACAGACCATTTTTTTAGGTTACATTTTAATTCTTTTTTAACAGATGGAGCTAAAAGAATAATAGTGATGCATTTCTCATACTCAAATTTATTAAAAGTAGGTCTGCAGTTCATCAGAGTAAATTAGAACCTTTCGGAAATAAATCTGAGTAGGAATCATAACCAAGTCAGAACCAATCTGCCCATCACTAGTTTTTACTGAAGTGGATGCAGCTTTTTACAGCTCATATTACACCTATAGATTTGTAACAGCACTATGAAGACATGCAGTCTTACCTGTATGTATAGCAATTTTCCTTTCACAATTCTTACAAGGGGCCTGATTCTAAAACGCATGGTGCAACTCACGGGCGTATGCGAGCTGTGCCATGTGGCACTATGCCAGGGACCCTGCACCATATTCCAGGAGAAGTAGGGTCCTCGGCACCGATGCCGATGACTTGCAGCAGCCACAGCCTAGCACCAAAGGAATGGCACACTGGACCTAGGTGCCAAAAGTTGGCAGATGCAATCTGCTGCCCCCTGGAGCCCCCACCCAGAAATGCAATGGCATGCACCTGGGGCAGTGGGGGGGATGGCTGGTTGGCACATGCGCTTGGGTGGGCAGCACTGAAAATGGACCCCGGAGGTCCCAGAATTTTGGGGGTGGAGGGCATGACAGTGCTGGGGGTCATGGGGAGCACATCCATGGCAATTCTGTGGTGCTGAGGGGGGGCATCCATTGCTGTGCCAGGATGGATTCCCCTTAGACCACCTCCTAGCTGGTCTAACCCTGCTATGCCATTCCCTGTTCTGGAATGGCGTAAGTGGGTTATGGCAGCCGCCCCTTCTGGAATAAGGTGCAGGTGCTGCCGTAATCTACTGTTGCACCATGCTGCAGTGGGTTGTGGGTGGCATAGCCCACCTTTGGAACAACCCATATATGGCATAGTGCAAGGCACCTTTTGGAATTGCAACTTGCATTATGCCTTTTGTAAGGTGTGATTTGCACCATGGGGTTTGGCATAAATCGCCCTGCACCAGGTGTAATGCATCTTGGAATCAGGCCCAAGGTGTCATGATGTACCACAGTCCTTAAATGTTACATTTTATCCTTACATGATCCTTGATTTGTGTAAGTACAGGATTTTTTTCTTACACTATTCTTACAAACATGTAATATAGCAATATTTTATACCACTCTACATTTTAAACTTGCAGATTTCTAAGTGTTAAAAGTTAAAGTGTAATCTTACAAAAACCTTGTGTGTACTTAAAATAAACTTGATTCTTGCAGGAAAACTGGCAGTTTGCACATCTTATAACTACACTATAAACTTGCATTTATTCATTAAAATTGCAAGTCTATTTGGCACAAGCTACTGACTTGAACCCTAACCTATGAAACCATGAAGAAAAATGGCAGTTTGTTTATCTGATAAAATTCTTATATAGTCATGCAAAGGACTTTCAAACTTTAAAGCAGCAGGACTAGATAAAAAAAAAATTGGATCTTTTGCAGCAGTTTGTTTCCTGTGCTCTGTTCAGCATTTATCTGGTAATCTTTTTTGTTTTCACTGTACAATCACTCTGTAATTTGTTCTGTTTTTCTTTTTTTTTGTTTACATTTCTCCTCCCCCCAAAGTCGAATTGGAACCCTCTGCTGCCATCCACGCATGCGCATAGAAACATAGAAACATAGACTTTAACAACAGATAAGGACCACTTGGCCCACCCAGTCTGCCCATTTCTCTACCTACTGGATAAGCTGCAGATTCTAGTTAACCAACAGCCTACTTCCTGCCACCCCCCACTACAAATGCTTTATGTCTGTCCCATGCATGTTTGAATTACACCACTGTTTTAGACCTAACAATCTCCCCAGGAAGATGGTTCCATGCATCCACCACTCCCTCTGTGAAAAAAAAAATTCCTCACATTACCCCTGAGCCGTTCCCCCATTATCTTTAAATTGTGCCCCCTTGTTCTTACACATCTCTTTTTCTGAAAGATGCTACCCTCCTGGACTTTGTTGATTCCCGTGAGGTACTTGAACGTTTCTATCATGTCCCCCCATCCCTCCTTTCATCAAGGGTATACATATTAAGCTCTCTCAGTCTCTATTCATATGGTTTCTGATGCAGACCCTGCACCATTTTAGTTGTCTTCCTCTGGACTGCTTCCATCCTGTCTATGTCATTGTGTAGACGAGGTCTCCAAAACTGCACACAGTACTCCAGATGGGGTCTCACCAACTGTCTGTACAGAGGAATAACCACTTCCCTTTTTCTGCTTGTGATGCCTCTTCCTATGCATCCCAGAATCTCCCTGGCTCTCCTTACTGACTTCTCACATTGCTTACCCACCTTTAGATCATCTGATATGAGTACCCCCAGGTCCCTTTCCATTTCTGTTGTTGTTAGTACCTCCCCTGCTATTGTGTACTCTTCTCCTGGAGTTTTGTTTCCCAGGTGCATTACTTTGCACTTCTTTGTATTGAATCTAAGTTGCCATATGTCTGACCATTCCTCCAACCTTGCCAAGTCCCTTCTCATCCTTTCTACCCCTCCTTGTGTATCAACTCTGCTACAGATCTTTGTGTCATCTGCAAAGAGGCATACCTTTCCCTCCAGACCCTCTGCAATGTCACCTATAAAGACGTTAAAGAGGACTGGACCTAGTACTGAGCTCTGAGGTACTCCACTAGTGACCCCCTTTCTTTGGAATGTGTTCCATTCACTATTACCTTCTGTGTTCTGTTGTACAGCCAGTTTGCTACACAGACTACCACCCTGGGATCCACTCCCAGGCTGGCTATCTTGATTATCAATCTTTTGTGCAGGACTGTGTCAAATGCCTTGCTAAAGTCTAGGTAGGCCATATCTACAGCCCCTCCCTGGTGTATTACTTTGGTCACCCAGTCAAAGAAATCTATTAGATTCATCTGACATGACCTTCCTGCTGTAAATCCATGCTGCTTTGGGTCCTGTGCCCCGCTGACCTCCAGGTACTCAACAATTCTTTCTTTCAGAAGTGATTCCATCATTTTCCCTACCACTGAGGTCAAACTTACAGGTCTGTAGTTTCCTGCTTCTGCCTTGCTCCCACTTTTGTGAAGCGGAATCACATTTGCCCTCCTCCAGTCCTCAGGTACCACCCCATCCTCCCATGATTTGTTAAAAAGTGTGGTCAGTGGTGTCACTAGGTCCTCCCTTAGTTCTTTTAGGATTCTGGGGTGAATACCATCAGGCCCCATTGCTTTGTCCACCTTGAGTTTTAGGAGTTCTTTCAGGACTCTTTCTTCTGTAAATGGACTGGTGTCAACCCCCCTACCCAGAGTGCTTCTATTGTCTGGTTTAGGTAACTCCTCCTCATCTTCTTTCGTGAATACTGAGCAAAAGTATTCATTCAGTAACTCTGCCTTTTCACTGTCTCCCTCTGCCCACTATGACTTACAGTACTACACAGGGACAGTGGGAAGGCACAGCACAGGGTTCCTTGGAGGTAAACAAAAGATGTGATGTGACGTGAGGGGGGGGCTCAGCTGCAGATTAGGCAGCAGCCATATTTACTGTAGATCCACAACAGTGGAAATAAATTTTAAATATCTAAAAAACTAAAGATTGCTAGAAAAAAATATTTACAGAAATGGAAACTAGAACTATGGCTGCATGCCTCCAGCCAGAAAGCAGAATTTTGATAATCACTTCCTTATTATCCAGTACTGCTGCTTTAAGAGAACCTGCAAACTTTGCTTCCCCATTAACAGGACTCTGTGTCAAATGCAGTATCAACAAGATAAGGACACAAAGCTGACACATTTAGTATGGTAACAGATGTAGGGCACTTTGAAATAAAAATTAGTCTTACAGTACAAATGCATTTTTTGGTAATTACGTATTCTGCAGTGCTGCTTGTTTTATGGTTTATGTACCTTGCCTCACTGAACTGAATTCTCATTTTTTGTTCATGGATCATGTACTATACTATATTATACAGTACTATACTATACTATACTATACTATACTATACTATATAGCAGTGTCAGTGGCTCAGTATGTAGCACACTCACCTCTGAAGCCAGGAGATCAGAGGGCTGTGGGTTCAGTTCCCACATCTGGTACTTGGGTTAATATCACAGTACTGACACTGTAGTGCAGCATGTGAGGGGTGCTGCACTTCTGAGGTGCTGTCTTTCGGATGAAACGTTAAACCGAGGTCCCATCTGCCTGGATTGGTGGTAGTTCAGGTGGATGTTAAAGATCCCATGGCACTTATCAAAAAGAGTAGGGGAATGTTTTATTATAAACTGCAAGGTCAAAAATAATACAGAACATTGTCAAATCATACATAAAGAAAACTAAGACAGAAATTGAAAAAAAAGATATAATTATTACAATCATACTTTATCTGAATTTCATTCAAAACAAAACTCAAATATGAAACTAGTCCCCCCTTCCCTCGCTAAACAGTAGGGAATAAACACTTGTGTATATATATATATATATATATATATATATATATATATATATATATATATTTAAATAAACAAGACTTTAGCAATTCACACTTAAATAATACACTAATCAGCAGAAAACAAATTAAGGAACCAACTAATAATTAAGAAAATCATATCCTAATACTGTCAATAAATCCTAAGGAGAATATATATATATATATATATATATATATATATATATATATATTATAGGGGAAAATTATAATTCCGTGCCTTTAACCAGAAAAATGACTGTCAGACAAAAGAGTAGTGACACTAAAGATAATCAACCGGACCACCATGTCGACCATAAACAAGGTTCAAATTGATGAAGTTCAACCAACTTCCACTGATTTAAATCTGTACATAAAATATGACACAATTCTTGTTCAGAAATATAATTCTGTTGTAATACTAAACCACACCAACAAATCCAAATCCGGTAAATGAAATGTGCATATTCTACTCGGAGGGTACTATTATTCAGTTGATGAACTAAATGGGGAATAATACCATGAAACAATAACTTTGGATCATCTGTTTTTAACTATCCCAGAAACGTATAATAAACAGATATGTATAATACAAATGGTCAATTGTTTCCAGTTCTAAACCACAGCCTTCCCTAGGGCACAATCTTTCCTTTATGGCTTTGTGATTTTGATTATATTTAACATTTATCTTAGCATGTAACCCCAACCACACCATATCCCACATTTTTTTCAGGTATTCTTTTATCCATGATATACTGGGAAATGAAATCTTGCTCCTTTTGAGAAAAAAAAACCAAAAAGGGTGCTCAACATAATGTATTGACATAATTTCCATATATAATTGTTTCCTTGACAATCGAAGAACAGTTCCATAAGCAATACCCCATTTAATAATCCCATCGAACACTTGTTCCCATTTTTTTATTAACCGTGGTTTTCTTTTATTCTTATGCAGGAATTTGTTCCCTTTCCATTCATTAAAAACTCCCCGAAGTAACGATAAACCTCTATCTCCCCATCCCCAGACCGAGCCCTTCATTAAAGGAAGTAAATTAAAATAAAGAAAAATAAAACACTAATGGATGAACCATATTGATTCCACCCGATTTTAAATCTTTATACAAAATTTCTCTTTTGATGGGGTTCAGTCTGCTACCTCAGAAACAAGAAAAAAAAAAACTCCATCAAAGCTACTTCCAAATGTTTTGGGATCAAAAATACAGCTCTTATATACAGAAAAACTGGTACTAAATATGATCTGATTAAGTAAACCCTTTTTTTTAAAAAAACTTTCCAACGGTTTCAACATCCCAATAAATCTTTCCTTTTTGTAAGTGCCTTTTCCCAGTTATAAGTTGCCATATCCAAACCCCCGAAATATATCCCCAAAACTTTGATTGGAGTGGAATCCACCTGACAGTCCACTAAAATCTCCAGCGCTACCTGAAAACCTTATAAATGTATACATTTTGTTTTCTATATATTCAAACTAGCCCCAGGAATCCTTACTACTGCTGCTATAAGATTACATGCTTTCTTAAAGGAAGCCCCATCTTTGAGAAGTAAACACAAATCATCAGCATTGGCTATAATCTTGCAGTTTTGGGAAACTCCCCCCACTGTACCATAAATATTAGGGGAACACTGTAAAAGCCGTATAAAGGGGTTGATCATAAAAATATAAAGTAGGGGACTTAAAGGACAACCTTACCTTACCCCTCTCCTAATCTGATAACGAGCTCCACAGTTCCCATTTTCATAGGAGACCACATATGCCAAATCATAACATAATTTAATCCAATCAATAAACATATCTGGGATACCATAAGAGGCCAAGCAGTGCCACAGAAAAGAATGTGAAACCTTATCAAAGGCCTTAGCTTGATCCAAGCTTACCAGAAACCCTGTCTGGGCCCCTCATACCGTATCCTTCACTTAGAAATATCAAAGCTTCTGCAATTCATCTTCCCGGTACCGAACAATATTGTTGTGGGCTAATTAAATCACCCATCACCCATGCCAATCTGTTTCCCAATAATTTTGCAAAAAGTTTAAGATCGGTGTTTAACAAAGTAATAGTACACCAATTATTGATGTCTGTAGTGTCACCAGCCTTATACAAGAAAATTAATAATCCTTTATATATGGATGTGGGTAGATGAAGAAAATAATTGTAAGTTGTTAAAAATTCAAAGAGGATGAGTTCCAATAACATTTTATATATTTCCCCTGGGAGACCATCAGAACCAGGGGATATCCCTTTTCGGAAGCTATGTATTGCCTCAGTAAATTCTAATTGTGTAACGGGAGCAATCATAGGGGCCACCTGATTGGAAGCCAATGAGGAGTTGCAGCTGCCCCCTATATTTGGGATGTAAAAACTGAATAATCAACTGTAGAACCAAATGTACTGTGGTAGCCACAAACATTGCCAACTATTTCCAGATATTTCATGAAATTTCTGAAGAGTTTCTCTCTGCTGCCCCTACTGTTTAAATGCAAAAAGCTTCAGATATTTCTGGAACTAACACAGAAATTTCAGGAAATAGCTGGCAGTGTCTGTGGCTACTACTGTATTTGTAACATGTAAACTTATCAGGTCCATTATTCCCTGTAACCAAATGCCCTTGTTGGGAGTGAAGTTCCATAATTAGTTGTTTCTCTCTCCTCTGTGAACAACTAACAAAAGGATTGATACTTGCAGTTTTCCCTTGTGTACCATATGATTGCTCTCTTTGAAGCGAGCGGAGCCTATCATACTGACAAAATCTCATATTAAACTTGACAGTATCAATTTCTTGTGACAAATTCATCTTCTCCAAACTTTGTTTAGTTAATGACAAACCCAATTTATCCCTTAAAACTAAATATTTCCTATAGGACATCCCTGTCGCTGTTTTCCCTTCAAATTGAAAGAAACATAGTATGAGGTCCTTTAAGTCTTCCCACCACATTTTGATGTTATCATATAAACCTAAAATAGTGGCCTTATCTAAAACTAGCTGTTTAAAACCCTCTACTATTTCTAAGTCCTCTAATAGGGAAATATTCAGCCTCCAAAAACCATGACCCGCCTCCCTTTGTATGGGGACAGTTATATGTACCCCTATTAAGGTATGATCGGAAGTCTCTATTGGAATATTCACTGTTTTGTTAACAGGCAACGTATTTTTTATAAATAGGAAATCAATTCTTGAAGACAGATTTCCCCTATAATAGGTTGATGTCTTAGCTCGCTTACTACTCTCTAAAACATCTTTTAATCCGGCCAATTTCACTACCTGTTTTAAAAGGGATTTATCACAGTACTGTTTCCCTCCATCACTACTCTGCTTAAATTTAATATTAAAGACACCACCCCAAAATAACTGTTTACTTGTATATAAATATGGCTGAATTAATGTTAGTAATGCGATCCTCAAAGCTTTCATTTGTGGACCATAAATGTTCATTAAACGATACATTAAAAAATTAATCTGAACATCTAACATAAATGCTCTCCCAGGTTCAATATCTACCAAATGTAGTAATAACACTTCTACTGATTGAAAGCAAAAATCTACCCCACAACATGTCTCAGTTCCCATCGACCAAAAGGAATCACCCCATTTCCAATCTTTCTTTGCTTGTGCTACCTCCACATTTGTATTTAATCGGGTATCTTGCAACATAAAGACATCAAAGTCAAGTTGTTGCAATATTCTGAAAGTAGTCAAACACTTATATTGCGATTTAATACTATTGACATTTAGACATGCCACTTTTAAGTACAGTAACTCAGGGAGGTGGTTTAAAAATCTTTGTACTTGATCTTGTCATTCATTTCTGAACAACTTCTTATCGTTGTTTTGGTGTACATTCAACCATCTGAATAGGTGTCTGTTGAGAAGGAGGCACTTCACCTTCCTCCATTGGTTGTTCCAAATCAACCTGCTCCCCCAATATTGTAAACATTGAAAAGTGATTTGTCAATGGCAAAGGAGACGGGGTAAACCCATTGGAGGCATCAAAACTCTCACCTTTGCTTGGATTACAGACTGGGAAATATCAGTAGTAACACCCACTTCTTTTGCATTATGCTCTATACCTTTCTGCTCCAATAAGAGTGGTATGGACTGAACCACCGCTCTTTTTGGAGAACCCTGGGGGGTAACATAAGGTGTCTCTATAGTTTCCACAAATGGTTGCTGAAACTTCAATACTGGGCAGTGGAGGAAGGGGTTCCTGTCTCTTAGGTAAATTATTCCCTCTGGCCTGATCCTCCACCCTACTCCCAAAATTACCACCCCGGCCCCTACCTTGACATCTAGGAGGAACGAAAGGAGGCCCTTCTGTTCTAAATGGTTGCCTACTTGGGTGCCTTGCCTGAGAAAGAAAGAATTCATGATCTGAAGCATCAGTTGAATTATGGGCTGCCCTGGGACAATTTTGAAATGTATTCTCCTCAGCTCCACAAAGATTGCATACTGGGGAAGGTGAGCATTGAGCTGCTGAATGACCAAGTATTCCACATTGAAAACATTTAATACAGTCATAATCAGTATTTAAATGGTAATAGTGACCCACACTTGTAGCAGCTGTTCGGCTGACCAGCGTAAAACAAAATACATCTGTCCCTCCCTAAAAAAAAGGAGCTTGGTAAATGTTGGATCCCAGTATCAGTTTGTCTTAACTGCACTTGAAAGTGCCAACCCCCAGTCCAAAATCCATTGTCATCCATGATAGGAAAAGGATTCCAACCAGAAAATGATATTTGAAACATCAGCTCCTTCATTACGAAATAACAAAGCCACTGTTTTTATCATAGGTTTTGTAATGGGTATTACAATGGAGTCATGCCAAACCTCCAGTTCTTTCACCTCTTAATACAATTTCCAGAACTTATCTAGAAGTGTCATTGAACAAAAGCTCACATCATAGACTCGGTCCCTGGGGGCAGGTATAAATGCATACACTTCTGTAGGATGAAAACCCAAAGAATCTTTTATCAAGGTTTTATCCACCCACAGTCTATCTGGGGGAATCGGGGCCAAGCCTTTATATTGAAGGCGTACTAAAAAGCAACATTTAGCTGCTTCAACTGGCTTTTAAAACAACCCCACATACGAACCTAGCCTACGACTATCATTTTTTTTGGAATTATGGCTCAAGCTCACCAAAGTTCTCTGGGCATCTCTAAATCCCAACCCATTGTCCATAACAGCTCCTCCTACCAGCTGTAATAAATCTCCTCATTCAGGATCATGTAAATCATCAGCAGCTTGAAGCATTGTCTGTCTTGTCTGAGTGAGCATAGATCCATTCAAAGAACTCACAGCTGATGCACCCTTTGAAGCAGAGCCTTTACTCCATTCTGCACATCTGTAGAAGACAATTCCAGGGACTTAGGCTCATCCACCAAATCAAAGACCATAGCATCCTAGGATTGAGTTAACAAAGCCATTGGTGAGCCAGGAAGGGGAATCAAAGGGTCAGGAACCCATTCCTCACCCTTCAATATCCATCCCGCTCATTTAGTGCTGTATCAGGAGTCCATTCCAATGTATCTTCAGCTGCAGTCACCTCAAGCACTTCCACATCAGGGGCAACATTCTGCAAATTATCCACAGTCAAAAGCTGGTCAGGTGAATCTATAGGTAAACATTTGTTTTTACCATGTACTGGACTCACCGTAGAACATTTACATTTTTTCTTTTCTTCATCCAGTTTAGTTCTACTTAGTTTGAATTCTTGTTCAGCCACCGAAATCAAAGACAAAAGTTGCTTTTCTTTTCCATTTCCAATTTTAGCCTTTCTTCCTCATCTTCCATGCAATACTATACACCTGATGGCTTCAAAGATTCAGCTGATAAATCCATATTTGAAACAGAAGACTGGCCAGGTTCCACATTTAAAACCTCAGCATTCAGCTCTAAAGGTTCTGCAGCAGCACCTAAAGCATGACCATCCCCTTCACCCTCTCAAAGTCTACTGAGGTCCTCTGTCCCTGCAGACAGACGGACAGTGCCACCTGCCTACAGAGTAGGGACATTTTTTTACTAAAATCATAACGAATCAAAATCATAGCAAATCAAAAACAAATCATACACAAGTCAGTATTACATCATACAGAATCATAAAAAAGGGGAAAAACAAGAACATAAATATTTCATATAATCACCCCAAACAAAAAAAGGAAATCATTGGAAACAACTCCTCCCACCTGATGAAATCCGAACAAAAACATAACAATTTTTCCCTCTATCAATAATACATTCCAGAAAGTAATAAGGAAGTCAAAATAAAAAAAAACTCTACCAATACATAAACTAACTTAAAACAATTGATCATCATTCATTATAAAAAAAAATTATCTTTCCTGTTCCCTTCCTTTTTCCTTTTCCTTCTTTTTTCCAACAGATATTTGCCCATAAATATCGTATTAATATGCATAGGTAATATATTCATATACACTCATAGCCATCCCATAATGCAGGCCAGTGAGATGAAACAAATTTGGTCCGTTCCTAAGTCTTAACTGACTTATATCAAAAGATATTATACACAATAACTCTTCAGGAGAAATCATTTGCTGTGCAGTAACAATCTGCACCTACTGATCCATATCCAATATAAAAGATAACCGTGTATTATCCTTAAAGTGCTCAAAGTAGAAATAGAAACTGGATGGTCAATAATACCATAAAATAATAAATCCATATCAGAAGGAATCAAGACTGTTTCCAACAATGTTTTATCATTTCCCAAAATTCATTCACATATTGACATTGATAATATAAATGCATCATAGTTTCAAGTCTGAAATCACAACAATCTCTTGGACAAAACCTCTCTTGAAGACTTTTGTGTTTTTGATTACTTCTAACATTAATTCTGTTATGTAGACCCAACCATCCAGTATCCCAGATGTTGTGTGGAATACGTTCATCAGATATATAATCTGAAATATTTTGCTGATGCACCACAGAGAAACCTGAAAAAGGCAAATCTAAAAAGCATCTCTGTAAGACATCATTATATAAAGCTTTCCTGTTCATAAGTCTAACAGAACCCCATCCTATCCGCCAAACCTTAATTTTGTCTAGAACTCCTTCTCACCTCACTACCAGTCTTGGACATCTCTTGTTTTTATGTTGAAAAATAACAGACTTCCATTCTTGAAGAACCATCAATAATTGTTTTAGAGCTGAAAAGCACCAACTTAACGAACACTCATTTAATAGTGGAACTATATTACTATATACAAACACAGAAAAGAAAAATAGAATTGACTGAATCATATTAACACCACCTGCTTTAATTGCTAAATATAAAACATTCCTTCTAATAGGATTCAACCTACTTCCCCAAAAACAAGAAAAAAAAACAACTCTGCATTTTGTAGTCTCATTTTATAGACTGTATTTTTTAATTATCTACTTGCTACAAGGAAAGTCATATGAGAAGAAACTGGAAAGATGCAGTATGTATTCACTGGATGGCAAAAGAGGAAAATATGTCAGAAACATACAAATGCATATGGAGTAAAAAAGCTTAACTCCACAGAGCTATTTAAGTTCAGAAACAGTTCATCCACAAGGTAACACAATCTCAAACTGGAAGTGGAAGACTTTAGAACAGAGAACAGGAAGTAGTTTTTTTTTCACTGCATGGGTAGGAGATGGCTAGAATAGTCTGCACACCAAGGTGGTCAGTGCTGGGATTATATTGGGGCTCAATATTAAATGAAATGTCTTAAGGGAGCTTTTCAAAAGCAGAAGAGGGAATAAAGTAGGGATAGCTCTGAGGGGGAGATTAAGTTATAGTAGTTCAACATGGGGCTGCAAGGCAGACAAGATGGACTTTTAGTCTTATTAAATTCTTGTTTTTTTTATGTCTCTATGTATTTACAGTATCTTTTGATAAAGCTTTTTGGTCATTACCCTGGCATATTAGAGTTGGCAAGCTAGTTTTGTAATTAAATAGGCTGCTTGGGCTCCACCCAGAGGAAGCTACCAAGTAAGCAGTGGTGGAGTATGGGGGTTATCCTATGTACTGTAGTATACATCAAGTGGCTGTGACTGTATAAAAATAGGGTTTTATCTTGTATGTACTTAAAGTGTCTTCTGGAATGGATTGAACACCACTACTATAGGGTGATATGTGATAGTGAAAGTTAAGCAATGTATAATACAATATCTCATAGCAGTATGGGTTTAATAGATTTGTATTTTACAATGGCTTAGGGAATGAATGTTATTTATGCTATTATAAAGGATATGTGTTAAATGGAATCTGTTATAGTGTATTAGGAAATAACTGTTATATTTACTATTATAGAGCTATAGGTGCTAAGTGGAATCTCTGAAGGTTAGCCTATAATGTAGAGGGTGAAAGGTGGAATGTAATAGTGAACTGTAGGGAACATACATGCAGAGTCTGGAAGTACTGGAGAGCTAAAGAATGAGGGCTGAGGATATAGGGAGCGATAATTAGTGTTTTGGAGTGTTTAACGCTAGTCCAGAAGTTAGTACTTAGCAAACTTAAGGGGGTACTCTATTACTACACTTAAGTCTAAGGAGATTTAAGGAATCTGAGGGAAGTTAAGGGGGAAACATTTCACTACAGTCAGTGTTAAGGAGATTTAGGAGCAACAAGGAGGAAACTAGAAGTATGAAAATGGGGCATGCTAGTACAGGTTACAGTAGGTGGAGGAGTAGCCTTCATGGGGTGTTGGTGGCAGAGGAAAGTAGAATGGTACAGGGGCAGCTGGATGATGGGGGGGCAAAGATGGGCAGAATAGTGGGCTATAATGGATGTGGGGCAGCTGTTTGGATGAACACATTATAGAAACTGGGGGGGTGTCCAATCTGTCACAGGCTGAGGAGACTGGAGGCAGAAGTGCAGTGGCTTGGTAGTGAGTTAGAGAGGGTGGGAGGAGGGGGCAGAAATCTGGAGCAGGATGCAAACCTCCAAGAAGCAACAAGGGTTCAGAACCAAGGAGTAACAAGAGTTCTGAACCAGAAGAGTGGATGAGGTTGGGGTATAGGGTTGAAGAGAACAGACATGCCTGTAGCAAGGGGGAATCTCAGGACAAATGGATGGCCCTAATGCACAGCAGTATAGCAGAGACAGGGAATAGGTTTGTGGTAATGCCTTCAATTGTGGATGATGAGGGTTCAGAACTCAGTAAAGGGGCAAGAGAAGTAAGGGGTAGTGGATGCCCAGGGGACAACATTCAGCTGGAGGAAGGGGGCAAGAGAAATGGTCAGACTGGGTGGGCCAAGCAGTCCTTATCTGCCATCAAGTTCTATGTTTCAGAGGGGCCCGGCAAATAGGGTGGTTGAGAGGGTCACAGCAGTGGAGAGAGATAGGAGAATGGGGCTTGGTGTAGAGGGAAGGGAAGGTGAGGATGGGGGAGAGCTTTGGGGGTGAGGGAGTCAGATATGGGGCAGTAAGAGGGGCAAGACAGGGGTGGAGACTGGGGTGTCATGAAGGGTAAGGATGGAGTCGCAAATGAGCAGGACAGAGCAGAATTTCATAGCAGGTACAAAGTAAAAGGGGGGGAGAGAAATGAAATGGGGAGTGTACTTGTAATAGAAGACTCCACACAAAAAGAGGGTCAGATGGAGAAGCAAAGGGGAAAGGCATAGTCACATTTGGGTCAAGTCCATACCTGGGTTGATGGTCGGTAGGGTGGAACAGTCTATTGTCAAGTACATAATGAGGGGAAAGCTGAAACTGCATGTTGTGGTGCACTTGAGTATGAATGACTTGGTGGGTGAAATGGTAGAAGTGGTAAGAGGGAGGTTTGAGGAATTGGGGAGGTTGTGTAAGGAGGTAGGAGGATCGGTGACCTTCTCTGAGGTACTCCCAGTACCCCGTGAAAGTACAGTGAGAAAAGGAAGGATAGAGGAGTTTAACACTTGGCTGGGGGAATGGTGTTGATCCAAGGTGTACAGGATTGTGGAAGGCTGGGGCAGAATCTGGGGCAATAGTGATCTGTTCGCAGGGGACAAGTTACACTTGAGCAGGGAGGGGCAGGGGGTAGTGAAACAGAGGATAGAGGAGTACATAGCAACAAAGGTAATTTTAAACTAGGCAAGGGGGTGGTGAGTGGGCAGCTAGAATGCAAGGTTTCCAAAGAGGGAGCCAAATGAGTTTACTCCCCATACAAACAGGGATGGAGTCAGAGAAGGGTAAAAGGGGGAGATTAAGATGGGTGGGAAATGGAGTAAGGAAGAAAAGGGTACAACATGGAGAGCTGAGTCCTTGAATGCAAGAAGCCTGGGAAACAAAACCGCCAAACTACAGGTTCTATTTGTGGGGGTGGGGTGGGGGGACATATCAGCAATCACTGAAACATGGGCCAACCAATACCAGGACTGGAACCTGATGATCCCAGGGTATAGGATTTACAGGAGGATAGAGGCAAAGGAAGAGTGGGAGAGGTGGTGATTTACGTGAGAGAAGGAATAAAGTGTGCAAGGGAGGAGGGGGAGGGGTAGAATAGAGGCCTTGTGGAATGCAGTTCCATGACATGAAAAATAAGACGCTCAGGATGGGGGTGGTATACAGGCCACTGGCTCAGGAGGAGGAGGAGGAGAAAGAGGGCTGGGGACAGGGAGCTAGCACAGCAAATTAGGAAGCTGTGCAGGAAAGGAAACACAGTGATTGTGGGGCACTTCAACCTGCCAGGAGTGGATTGGAGTACCCCAACCACCTTGAGTGCTAGAGAACAGATACTCCTGGAAGCCTTCCAGGACAGCTTCCTGATGCAGATGGTTACCGAGCTGACTAGGTTGGGAAATACGCTGGATCTTGTACTAACGGTGAGGCTGTAAGGAAGGTGGGGGTAGAGGACCTGCTGGCAGGGAGAGACCATCACTTGGTGTGGTTCATACTCAACATGAGCAAAGAAGCAGAGGTTACGGGGACCAGGGTAGTTGACTTCGGACAGGCTGACTTTGGAAGGATGGGTGAAATATTGGAGGGGCAGCTGACTGAAATTCAGCCACACTGGGATGCGAACCAGAAATAGGAAAAAAATCAAGTTCGGGCTAGTAGAGGCTACACCTGCACCAGATCCCAGAGCAAGAAGGGAAGGGCTAAGAATCCAAACTGGATGAGTAGGGAAGTCTTAGAAAAGGTGAGGGCAAAAAAAGCAGGATTCAGGAGATACAGGAAATCCAGAAGTGGGGAGGATATGGAGGAGTATATGAAGATGTCCAAAGAAGTTACAAGGGGGGTCAGGGCAGCCAGGGTCTCCAGAGAACTGAGGCTGGCGCAGAGCATCAAGGATGGGGAAATGGTCTTCTTCAGATACATATGGGAGAGAAGGAGCTGCAAGGACCAGATAAATGAGGATTAGGAAAGACGGGGGGTGGGCAGAGAAAGGGGCGGAACAGGCAGAAGCACTAAATGAGTACTTCTATTCTGTATTCACCAGGGAGAAGGACGGGCAACTATCACAGGGGGTTGGGAGGGTGTGACAGATGGGGTAATCACTGTGGGCAGGGTATTGGAAGGTCTCAGGGCTTGAGGGTAGATAAGGCACAATATGCAGATGGCATTCATCCCAGAGTGCTGAAAGAAATGGCAGAGGTCCTGGCTGGGCCTCTAGCAGACCTATTCAATACCTCCCTAGATGCAGGGTGCGTACCACGAGATTGGAGGATGGTCCAAGTGGTGCCCCTCCACAAATGTGGCCCAAAGAATGAACCAGGTAATTACAGGCTGGTAAGACTAACATCCATTGTGGGGAAGCTAATGGAGACAATCATGAAAGAGAGGCTGGTGACCTTTCTGGAAGACAATGGGCTCCAGGATGGTCATCGACATGAGTTTGTCTCAGAAAGATCCTGTCAGACCAACCTAGCTGACTATTGTGACTGGGTAATGAGGGAACTGGACAGGGGCCATGCTGTGGATGTCATACTGTATATTTGACTTCAGGAAAGCCTTTGATTCAGTGCCACATGGGATTTTTGGGGAAGTTGAGATATGTGGGGGCAGGGACTAAGGTAGTTAACTGGATCAAGAACTGGCTGAAGGGGAGACAGCAGAGGGTGGGGGGGAGCTATCATCTCCAAGGGCTGTGAGAAGTGGGATGCCACAGGGATCAGTACTGGGGCCGATGCTGTTTGGAGTGTTCATAGTAGACATCTCACATGGCATCAGGAGTAGGCTCAGTCTAATCACTGATGACAAAAAGCAGGGAGGGGGGTGGTGGTGGATGACAGAGCTGGGTTGCAGGGGTTGCAGAATGACCTGACCAAACTGGAGGAATTGTAGGAAATGTGGCAGTTGGGATTCAATACTAAAAAGTGCAAAGTTCTACCCTTCGGAGCAAAGAACCCAAGGAGAGCTAACCAGCTGGGAGGAGTGCAGCTAGGCACCACCAAGGAGGAAAAGGATCTAGGGGTGGTTATAATGGGAAAAATGAAAAACACAGAGCAGTGCAGGAAGGCGGCAGCAGAGATCAACAGGATGATGGGATGTATTACAAGAGGAATCTCTGCCAGGAGCAGGGAGGTGATCCTGCCTCTCTACAGGTCACTAGTCAGGCCACACCTGGAGTACTGCATGCAGTACTGGCACCCATATCTGAAGAAGGATGTAAGATTACTCGAAGGGGTACAGTGCAGAGCGACAAAAATTATCCAGGGATTGGAGGACAAACCATATGAGGAGAGGCTGAGTGAGTTCAATTGTACACGCTGGAGGAAAGGAGGGATCGGGGGATATGATTGAGACCTTTAAGTACTTAAAGGGGATAAACAAGACAGGTACTGAGAGGTTATTTAAGCTAAGGCAGGGGAGGGACACGAGAAGTCATGATCTTAGATTGGAGGGGGTAAGATATAGGAGGGAAATGAGGAGACACTTTTTCATGGAGAGGGTTGTGGTGAAATGGAACACTCTGCCAGAGGAGGTGGTGTCCTGTAAGACAGTGGGTAGTTTCAAAAAGGGGATGGGACAGGGTGTGGGGAGGATTAAATGAGAAGGGGGGTGGGCAGTTGCAAAGTAAAGATGCTAGCTGCACATTCGAGCAGACTTGATAGACCATGTGGCCTGTCTCTGCTGGCAGATTCGTATGTTTGTATGTTCATAATTGCATATGTCGCACCTGCTTGTTTTCTTTGCTGCCATTTTTAATGTTGTGTTTTCTCCCCTATTCTTGACTGCTTAATTGTATGGTTTCAGCACTGGGAGACTTGGAAGGGCACCTTAAAAATAAACCCTACCATTGCTACTGATACTGTAAACTACACAATTAACAGGTGGCGCTATTTTATGTGGCCAACTTTGAGGCCATGACCAACGACTAACATGCCAAATGACAAACATTAAAGTGAGGAAGAACATGCTGTGCATGTCAGCTCCAAACTACTGATTGAGGTCATAAACTGTCATCCCTAGGTGACTGATTTGCCTACACTTCATCCTATGCACCAATTGATGCCAATCCCAAAATGGAATAGTCACTGGATAACAAACTTATTATTAATAATGCAGCAGCATGCCCACCTTTACATTCTCACAGTCAAAGTAATCGTCATCTCTTTCATGATTTCCTGTTCCTTTTATGTTTGCATTCATCTGTTCTATCTTGTCATAGTGCATACTGTGAAGTTCAAAAAATATTATTCATCTTTATGCATGTCAGCATCTCTCTATTAACAAATTGCATTCTTTTATACCTGACTCTCGCTCTTGCTGTGCTAAATCATATTCAGAGGCGATCTCAGATGGATATTCAGCTGTAATGTCACTTAATGATTACAAATACTTCTGATATTTTGGTCAATACAGTAATGTCTCATCTCTTACAGTTGTACATGATCACTGAAGTAAGCCTTACTTTGGCGCATTATCAGCAACACAGATTGGAAAATACCAAACTGAGACAAAATAACCAAAACTGGTCTTACAGTAGAGTTTTTAGAAACTAAGATACCTCCCTAATTGGTGAAATTATAACCTGGCACTCTGCATGTCAAGCTAGGTCTATATAACTTAAAAAAAAGGTTTTGCAAGCCCAAAGTGCAGTATTTTCCTAGATATCTCCTCCAGAATATTGGCCTGATGGATTCCAGATGCTGTGATCAAAAAGAGTTTTTGAATGTTCCATATTTTCTGGAGCAAAGGCCAAAAAGATGTAATTCTATTCATTTGTGACCTAGCATGCAAGAAAGCACAAATTCCTTCTAGTCAACTATGTATGAGTGTCTAGTAATTTCAGGAGGCCATGCATGAAATTACATCCCACCATACAATCAGTTTTCAAATTGGACAGTCAGGCCACTTTTACATTCAGCAAGTAAATGGAATGATTACTTGACTAACTGAAGGATAGGCATGGCTCATCTCCTAAGTGTAGTGCATATAGTGACTGGAATAAAGAATTCTAATCAGGCTTTCCATCAGTTTCTACTAGCTTGGTGATAGACACCAAGAAAATGTCATGTAAACTTGTTTGTGGCTTTGCCAATGATTTTGATTTGTACTGTTCACAAATTACAGCATATACCAGCTTGAATTCCACTGATGAGGCAGTACATTTTTCTTCTACAACTACCATAGAGTCAGCTTGGATGCAGTCCAGTACTTTGTAATATTTGATTTTTTTTTTTTTTATATTTTCTGTCCTGAGTTCCTGTCTGGTCCCTTTCAGTCCTCAGACTTGTCCAGCCTTGTCTCCCACCTTCCCCGGGACATACCTTGATCCTTGTTCCCCCATGGATGACCCTCATAGGAAGGACTGGCCAAGGCTGACCCCATACCCTGGGACAGAGTTCAGCTTTGTTGGTGAGTGCGAAGCATGGCAAGAGGGGTGGGGCCTGCAATAGGGCAGCGGATGGCATCCTGGGCGGTTGGGGATTTTCACTTTTTTCTCCCCACCCTCAAACATTGTGTAGGAAATGCATCTGACACTGCAGCATCAGAGAGATGATGCTCCCCTCCCTTATACTGCCTCCAGCCTGCACAGGCACCTGTGGTCACCCAGCTGGCAGTACTGTAGTGGAGACCAGAAGCTATCTCATCCGTGAGGAGGTAAGCATCCATGGGATGCTCAACCATCTTCCTCCAGCCCGTCCTCCAGTGACCCAGGCTTGTTTCTGAACCCAGGTCACTGGAGTCACAAGAAGTAGCACTACTGCTGCGCTGGTGGAATGGCTACCTTGAAGCAATTTGGCAGAGTGATTCATTATGCTGCAAAGTACAGTGCAATTCAATGGTTCAGTGTTTGGGGTATAGTGATGGAGTATTAGTGCTTGTGTAACTTGTAGTACTTTTTGTGGCTTTACTCTATTCCCACCCTGAGTAGTTGGTATGTAAGTAGGAATTTGTAGGGAATAGAAGGCCCAGGAATAAGGGTGAGAAGAGCACCATAGAAGGAGGAGGAGGGGATGGAGGGGGACAAAAAAACACTACCTAAGCAAGGAGGTGTGTGAGTGGTGGGATTTAAGTAGAGTTTGTGGGAGGAGCTATTCCCCACATTGAACCTTGGGCTTAATCCCTCACATTCAATATTTGAGGAATAGTGATGGGGTATTAGTGCTTGTGTAACTTTTAGTCATTTTTGTGGCTTTACTCTATTCCCACCCTTGAGTAGTAGGTATGTAAGTAAGAATTTGTAGGGAATAGAAGGCCACAAAAGATACCTCCTCCAGCTCATGGAGAGTATGACCGCTAGCACTCAGGAGAGGAAAACCCCAAGGTGGAGGAAACCTCTGAGAACCCATGGCTATTGGTCTGCCCGTCCTCTGGGCATACTAAGAGGAAATTGTGACACTTGGCCAGCTGGTGATGATTGTTGTATGATATTTGTAATATAAAAATACAGTATGTGATTGACTCACATAAGGCAGCCTGTGCTTTGTGCTTCCATCAGTGCACCCCCCCACCCCAGTTTCAGTGAAGCTACATGATATGTAGCTGACCAGAGGATGTAAGAATTAGCATACATCAATGTGTCAGCAGTGACAAGTGACATGAAACCAGAAGGTAATTAAAAAGGCCAGAGACCTGATTAAAGGTCTCCTGTTTTTTAGTCTTAATTAGAACTGACCCAGCTGCCAGGATATAGGGCTCGTAAAGTTTTATGATTCCTATAAGAAGAACATTTGATACCAACATGGTGTTAAAAGTTGTAAAACCCTTTGATATGCATTGGGAATAGGAACCACACAAGATCAAAGAGAAAATGTTTAATCAAGGAGTCATATTTAGGAAGTGGAAGTTTTGCTGATGTGACATTATTTAATATACCTCCTGCTACAAAATCATGTTTGGAATTTCTAATTCTAGAAAGGAGGAGCTATATGACTTCACCAAGGGGATGGGGAGATGGAGTTGAAATGTATCCTTGTAACTGGGGAATATGACATTTTATTTTGGGACTCTGAGAGAAACTAACCTGAGCACTTGCAGAGGTAATACATTAGATAGAAAAGGTCTAAAAGTATGATGGTAGGAGTTTTTGTTTTGTTCTTTGCCCTTGCTCTTTTATGTGATTGTGATGCTCTTTGATGTTTGTTCTGTATTTTGTCTTACTGTTTTTATCCATTTTTAGTAAACCTATTCTTAAGAGACTGCCTGGGTGTCTGCCAGTTCTTTTTCTTGCATGTGACGTATAGAGATGATTAAGTCTGAAAATTGTTCAAGGGCTTGATGGTGTTACCAAACTGGAAAAAAGTAAGGATATACCTAAGGTCTCTTATAGAGTTTTAAGGGTTCATTTTGGAAGCCTGGCTTGGTGCCCCCGATGAATGATTGTATCACAATCCCCGAAGAGGGTACATATCTGAGCCTGTACATTGGCTATGCTAGCATAAGGTTCACAGTTTGAATCCCCCAGAACTTGAGACTTAAAGTGATTCAGACCCAGAAGCAGAGTGGAGGGTTACCCTGTCTGTTACCTGTTCACACTATTGCACTCTGAGGTTGGCACTGTGGAAGCAGAGAGCCTGACCTGCTGAGTGTGTTTGTGATAGATTTGGTTGACAGCGGTGGGATAACATTGGTAACACAAGCTTTAACTGTTCAGTATGTCAACTTAATACTGTACAGTTCACTCAAGGGTATACATATTAAGCTCCTTTATTATTTCCTCATATGGCTTCTCTTGCAGACCCTGCACCATTTTAGTTGCCCTCCTCTGGACTACTTCATCCTGTCTATGTCCTTGTGGAGATGGGGTCTCCAGAACTGGATGCAGTACTCCAGATGGGGTCTCACCAACTGTCTGTACAGAGGGATAATGACTTCCTGTTTTCTGCTGGTGATGCCTCTCCCGATACATCCCAGTACCCCTCCCAGCCCTCCATACTGCCTTTTCACATTGCATGCTAACCTTAAGGTCATCTGATATGATTACCCCAAGGTCTCTTTCCATTTTTGTTGTTGTTACTACCTCTCTCCCAATTGTGTAATCTTCCCCTGGGTTTTTGTTTTCCAGGTACATTATTTTGCACTTCTTTGCATTGAATCCAAGCTGCCATACTTCTAAGCATTCCTCCAACCTTGCCAAGTCCCGTCTTATCCTTTCCATGCCTCCTTGTGTATCAACCCTGTTGCAGATCTTTGTGTCATCTGCAAAGAGGCATATGTTTCCTTCCAGTCCCTCTGCAATGCCACTTATAAAGACATTTAAATGGACTAGACCCAGTACTGAACCCTGCAATACCCCACTAGTAACCCCTCTTTCTTTAGAGTGGACTCCATTTAAAATTACCTTCTATGTCCTGTTGTCCAGTCAATGTTTTACCCAGGCTACCACCCTGGGATGCACTCTGAGGCTGGTTAATTTGATTATTAATCTTTTGTGTGGGACTGTGTCAAATGCCTTGCTAAAGTCTAGGTAGGCCTGTCCACAGCCCCTCCCTGGTCTACTACTTTGGTCACCCAGCCAAAGAAATCAATTAGATTCATCTGACATGACCTTCCCACTGTGAACCCATGCTGCCTTGGGCCCTATGCCCCACTGGCCTCTAGGTACTCAACAAATCTTTTCTTCAGAAGGGATGCCATCACTTTCCCTACCACAGAGGTCAAACTGACAGGTCAGTAGTTTCCTGTCTCTGTCTTGCTCCCACTTTTATGAAGGGGAATCTCATCCACCTTCCTCCAGTCCTCAGGTAACACACTATACTCCCATGATTTGTTAAAAAGGGTAGTCAGTGGTGTCACTAGGTCTCCCCTTAATTATTTTAGAATTCTGAGGTGAATTTCATCAGGCCCCATTGCTTTGTCCACCTTCAGTTTTCGGAGTTCTTTCAGAACTCTTTCTTCTGTGAAAGGACTGGGATTGACCCCCCTATCCAGAGTGCTTCTGTTAATTGGATTAGGCACCACCTCCTCCTCTTTTGTGAATACTGAGCAGAAGTATTCGTTCAGTATCCCTGCTTTTTCACTGTCCCTCTCTGCCCACCCACCGTCCATTCTATTCAGCCTCACTATCCCTCCCTTTGTCATTCTATGCTTCCTGTTGTACCTATAAAAGGTTTTATCCCCTTCTTAACCGAGTTGGCTATCTTTTCCTCAGTTTGAGCCTTTGTTATTCTGACTTCCCTTCCTGCTTCCATCTGCCTTAACTGGTACAGTTCTCTGTCCTGCTGCTTCTGTGTTTCCTTATGCTTCCTAAATGCTATCTTTTTCTCCCTAACCTTCCCCACCACCTCTTTTGAGAACCATAGTGGCTTTTTCTTTCATTTTGATTTGTTTATTTGCTTCACACAAAGGCTTGTTGCCTCTGTGATGGCAGTTTTGATGTTTCCCCATTGTTGCTCCACCCCTCCTTCTAGCCTGTTTGCTAGTGCTTTTATAAGACACTGTCCCATTTTGCCAAAGTCATCCCTCCTGAAGTCCAGTACCCTCACTTTTGTATGGCTTGACTCAGTAGCTGAGTTTATCATGAACCACACTGTTTGGTGGTCACTTGTTCCCAGATGGCTACCCACTTCTAGATCTGAAATCCTCTCACTTTTCCCATTTGAGGGTATGAGGTCTAAGACTGCTCCCTCATGAATGGGTTCCAAAACTAGCTGTCTGAGGCATGCTACCTGTAGGGCATCAAGAATGGCCCTGCTCTTGCATGTGGCTGCAGCAAAGGTGCTCCAGTTAACATCTGGCATATTCAGGTCCCCCATCAACAGTATCTCCC
Source organism: Neoceratodus forsteri (assembly GCA_016271365.2). Lineage (NCBI taxonomy): Eukaryota > Metazoa > Chordata > Ceratodontiformes > Ceratodontidae > Neoceratodus > Neoceratodus forsteri. The sequence continues at coordinate 321,206,132 of CM028130.1, forward strand.
CATTCTCTGCCATCCTAAGGATGTCTTCTAACATATCCTTGTCCAGTCCCTCCCCCTGACATGGGGGTCTGCATACAACCCCTGTGTGGATTGTGGTGCCATTTCCAGTCTCTAAGGTAACACACAGAGCCTCCTCTCCTCCCTGTTTACTGTTTTGTTCCATTGCTTTTATCCCTTCCCTTACATAGAGAGCTACTCCTCCCCCTCTTCTCCCCTTCCTGTCTCTCCTGTAGGTTGTGTACCCTGGTATGTTAACATCCCAGTCATGGTTTTCTGTGTACCATGTTTTTGTGACTGCTATGATATCCCAGCATCCCTCTTCCATCAAGGCCTCCATTTCAGAGAGTTTATTGCACAGACTATGGGCATTGGTACTCATTACCTTGTATTTCTTGATGGCCTTACCCCTTTTTGTCCCATACCTGTCCTTATTGCCTTTGTCATTTTCTCCATTTACCACTGCCCTTCTCCCTATCAACATCTCTATCTTGGTGTTTACCTCACTTACTACCCTGATATTTTTTTGGGGGGACCAGAATTTCCCTGCTCCTTTCAGTGCCTCCCCTCTTGGCTAGTTTAAGTGCTTGCCAATGAAGCATTTAAACCTATCACCTGGGATCCTGGTTCCCCTCCTGGGCAGATGCAGACTATCATGCCAGTATAGGCCTGCATCACTGCAGGTGGATCCCCAGTCCCCAATGAAACCAAATCCTTTAGCTCTGCACCAGTTTTTCAACACTGATTGAATCCCATGGTGTGGAACACCCTAGTCTCACCCATTCCATAGACAAGCAGCACCTCGGAGAAGGTTACCGTGCATGTTACTTGTCTAAGGCCCCTTCCCAACTCCACAAACTCTTTCTGCACTGCTCTGATCCCTTTATAAGCCAGGGCATTTGTCCCTAGGTGGATAATGACATCCAGTTCCCTCCCCCATGCAGCTGTTATGGTGATCCTGAGGATTCACTCCCTGTCCCTCCAAGCCATGGCACCAGGCAGGCACCTTACCTCCTCTCACCTTTCTCCCCCAGTTCTACCCCCTAATAATGGAGACCCCCACCAGGAGTTGTTTCCTTCCCCTGTGGGGTCCCATGCCACCCTCCTGTGGGTCTCCTGTATGGAGGTTCCCAGCATCCTCCTTGGTCTCCACTGTGGGTGCCTCCATAGAGGAACCACACTTTGCCAGAATGTCATATGAATTGTGGAGAGGTACAACTGGAGGGATGCACATCTGTTCCACCATCCTCACCCTCACCCTCCCTGAGCCCACTGTGGTCCAACCACTCCTCTTTCTTGGCAACCTCTGAGGCAAAGGCAGTGGCCCTGGTGGCCCCTGGGTGGGATAGGAGGTCCCTCAAATCATGGCCAGCTCAGCCTGGAGATGAGCAACCTCATCCCTTAGCCCAGCAGGGGCCATAGTTAGGGAAGAAGATGGCTTCCAACTACAGCGGATACACTGCAGACTACTTGAGGCAGTTGTGCCAGGACAGAGGAGTCCTGCATGAGGGGACAGCCACCAAGCAGAACCTCATGGATGCCATGATGGCAGCAGATGCCCAGAGCACTGAGTCACAGACTGTGACGTAAAGGACCAAACCTTGGTCATGGAGGGGCCAACAACCAGTGCAGTGTCCAGATCCAGTGAGGAGGACAGAAGAACCAGTGCAAGTGAAGGGCCATAGCAGCAGGGGAAGGTCACCAGAATTCTGGAGCCAGAAACAATCAGGCTGCAGATTGAGTTGCGCAGAATGGAGCTGGAGTTCCAGAGAGAGGCTGAGAATGAGAAGTGAGCCACAGAGGAGAAGATGGATCAAGAACAGTGAGCAGCTGAATGTGAACAGCAAGAGGTGGACAGCGAGGAGGAGCATGAGCACCAGAGGTGACATGAACTGGAGAAACTATGACTCCAACCACCAGCACCAGAGCAGGTAAGTGGCTTGGGTTTAACTGGAACTACAGGACTGGGTTACAAATTAAATTCCAAATTGATAGCTGAATTTAAAGAGGGGGAGGATGTGGATACCTTTTTAAATTCCTTTGAAAAAGTTTGAATTTAGGGAAAGATTCCTAGAGGGTCCTGGAGCTTCCAGCTATCTCTGCTACTTACTGAGAAAGCTTGGGATGCATTGGGTCATATGGACAATGAGGACAGTAATGATTACAGAAAACTTAAAGCTGCTCTTTTAAAAAAGTTTAATTTAACTGCAGAAGCATACAGAGCTAAATTCCATAAGCTCAAGAGAAGCCCTGACATGAGTTATGAAGAGCTAGCCACAAAACAATGTCAGTATTTAAAATGTTGGTGGGACAGAATTGAAGCAAACTCTGTAGATAAAATTTAAAATGTTATTTTGTTAGAACTTTTTTTTTGGGCATGCCCAGAAGAGCTGAAATCCAGCCTGGAGGACCAAGATCCCAAAACAGTGCAAGAGGCTGCTGAACTCTCGGACCGCTATGCCAAGAACAGAACTGCTCTGAGAGTGAATGGGGTGGGCATGGCAGTGCAAATAGGGAAAAGCATGCCTTTGAGGCAGCTAAAACCCTCACTGCCTCCACTAAAAACAGTTAGCCCCAGGTTTCAAAGAAAAGATTTCTCTGAGAAAAGAAATGAATGTTGGGTTTGTAAAGAAACTGGGCATATTGCCAGTGTCCTAAAAGGATGAGCAATATGAAAACTGAGACTAGGAATGAAATGGGTTGTTTGTGTGTCCCTGGAAGCATGCCTGTGAACATGAGGGAATACATGCACCCAGTCACGGTGAATGGTGTACAAACATGAGGGTTAAGAGACACAAGGGCATCCCTGATGCTAGCAAAAGGGGATCTGGTAGAGCCTGGTCAGCTTATAGCCAATAAATTTGTAACTGTACAAGGGTTGACTGGTGAGGAGACCACATTGCCACTCACTAGTGTTCTCTTAGACTGGGGTGAAACAGGGGGAACTGTGCAACAGGTGGCTGTAGGCAAAACTTTAGCAGTTAATGTCATCCTTGGCAACAAACTCATACAGAGGATGGTGTGTGCAGTTACCCATAGCCAAGCGGGAGGGGAAAATTGTAATTCTCTTGACCCCATAGAAGCCACTGTGGAAACCATTGGGAGGCTGGTTCCCCAACCTGTGTCTCCTGAAATGGAGACTAATGAAAAGGGGGTAGAAATTTCCCCAGTAGCAGTTAACCACACAGCTACGGAGGGTTACTTCAAAGAAGGAGGGGTGACCCATTGTCAGAGGGTTCGGGATGACAGTGATCCTAAGTACCCTGACACTAGTGCTAGGGACCATAGTTTAGAGACTGGAGGGGACCTGTCCCATGCCTTGAGAATGTGTAAAGAGTTTGCAGCTGCTCGGAAAAGTGACCCTAGTCTAGAGAAGCTGAGGACTTGGGCAGACTGACGGAGGACAGGGAGGTGGTGGTAAACATAAAGTTTATTGGGAAAATGGACTGATGTAAACTCAGGATGCGAAGACAGAGGAATGGGTGATAGGCAAGCAGCTTGTTGTTCCCCAGGGGTATCATAAGCAGTTACTCAAGATTGCACATGATATTCCCATGTCTGGTCATCTGGAAATCATGTGCATTATGCAGCAGTTGGTCCAGAATTTCTATTGGCCCAACTTCACCCAGCAGGTGAAGGAGTATTGCAGGTCTTGTCAGTGGTGCCAAGAAATAGGAATGGCAGGTAAGAAAACCCAAGCTGCTGAAATTCCATTGCCCATAGTGGAGGAGCCATTCCAGAGGGTGGGAATGGATATGTGGGGTCATTAAATACCCCAAGCTCCTCCAGAAAGAGGTTCATCCTGACTACAGTGGATTATGCCACACCCGGTAGCCAGAGGCAGTTGCCCTATCCTCACTAAGGACAGACAAAGTGGTAGATGCCTTATTTGGGATTTTCTGCTGTGTTGGGTTTCCACAGGAGGTTATCACCAATCGAGGGGGTTCCTTCATGTCAAATCTGATGAAATGTTTGTAGGAGAAGTGTAGGGTGGTGCAGAGGTGCATGACACCTTATCACCTGCAAGTCAATGGTCTTGTGGAAAGATTTAATGGTACCCTGAAGTCACTGCTCCAAGCGTTTGCTGAGCAGCATGGAAGGGACTGGGAGAAATACCTTCCCCACCTGTTGTTTGCATACAGGGAGGTGCCCCAAGAGTTGACAGGATTTTCCACCTTCAAGCTCTTATATGTACACCAGGTTTGTGGGCCCCTAGACTTGATCTGGGAGGACTGGGAAGGCAAGCATGCCACCCAGGGAAATCCCATAGTGCATTACATCCTTAGGTTTAAGGAAACACTGAAGGAGCTTATGGGGACAGCCCAGAGCAACCTGACAGCTGCCCAACAGAAACAAAAAGTGTGGTACAACCACAGAGCCAGAGCTTGCTCATACATGGTGGGTCAGGAAGTCATGGTCCTTATTCTGGTCCAGAAAGACAAGCTGCAGGCTGTGTGGGCAGGACTGTACAAAGTAGTTAGAAAGGTAAATGACATGAATTATATCACAGAGTTACCTGACAGAAGATATACAGAAAGAATGTACCATGTCAACATGATGAAGCCATATGCTAATAGGGCTGACATGGCATTTGCAGTATGTAGTCCTGGGGAAGGAATGGACGAAGGAGACCCCCTTCTGGACTTGCTGGAAGAAAGCAAGTGGGAGTCCTCTGTGGAGGTAGCTAAATTGTCTCCCCAACTGGCCCTGGACAAGATCCAGATTGTAAGGGAGGTTTCAGCAGACTTTGTCCCACTGTATAGCGCCAAATCTGGACTAACCCCCTTAATGGTGCATGATGTGGAGACAGGGATACAGACGCTCATAAGGTGGAGAGCATATTGGTTGTCAGAGGCTGTCCAAAAGGACATTAAGAGGAAGGTGGAGGAAATGCTGGATTTAGGGATAATCCAGAGATCCCACAGCCCCTGGGTCTCACCTGTAGTCCTTGTGCCCAAGCCAGATGGCTCTACTTATTTCTGTGTGGACTATCATGGACTGAATGCAGTCACGAAGTCAGACACCCACCTGATGCCCCAGATGAATGAACTCCTGGACAAGTTGGGAGGGGCAACATACCTTACAACTACTGACCTGATAAAGGGGTATTGGCAAGTGGAGTTAACTGACAGAGCTAGGGAGAGGTCAGCCTTCATTACTCCGACAGGCTTATTTGAATTTAAAGTAATGTATTTCAGAATGAAAATCGCCCCGGCCACTTTCCAAAGGTAGGTGAATCAGGTGTTAAATGGTGCTGAGAAGTATGCCGTTGCATACCTGGATGACATTGCCATCTTTAGTGCCAGCTGGGAGGAACACCTGTCCCACCTTAGGGAAGTGCTGGGCAGGATACAGAGGGCCGGGCTCACTGTCAAAGCTGAGAAGTGTCAGGTGGCCGTGGCTGAGGTGGCATACCTCAGACATGTTGTAGGCTGGGGACTGCTCCGTCCCAACCAAGTAAAAATAGAGGTGATCAAGGCATGGACCAGACCAGAAATGCAGAAGCAGGTCAGGAGTTTTCTAGGGATAGCAGGGTACTATAGTAAATTTGTACCCAATTACAGTGTCCTGGTTGCTCCTCTATCTGACCTGGTAAAGAAAAAGATGCCTAAGAACTTGGAACCAGCCTGTGAAAAAACCTTTACCAGACTGAAGGAGGCACTGTGCAGTGCTCCTGTGTTGACAAGTCCTGACAATAGCAGACCCTTTATAATCCAGACTGACAACTCAGACGTGGGTATTGTGGCAGTACTGAGTCAAACATCCAACCAAGGGAATGATCACCCTGTAGTGTACCTGAGTAAAAAGTTACTTCCCAGGGAGCAGGCTTACTCTATTGTGGAAAAAGAGTGTCTTGCCGCAGTGTGGGCCCTAAAGAAGTTATAGCCATACTAATATGGGCAGCATTTTGAGGTATAAACTGACCACAACCTCCTGGTATGGCTGACCCAAATGGGGAAAACTAATGGTAGACTATTAAGATGGAGTCTTGCTTTACAAGGGTATGACATGACAATCTTACATAGGGCTAGAGCGACAGATCAGAACACAGATGGCTTGTTGCATCTATATGAGGAGTGAACTGACTTAGGGAGCTCATCCCATGCAGGGGATAGAGCCCCCAAATTCAGTCTAGGTGGGGAGGATTGTGACACTTGGTCAGCTGGTTATGATTGTTGTATGATATTTGTAATATAAAAATATAGTATGTGATTGTCTCACATAAGACAGCCTGTGCTTTGTGCTTCCATGGGTGCCCCCCCCACAAGGTTTCAGCAAATCTACAGGATATGTAACTGACCAGAGAATGTGAGAATTGGCCTACATCAAGGTGTCAGCAGTAACAAGTGACCTGAAACCAGGAGGTAATTAAAAAGACCAGAGACCTGATTAAAGGTCTCCTGTTTTTTAGTCTTAATTAGAACTAACCCAGCTGCCAGGATATAGGGCTCGTAAAATTGTATTATTCCTATAGGAAGAACATTTGATACCAACATTGTGTTAAAAGTTGTAAAACCCTTTGATATGCCTTGGGAATAGGAACCACACAAGATCAAAGAGAAAATATTTAATGAAGGAGTCATATTTAGGAAGCGGAATTTTTGCTGCTGTGATATTGTTTGGTATACCTCCTGCTGCAAAATCATGTTTGGAATTTTTAATTCTAAAAAGGAGGAGCTAAATGACTCACCAAGGGGATGGGGAGGTGGAGTTGAAATGTATCCTTGTAACTGGGGAACATGACATATTATGTTGGGACTCTGAGGAAAACTAACTTAAGCACTTGCAGAGGTAATACATTATATAGAAAATGTCTAAATGTATGATGGTAGGAGTTTTTGTTTTGTATTTTGCCCTTGTTCTTTTATGTGATTGTGATGCTCTTTGATATTTGTTCTGTATTTTGTCTTACTGTTTTATCCATTTTTAGTAAACCTATTCTTAAGAGACTGCCTAGGTGTCTGCCAGTTCTTTTTTTGCATGTGACATATAGATAGTTAACTCTGACAATTGGTCAAGGGCTTGATGGTGTTACCAAACTGGAAAAAGGTAAGAATATACCTACTGTCTCTTATAGAGTTTTAAGGGTTCATTTTGGAAGCCTGGCTTGGTGCCCCTTGCGAAAAATTGTACCGCAATCCCCAAAGAGAGTACGTATCTGAGCTTGTACATTGGGTATGCTAGCATAAGGTTCACAGTTGGAATCCCCCCAGAACTTGAGACTAAAGGTGATTTGAATTCAAAAGCAGACAGGAGGGTTACCCTGTCTGTTACCTGTTCACACTATGAGGTTGGCACTGTGGGAGCAGAGGGCCTGACCTGCTGAGTGCATTTGTGACAGAGAGTACCCTAAATGCTGATTGGAGTTCTTGTTCTGGATGAGGTATGTAGATCTCGAAGGCTGACGATGTCCATCTTCCCAGTTTTTTGATGATATGCTGTAGGATGTTGTCTCTGGAAGCTGAAATTGCTGCTCCAATTCGAAAGGAGTGACCAGAAAATAAGTGTGGCTCATGCCTCAAACTCTGGAGCAGAATCCTGATATGATCCATAAACCATTTGGTTGTCATAGGTTGCTGGCAACTGGAGAGCAGCAAGGGTGAAGAAGATTGAGAGTCGAGATGAAAGCATCTTAGAGAGTCCAGATAGGTAATGGGATCATATGCATCACCAGTGGAAAAATACTGAATGAGAACTCCTTGGTGCAGTCTATCCGTTTTAGATGTCAGTAGGAGTAATTGGTAGTGATCATTTGCTTTGTGTATATGTGACACTTTGTGGAAGGTGGAGGAAGAAGATGAGGAGACTGTGAATTTGCCATGTCTGAGGAATCCAAAAAAAAGCAAGACATATGGCTGAGGAAATCATAAGTGTAGTTAAGGGAGCCAATGTTTATGAATTGAGCCGATGGAGCAGCTGCCAAAGAATAGGTCTGTCAAGCTTATTACCTAGGTTCCAAAATAGTGTAAAAAAAAAAGCAGTACAGACATAATGTAGATCAGGAGTGAGATGAGTCTCTTTGCAGATGACTCAAAGCTGGGTGCAGTGGTGGATGGGGAGGAGGGGAAGGTGGGCTTGCAGGAGGACCTGGAGGCTCTGGAAAGGTGTTTGGGAAAATTGAAACTAAAATTCAATGTGGGGAAGTGCAAGGTTCTGTACCTGGGAGTCAGAAATCCAGGCCAGGGGTATACCCTGGGAGGAGACATGATTCAAGTCACGGATGGTGAAAAAGACCTGGGGGTAGTGGTAGATGTCAAAATGAACAAGAGACCTGTAGGAGGGCAGCGGCAAGGGCAAATAGGATGCTGGGATGCATCGCCAGGGGGATTACCTCCAGAAAGGCGGAAGTGATCCTTCCACTGTACAACTGCTTGGTTAGGATACACCTCGAGTATTGTGTACAGTTTTGGGGACCACATTTAAAAAGAGACATTAAACTCCTAGAGAGGGTCTAAAAGAGGGATACCAAAATGATCTGGGGCCTGGGGGAGAGGACCTATTGGGAGAGGCTCAAGGAGCTTGACATGTACACCTTTGAGGAGAGGAGGGATGAGGGGACATGAGAGAGGTCTTTAAGTACATGAAAGGTATCAATAAAGGAGGACCAGTCAGGATGCTCCAAAGGAAGGAGGGTGGGGCAACAAGAAGTCATGGATGTAAGTTGGAAGGGGGCAGGCTTAGAGGGTAGAGAAGGAGATGTTATTTCACTGAAAGGGTGGTGGAGCCATGGAATGCACTGCCCAGGCAGCTGGAAGAGGTGTAGACTGTGGACAGGTTTAAGTGGGGATGAGATAGGTACAACGGGAGGGTAAATCTGACCAGGCCCAATTCAGGTGGAACATCTTGGACTGGGGACAGTATAATCCAAGGGGGGAAGGGGGACACCAAAATTGGACCTCAGTGCAGGTTCTGAAAATCGAGCAGACTTGAGATTCCATTATGCCTATTCTGCTGGCATTTTAGTATGTTAGTATACAGCTAGGAAAGAAAAACAAGACATAAGTGTAAAACTGATTTGGACCAAAGAAAAAAAAAACTGAACTTCATGCCTTCAGTCAGAACTGAAAGCTAGGATTCCGACCAGTCTGAGAGTAGGAAACTATATTCATTATGTCAAAAATTTAAAAGTCAGGTGAAGTATAATCAAGGAGGGAAGAGGACAGCAACAGAAAATGAAGGCCCTTCCTTCAGCCATCTCTGATACCACAACCGTTGGTGCTTTCAGGCGTAAGCTCAGGCAGAACCTTGCCACAGATGATAACTGTGACTGCGTTGGCCATTCATGATGACCAAAACAACTTTCCTTCATTTGGACCACCATAAAGCTGTAGCACTTAGTGTTCCACCTAATCCTAGGGCCACCTACCTTTAGAGCACTTCATTGTCCCACCCCCCCGTCTACCCCCTCCCCACTGGGCACCCCTTCCCCTCTCTGTCCCTGCCTTCATGCCCCCTCATCTGCTGCTCTCCTAGCCCCATTGTCTCCAACCTTCCTTAAGTCTGTTCTTAACCCAATATGCAGGCATACACTTCACTATGCCACAGATGTGCCTGTTCTCCACTCTGTTTCTCCCCCACGGGTAGGCTCAACTTTCTGACGCAGGCACCTTTCTCACCAATGCCATTGCAGTGTCTAAATGTTATATCTTAAGCTAAATGCTATCCCAATCTTATAAAGCACACCAATTTATTGTCTACCTAGCTTGTAATGTATTGTTTTGTACCAGTGCAATTTTATACTTGCTTATAATGTAATGCCTTGGAATGTAATGCTATGTACCCTTTCAGTTTTTTCTTGTAACTGACATGGAACCTACAAATGATCATTTGCTCACAGGTGTTCTCCAAGATACCATTAAAAATTAAAACTATTTAATTAAAAAGTGCAGGTGAAAAGCAGGGGGGATAAATTCAGCCCAGTAAAGGCCTTGTCTACATTGACATACCCATCAGGAATATACTTAGAAAAAGATACAAAGGTGCTACAATAGTGCAAGGTCGTGTGTGGGGTAAGGCCTCATTAGGCCATAATCCAGGGTCTAGTGAAAACAGTTGCAGCTGGCTTGGACAACAAGGTATTTTCTGAGCTTCTGCTTGAAAGGGCCTAGCTTGGATTCTGCTATCAAAGTAGGTGGAAGAGTGTTTATCCATTTCAGAGCTTGGTGGGCAAAAGCTCTTTGACCTAGGGAAGAGCGACATTGGGGGATCTTAAAGATCATAGTGTCCAAGCTTCTGGTGGGGCGGTTACATTCATAGGAGGAGAGGAGCTTCAGTAGCCCCATTGGCAAGAGGCCTAGGCTAGCCTTCTTTGCCAGGAGGCAGGTTTGGAATTTGAGCCTGCCTGACAGCTGGAGCCAGTCAGCCTGGGCATACAGATCACAGGTACTATATGTGTAAGCCATGCAGAACCAGTTAGGAGGTGACAGGCTTTATTTAAGGTGACTGTGATTCGGTGCAGGGCTTTGTCCATTACAGAGCCATAGACTACTAGCCAGTAATCGATGAGTGACACAATGGAACTATGTATTGCACTGTTGGGGATAGTGTCAATATAGCACGTCCCTAATAGCGCAAGTCAATTCAGCGCTACCTTATTCGCGCTTGCCTAAATAGCGTAACATCAGTTTAGCATGATCCACAATGGCATTTTTCACATCTTTACTCACTGTTGGCTAGTAGCCCATCATTTGTTACTTGTGTTCGGCTATCCCAGAACAGTATCTCCGAAAGGTGATGGAGACCTCTATCTCTGTTGTGCTCATTCTGTCCCACACTCTAAATTCTTCCCTCATGAATCCAAGTACTACTGTCTAGTTTCCAGGACCTACCCACACCCACAAAAGCAAAGAGTCCAATTTGAATGCAAGGTAATCATTTAATAATGTGTTTATTAGTGTTAGAACAACCATTTCTGTGGCATACAAATTACCCATTGTGAATTAATGTTCTCATAAGTCTGTAGTGGGACCAATGTTTTGCTCAACCAATGTTTTACTCGATCATGGATTCAGGCCTGAAGCTGAAAATTATATGCGACTCCACGCAGGTACTCAGTTTTAGAACGAACGCTGAATTCAGCAATTACTGCAGCAATGCACTTTGCAGCAGTGCCATGCCTCCACAGAATTAGTAGTGCATGAAATACCATGCTCCACTGCATCATAGCAGTCCCACAGCTTGATATCAAACATCAGTCTCCTGTGCCCACCTCCAGCCAAGGGGTGGCCCAGCCAGGTATCCTCAAAGTAGTCAATAATTGGTGTTAGTATATCACCATTACTTTGGAAAAACTCTGATGCAATAAGCTCCTCAAATGTACAAATAACTTCAGGCACTGGTACTTATGCAAGCGCAGGCAGTAGTCTCATATTCAAAGCAAAGCTTGGGTCTGAAATGTACTTAGCACATACTGGTTGATACTCCTGTATTTTTCGCCAGAATGCTTGACACGTGAAAAAAACAGCCTCAAATACATGCAGTTGGAAATGCTGTTTTGAAAGCTTTAATAGCTGCCTGCTCAAAGTCAAGCATGATGGTCTCTGGTCTCAAATTAGGACACAGGATGAGAAGCTCATTAAAGACCCAATTATAGGATGCTGTTGTTCGGTTTGCCATTAGTATACTGTATAAATCAAGGGAACAACACTGTTATTTCTTATGGCATGTATTGTGTACATTTGCTGAAATATTATGGGGCAGCATTTGAAGGTACCATCAGCAAACCAATGATTGCTGTTCTTGAGGTGCTCTAAGTCCTGAGAGATGGTAAAAATCAACATTCTGTCAGCAACTGGCCCCGAATCAAATTGAAGAAATTTTTCATTTTTAACTGTCACACACAAGTCATCAGTTAATTTCAGAGATGCAGCATTAGATGATTCTGGTGGTGGACAGGCTACTGCCCTGTAAGTGCATTGCACTGTTCGTTTTATGAGTGACATAGCAGGAAGCTGGGAAGCAACTGAGGGGCACAGCTCTGCAACAGCCCCAGCAACAATCTGGTGAGTGGTTTCGCTACTTGTTGCTGCTTGTTCCTTCATCCCAGCCACAGCTTTCTTCACCGATACCACTGCAGGATCGGGGACATGATTGTATTCCCCACTAACTTTTAACACAATCTCCCCGTTTAAATGCAGTCTTGTGGTGCAGTGGCCCTTATCATACTCTAGACACTTATAATAGGACTTCAATGGAGTGGCTCGTTTGTGACGAAGCAGAAAGATGTGTAGAAGAGCCATCTCTCCACCCTTCTGGCTTCTGACAAATTGCACTGACTCACAAGCAGACTCACAGGCAGACATGGCAATCAGCTGGGGAGGGTTATGGTTGTCAATTATATATAAACTATTTGATGATTAACCTGTTGCTGCAATGTAGGGATCAGGATGCTAGGTGACAGCGACATGCTATTTTAGATGTTTGCTTAAATGACAGGCACTATTAAATACCAGCACTGTTAAGTCAGCACTATATTGACTCACGCTATAACGGTTACACAATTTTGACCGTATACTGCACTGTTGAAGGCTTCAGGGGTAAGACTCTGCTTGTGCTTATGAAGCAAGCCTATACAGATGTTGACAGCCTTGGCCATGGCGTCTATGTGATTGGCATATGACATGGTGCATTTAAAAGTGACACCCAATTATTTAAAGTTATTAACCTGTTCCTACGAGGCCCCAGACTTGTTTTTTATGCAGAGAGGGAAGGAGCGTTGCCTGTTTTGAGGGCTGATGAACAACATAGTCTTAGTTTTCTTGTGGTTCATGATGAGTTTGTGATCCTTGAACCATCTTTCAGCTGCAGAGAAACTATCCTGGAGACTACGCTCGTGTACCAGAGGGTCAGTGTTACTCGTGAACAGGACCGCATCATCTGCGTAAAGCAGAATTTGGCAGTGACTGGCAGATGGAAGTTGATTCAGGAAGATGTCAAATAATAGGGGCCCCAGAACTGACACCGAGGCACTCCAGAGAGAACTGGTTGGCTGTCCGATAATACACTATCAATCCTAACCTGTTGAGAATGGTTAGAGAGATAGCTTTTGAACCAAGCGACTACATCCTGGGAGAGCCCTGTAACTGCCAGCTTATCTAGCAGTAAGACATGGTTTACCATGTAGAAAGCTTTTGACATATCAATAAATGTCACACCTGTGATTGCTACATTATCAATAGAGTTGTGGATATTTATTTATTTATTTATTGAATTTTGGTAACCGGGTAGGACCACTGAGACAAGACAGTCCCTTTTTCAAGGGCATCCCGGTAAGTGCATTACATTGATAGTGTAGACATTGGTACAAGGAAAACAGACAAGCAGAGGTTAAACAACAGCAGTGTACAATATTTACAATCAAAGATGCAAAAACAAGTAATGTAAATAGACAGTTTCAACACCTAAGAATAACAGATATCATTAAGTTTTTTAATTTTTCATCTTCAGAGATTGGAAGATGAAGAGAGTAGAAAATTTTGATAGAAGTAGTCAGCAGATTAGTAGTGGCATGGTAGAAGTGGACAGGAAGGCAGGGTTAGGGAGTCAGCAGAAGCAGGAGCAAGGGGGGCAGCTAGGTGTGATTACAGTGAGCACTGAAATTGGAATACAGAGGTGCAGGCTAGCATATGAGGAGGCAAGGAATTCCAGCTGGATACAGCCATGAATGCAAAGGGTCACCATGACACGGAGGGTCGTAAGTTTGGCACTGACAGTAGGGGAAAGGTAGAAGATCACAGGGCACATTGAGGGATATGACATTGAACAATACTGGTAAGGCATGGTGGAGTGAAACAATAGACAAGCTTTTGAATGAAGCTTAGAGTGACATAACGTAATTTTGATTCATAGGGTAGCTAACCCAAGGCTGATAGGACATCACAGTGATGATGCTGAGCATTGGTCCCTAGAGCAAACCTACCAATTTTATGGTAGGCCTGGGATAGGTGAGAGAGTACAGATGAGGTTGTAGAGAGGAAAGGAGTAGTAAAGCCCCATACATAAGGAGGGGCAGGAGCATGGCATCAGTAATCTTGCCGCGGGAGGACGATGTAAGGAAGGGACAGATGTGGTAGAGGACATCTATCTTTTGGTTTAAGGTTTTGGTGAGGGCAGTAATGTGCTCATCTAGGTGAGTGAGGGGTCTAAGGTAACATCTAGGTATTTAAATGGCATGACAGTTTTGAGTGCTTCCCAGTGCTTGAGATTACAGCCGGAGGGGGAGAGTTTGTGTGGGCAAGTGAGAGAACAACATGCTCTCTGTTTTTTAATATTGAGGACAAGCTGCCTCTGGATGAACCAGTCCTCAAGGGGGGGAAGTCAGAGGATAGCATGGAATTAAGCCACCCCACATCCTGAGAAGAATGATAGAGGATGGCATCATCTGCATACAGATGAACAGAGACCCCCCCCCACAGTCACTGGGGAGGTCATTTATAAACAAAGAAAAAAGTAGTGAGCTAGTATGGAGCCCTGGGGGACACCACAGGTAATGGTCCTCAGGGCAGATAGGGAGCCAGTCCATTTTACTTTTTGGGTGTGGCCATGAAAGTAGCTTTTGGTCCAGGCCAAGGCATTGGCATCAAGTCCAAGGACTTGCAGCTGTTTCATCAGAAGGCCAAGGTTAACCAAGTCAAAAACCTTGGTCAGGTCTATGAAAATTGCTCCAGAAGCACAGCCATGGTCCATTTCATGGAAAATGTCAGATGTGACTTTAATCAGGGCTGTTAGTGTACTGTGTTTTATTTCCTAAACCCATGCTGGGATGTTAAGAGCAGATGGTATAGGTCAAGACAGTCCTGTAAGTGGCCATAAAATATTCTTTCTTGAATTTTAGCTAGGGGGACAAAATGTAGAGATAGGCTGGACGTTTTCCAGTGTTGAGTAGGGACCTCCCTTGTGGACAGGTACCACTACCGCAACTTTTCATAACTCAGGGAAGGTGCCTGTAAGGAGTGACCGATTAAGTAAATCATGAACAGGAAGGGCAAGGGCAATGGTGCCCATCTTTAAGAATTTAGGTTCAAGAGTGTCATGGCCAGATGAGCTGTCAGCCTTCAGATTTTTGAGGAGATGGTGGACCTCCTTAAGAGTTACAAGCTTCAGGTGGAAGGCAGGGTGGTCCATGGTGACATCTGACAGCAAAGGATCAGGTTGGGGGTTGATGGTCAACCTTGTGAATAGCATTGTGTATCTGTCCAGATTGGTGAAGAACTCGTTAAAGTCAGCGGCGATGGGGGGGGGGTCAGTGAGAGCGACCCCCAGGTCATCAATAGAACTGGGAGTCTCAGGTGTACTACCCATTAAAAGGGAGTTAACCTGCCTCCAGAAATCTCTTGGGTTACTTAGATGGTCAGTCTGGAGTCTCTTGAAGTGGCGCCATTTTGCTTTTAGGATAGAGTTCTTGCAATTGTTCCTAAGCTGCCTATAAATCAGGCAGTTGATAGAAAACCCACTATCCTTATAGGTCTTACAAGACTTATCATGAGACAACATGAGCTGCCTTAATTCCATGGTAAGCCATGGAGCTTTTACACCTTTTGCCCTACACCTCTTTAATGGGGCATGCTGGTCAACAATATTGGTGAATTTCACCATGAAATAATCCAGTGCTGACTTTACATCCAGCAGAGTGCTTATTGTATCCCAATTAGCTTCCCATATGGTATCCACAAAGTTGTTGATGTCAAATCTGGTCATATCCCGTGCAGTGATGATTTTAGGTGGGGAGTTGGGACAGTTATTATGCCACACACATAGGGTTGACGAGTGGTCACTTACGCTGTCAGAAAGTTCCCTTACTGATTTTATCTTTGGGGCACAGTTTGTGACTACCCAGTCCAATAAGGTGTGGTTTCCTGTCTTTGTGTTAGAGCGAGTGGGATCACCTATCAATTGAACCAAATTTGAATCTGTCAAGACATTAGATAGTATGTGAAATCTAGTAGTGCAGTTGTGGTGCTGTGCCCTTAACAAAACCCATGCTGCTGTGGGCACTGTAGTTTATACTTATGTAAGTATTGAATCAGCTGATCCGTGACTATTTTTTCAAGGGCCTTCGATAATGGTGGAAGAATTGAGATGAGTTTGTAATTTTCCCGTAGGGCTCTGTCTCCACTCTTAAAGACAGGTGTAACTAGAGCTGCTTACCATAGCTGAGGAAATTTTGAAAGCCTTAGAGAAGTATTTATAATGTGTGTCAGTGGTCCATTTATGTAGTCCAAAGTGAATGTAACAAATTTAAGGTCAAGGGAGTCCCCACTGAAACCTGACTTGCCTAAGACCTTTGGGAAGTATTTTCAAGCTTCACTTGTGATGACAGCTCTGAAATGGAACGTCAGATGGGAGGGTAGTGGGTTATCAGAGCTGGTTCTCAGAGGGGTGGAAACAGGGGGGAAGAAGTCTGGTGGGAGCACACTGCTTCGATTAAATGAAAGCATTATTGAATGAATTTGCTATAACAGTGCGGTCAGTGGAGGGTTCACCATTAATGCTTAGCACTGTAAGTGCTGCCTTGCAATCTTTCTCAGTGATTTATCTGATGTTATCCCAGAATTTCCTGCCATCATTCCAAGATCTGTTTAGGGCTTCCTTGAAATATTAATTTTTTTGCTGCACGTATGGCCCTTGTACAGTTATTGCACACTGTTTTGTACATTTGAACATCAGCCTGCTTACCCGATGCTCAGGCTCCGAGTCACAGGTGGTCCCTTATTTTCATTTGTTAAAGAAGGGCTGGGGAACACCATGGGTTGCTTCAGCCCTTGACTTTGTGTTTCTATATGGGAGCATGCCGATCACAGATGACATTAAACAGCCAGATGAATTGATCAACAGCTGCATCAACAGTACTGGAGGAGTAGATATTATCCCCATTTTGTTGTCTGAATTCTGCTTTCAGCATCTCAAGGTGTCCAGGTTTGAGGACCCTATTTATAACTGTTCTGGCTGGAGGTTTGGTAAAGTTGCTAGCCCATCTAAACAGAACATGTGAGTGATCACTGTAGGCATCAGGAAGAACTGTGGTCTGAGAGATGTACTCAGGCCAGTTGGATAAGACCCAGTCCAGTAGTGTGGAGGTGCCAGTATTGTAATTCATCATGGTAGTCGGGGCAACTAGCTGAGTGAAGTGCACTGCAGATATGGCATCCCGTGTGGAATCCGTGAGTGAACCCAGAAATGAGATGGAGAGTGATAGAAAAGGATGGTGTTCCAAAAAACAGGCCAGAGCTGGGGTGTTGATGGGCATAGATGGATGACGCTGTAGTCATTGTGAGCACTTGGGAGCCTCAGGGCAGATACAACGAGTGTGGGCTTCTCCACCAAAGGTGCAAACATGCAGCAGGGTACAGCCATAGACAGGACAGCCATATTCGTTAATGTTATTACACACAGCCTTTCCACCAAATTACTTGACAGGATGGCCACAGAGATCCACACGGGAGGTGGGATAGGAGATGGTATGAACCAATCTGACTATTGACTTGGCAAGAGAAATGGGCTGTCTGTCGGAGTGAACTAGGTTGGTAGGAGAAGTAGATGAGGAAGCTGACGTAGGGCAATGGGGGGCAAAGTGATTGAATGACTCACACAGACAGCAAGAATAGGCACGCTGACCAGCAAAATGTCTGCAAAAAAGCTCAGTGTCTAGAATGGCCCAATTAAGTTTGACAGCACAATTTCTAAGGAATGCGGCTACTTCGGCTGAAAAGGATTTTTGATATTCATAAAAATGCGCTCCCCTGTACCGGACGCTAGGTCAGTAACGAGGTACAGGTATGAGTCAAGCTCCTTGCATTGTGATGGAAATGCTGAACACAGAATAAGCTGAAGGCCAAAATAAATTCCAAGAGTGTTAACTTGTGGAGAAGGCGGGGGTCCTTGGATTTAAGAACTACTGAAATGTCACCTCAGGATGCTCTCCAATTTTCCACAACATCTTTTCTTTTTTTTTTCGATTCTATTTGTAGCCCTCCAGCCTGGAACTCTCTCAGGCCACTGCACTCACCATATGAACATATGAAATTTGCCAGCAGATAAAGGCCTAGAGGTCTATCAAGTCTGCTCAAATGTGCAGCTAGCACCCCATATTCTGCAGCTGCCCCTCACTTCAACCCTTCTCATTCATTAACCCTCCCCCTCCCCCTTCTCCTGTCCCATCCCCTTTTGAAGCAGTCCACTGTTAAACTGGATATCACTTCTGCAGGTAACACATTCCACCCACCCACCACTCTCTCTGTAAAAAAAGTGTCTCCTCATCTCCCTCCTGAACCTTCCTCCCTCCAGTCTCATATCATGGCCCCTGGTGTCCCTCCCCTCCCTTACTTTGAACAGTCCCTCTGTACCTGTCTTGTTTATTCCTTTCATGTATTTAAAGGTTTCAATCATGTCCCCCCTGTCCTCCAGTGAGTACATGTTCAGCTCCCTCAACCTCCTCTCGTATGAAAAGTCCCCCAGCCCCTTGATCATCTTTGTCGCCCTGTGCTGCACCCCCTCCAGTAACTTAATGTCCCTCTTCAGATATGGGTGCCAGTACTGCACGCAGTGCTCCAGGTGCAGTCTAACTAATGACCTATACAATGGCAGAATCACCTCCTCCCTCCTCGAGGATATACCCTTTGCAATACAACCCAGCATTTTGTTGGCCTTTGCAGCTGCCTTCCTACATTGTGCCGAGTTGTTCATTGACCCTGTAATGAGCACCCCCAGATCCTTCTCCTCCTCTGTCTGGGCTAGCTGCACTCACCCTAGCTGATAACTCCTCCTTGGGTTCTTCATCCCAAAATACAGCACCTTGCACTTTTTGGCATTAAACCCCAGTTACCAAGTGTCTGACCAGGTTTCAAGCTTTGCCAGATCATCCTGCAACCACTGCCATCCCCCTAGGTCATCCACCACCGCTCCTACCTTGGTATCATCAGCAAACAGACTGATCTTGCTCTTGATGTCCCATGATATGTCTGTAATGAATATCCCAAACAACACTGGTCCCAACACTGAGCCCTGTGGAACACTGCTCATCACTACCCTTGAGTGTGAGAGCTCCCCACCCACCACCACCCTCTTTGCCTTCCGTGAAGCCAGTTTCCTACCCATCTCACCAGCTTTGCACCCACCCCTGTGCCTACTAACTTACTTCCCAGCCTTCCATCTTGCTCTACCACCCACTGTGTTCCCCTGCCATCTTCAAGTTCGGTATGACTCCCCAGGTTGAGGGAGGACAACCCAGGGAGACCATGGGGGCAGTGGAGGGGAATCAGCATTGGGTATGTGGCACTGGCACTGCAGGGCTGCTGCCTATCCAGGGCTGGAGGGGTGTTTCTTGTGGTTAGCCCAAGATCCCCCCTCACCCCTGCGTGGTGCACATCTGATGCCAAGGCACATGGTGACCCTGCCTGTGTCAGCCATGCTCTTACATGCAGCCTGGTGGCTCGATGGTACCTCCAGTCTCCACCAGGGGTCACCAGAGCACCAGGCATCCCTAGCCCTCCCAACCGGAGAACAGAACTGCCTGGAGGCACTCAATCCATCTCCATCCCCTGCCAACCCCCAACTCCCGAGCTTGCTCCTGAACTTGGGACGCTGGCATGGCGCAAGGTGTGGCATTCAGTGCCTCAACCCTCAGTACCACCGGGCCGGCTTCCACAACATCTTGAGATGCAATTAGAAGAGAAGCTAGGTTGACATCCTTTTCATCTAGGATGTCCCTACAAGGATGAGCAGGAATGAGGTGAGCAGGAGTAATTATGGGAGATGAGGCAGAAGATGACATACCTGTAGGCAGTGGAGGAACTGGTACAATGGAAGTTGAAGCAGAAGGAAGTGAGGATGGAGGAACAGGAGTAGGTAGTACTTGACTCATGCTAGGAAGCGGGTGTTGATTCACTGGGATTGGAACATTGGTAGCTGGAGGAAGGCGAGTCTCAAAAGCAGACATACGGGAATCCAAAAAAGAAACTGAGATGGAAATCTGGGCCATGAAGTCTCAGATTTCAGCTAGAGAGGCAGTAGGAATGGACTGGCCATCTTGGTCTTGAACTCGGGGATGGGAAGGTCCAGCTTGAGAAGCAATGAAGAAGTCAAATAATTCTTGCTCCCTGGTCGAGGTTACATGGGAAATACCACATTTTTTAAGTTCTGCAGTGAGACATGGAACTGTCTAGTCCAATATGGAAAAGTTAGCTTTAGACTTGCATTTCTGGTGTGCAGGGACCGGAGCTGTGGTATGAGATGCGGGTACGTCAGTACTGACTGATGGAGTGGAGGATGACTCAGCAGACAGGGTTGACTCCATAGTATAATGAATGATATTCCATACAGGATGGAGATGGGGCACCTCTGGTAAAAAATGCAAAGCACAGCAAGAGGGAGACCTGTGGGCAAATAAGGGGAATAGTAAGTAAAATTAACCTAGGCTCCCATCCCAAAGATGGGGTACATCTTTTACTGAAACTCAACAGGCAAGGTAAGGGATAGAGACTAGGCAAGTGGAGGAAGAGCACCATCTTCCGCCTTAATGTTGTAATTCTTGCATAGGTAGAAGGTGGAGTTGTTCAGTAGTAGTAGAAGTGTAATGGAATTCCATCCCCAGTAGTCAGGGGAAGTCTACCTTCCTTTAACACCTCAGAAGGCACTAGTTAGGGATGAAATCCAGAGTACTGCTGATATGAGCTAGCAGAAAGCACAGAACTCTGCTGTAGAGAGAAAGTAGATTAGGAAACTGAAATTAGCTAATTATGATGAATAGTACATAGGTATGGGAAGACATACGTAGTATGATAGGAATGGTAGGCACAGAAATAGGCATTGATATATAGAAGGAAGGGTCCGGACTTGGAAGCAGTAATGATGTAGGGAGAGGAAAACCCCATTGTAAATGGAAGCATGTACCAAGGAAGAGATTTATGTGGGTGAAGGTGACTGAGGTCATAGGCAGCAGGAGCAGTTAAGTGGGAACAACTAGGTTCAGAGGATTGGGAGCACCCCCAATGTCCTGAGGCATTGTAGCGAAAATGTTCCTGCAAAGAGACAGTTACCACAAGAATCTGGCTAAGAGATAGGAAGAATATTGAAATCAGGAATAATAATATAGTGTGAACACAAGTGCTGTAACTGACAATTTTCAGTGGTACTTGAGGTACAAGATTACAGCATGCTATGGTGGAAAATGGTTGAAGGAACCCAATGCGAGTGTGGACTGATATGGAGGAAAGAGACTGATGATTATAACTTCATGGTTGCTTGATCTCAACGGGTTAAGAGCCAGAGGGAGCATCTGGGGATAAGGAACACTGAACTGCAGTGGAGCAGACAGCATGCTGCAGAACCGGAGGAGTCAAGGAGGAGAAAGGGATGCTTGTAGGGAACAGATGGCAAGCTGGCATGCTTCATGAAGGGACTGGAAGGAAGTCCTGGAAAAATGGTTGGGAAGGAGCCGGGGACTCTTGTAAGCACCAAGAGTGAGAGGGTGATGGAATGCTGCGGAGAAGCCCTAATGAAAATATGGAGGGGGGGGGACCCAAGATTTAGTGGGATACTGATAGAAGTGGAGGAAGGGGTGGGCAGGCAAAATGGGCCTCTGAAGAGAGGAGACCATATAAACACAGGAGAAAGGGAAGATAAAGGCACAACACAGAGAAAAGGCAACAATGAGAGAGGAGGGGGAGATGCATGAAGGAGGGGAGGAACAAACCAGACAGCAGCAACAGTAGGGTACTAGAGACAGGAGGCACAGCTACATAAGTCATGCTGGGAGCTCAAGGAAAACACACTCCCTAAACAAGGAGGTGCGTGAGTGGTGGGATTTAAGTAGAGTTTGTGGGAGGAGCTATTCCCCACATTGAACCTTGGGCTTAAGCCCTCCCATAATTAGGCCCTTTTTTCATGAAGTATTTTGCGATGTCTTTTACTGCACTGCATCCCGGCTGTCACTGTTGTGTGTTGGCAAGTGCTTTGCTTTAATGCAGAAGTTGTCATGCTCTCAGGTTATATTAGTAGTTGGCAAACAGACCCACTCTTCTCATTTCTATGAAAATCCAGAAATATTTATAATAGTTCAGGCTAAGGAAATGCATTTCAGCTTTTCCTGTTCTGCAGGGTTGAGCCAGGTTGGACTGGCTAAATTAAAAACAAAACTAGAATAAAAAATATAATGAATTCTACAAATTTGTAGTGCAATCAGTTCAAAAACACAGTAATTTTATACAGCTGTGCAAGGCCAACTGTATTTAAAAATGGAAGTGTGAACCAATGGTTTCATTTTCTGCCAATATCATTGCATGCCTAATTAGTAAACAATTAATTTATTTTCTTTATCTTGTTTGCATTTCCAACGGTTGTGGTAGTAGGGAAATATGGCTTTAGGATTTATATCCCAAACCCCCAAGCAGCAAAAGGACAAGACCACACAAGCAACCAAAATCATTATCAAGAAAAAAAAACAACATGTAACTGTTTCCAGAAGACACAATAGCAGTAGAACTGATGTTCAACCTTTTTGGATTTGTGTTAGTGTGGCATGCACACCACATGACATGGATAGTCACTTCTGGCTGCACATAGAAATCTATGATACTCAAATCACAGCACTACTCCTGTCTGCAGTAGCACCGGCCTCTGCAACAAACAGGTACAAATCCATGATTCCCAAATTACAACAGTTCTTCTGTCTGCAGTTCTTCTGTATCAATTTTAAACATTCATGATACTGAACAGCATGGTTTAAGAAGGGTAGAAGTTGCCTTACCAATTTGCTGTCCTTTTATGAGAACATTAGTGAGTATCTGGACCATAATATTCCATGTGATCTTATTTATATTGATTTCAGTAGAGCATTTGATATTATGCCTCATATGGCGCTTATTTCTAAATTATGTGATATTAACATCAATTGTCATATTATTAATTGGATTGGCAATTGGTTGAGAGACAGGACACAGTGTGTTGTCATTGATGGATTTAGCTCCAAGGTAGGATATGTTTCTAGTGGAGTCCCACAGGATTCTGTGCTGGGCCCTTGTCTTTTTCAGGCATTTATTGCCAATTTGACTGATGAATGCCAATCTATTTATATTAAATATGCTGAAGATGTAAAAATTGGTGGTCCATGTTTAGATATTATATAGTCTATCATCATACAAAATGATCTAGATAATATTACTCCCTGGGTAGACAAGTGGGGTATGAAGTTGAATTTGAACAAGTGCAAAGTTATGCATTTGGGATCTAACAACCCAAATTATACGTATCAATTATATAGAACAAATTTAGTTAGTTCCTTCGATGAAAAAGATTTGGGTATTAGCATCTCCAATGACATGTCTTATAACAAGCATATTCAAGATACTATTAATAAATCTACTAGAGTAATATGGTCTATTTTGAGTAATATTAGTTCACGTAAACCTGAGGTCCTTGTACCTCTGTTTAGATCCTGTGTTAGGTCCCACTTGGAATATGCTGCTCAGTTGTGGTTTCCTTATAAAAAAATTGTTAGTAATTCTTTGGAGAATGTTCAAAGATGGTTTACAAAGAAAATTTTGGGATTAAAAAATAATATGTATAATGATAGACTACAGATATTAAAATTAATGTCTTTATCTACTCGTCACCTTAGAGGTGATTTGCTTCTTCTTTTCAATATAATTAAAGACCCTGCCCTTAAGACTGTTTTAAATCTACAGTTTAAAGACTATTCTCATAATGTAAGAGGTAATTCCTTACAACTAATAAGGAAAAAATCTAGGCACAAAAGCTGACAATATTTTTTTACATTAAGAGTCGTGGGTCCTTGGAACAACTTACCTATTAATGTTATTATTAGAGAAAATAAGAACATTTTTAAATACAGACTTGATCAATTAATTTGCAATGGTTTTGCTTTATCATATTACCCTTTGGCTTAGTATAAGAGCGTTATGGGCTAACTCCCCCTTGCTCTTTTCATAACCTTAGTATGAACCTTAGTATATCCACAAGTATTCATGCGCATTGTAATACATGCACACATTTCTGCTTCTGTAGCTACAGGTACTTGTGCTCACTCTAATACATACACATCAACTTCTGGCTACAGAAGCACAAGCACCTGTGGGGCATGGTCTTCTGTATCTGCAGCTAGAAATGCATGATGCCCAAATTTTAACAGTACTTCCGTCTGCAGAAGTGCCAGCCCCTGTGGAGCCAATGCTTCTGTAGCCACAGTGAATCATGCACACTGTAAGGCACACACACCTCTGGCTTCAGAAGTACATTCCCCTAAGGTGTAAAACATATGGTACACACTGACTTTTTAATACCAGGCATTTAGCTTGCAGGTTGCTGTAGTGCCAGGTGGTAAGCTAGCAGGGTATGCTCTTATACCATGTGATCAATTAGCAGGGGTTATTATTACACCTGATCTTCAGCTAGCAGGAGCTGGGCTTGAGCATTTCACAGAGGTCCGCCATTCGGCTCCCAGGATATGGAGCACATGCCACTTGGCATTCATGGGTCCAAGGTGCTTCATTGACTGCAAGGATAACTGGGTGTCTACCTTACCATTCATAGGGAGGGAGCAGCAACAGTGGCCCAGATTGCTGAGGTGGAGGGAAGAGGAAAGGGGCAGGGGAAGCAAGCAGGTTTTGCTGTAAACCCAGTGAACAGCAAACAGGAGATACTGTTACTCAGGTGATTAGCTAACTGGGGATACTGTCATCCTGGTGGTCAGCCAGCAGGGGACGATGTTACCCAGGTGATCAGCAAACAGGAATACTTCTTCTCAGTTGATCAGCTAGTGGAGCATGTTGTTATGTATGGCTGTCAAATAGCAGGGGTTGCTTTTATACCAGATGGTCAGCAGACACCTGCCCCCAACTGTAGTGTTACTTCTGTGATGCAACTTAATTCTTATAAACCTCAAGGCCAGCTTTTAAAATGTAGGTCAGCTATTAGAACTGTTTCTCTGATATGGCAGGCAGGCACTAGAATATGCTGCTCAAATACCACCAAAGTGATCCAACATTGATGCCCCATTCCTTCTCCTTTCCCCTAGTTTTATTTATTATTTTTTAAAATGTTTTAATAAATTGTTTGAGCCATAAAGAGAAACGCAAACAGCAAAAAATAAAAATAAAACTGACAGATCAAGAAAATACATTATGATGAAGAAAGAAAAAAAATTTAAATAAAAATTAAAAACAATTATATGTATTTCTGAAGTCTTAATCAATTTTAGTTGTTAGATTAGTACATTTTTAAATTTACTTTGAAAACATTTTATGCTTGAAATCATTCTTTATTAAAACTAGATAATGTATAAAACAGACTTATTTTGTAAATATATTTTATTGAAGTACTGCAGAGATACAATACATATTTAACAGGTCATAACAGTCAGCATTGATAGAGGGTAATAAATGAGCAAGCGACTTTACAATAAACACATCCAAACATATTAAGTAGTCCTGAGAAAGTATCCCCAGACAGAAAACCATTGGTCCGTTGTGGGGACATGTGTTTTTAGTGGTAGGGTGTCATAAGTTAGTATATCAATAAGCTGACTGTATATGTAAGCCCTCCTCCCCATGTACAGTATAGGGGTAAGCCTAATGTTAAAATATTGGGGAGGAGGAACTCCACAACCAGAGAAAACATAGTACAAAGAATACATAGTTCATACCTGGGTTATGATGGTGCCACCGCAGCAGGCAATGGAGGGGGTGCAGTAAGCTGGTGTAGAAGGATATCTCTCAGGGAGCTGGGGGAAGCAAGCTGGTAAGCTCATTAACAAGTGTGGGAAATAAGTCCAATGTCCAGATGCAATTAACAAAGTAAAATTTAATGAATTTAATTAATAAAAACAGGGTCACACACCATGGAGCATTGGGAACAGTTTAACCTGGATAATTCTTACGGGGCAGGAAATGCCATTTATTTCAATGTAGATCCAAGGACTTTCACAATGCTGAAATAACACTTTGGAGAGCCGAAACTCCCGCCTGATAGAGACTGTAGCACACAGTCTCCCTGCAACACTCTAGCCTCTACACTCCTGCACTACACTTTGTGGTCCTCAAAGCAGAAATTCAGCTTCACTGCAAATATGCAAGGTGCGTTCCCCTAACCGGCCTGGGTATCCTGATCTCTACTTATTCCTATGATGGCGACCCTACAGCAATGGTGCCCCACATATACGCCAGCTTCTGAAGGCCTACAGGCCTAGGGAACACTCTCATGGAGCCACTCCTTTCAACTCTTCAGCCATACCTCCTACTCCACTGAACACAGGCTTAAACCTGGGGACCCCAGAGGCAGCTGCCACCACTGCCTCCCACAATGGAGGATCTCACCACTGCACTGCACTTAACCTATGGCAACCAGTGGGCTCCTTATTGGGACACCCTAGTGCTGGGGTCAGGAGGTAGGCTGCACACTTTCCACTGGGTCCCAGCTCCCATCTCCTCCCCGGAAAGTCCAACCTTCATGGTCCAGAGTGACCCCGACACCCATCTGCAGCCACTACCTGACACAACTCAAATGGACAGGGCAGTTGATTGGGATGGAAATTGCCCCATGCTGACCCTGAACCTCAGCCCTACAGCTGAACCTCTTGCCACTTTGGCCGAGGAGCCCTACCTCCCACTCCTGGACCTCCTCGAACTCCCCCATTGCACCAAAATCACCCATTTTAAGGAACTGCCAGCACCCAGCTCCACCTGCTTACAGGCAGAACTGAACATCAGACAGTCTAAAATTAAATGGTCCTAACTAGTAAGCTCCCAAAGGGTGCTTGCATATAATTGGAACAGCTTTCTTAAAAATGAATGATGTATCGGGGATCTCAAAATCAGAACAACCCCACTAGATCTATCTGCTAACGGGCGAATACATTTAATCAGATACACAAAGTAATGGTTCCCATGTACAGTGAAACCTATGTTCTTGGCCTCTGGAATTGAAGTGATAACGCTCCAGTTTCTAGGAAAGTAATAAATTATTTAACCAGTATGCTAAAGTGAGTAAGGAGAAGCTCATCCAATGTTTTGTGCTGTTGTTTTCCTTGCATTAATTAGTGCTATTCCCCACAGTCTATGCATGCTTCTACTGCCACTAACAGACTACTGTAAGACATTTATACCCAGCATAAATTCTGAGGAACTATTGGGGAATGAGCACTTTAAGATCAGTTTAATTGTTCTGTGCTTATCAACCCAAAATGGTGCTATCTTGGAGCAGGTTAGTGCCATATGTACAAAATCCCCCTCAGTTACCTTACATTTAGGACAAGTAGAATCATAAGAATTCTTGCACTGGTGAAGCTTTTGTGGTCTTGTGTAAGGTCTGTAGAGGGTGTTTAACTGAATCATTCTTAATTTATTAGACCTAGAGCATGCTTGTACATGTTTAATTGCTACCTGCCACATGTCCTCCCATATTTGCGCATTAAAATCCTCAGACCATCTCTCCCACACTACTAGCCAAGGGGAGGGTGATGCTCCCACAAACAATCTGTACAGCGCTGTAAGGGGTTTGGAGTCAGATTGAGGTCGAAAGAGTATTTCTTCTATGGGTGATGAACCTACATTATGTTGTGCTAAACACTGTCTAATATGAGTAAGTATAAGTAAGGCTGGAAGTATGTAACCTCAGAGTAGTCCAGTCTCATAATTTTCACTTTCAAGTGTTAGCAAGTCCGGCATTATCTCGCCAGGCTCCTGTGCCAATAATGCCAACTGTGCTGTCCAGTAGTAATATTTCATATTGGGTAGTGCTGAACCCACAATACTCAGAGGAAGCTATAAAATAGTATTGGATATGCAGGCATTTTTTCCTCCCCAAAACAAGCTGTGTAAGATCCCGTTAAGAGATCTGAAGAATTTTTCAGAGACACGAATGGGTAAGTTCAGAAAGAGATATAAACATTTGGGTAATATTTTCATTTTTATAGTATTTACCCAGTCTGTAAGACTTGGTGGTAAACCTACCAAACACTAACAGTCAAGTTTTATGGAATTAAACAGTTTAGTATAGTTGATATAGAATATTTTGTGGCTATTGTTGGTAATGTTTACTCACAAAAATGTTATTGTGCTGACCAATACTCAGATAAAATTTGATGGACTTTTGGAAGACCTTCATTGGACTTTCACAATTATATCAAAAGGTCATCAACAAAAAGTTGATATTTTGTAGTGATGGTGGCCAGACTTGTAGCTTGATACCTGGAGGTTGGTCCTTACTGTCACAGTCAATGACTCAAGAGGTAATATAGTATGTATAACAGTGGGGATAAGGGACATCCCTGCCTGGTTCCACTAAAGAGAAATAATGTATTTGTAAGCCTGCCATTTACCAGGATCTGAGCCATGTGTGACTGGTACAGTGTTGAGATCCATTTTAACATATTTTCTCCCAAGCCAAATTTCTTGAGAGTAGCAAACGTGCATCTCAACTTCACACAGTCAAAGACCTTTTTCGGCATCTAGGACCAATATTTTGTGGTCTCAGGATTGGACTGCCCTACCACCCTATGCCATAATATATTCATCATCTTACATACACTATGCTTTCTCTGATGTCTCTGTACAAAGCCAGCTTGGTCAGTATGAATAATAGTCAGCAGAATTTACCCCAGTCTGCAGGCTAGCATTCAGGCTTTTATAGTCTGCTGTGAGGAGTGAAATTGATCAGGAAGATCTGCATAATGTTGGGTGGGTCTTTACCAGGTTTAGGGAGAACAGCAAATGTGGCTGATCGCGGGGAGTAACATGCTGATCTCCAGGCACTCATATCATATCATATAATGGTTTCTGCAGTTCCTCGGTAAAGATCTTATAAAAATCTATTGGGAAGCCATCTAGGCCTGGTTCCTGAAGCTTCTTCTCTTGTAATGTCTCTCTTCATAACTTGTCTACTCTTTGGATCATTTGAGGGGGTGTTGACTCTATCCAAAAAAACTTGAATATCTTCCTCTAATGGTTGGACTTCAGAGGTATACATGCTTTGATAGAACTCATTAAAGCATTCCCCTATGTCCTCATCAGTGAATTTCGTAACTGTATCTTGGTCTTTGATTTGGGTTATATTTCTAACACTTTATGTTTCAGCTGCCATGCTAGAAATTTCCCTCCAGCACCCCCCTCAAAATAATTTGCGGTCTGTGTTAGTAATGTGGCTCTTTCTATTTTAGCGCTGGATTGCCTATTATATTCCCATTTCAATTTCTGGAATTCTTGATCGTCCGTAGTTGAAGGTGTACACGTATGACATCTTTCAACTTGGTATATTTATTGTTCTAGAGTAGTTCAATTTGGGGTTTCAATTCAATTCAGTTTTCATTTTATACTGGAAGGTGGGCTGGTGTCATTCCTCAAAGGTAATGACCTCCAGGATGGGCGGCAGCACTGGTTCATCTTGGAGAAGTCTTGTCAGACCAGTCTAATAGAATATTACAACTGGGTAACAAGAGAGCTGGATATGGGTCATGCTGTAGATGTCCTGTACTTGGACTTCAGCAAGGCCTTCAATTCATTGCCTCATGGAAGGCTGGGGGAAGCTGACTACTTTGGGGGTGGGGATGAAGCTGACAAACTGGATAAGGAACTGGCTGCAGGGGAGGCTGAAATGGGTGGTAGTGGGGGGGAGCTCTCAACACTTAGACCGGTGACTAGCAGTGTGCCACAGGGCTCGGTGTTGGGCCTGGTGCTATTTGGGCTTTTTATCTCAGATATTGCACATAGAGTTAGGAGCAGGGTTAGTCTGTTTGCTTATGATACCAAAATGGGGGCAGTGGTGGACAAAGAGGATGGATGGAAACAACTACATGGGGACCTAACCAAACTGGAGGTATGGTCAGAGAAGTGGCAGCAGGGATTCGATGTGAAAAAGTTTAAGGTTATGCACTTCGGGGAAAAGAACCCAAGGAGGGACTATTGGTTGTGTGAGGCTGTGGATGACTGGGGAAGAGAAGGACCTAGGGATGTTGGTAACAGGGAGTATTAACAACTCTGCACAATGCAGGAAAGTAGCAGCTAAGGTGAACAGGATGCTGGTCTGTATCGCAAGGGGGTTTCTTGTCCAGGCATAGGGAGGTGATCCTGCCACTCTACAGATCTTTGGTCAGGCCACACTTGGAGTACTGTGTGCAGTACTGATGGCCATATCTGAAGAGGGATATTAATTTACTGGAAGGTGTGCAACGGAGGGAAACAAAAATGTTACAGGGGATGGAGGGAAAGGTCTATGAGGACAGGCTGAATGAGCTGAATATGTATACGCTGAAGGAGAGGAGGGTTAGGCAGGATATGATTGAAACATTCAAGTATTTGAGGGGGATAAACAAAGCTAGCACTGAAGAGGTGTTTAAACTGAGGAGGGGTAGGGACACAAGGGGGCACAGACTAAGATTAGGGGGTGGAAGATTTAGAAGGGAGATGAGGAGGCACCACTTCATGGAGAGGGTGGTGTCTAAGTGGAATGCTCTACCAGAGGGAGCGGTATCATGTAAGACAGTAGGAAGTTTTAAGAGAGTGTGGGACAGAGCATGAGGGAGGGTCTGGGTGGAGGGGGACTGAGGCCTCATAGGAATGACAGATGGGGGGGGTTGGGGCAGCTGCAATCTAGAGGGTAGCTGCACACTCAGACAGATACTGATAGATCAGGTGATCTGTTTCTACTGGCATATTTGTATGTTCATATGTAAGGTACATGAGCAAAAATGCCAATTTTCACAAACGTCCAGTGGTACAAAAATTCGATAATACAGAGAAAAAGGTAAAAACTAATTTCCAGATTTGATGGTATGTACAATAGGAACAGTGTATGTGACAGGATAATCTAGAATAGGAAAAAAATACAGCACACACAGCAGAGCCAATATACAGATACTTATAAACTCTAAGGTAACTCAAGGGTTGGTGGACATTCAGGAGTGTTACCAATCGGGGCAGACACAGGTGGTGGATTGGAGGAGATGGTCCTTGAGGGAGGAGGTGAATAAGCCAAATGAACTACAGGCCAGTTTTCAGTTTTATTTTGGTGGCTAGAGTAGGAAATTACTACCCCTTCCAAAAAGTCTTTCATGACCTTCCATCTAATGGCAGTAGATGTGACTTCCTTATTATACTGTGCAAGATATGTTTGTGTCTGCTCTTTAATGTGGGATATAAACTCAGGCTTCTTCAGTAGTGCTGGGTGTAGCTTCCACAGTTAATCTCCTGAAGGAGCTCCCCATCCATGCAAACTGAGCAACACGGGAGCATGACCAGTAATCTATATGTAGTCATGTAGCACGGAGTGAATAAAAGGAATTGTTTTCTGGGGTATCAGAATGACATCTAGTCTTTCATAATTTGTGGCCGAGTTAGAATAATATGTATATTCTCTGCCCTGTGGGGCTATATGCTTCAGTGTATCAGTCAAAACATGGTCTGACATCAGTTGCATAAGTGCCTTAGCGTTATCGGACATGGGTAATAGATTTAGAGGACCTATCTGATATTGTATCCCTCACATGATTATAATCACCACATAGAATCCAGGGCCCCCAAAATCTGTCACCTGGAGCTAGAGCTGGTGGAAAAATCAGGGCAGTTAATATTAGATCCATATATGGAGCCAATTCCTATCTTTTGATCAGTATTCATTAGGACCTGTACCAGTGTATATTTGCGCCCTGGATCAGCACACACCTTAGTGGTTACACCAGGAAAGTGAGGTCCAAACCAAATAGCAGTTCCTTGAGCTTTGGAAGAGAAGAAGTAGCCATACCATTCACCCCTCCAGTTTCTCGGCATATGAATACCTTCACACTCCTTTATGTGTGACTCCTCTAGACAGACCACACCAGATTTTATTCTTTTGCATTTGGAGAGTACCTTCTTATGCTTAATATGTTATTTCAATCCATTACCATTCCAGAACCGAATGTGTAGAGAATCATTAGTCATATTGTTTGCAAGCCCCAATCTGATTTACCAGCATCTCTAAAACTATCAATATTATTTTACTAACAGTTCTGCCTGCGATACCAGTCATCTGTTTGTTCCAGCCATCACTTCTTCCACAAGGGATAAGGACACAGCAGCAGTGGGGCCACCACCTGTGACCTGCCAGCTTGCCTTTGCTTTGGCCATCACCACCTTGGTGTGCCTCTGGAGGTCTCCTGCCCTCTTCTTGACCTCCTCTCTTGTCCGACCTCTTCCTATTTCAGCATTGGACACCTCTGTTACTCTGTCCTAGGCCTGGCTGATTTCGAGCCATGCCTCTTAAGGAAGAGTCTGAGTCTGAGTACCTCAAAGTGCCAGGGCTAGCTTTTACAGTGATCAGTACTTTGTACATGTTGATTTTTGTTTATAAATCTAACTATTTTTTTTGCAACAGCATCTGTCCTTAGTTTCGTATCTGGCTGATTTTAACCCAGGCTCCCCTATGTCTGCTGACCAGGTCTTCAATGTCCAAGTAAGCCTGCACCAAAACCAGCACTTCTTCCTGCAAAAAACACCATTTCCTCTGCCTCTTGAAATCAACCATTGTACTACCTGTTTGAAATAGGAAGGGCAGACAGTACTGAGCATTGTATATGCACAGCTAGCACAGATCAAAAGTGCAGTGGTGTGTAGGCCTGAATGCCTCCTGGTTAGGACACATATGTGTTTCTGCATGTCCAGGTCCAACACGCAGCTAGCAGCTTACCTATAATTGAACTTGCAGATACAGCAATAGTCTAGTCCTGATACAGCATAAACACAATGCTATGGTCACCCATGTCCTTATCATAGGTCATTCCGTGAGACACTTACCTGTAGCAACCTGCAGTTGGTTCCACCATGCTGCATCGACATGAAATTTGTTGATCAGCATTACGGCGATGGCACAATGCTGACAGTTGGCATTGTGCCACCAGGAGCAGGAGGTTTTATGTGAGGCTGGCCCCCACCCCCCCATGCAGCACCTCCTCACCCCCCTCACATTTTAGATTATCAGCTCCATATCGGAGTTGTTTCAGGGAGGGGGCAAAATCATGGCAGACAGCAGTGTCAGCAATATTGTGGACCGTTACAGCGAACTGGAGATTTTGTTGCTATAATGGTCTTCGTGGCATTGCCATCACTGTGTGAATGATATATCCCTGCAGTTCTTCTCTGGAATCTGGGTGGTGAACTTTTCTCCTTTTTTTCTTTCTTTAAACATTATGTTTATTGTTTTCAGATAAAAACGAAATACATTACATGCTGCAGGTGCAATCAGGCATGTAAATGTAGGACTACATTCCAGTAAATAACATGCAAATGTGTACTTTGCCCTCTGAATGCAAAATGTACTCCTTTGCATAGAATGAGCCCAATTTTAGAAGCCCCTTGCAATCAGCACACTGTGCAGTAAAGTCTCGACTGCAGCAAACTCAGGTGTACCAGCGACCCTGCACCAAATTTTTGCAAGTCGTCCTGTGTACTGTACAACTGATGCACGGCTGGAGAATGCTACAAGCTGTGGCACATTTGGGCAAACAGTGGCAGCTCTGGCAGGGAGCAACTGGAGCTGTGCATCCAACAGCTGGCAAGGCATATGGAGAGCAGACTGGGGCAGATTGAGCTTGGGGGGGTGGAGACAGATCCCAGACGTGGAATGGCTTGGCTGCCTTGGTACCAGGCACTGGGTGTGGTGAGGGAGTGGTACTGTGACTCACTGCAGGAGGCCCTGGAAGTCACCAGCCACAGTCCCACCACTGCCAGAACACTTGGTGCATGCAGGATGGCAGCAGATATCCACTGGCAGTGGCCACAATGGGGAGCATGGACCTCCTCCTACCATGGCAAGGCACTCGGAATGGCTCATGGGCAGTTGAACCAGCTCCCAGAAAGTTTAATGCTGGTGGCCCATGCACCCATTAGAGGGGTTTGCAGACTCCCAATTAAGGGAATACAGCAGTGCTGCCTTGACACAAGCCCCTCCTCCTTGCTACACTGGTGTGTCCATTGCCAGGATGGCACAAGCCCGGCCATTGCAGGTGGCCCCCCAGTTGCTAAAGGGGGCATCTGAAAATTGGGAATGGTGCAGGGTGCAGCACAAGATGCCCCTTGTGCTAGTCCTTTTTAGCTCAAGCACCATGTGCCAGTCACAATGGTTTGAAAATCGGGTCCCATCTTTGAAAATTGCAGGTTTGCCCCAAGCTCTATTGTCTGAACACTAGCACTATCGTCTTAGTGCTTGCACTAAACTTGTACTAGCGCTATGTCCCCTTGTGGTGCAGACATGATGTCACACATCTGGAGTGATGTCATGATGCTGTGCCGGCTTAATGTCTCACAATGGTATTGCACATGTACAGTGCTGTCCAGCGCATGTGCACCATGCATTCGTGCCACTCAATTCCTCTCATGTGTGGCTGGCTGCACCACTGGAAACATGCATAGCATTACACAAATTGATATTAGCACAGTGCAAATGCTGAATCATATTGCACACACAACAGGACACAGCCATATAGCCAAGCAGGCCACATTAACTTGCTGGTGACACATCCAAGAACATAGTAGTAGAATGCTTTCTGGCAAAGGGACACCTGGTGGTCAGCCACAGAGCTGGCCAACCTTGTTGACCTTGTGGAGGCCAGGGAGGAGGAGTTCCTGGGTGTGGAGGGGAGGCAGCAGACAGGCCCTGATGTGAGATCTGAGCTTCTCTGGAGAAGTTCCTGGCACAGCACACATATCCATCAGACAGAGGACCAATGCAGTTACAGGTATAATGACCTATATCACAGGGAACTACAGTGCCTGCAGCAACTGAGGGCAATGGTGGACAGTGGCACTGTGCCCATGACCAGGTGAGCACAGGTGGCTGAATGTATGGTTGTTTTTTTGCCATACATGCAGTACTGTTTCCATGCTAATGTACCTCCCAGTTACTCTCCCTGAGGGAATGTGAACTGTACCTGTGTGTCCCTGTGGTGTCCCCTCTGTCCTATGGGGCCTGCTCCACTGCATAGCCTGATCATAACAATGCAGGTGTGTGGGACCATGGTCTCAACAGATGTCACCAGTGCCCTGTACATTACAGGACCCGCTGTGGGTCTCTGAGGTATGCACCTGCCATAGCACCAAGGTTGTGTGCTAACACAGTGACAGGTGTTTTGTGTCAGGATAGATGACTATGTCATGTGACATATGGTCTAAATGTAGCTATGGTGACAGGTGTATCAAACAGTACTTCACAGAGGTCTCACAGTCTGTTCTGTGTACACTCTCCATGTTATGTAGCATGGGTGCCAATATACATATGCTATGTAATGCATGGTATACTATTATAGTGCACCAGGTGTTCCACTCCTGATCCTGACATTGTTATGAGCTACACCCACAGTGCAATGTACTCCACAGCTGTTGCACAGGTATGCTTCATGTGCCCCAGTTGTATGCCAGATGTGGCTACTTGTAATCTACTATGTACTGTGAGGTGTACATGGCCTGTAGCTAACATGTACAGTGCTCGTTGTACAAAAGATGATCAATACTGAGATAATCCTGAGGTATACTGAGGCAGTCAGGTTGCACTCTGCATTGACTGTAATGTGATGCTGCCTCAGCATACCTCAACATTGCCTCAGCACCTAGATATGTTGGACAGGAGTATTGCGGACACCTTGATGGGGCAGTACACAGGACTGACATACATAGTGCTAGGACAAAGATAAAACAGTGGAATGTAGCATTCTGGTTTCACCTGAGCCATGGCATACCTGTCTGTGCTGGGTGCAGTGGCTGTGCACAATGGTAATACATGGCTCTGCATGATCCTGGTCATCCCCATCATGCACATGTGGCTGCTGCTGCACAGTAGCAGTATATAGGCATAGATACTGTCTAGGGGTTATGGTACTATGCTACGTGTTCCACTGCATGATACTAAGCTTATCTACTTTGTCCTTCTCCACAAATACCAGGGCTCACCAGAGCCAAGCCAGGGCCAGCCAGCTGGAGCAGGGACATCAGGACCAGCAGTGGTGGGACAGGACACTCATTCATGATGGAGCCCTGTGTGAGCAGGGAACAAAGGGAAGGTCTGCTGACATGTGTCCACATAAGTGCCCTGCACTATGTGTTTCACCATCTGGGTTGCATGTCTACACTATACTGCATGCTTTTGCAGTTGGAAATGGGTGTCCATATGTGTCTTGTCAGACTGCATGCATGCCTATGGGGGAAGAACCTGTGCAGCTGTGGTTTGGGAAACTTACCTGGCCCTTGGGGCATTGTCCTACCACTGGCACTGTTGTGTGTCAGTGTCTGTGCAGTCTACTGTTGTGCATGTCCCTGCAAAGGGCATGCCATGTGTGTGTATAATGTGCCTTGGCATGCATTACACCATGTAGTGGCATGTCCCCTGTGCTGCTGGCCTGGTACATCATGGTGTTGATGGTAATGCTCACAGCCCCAGGTCATTGTCAGTTGGATCTGTCGTGCCACATGGTCAAGACTAGGTAAGAATATCTGTCTGGCAGAAGTAGGCACAGCTCACTGTTGTACCAACAAACCACTGTATGTCATGCCATGCGCTTCATACAGCACTTGTGGCAGTCTACATGCATCAGTGCCATTTCCAGTGGCGTATGTACTGGGTGTAACACCACTGCATCTCAACAGAGTTAGGCTTATATGGCATGGGGTCAATGGCAGGGGGAGACATTGGTGAGTGTTGAATGTACCTTACTATATTTGATTGACTGTGTGACGCATAGTCGGTAGTGTCTAACCAACAAGGTGAAGTCCAGAGTAAGATTATTCCATGGTACATGGAAAGGGCCATGCATACATTTGGACACAACTGGGTCTTTGCAGGGCCAATATCCTGCACCGGCTCAATATGAAGGGAAACCCTATGGCTTGGGAGAGACCAGCATTTGCTGGGTCAGATGTGCCTCCAGGTGGCTCTGCATCTTACACGGGTGTGTAAAGTGCCCACTGCATAGAACACCACTGCCCATGTGTTACTTTAGTTGCCGCACACAATAATGAATGGCAATCCCATCCATATACAGCTCTGCTGTATACCACGTTTGTGCCTGGGCCTGCCCCTGTAGTCGACCAGGGTGGCTAATGGATATCTGCTGTCCTGCACACCTGTGTTTGCCTATGTGCTGGAAGGTGGATTTGTAGGGTGCTGGTTGCATGTGTGCAGCTCCAAGCCACTTGGGCCATGACACTGACTATTGCACTCTGGCTTGGTGCTGCTGTTGCTTGTACTGCATTCCCAGATGTGGCATGCCTGCCAGTGTCTTGTGTCCCTTGCATGACCTGGACATGCTCTGTTGCAGCATGGCACAGTCCTTGTATATGCAATACAGCCACTGTCTTAGCTCTTTTGTACTCACTTATACTCTTTATTGTATCTAGGACAGTGCTCCCTTGTTTGCTGCCTAAATTAATGTCTTGATTGATTCATCACACCTTGCATTGCTTTCTTGAACTCCTCAAGCTACCATTGACGTGGAACCATTGTAACTGAACACTTGTTCTCAAAGGTGTAATTCAGAATATATAAATAAATAAACATAAATAAAATCCCCTACTGATCGGGTCCACAATGCTGTTTCTGGTATGCCCCACACATTCCTTTGTAGCTGTTTGACTCCCTCCACCTGTGCTTGACATGGTGGCTCAAGTGTCAGCTGGTTGTATTTCTGCTATGCACATTAGGCAGCATTGTGTTCCTTGTTCTGTGTGCACAGCTGGCTGAGTTCAATGTATTTCTTTCCATAGGTGCCCAAAGATATGCAGGAACTGCAGAGGTTAGAAGGATGCTGCCCTGAGCTAGGGCTGGGATGACTTCCTGTGACAACAGGTCCATCTGCTGTGCCTGATACTTTGGGTGTGGGGGACTGAACCTGCATGGTTACCAACTGCACCAGTACCAGCACCATTGCTATGGGAACTGTGCTGGCAGCCACCACACCTGCAACCCCTTGATGGGGCATTGGACTTTTATTTTTGTATTTGTAATGGGCGGTTGCCCTTTATTTATTAGCTCTCGTTGACAGGTGTGTGCCCTTCATGTTTCAGCATTTATTGATGGGCAACTTCTCTGTTGCTTTATTTTCATGGGCAGGTCCCAATTTCTTTTGTTTTCCACCTCCTCCTCCTTTATATGAGTGGGTGCCTTTATGCCTTTGTCTCCCCTTTTTCTCCTGATGGGTGGGTGCCTTTATTATTTTGTTTCCTCCACCCTCTTTGTACAGGCAGTTGCCCTCTTTATTTTATTTCACCTTCCCTTTGTACAAGTGGTTGCCTTTTTGTTTTGTTTCACCCCCAACCCCCATTATATGGGCAATTGCCCTTTTTGTTTTGTTCCCTCCATATGTGGGTGGTTACTGTTTGTTTTGTTGCACCCCCATATATGGGCAGTTGTCCTTTTATGTTGTTTTACCCCCCATATGGGTGATTGCCCTTTGTTTTGTTTCACACAGACCCATTTATGGGCAGTTGCCCTTTTTGTTTTGTTTCAACCCACCTCTCCTTTATATGCATGGTTGCCCTTTTTGCTTTGTTTCACCCCACTCCCACCCCTTATATGGGCAGTTGTCCTTTTTCTTTCTTTAGTATTGCTGTTATTATGATGTTGTTGTTTATTGTTTTGTTTTATGGCTTGCAGCCCTTTTTATCCAGTAAAGTTTATGTTTGATGCCTACGCTGTTATGTGTATCTTTCATTGGTGCCCTCCACATACACACAGCTACTCTGTGTTCAGCATTGTATTCTGTACTATATTCAGTGTTGTACAAGTGCACTGTGCTGCACTGACGCTATTCACACTGCACCTGTGCAATGCATTTGTGCTGTGGCAGTACAGCCCAGTATTCAAGGGTGTTAGCACTGGGGCAATTAGTCTGACTATTCCTATCCTAGCTTACAGGTGCTGGCATTAATGCTATTGCACCGTTAGTACAGTGTAGGCACTGCTGGCTGACTATGGGGCCCATGAGAACTCAAACACAATAAGATGGCTTGAGACAATTGGTTATTTCCAGCTTTCTAGCTAATTTCCTGTAAAACTGACAAACAACTCTTTCTGTTCGATACCCTATGAGTTAACAAGATACATCATATTTATATTAATGGCAAACAGTGTCTGTAGCAAAAAGAAGCTTATTTTCATTGTTAGCTACTAGTTTCAAACAGCAGATACTTTGCTACAGTACAGTACAGTACTACAGGGATCTCTGCTTACATCCCTTACGGCTGACATAAACTGGCATTGAATTTTATCAATCTACATTTAGTTTGACCCACACAAATTAATGCTGGCACAATGAGACAGAAAGGAAACTTCCCATTTTAAAACACTGTCACCCTTTACCCGTTTTGTTACCACATGTGTGCCTCTGATTGACAGAATTAGTAATCCGTTATAATCATATTTTAATAATTAGTCCCTCTGAGCTTTGGAAAAGCACTCCACTACATAGGTAAACTGCAGCCTGCCACAGTGAGTTTTCACCAGCTGTCAACTCGCCAAGAGGGAACTGTCTATCTAGTACCCACAGCTGTCATTTATTTAGCCTTCACGTTCACTCCCTCTTGTACCCTCACAAGCTCTTTGTTAATTAAACATTTTGCAATCTATGCCTTCTTAATCTAAAGAATAATTGTATACACCCTAAGCCGTTCTCTCATACTAATTTTAAATACTGAATATTCCACTCTCTGGGGGGGTTTAAATAAATTGTAAACCAAGACGATTAAAGTAATTTTGAACAGCATCAGTTATACTGCCACTGGTAAGTTTCTTTTTTTTAATTACTTACAGGAGAAGAAAAGACCACAGCAGGTATTTTCAGTTCTTTAAAAAAAATGTTCTTGTGTAACTGTTAGCTCAAAGAAAGGCAGTATCTTGCAATATTAATAAATTTCTTAAGCATGGTGTAAACAGGTGCAGTAGTACAGTGGCATAAGGCTTCGGCTATAAAAAATGGCAAGCAAGCTAGCTAATCTTTCATATCCTTATCTGATGATACTGTTAATAACATGTTGCTAGTATTATATGCTAAGCAAAGCAGCACCACCTTTTGAGGTTCTTGTTGAACAGAGAAAAAAATAGAGTCTCTGGAGTAACACCTCTGTGATAATTATTAGTAATGGTTTCTGAATTATTGTCAGCACCGCATCACTTACTGGCCAGTTGGAATGCAGGTCAGAGGGAGCAGAAAAGTTACTCTACATTTGAAAGTAAGGGGTAGGGACAATAGGTTTAGTAGCTAACCATGCTTAACTGGGTTCACAGCACACTTCAGTGCTAAACAAATTCAAGAAATGCAGTGGGCCACAGAAAAAGCAATGATATGAATTCCTGTATTTGGAATATCACATTTCTTACTCTGCAGTAGCTATGTTATATTTTCTGTGAAATCTACATGTAAGTATTACAATGGGAAGGAAGAAACCCTTTTTAATATGTAACTAACACATTAGTGGCAGTTCATTAATTTTAAACATTAAACTGCATCTAATACATTAATAACTAAAAAAAGATAATTCATTTTTCCAAAATGATCACTTTTCAAAACTAGCCCGCTGTTACTTTTATTTTCTGAAAATGGTAATGCTTTCCTTCAGCAATCTGAAAGATTTTATGTATGATAGTACTGTGTGGGGTATGATATATTGAACAACATTATAACTAGACACAAACATCTAGTGCTAGTCCCCCTTCCACCTCACCATCAGTGTAACATCGCTGACTGTGACATTGTAAGGCAAAGGCAAATTTTATTATTTAGGCGCCCAATTCTGGAAGCTATGGGCACCATACAGACACAAAATACCAAAGCAATAGAAGCATATATAAAAGCATAATAAATAAAAATAGCTAAAAAATGAATAAAAACAACAGGCTTAAAACAGAAGAGGCAAATGTTAGCAAAACTGATAGCCAAAACTAGGACTGTCATTATATGGTTAGGTCAGGGAATGCTTGATTAAATAAGAGGGTCTTAAGGTGGGCTTTAAATGTTTCAACTGAAGGGGCCTCCCTAACAGCTGGAGGAAGCAAAGTCCACAGGATGGGCCTGGTGACACTAAAAGCTGTTTTTAACCTTGTTGTTGGAATCGCTAAGAGGCCCCTAGAGGAGGAGTAAAGGGAGTAGACAGGTGCGGCAGGTGTTAGAAGGTCAGTCAAGTAACTAGGGCCAAGTCCATGTAGGGTCTTAAAGGTGAGCAAGCCCACCTTGAAGAGAACTCTCCACCTGACAGGCAGCCAGTGCAATTCATGCAAAACCAGGGTGATATGGCTGCATTTTGACTGTCCAGTCAACAGCCTAGTGGCAATATTCTGCACCAGCTGCAGCAGGTGCAGGGCACCCCCAGAGACCTTGAAGTCAAGTGCATTACAGTAATCCAGCCTGGCCATCACAAAAGCATGTACTAAAGTGGGGAGGTCCTCAGGCAGAACTAGGGGTTTGATTCTAGTGATATTCCTAAGATGGTGAAAACTGGGTCGGACAACAGATGACACCTGAAATTCAAGTGTCAGCCTATCATCAAGAATAACACCCAGATCATGCACCCTAGAGGAGCCTTCAGTGGTGTAGGTCCCAGGAATAACATTGTTGCCACACCAGAGGCCAATCTTTCATGTCTTCTGTTCGACTCTGCCACCAGTACCTCTGTCTCATCAGGGTTCAGTCCCAACCAGCTGGAGGCCATCCAGTCATTTATCTTGGCGAGGCAATTATTTAGCTCTTCCACTGTGTTGGATGTCCCAGGGGCAAAGCAAAGATACATCTGGGTATCATCTGCCTAGCAATGAAAACCCAAGTTGCACTTCCTAATGAGCTCATCCAGGGGCAGCATGTACATTGCAAACAACATTGGAAACAGGACCGAACCCTGAGGTACCCCGCAAGACAGGAGGCTAGGGGAGGAGGAGAAATTCCCCACCACCCGTTGCCCTGCTGTTTGTGAGGCAGGACTCAAACCAGCAGATGACAGTGCTGGCAGGTCCACAGTATTCTTTCATATGATCTCTCATGTGATTGAGTAACACACAATGGTCCACCGTATGAAATGCTGAGGAGAGATAGAAGAGAATAAAAACTGACCCCTCTTCTTGATCCTTAGCCCCGAGAAGATCATTGCGAACCTGAACTATTGCAGTTTCTATGCTATGCCTCACATGAAACACAGACTGGAGGGGCTCATATAGATCAAAGGTCACAAGGTGCTTCTCAAGCTGTTGCATCACAATCTCTCAACAACCTTGCTAGAAAAGGAAGGTTGAGATAAGGAGAATTCGCCTTGAACTCAGGGTCCGGTTGATGGTTTCTTCCAGGAGGGTCTCACCAGTGCCTCTTTCAAGGAATCTGGGAAAAAAACCCTCCAGTAAAGAGCATCAGACAATCAAGGTGAACACTGGGCCAATAGAGTTGATGCATCCCATCAAGAAACCATTG
Organism: Neoceratodus forsteri; assembly: GCA_016271365.2. Taxonomy (NCBI): domain Eukaryota; kingdom Metazoa; phylum Chordata; order Ceratodontiformes; family Ceratodontidae; genus Neoceratodus; species Neoceratodus forsteri. The sequence continues at coordinate 321,248,544 of CM028130.1, forward strand.
GCACTAGGTCCAGTTCACAATATGTGTGCTCCAAATTGGAAGCAACCTTAATGACCTTGGCCACTTCCACTGGTTTGAACTCACCCCAAACAGAAGGAGTGCCCCTCTGATGACTGACTGCTCAGGCAGTAAAATGAGTGGCTTGACAATAATTGTTAAGGGAGCTTATAGTATGCTAGTGGGAAAGCACTGATGTCTGCCTGTGTGGCTAGGCAGATGATGAGGTACAAGTAAATCTTACTGCCCTTAAAATTGGAGAATTCTATGTTTCTCTCAAAAGAAGTAACAACAAGAACAGTACCTGCCACTGCGTGTCAGTCCTGAACAGCAGACTCAACTTGGGCTAATGTGTTTTTATTTATTTATTTATATATTTATTATGTGTTTTACCAGGAAAACATACTGAGCAACATGCTCGATTCAAGATGTGACCTGGGGGCTGAGGCCTACATACAATTTGAGATATATAGACTGTACAGACATGAGCATAGGTTTGTACAATTAGCTATTTAAGAGAAAATCTGAGAGTACATTGCAGACATGGGTAGGAAAAATACATACAGTGTAATGACATTTAGATTGAGTACTTACATTAATAAGAGCATGACATTTGAGAAAACATACTTAGATTAAAATAATCCTAGTTAAAACAGGAACAGCTGGAGGTAAAGTGTGCTCTGCGTAATTGGTTGCAGAGGGTGGGGTTTGGGGCATGTCTAATGGGGGCAGGTAGGGCATTCCAGGTCTGGGGTATCCGGTACTTAAAATCAGCCTGGCCTTTGGATGTGCGCATAAACAGGACAAGGAATAGTCTTTGGTCCATACTCCTAAGGCAGTACGCAGGTGAAAGTTGTTGGGAGAGGACAGAGGTCAGGTGGGGGGAAGGGAGTGGGACCAGTATTTGGCAGTACAGTTAGTTTGCCTGCGGTCATGTAGGGACGGCAGGGTTAATGAGCTGTAGAGGTTGCAATGGTGTGTGGTTTGGGGGCAGCCGAGGATAAAACGGCAGAAGGAGTGGAACAGGGTATCTAGGCTGGCTAGCGCAGACCCAGGGGTGATAGAGTAAACTATATTGCCATAGTCGAGTACCGGAAGGATAATTTTTTGAACAATGACCTGCCTTGTCTGTGTTGGGAGGCAGCTTTTGTTGTGGTGTAGTGCACCAAGTTTGGGGAGCAGCCGTTTGTGTAGGGAGGTGATGGGAGTCGAGAAATCTAGGTGTTGCTCTAGCCCAGGGGTTCTCAAATGGTGAGGCCAGCCCCCCTGGGGAGGCCCCAACCTGTTCTAGGGGAGGCTCAAGCAGGTCTGAGAAAGTAGTGTATTTAAATTCTGAGTTTTATATATTTTGTGTGAAGAGATGAAGCAAACTGAAAGAGGATAACAGTAGGTGAATTTTATGTTTATTTACTAATAGGTGACAAGGGAAGGTGAATGAGCCATGGCACATTTCAGGTATACCCAGGAAGGGTAGGGAGGATTACATTTCAAAAGGTAACTGCAAACAACTAGAAATACACAAAGAACAATAAATAATGAGTGGTGGTAACTGATCAATTTGTAGACTGATGGCAGAACAGCCCAAACACAAGGGTTGAGCAGCATAGAAGTGCTAAGAGCAATAGCAGAAGGAACAAAGTAATCCCAGGGAAATTGCTTAGGAGCAGGGAAGGAGGGGGAGAGGCAAAGTATATAGGAAGGTTATTTCATATAGAGAGGAAACACAGAAAGTAGTCTGACCCATGAAGGGAAGGCAACAAGGGGTAACAATGGTTCAAGAATGAAAATAGCAGACCAAGTAGGCTGGCCTGTGGGGGGTCTCAACAAGCTGAGCAATAATATTTGTTTATTTTATTTGTTATTCAGATAACACCTTTAAGACAGGAGTTTTTTTTCAAAGGTCCCACGTCAGTATAAGACAAAGAGCTGAATGTGACCCAAGTACTCAAAGGGGTTTAAATTTATTCATGGTGTACTGCACAAAGTACAGTATGTTATTTTCCTTTGGGGAGGCCCAAGATTATTTCAGTTTTGGGGAGGCTCAAAATCTTTTCAATGGATTTGGGGAGGCTCACTGTGACAAACTCTAAGAACTATTGCTCTAGCCAGATGCCCAGATATTTGAAACTCATGCAGTTATCCAGGGGTGTTTCGTCCAAGGTTTTGTAAGGGGGGGGATGGGGGCTTGGCAGGAGAGTCTTTGAGGTGAGCCAAAAGTTAGTGATACTTTTTTGGGGGGTTAAGATATAGCTGATTTGACCTGGAACCAGTTCTGGATGGCGTTGAAATCTGCCCTGAGGAGAGCTACACTGTGTGTTGTGGGACCAGAGGTGTAAAGGTCAGTGTCGTCTGCGTACATCTGGATGGAAGAGTGGGAGCATGCAGTAGGGAGGTCATTTAGAAAGATGGAGAAGAGTAGGGGACTCAGGACAGATCCTTGAGGGATGCCTGCAGGGACTAGCAGTGGGTGGGAGGTGTGAGAGGCAATTTTGACTACTTGTTTCCTGCCTACTAGGTAGTCACGGAACCAATTAGTGGCCTGTGTGGAGAGATCTGCGTCAGTGAGTTTGTCGAAGAGTAAGGGGTGAGAGACAGTGTCAAAGGCCTTGTCTAGGTCTATGAAGATGTCCATACTCGTGAGGATGTCATCTGTGACACGTAGCAGAGAGGTGATGGTTGAGTGGAATTTACGGAAGCCCGATTGGAAAGGTGTGAAAAAGAAGGAGGCGTCAAGGTACGGAGTGGGTTGAGACAGGACCAGTCATTCCTGTAATTTGGCCAGGGTTGGAAGTAGGGAGATGGGTCGCTAGTTTTCTGGGGAGGAGCGGTCACCTTCTTTTGGCAGGGGTATAAAGGTGGCGAGCTTCCAGGCTGATGGAAGCTTGCCCAAGGAGAAGGATAGATTGAGAAGGTCGGCCAGGGGGGCAGCTATGGCAGGGGCAGAGAGGTAAAGCATCTTTGCATCCATGGATGCAGGGCACTTACCTTTATTTGGGTTTAATGCTCGAAGGGAGCAGAAGACATCAGCTTGGGAGACTGGGCGGAAGGAGAACAGAATGGTTGTGGGGGTAGGCTGGGGGCACTTATGCGGTGGGAGGGTACCGGGGGAAGAGAGTGAAGGAGGGAGGAGAGGAGCTTGTCAGCGCAGCTGGAGAAGTGGGTGTTAAAAGCTTCAGCCACGTAAATTGGGTCGGAGATTGGGGTGCCCTGTACAAGTAGTGTCGGGGGTGCTGGTTGGGTGGGGGGGGAGCAGAGTTTTGAGAGATTTCCAGAAGTCACTTGGGTGGTTTAAGTTTTTGCTGAAAGCCGATAGAAAGTAGGTTTTTTGGCTTGTCGAATGCTATTTGTACACGTGTTCTGTAGGGATCTGTATGTAGAGAGGGGGGCCTGTGTGCCTAACTTCTTATAGTCTTTCCAGGCGTGGTCTCTGGTTTGGCATTTTCTAATTATGTCAGCTAAGATCTAGGGGAGAGGTGCTCCTCTGACTCTTTTTGTCCGTAATGGGGCATGTTTATCCCATATTTTAAGGAAGTTTGTTTTGAAAGCCTCAAAGGCAATGTCAATGCAGGGCACCGCTGAGATGAAGTTCCAGTTAATCTGCCTTAGGTCCGACAGGAGGGAAGCTAGATTGAGGGAGTTATAGGACCTAGTGTTTATTGTCTTTGGGGGTGGAGCAGGGGGGCTGTGTACCTTCCAGACCATAAAAATCATATGATGATCGCTTATGGAATCAGGTAGGAGGCCTGCGCTTAGAATCCTTTGGGGGTGGGAGGTAAGAGCCCAGTCCAGTAAAGTGTGGTTAAGGGTTTTATGGTTTAGTCTGGTTGGATCAGTGATGAGTTGAGATAGATTCTGGGCCTTAATTTCTGTCTTAAGGTGGGCTTTGTCAGGGCCGAGCCAATTTATATTGAAGTCACCGGTGACATGGAGTTCACCCCCAGCTGCAAGAGACTGAAGGTTGCCCAAATGGGATAGGATCTCCTCGGGGGGGAGTGCAGGGCGGGCAGTATGAACCAGCCACATAGATAGGGGCAGAACTATGGAGAGAGATTTTGATAAGTAGAGTCTATGTTACCACGGGATAGGGGGAAGTCCACTAAACTGAACTGGCGATTGTTTGAGATGTATATAGCCATGCCACCACCTCTCCTTTTACCAATATGGTCATGCCAGATTATTGCATAGCCTGGTAGTGATACTTCTGTATCAGTGTGGTGTGGTTTTAGCTAGGTTTCAGAGATGACTAGGATGTCTGGGTGCAGGGTTAAGGCAAGTGGCTGCAGCAGGGAGAATTTGGATAGGAGGCTGCAGATGTTTAAGTGGAGGATACAGAGGCCTTTGGGGAAAGAGAAAGGGGAGTGGGTGCTTGAAACTGGGGTAATTGGGCCAGGGTTGGCCTCTATGTCCCTGGACAGGAGTAGTAGCAAGGTGATGAGATGTTTAAGTTTGACCCGGGGGGGTTTAAGGCAGGTTTTGGCAGTTTGATAGGGAGAGGTAGTTGGGGGGGTGGCGGAAGGTAGAAAGGTGTAGGACCGAGTGGCCCATATAAAATGAAGGAGGTAGAATAGTAGTACTAATAAGACTGTAATGTATATTTGTCTTAGCTTGAGCAGGCATGTATGCATAAGCTGTGTAGCAAGGCAGTGTGGTTAGGTTATGGTGCATAAACGACAGATGTACGTTGCATACGTAGGTAGCTGGTGGCAGGGAGGATAGGCTTGCCAGTTGGAAGAGGATGAGTAATGCAGGCAACAGCAATATCCTAGCCTGGGATATATTTGAGTGAGCAAAAATTTTGATTAGGAGCCCTCTGGGGGTAGCAGCCGATAAGCTGCAGATGGAGAAGTGGGCTGATAGGCTGTGGAGAGTCATGTGACAAAGCCTATATAAGGAAGAGCTCACCAAGGGTGGTGGTGGGGAGCCGGCACGCAGCGCCGGCAGGGCAGAACCACACAGACAGTGGAGAGCAGTAAGCTTCCTTTGCAGTAGCCCAGTTTAAACAGTTTGAAAATGGCACCTGTGGTGTCCGCCGGAGAGTGCAGTGTTCTTCTTCGTACCTGTGCGTTCAGGTAGAGGTCCATTCTTGAGTACAGCAGGGGAGGGCTTTTCAATGTCCTGGGCCCTCGCGACCCTTTTCCCGATGTCGCTGGTTGTACATTTGGGGGTCCATCCTTGAGTGCAGCAGGGGAGAGCTTTTCAATGTCCTGGGCCCTCGCGACCCTTTTCCCAATGTCGCTGACTGTGCGTTTGGGGGGGGGTCTGTCCTTGAAGGCGGCAGGGGAGGGCTTTTCAATGTCCTGGGCCCTCGTGACCCTTTTCCTGAAGCCAGATTACATTACTGCATTTGCGCAGCAGCAACCCAAGGTGCTCAGGTTGCTGCAGTGCGAATGCGGATATATGGACACTTACATAATCATAGTAAGTTAGTCCTTTCTCCTTTACTCAAGCTGCTGCAGGGCTGGGAAAGCATTCAGGAGTGTGTGATGTAAGCAGCCACATGCATATGCTACACCACTCACACTGATGAATGAGGGATGCTCCCGGCATAATCCCAGCTGACATCACCAAGCAACCGATCACTCCCCAGACTTATTTTCCCCCTCCAGTGCAGCTCACATCAGCGCTGAGGGGTGCCATATAAATGCAACACAGATTGGTGCAGAAGGCTGGGGCAGCACTTGAGCAGACCTGGCTTGTGTCAGAGTGATCATGCAAATAGGCTTTTTGCCATTTGTCTCTCTGGGCAGTGCTGTCTCTCTTCATCCACATTCTGTTTTTCCACCATGTAGGGTTTTCTATAGTCTGCCTCTGTGTTGAGACACATTAATGTACTACTTGTGAACCCCAGGGCATTAGCCAGGAACAACCATATCGAGTTCACAACTGTATTGTCATCCATTCCTAGTAGCACGAAAAGCAGAAATTGTGGGTGAGAAGCATGTTTTCCCAATAATGTATTGTAATTGCCATGTAAAAGCTGCATATCATTGCTATCAGAGGTGTGTCAGCTTCCCAAAGTTTTATCTTGTGAACCTGGTCAGTCACACTAGGTAAAGATTATCAAAGCATGCTTAGTTTTGAGCAAATAAACCCTGGTCCAACTGTAGAAAACCATCATGTTGTAATTAATATCTACTGGGAAAGTGTTTTCTTTCTGCCGAAAAATGATATCCATTTGTCAATAACAAACCTGTCAAGTGATTTGACAGCTTAGTGTGCTGGACACCCATAGAAAAATTGTTTTTCCAACTCTGACCACCTCCCCCCCCCCACACACACACTTTTTATTTGGCACTTTAGGCTTATTATAGCAAACAAGGCAAACACCTGAAGATGACAGTGATGTAGCAGCAAGTGAACGCTATTGGTTCTAAAAACTATGTCTGTTTAGACACTGCCAAATATGGGCAAATCCATAACAGCTGGTTGACAAATTAGATGTCGACCAACGTTACAGTGACACCTTTATGTCGACCGCATTTGCAGTCGGCATAAAGCCTGTCACTTCAGACTGTGTTTTCTTCAGGGGGCTCTGCACCTCACACCCCCTGTAACTAAAGTAATCAACTCCTGTCTGGAGTTGATTCAGTGAGGATGTGCAAGACCCACAGAAGCAGTGCCAGGGTCCCGCACTGATACTATGGCAACCTGTCCCTGTTGTCTCTGTAGAGTCAGTCACGGTAAAATAGTCGCTGGAGCAACAGCATACAAATATGGACAAGGCTCAAGGTTATGCTTAGAATACGTTCTGTGCAAGAATACTTTGCCAGCTTTGACCAAAAATTAAATATTTATGTAAGTCCTATGTATGGCTAACAATTTGAAGACAGTGGGGCAGCAGGACACAGAGTGTAAAGGCTACTGATTCAAGAAAAGCATGCCCATTCAGACACTGTATTAGTGACAGACCACAGGCCAACAAAACTTATCATGAAAATTTCCCAAAGTACAAATCTGGAATAATCTAGCCTTGCTTTTGGTATAAGAGACCAACAAACATCTGTTAGTCCCTCCAGTTAATAAATGGTTCCCATCTCAAAGATATAGACTTGGAGTTGCACGACCTGCACACTGCAAGCTAGTACACACAATATAGAAAATCTGGTATGTCTCAGAAGAGCAGAGACATTAGGGTGAGATACTGAGAAGTGAATATATAGCTTTACTGAGCAGTCAGGAGAAAGAGAAGAAAGGCAGTGACCCAACCATGCATGGTGACCAGGTGCAGAGGCCAAGACTAGGAGAAAAGACAGCAGGGGCAGTATGAAGATGGATTTTTGGTACTAGCAAACTAATGGGAGGGCTTGGCCAGAGGTTCAATGTGGGGAATAGCTCCTCCCACAACCTCGGTTTAAGCCCTCTGCTAACACACCTCACTTGCTTAGGGAGTGTTTTTTGTTTGTGCTCCCTGCATGGCTTGTGTGGCTGTGCTTCTGTGCTGACTTGCTGCTGCTGTTTCTTTTGTGACCTTTCTCTTCCTCCATCTCCCCTTCCCCCCTTGTCCTGCCTCCCCACTGTTTGTGCCTTACCTCTTGTTCTGTGTCCATTGGCTTTCTCCTCAGTGGCTCCTCCACCTCCCTGTTCCTGTCTTGTGCCTCCCCTTCTTTCCACTGTGTGCAAGGGTTCTTCTTCTCTCTGTGTCTTTTTGGGCTTTTGGCACATCCATCCTGCCACTCGGCCTCCCCTGCATCCTCGCTCCTACCCCACTCAAGTCTGCTGTTTGGAACTTACGAGGATCCTGCTTCTTCTCCACGCTGTCCCTGGTCTTTCCTTAGGTCCCTTCTGCAAGCAGTCCCGCTTCCTGTCTGCCCCACGCAGGCGCCACCTTTGCCTCCTCGACTCCTATGTCTCTGCGGAATTAGCCACCTAACCCACAGCATGCTGCGCTGGGGAATTCCTTAATTTCATGGCTTGCTGCCTTCTCACTAGAGTTGCTACAACTGCACTGCCTTTGTGGTGAGTGCTCCTCCATCTCCACAGTAAGTACCTCTACACAGTTGTTCTTGCTATCTTTTCCCATTGCCGATGACCTGGGCCCTGGATGCCCACATTTCCAGTGTACCTCACATGCTTTCATTGTGATACTATTCGACCATTATCTTCTGCCTACATCTTGACTTATATGCCATTGGACATACTGTGCATATTCTTACAGGACGTGTACCAAAGCTCACATGGAAACAACCTCAGCATGCCTTTCCTGGCTACACAATTCCCTCTTCCTTTCAACCACTTAAAGCACTACTTTTCTCACTCCTCCAAACATGTTCGGAAGGGCCCAGAAATTCCATTCTTACCTGGATAATGCCTGTCCTGCTCAAGTTGCCACATATGCTACCCTGTCTCCTGACATGATTCACTCACACCATGGGTGGGAGTCTGGGACGTGCACTTCTGTCACTTAACTTGTGCAACTGCACATCGTGTGTTGCCTGCATGTTACTTGCCAGTGTCACCCTATCGACTGCAGCTGCTGGATTTCAGCTTCTGCCACCACCCTGCTTGTTAGTTGTATGGGAGTTTGGAAGTCAGGCCGGCCTTCGTTGGTTACAGTGCACTTTGGGACTATCTCTTGCAGTGCTGTGATTGTCTCCTGCTCCCCTGAAACTAATTTCTCCCAATTATGCCTCCCCTGCTGCCTTTGACCCATTATCTACACTCTGTATTTCTCTTCTCTGATTGCTGCCTTCGGGCTACGGAGAGGTCTTTCTTCCCTTCCAGTGTTCTGCTCCCACGCCGGCATTTCCTCACCTCATCATCCTGTTTTTTGTGCCTACTATTCACATAATGCTACGTATATCTTACCAGACTGTGTACTATTCCTCATGCTATCTCATCTCATGTTCCACACTCTACTGTCTATCTACAGCAGTGTTCTGTGTTTTTAGCCAGTCCATACCAGCAGTACTCCTGACTCTGTACCTAACTCGAGCCTCCTGAGGTGCTGAGTGAAGGTAGGTTTCCCCTGTCTACTGGGGATAGGATTCCATTACATTCACTACCTTATACTACTTACCAACTTGACATTATCTGTCCCTAACATTGCTGGATACCATCGAGTGAAGGTTAGCTCGCCTTGACTACCAAGGATGAGAGTAATGTCTCTACAATCTACTGACTTATACCATGCCTTTTCTAATTCATACCAGTTGCTGCTTCCCTTTGGGAATGGAACTCCTTCGTTCCATGTGCCCTTATCATGCCACCTATACCTAGCTGCTTTCAGCCACGATCATCTCACCTCAGCCATCACTGCCGGGTGTCTAAGTCTCCATTCTACTGCTTAAACTTATGCATTAGCTGCCTGATACACAGATGCTGCTTCCCTTCAGGAACTTGACTTTGCCTGACATGCCTTCTCCATCCTACCTAGCCTGCAGCCTCAGTTTACAGTCCTAAACTGCTAACTTCCATGGTTGGAAGCCTGGAGCTGCATTTGACTCTTTCCACTGACTGCAACTTGATTCTGACTCAGGTTGCCACTTCCCCTTGGGACTGGAGCTTCTTCTGCTATGTACTCTTATCATCATACCTCACCTAACTGCCTTCAGTCAAGACCATCTCTCCTTACTCATCATGGATGGGTGCTCGTGTCTGCATTCTACTGTTTCAGCCTTGTGCATTCTCAGCCTGATACCCAGATGTTGCTATCCTTCAGGAATGGCACCATGTCCTAATTGCCTTCTCCATCCTGCCTGCCAGTGGCCTAGAGTTAAGGTCGTAGCTCTCTGACATCCATGGTCGTGAGCCTGAGTCTGCATCCACCTTTTCCTCTTTCAATGTCCTCTACCTGTTATGGGTTGCCACTTCCCTTTGGGAATGGGATCTCTATACTCCATTCTCCTTCCATCTCCCACCTCTGCCAAATGGCATCATCTGAAGGGCTTCTCGCACCGCCTACCTAGCACGACAGCCTATTTTTGTGACTCAGCTGGTTCAATACATTCTCTGTCCCATGCCATCTCTCCCTGCCTGCTAGGAATGGAGGCTCGTTACTGTGTTCAACTGTTTCACCCATTTGCACTCTTTACCATACCATCACTTGTTGCTTCCCTCCAGGACCAGAACCATTTGCCTCTCCTTGCCTTCTCCATCATACATTATATGGGATGTCTCTTGGTCCTCTTATTTAGTCTCCCTGGATCAGGCACTCATGTCTGCAAATGATTATTAATCCTTAGGCATTTTCTATCTGTTACCCAGTAGCAGCTTCCTTTTTAGAATGGGATCTCATTGATTCATTTGCCTCCATCCTCCTACCACTGCCCCATGGTATCGGATACTAGTGGTCTCCACGCGATTACCAAGACTGGAAGTTTGTTTCTATAATTGACTTTCGTCATTCTTTGCTCTCTACCAGACCAGCACTCGCTGCTCCTTCCTGCACCTGAACCTTCTACCGAATGTGCCTTCGCCCTCCGCCATTAGCTGGATTGTCATGTCCAGATCATCTCACCTCAACTACACCAGCTACGAGCATGCGTCTGCACCTGCAGGTCCCTCCTTATGCACTTTCTATCCTACCTGATTCCCACTTCCTCCAGACACAAGGCCCCTCTGATTTGAATGAATTGCACCCTTCCTCACCACCCATCATCTTGCACTTTCATGGCTCATCGTACTTGAACCTTGGCCTCCTTTCCCTCATGTTGTGGATCTAGCTGGCTCAATCTGATTTGACTACCTCATGGACTTCCTTGCTGCAGATCACCCCTTCCAGCTGTTGTATGAGTTTGTTTTTCTCCTTCAGACATGGAACCCTCTTCCTTCTTTGCTCCAGCACCTTCTGTCTTTTCCACTTGTTATTCAAGTTTTCATCAGGCATGAGACTTAAGCATCTTCACTTAGTTGCTCTTGGTACTTGACTTCGCTCCTTGGCCTTCCACAGATCATCATCTGGTGACTGCTCCAGCCTTCCTGCCTTCCATAGCGGTTCTCTGAGGAGCTGACCTGGTCATGTTCCTTCCTGCATTGTATGACATCCAGCTTCACTCAGCTCAGCACCTTCCCGGATCAGTCATGCACACCATCAGGATTTGTTCCAGACTTTCCTTTCCTTTTCAGATGACAGCTTTTTCATCTCCACCTTCCAAGCTCAGGGCTTTGTCCTGTGTGTTGTGGCTCTTTTGGGCATCCTACCATATCTGGCCAGTATTTCTACCCAGCCAACTATTACTCCAGTCTGTCTATCTCATACTCCTACTCTGGCCATTGTAACAGCTTCCATTCACTACTCGAAGGATCACTGTACAATCCACTTAAGGAAACTACTTCTAACATACATCCTTTGGATATTTATGCCTCAGAAACTCTTACATTACCATAGAGTTTTCCATACTGCCCAATCAGCTCGCCTCAATCATTTCAGGATCTCATTCGACTGGAAACTAGAAAGATTCCCATATCTTTCTATTGGATACTCCCTATGAACCTCATCTATTCAGTCTCTGTGGACTTCCCCATCTATCTTGCCTCACAGGGTATCCTCAAGCATGTAAAAGACTTCATTCCTTCTGTCATACTTTGACTTAATCTCCATTATCACTGCTTTGGATACCAGGACTTGCAAGATATTTCATGCCACCTCAGACATTATCCAGTCACCTCCTGCGGCTTCTACTAACATTACAGACTTCACTGACTGTGTTACTTGATTCCTATTTCCTCAACAGATGTTGCTTGTCCTACAACCTTACAGCTGACTTCATGAACATTCTTCCTTGGATCTCCAATGCCTAGCTGCTTACTAATGTCAATCTATCCAAACCCCCATTTTCTGGCTCCTGGTCATCACCATACCTCATACAATCACCTATATTTCCTCACCTATTATGTTCAATTGAGTTAGCACCCTTCCAGGGGATCCTCCAGCTATACTTCATGAATTATCTCCATTAATCTCTCTGGTAAAGACTATCACTGTTAACAAGCTCCTCTGAATTTGTATCTGGAAATACATAACAATTAAGGTAAATTCACTATCTCAGTCTTGCTTCCTAACTGGTCTTAATCAGCCCTAGCACTAAGATCCTCTGGCTTCCACACTACTTGACTTCATGACTAATCCAGCCTACAGACTCTTCCATATATCTGCCGCCATAGTTCTGCTCCATAAGGGGGAACGAGGAGCAAGCAGGGAACTACAGATCTGTCAGTCTTACCTCTTAATGGCTTCCAGGATAGTAAACAGCATGGGTCTGTGTCAGAGAGGTTTTTCAGAACAACCTGAGGGTTTTTATTGACTGGGTGATGAGGGTATTTGATATGGCCACACTGGATTTATCCTCTTCAACTTCAGCAAGTCTTTCGACTTGGTGCTTCACAGAAGACTGTTGATGAAGATGGAGGATATAGATGTGGTAAAGGACATAGTAAGATGGGTAGGAAATTGATTGAAGGAGAGGCAGCAGAGGGTTGTGATTAATGGTGTCAAATGAGAAGAAAGGGAGGTCACGAGTGGGGTGCCACAGGGATCCATCCTGGGTCCTGTCCTCTTCAATATAGATCAATATCATCAGCTATATAAGAAAAGGAGTCTGGGGCAAACTGTGTACAGTTCGCATATGGGGAAAAGACTAGTGAGGTGGTCTAAGGTTTGGCAGCTGAAACTCAACACAAAAAAGTGCAAGGTGATACACCTAGGGAACAAGAATCCCAGGAACAAGTGTTGGATGGGAGGGGCAAAGCTCAGTACTGAGGCTGAAGACAGGGACCTAGAAGTCATCATTAGGGACTCCTTTAAACCATCAAGGCAGTGCAACAAAGCTTAAAGTAAGGCAAGTAGGGTGCTGGGATGTATCATAAGAGGTGAGAAACGGGACCTAGAAGTCATCTTTAGGGACTTCTTTAAATAATCAAACCAGTGCAACAAGGCCTAAAGCAAGGCAGCTAGGATTCTGGGATGTATTGGAAGGGGTACTGATAGCAGAAGAAAAGAAACTGAAAATTTGTCAGCAGAAAATAACCCACCCAGTCTGCCCCAGTGGTCCCTACCTAATCTGTCTCCACAGACTCTAACTGGTCTCTGGCCACCCTCCCCCCACCTGGCTACTTACTAATATTCCCGCATAACTTAAGTAGCCAAATACAATGGGAATCACCTGAAAGTAACAATTCCTTATACTTTAAACATAATTTTATATATATGGCTCATAAAAGAAACTTGTTTTATATATTACAAAGCAAAAATACAATAATACAAAACAATGTAACTGTCACATAAGTCAGACCTTAAAACTTAAATGAGAACTTACCAAAAGTAAACAAATTACAGGGCTCTTAGTGACAGAGCTGTAAACTAGTGAATTAGCCAAAGACAATGGTGGCAAATGCAAAGCAAAGTACAGCACTGAGCACCCTAATTTCAAGAAGTCAAGGCTTTCTATCAGTAACTGATACCCACCCCTCCTTTTCTCCTTCAGTCTCCACTCTCATGATACTAACCCTCCCGTTTGATCTCTCCCTCCTTCCCCTCTCTCCCCATATCTCTTCCCTCCCTTATATATCTCTCCCTCTCTCCCTCTCTCTCTAACCACCTTCTTCCACCTAACAACACACTCTCACATGCACCATCCCTATCTCCTCAGCTCCAAAGCTGTAATCCAATGTGACAATGCTCTTTTTGGGCTGCTCTATCCCTATGCTTTATTCACTAACCACACTTTCCCTATCCTACATTTTCCTCTCTCTCATACACTTCCTGGCACATCAACTTCAAACTCTTAATGGGAAAATTGTTTCAGTAACTGCTCTAGGTACACCACTGCTACCCCCTGGTAGATTAACACCTCGCTTCCAACATCATTTCTCATACCTGCTTACTTTCTCTAATGTCACAGCAGCAACCAACAAATTTAACAGTACCTCCTCCTGGAGAAGACTACAGAAATAGTACTTTAAACAACTAAAGGCATACCTACTGAAACTAATTCTACTGCTTCTGCTCCTGTCTGGAAATGTGCACCCTAACCCTGGCCCCACTAGGGCAATGGACTGTTGCAACACAAAAAAGTCCCTTACACTCTCCCTCACATCTATCAACATATGTGGTCTTCTATGTAAATCAGACAACCTCAAGGTATGGATTACACAATCCAGATATTCTTTCTGTTGTAGAGACTTGGTTGTCACCCAGAATCCATGATTCTGCTATCATCATACCTGGCTACTCTATTTTTAGGTGGGGTAGGCTCATTAAAAGAGGTGGTGGCTGTATTATTTACTTAAAAGAAACCCTAATGGGTCACGCCTTTGAATTGCCCTGCATAGGAAACTCCTCTCAGGTCCTGGCCATCAAGGTAATTCTAGGGGCCCAAAAGAAAACATTAACTGTGCTATCTGTTTACATACCACCCAAAGAATCTGCCTCTGGCATTCATAACTTCATGGAATATATTTGGAGTGTGCCTCAGAACAATGAAACCATAATACCGGGAGATTTCAATGTAAACTGGCTCTCATCTGACATTGGACACATTAAGAATGCCATCTCCGCCTTGCACCTTACCCAGCTAGTTAACACCCCAACCAGAATTACTGTAACTATAGAACTGGATCAAGTACCTTACTGGATTGGGTTCTGTCTAGTCACCCAGAACAAATCACAAATGTCTCTGTACTCCCTGACACCCTAAGCGATCACTCCCCCATAATATGTAGTTGTCCCAACAAGTTCAGAAAATCTCTACCTAAGGTTATTCTTGGTAGGGTCCTAACTCCAGGACACCTAGAGCCATTCAGATCACACCTTTGAAGCCTGGATTGGTCACCACTGGACTCTACCAATGACATTGACAAGGCACTTGATTTCTTCATTGACTGCTTTAATGCTGCATGCGATATCCACGCCCCCCCCAAAATAAAAGTGGAAAGTTAAGGTAGTGTGCAACCCTTGGATAACACCTGAATTATTGGGACTTATGAAGACTAGGGACCACCTCTGGCACCAGGCCGAAGCCACAGGCAAGCAAGCAGATATTCAGGTTTATAAAAAATCCAGAAATGTTTGTACCAGAGCCATCTGTTTTGCAAAAATCAATACTTTAAGGAGATGCTATCCAACTCGTGGTGTGACAGTAAACTTTTCTGGAGCAACATAAAGGATGTCACTGGCAAAGACCCCAAGAGATCAACCACCATGCTAAACATTGATGGAAGCCCAACTCTTGACCCAATGGCCATAGTCAATATTTTTAACAATGCCTTTACAGACCTCAGCAGTGTCCTCCCCCCTGATTTTTTCATGGTCTCTGCCCCTGCCACCCCCCCTTTTTTTACTTCAAAGAGGTTACTAAGCATGAGGCTAGAAAGTACATACACAAAGAACTCGGTAAATCACGATTCAATGGGGACAATCTAGATCTCAAATTTCTTGCCCTTGCCCTTAAGGAAACTCTTACACCTCTTACCAAGATTCTGAACCTTTCTCTTTAAGACTTGGACAATTCCCCCAAAAATGGAAACAGGCCCTAGTAACTCCAGTGCACAAAGGTGGAGATGGGGCACACCACGCAAACTACAGGCCGATCTCCGTTCTACCTCCTCTATCAAAAGCACTAGAGTGTATAATTGCAGATCAGCTTGTGGAATACCTGGACAAATACAATATTCAATGTCTCCAGCAGCATGGCTTTCATAAAGGTCATAGTACTACATTACCACTGTACTGTTAGAATTCACTGGTTTCATACATAACCCACTCGACCAAGGCCATCTGGTAAGGGCTGCCTTTATCGACCTGACAAAGGCCTTTGATACTGTGAACCACTCACTGCTACTCGGCAATTATCGCTTGCAGGGGTGTCGAATAATGCTGTCAGCTGGTTCAAAGACTACTTAGAAGACCATTCACAGCAGGTCAAGATAATCAATGTCCTCTCTGAAAGGAAGCCAGTCCATTCCAGAATGCCTCAAGGATCTATACTGGGACTCCTTCTCTTCATTATCTTCTTGAATAGCCTCCCATAAGCCTGTCAAGAACAGATTTTGCTCTATGCGGATGATGCCAGGATCTACTCTAGTAACCCTGACCCTAAGATCCTCCAGGATAACCTTCAACACAGTTTCTCAGAAGTGGAAAAGTGGTTCAGCACTCAAAAACTGGTGCTAAACCATAAAAAGACCTAAGTGATGCTTTTCAACAATGCCCATAAGAAACACAAGTCCAAACCCTTGTTTATCACAAACTGCAATGGCACCCTGGTTGAACAGATCCACTTCTTCAAATATCTAGGGATCACTGTTGATAGCTCACTCATCAACTTGCAACATATTGATAATGTAGCTTGAGCTGTCAACATAAGGATTGGCCTACTCCACAGGTACAAGCATAGCCTCACTCCCGAGGTGCTAAGAATAGAAATTGTCAGCTCTCTCATTACCATCATTGATTATGGGCTGGTTGTTTATGGCTCTGCCTTTGCAACATCCCTTCACAGGATCACTGTTGCTCTTAACAAAGCATGCAGACTCCTTACTGGGCTGCCCACCTCACACACACGTGACCTATATGCTCAGACTGGGTGGCTTCAATTATTCAGCTGAATCCAGTATCAAATTTGCTTACTTGCCAAGAAGGCACACATTGCTTTGCTACTCCTGGGGTCCAACAGCTCCTTAGCCCTTGTAACAGTACCCAATGTACTCGCAGCTCAGCAAATCAGGTC
Source organism: Neoceratodus forsteri (assembly GCA_016271365.2). Classification (NCBI taxonomy): domain Eukaryota; kingdom Metazoa; phylum Chordata; order Ceratodontiformes; family Ceratodontidae; genus Neoceratodus; species Neoceratodus forsteri. The sequence goes on from CM028130.1 coordinate 321,265,205, forward strand.
TTTAATGTTCCTAGATGCCGCACCACCTTAGGTCATCAGTCTTTCACTTATAGAGCCCCCCCTCTGGCTCAACTCCCTGGGTAGGGACATCTATGCTGAGTCAAAACCTGGCCCTTTCAAACATAAACTCTGGCAGCATCTATTAGCAAACAGTACATGTGACTGCCGCCCTTAGCAGCCTTCTGCTTATGTTATCATTGTACTTACACCTTTTGGCACTTTTAACTCTTGGCACTTCATTTTAATCCTACCCTCGAGCCATTCCCCTCCATCCCTCACCCCTGCTTCTTCCCTGCTCAAGCATCTTCAAGTTCTTCCCCTGTTCCTCCTCACTTTCCCTCTTTCACCTTCCATCCATTCTCTTATCTCATGCCACCTCTTTTGCAACTTCTTCCCCTCCTTCCCTCTACATTTCTCTCTCTTACCTCTCTCCCACCCATATTACTCTCTCTCTCTCTCTTAGGTTTTTGACAAGGCCTGCTAGGCTATCCCTATCCCCTGGCTAAACTCCACCTCTTCACCTTCTACTATTAATTTGTCTTCCTCCCCCTCACTTCGCCGGCACTCCCCCTTCTCTCTGCACTCACCCCATTTCTCCTTCCACCTCCCCATCCCATCATCTCTCTATCCCCATTACCTCCTTTGCAACTCCGCTCCTTCCCTCGCCACCTCCTGTGCAACTCATCTCCTCCTCCCTCTTGTTTCTCCCATTCCCCATCTTACACCCCATTACTTTCTCTCCTAGATTTTGACAAGGCCTCCCAGGCTGTCCTCTCTTCTAGCTCATTCTACTTTTATATTGAGTAACATTCAGTGCTATTTTGATTGCTTTCGATGTATTAATTTTTTTAAGTATATTTTTGAGATCTGTTATTTACTTACCTATTGTTTACCTTGTTTTGTTTTTGTACTACTGACGTGAAACCTTTGTAAATTAATTGTATTATTCAAAGGTGTTGTAATCCAAGACTCAATAAATAAATAAAAATAAATAAAAAATAAAAATGATGCCATACAGCACTTAATATTAAACCCTTAATGAAACTCATAAGAAACTCTTATCTGTTTTCTATGTTTTTTTTTACTTCCTGTACTGATAATTCACCTATGACTGTATTTGTACTGTGAATTCAGTTTTGTCTGTATTTGTACTGTTTAACGGATGTGGACCTTTTGTAAAATAGTTCTTACTCAAAGGTTGTTTCAGAAATTCCAATAAATAAATAAATAAAACTGGGGATCCACAAAAGCACCATGCTTGCAGGAGGGAGAGTTGCAGAGATGATGTAGTAGATGACTGGCAGAGAAGAGCTCCTGTAAAAAAGCAAACAGAAATATAAGGAAGGTCACTGATGATGCAGAATGTCAAGTTTCAAAAAGATGCTGATATTACATATTTCTACAATTTTAAAAGGTGAGCATTACATCCTTAAAATACAGTTAATACATTTCCTCTCCCACCAGGGATAACTACATGGGAGGTCACCTATGGGTGCAAAAGGTCAAGTGCAAGAAAAGCCCAAACATTTCATTTTTTCTTTAAAAATGGCTTCAGATCCCATTGGTCATTTAACCTGTCAGACTCTCCACTTTTCAGTCTGAAAATCCACTCACTTTCCTTCATTAGCAGTAAATTCACCCTGTCACCATCATATTTCATTGGTGGGACCCATTCAATCCCCATATACTTCAGCCTGTTGGGTGAGGAACTGTGGTGCATAGTAAAACGTAGACCAACTGGGGTGTCAGATTTGGCATTTAGGATGTTCCTGACATCTTCCTATATTCTGGTTTTAAGTAACCTAGTAGTCCTACCTATATATACCATATTGCAAGGGCACCACAAGATGTAACCAACAAAAGCTGTGTTATAAATAATACATTGTTAAACCTCAAACTCCTTAGATGGGTTAGCAGGGTGCTTGAATTTACTGCCTGTATTGCAGTGTGTGCAAACGTTACATTTTAGGCATTTAAAGTAACCCACAGGTCTATTCGATAGCCACATATTCTCCTGGTTCGGTGTTTCTGGCTGAGGCCTACTGTGTATCAGCTTATCTCTTATTTTAGGTGCTCTTCTGAATGTGATCCTAGGCCACTCACCTACCACCTCATCCACCATTCTCTCTCCAAGCAGTATGGGCCAATTCTTATGTATGATGCTACCTATCTGACCTGACCAATTGTTGTGCTCTGTAACAAAAGTAATAGGTGAACTGCACTGCTCCTCATGTTTCACTTTTTTCAGCAAATTTGCCCTGGATTTATCATGGGTTCTAGATAAGACCTCATTCAGTACTCCTGTTTCATATCCCCATGCTATAAATCTATTTTAAGTTCATCTGCTTATTCTAAGAAAGTACTGTCTTCTGAGCGATTTCTTTCAAGGTGAAGGAACTGTCCACAGGGCACTGAGTTGATGAGTCTGTGGGGATGAGTGCTATCCGCTCTAAGAACTGAGTTAGTGGCAGTAACCTTTCTGTAACACTAAGATTTAATCTTACCATTCTGTTTGACAGGTTTTGACAGACAGACATCCAGGAAATCTATAGTGTTTTCATCTGTTTTATGCGTAAAGCATAATTACAAATCCCTTTGTTTCTTCTGGGTCTCCCTGTCAAATACACAATATGTCGTCAATAAAATGTTGCCATAATCTGATCCTGTGCAAATACAGAAACATGGAAAGTACAGGGTTGAAAATGCATGTCTCCTCCCATTTGCCCAGGAATAGATTGGCAAAAGAGGGGGCCATAGATGCCCCCATAGCAGTGCCACAGGTTTGGAGGTAGTGGACTCCATTAAATTCAAAGTAGTTGTGTTTAAGATGAAGTCTAAGGAATTTAGAATAAAGTCAATGGGTATATTGTCCCTATCACAACTGTTTTCTAAGAAGTATTTGTATGCTTCTACCCCAGCTGTGTGCTTAATGCATGTATATAGGGATTCAACATCCACACACAACCAGTACATGCCTTTCTCCCATCTAAACCCCTCCAGTGTCAAAGGTCTTTCTCACCGAGTTGAATAAATTATTCAAATTTATCTAGCGTGACCTCCCTCCCTCCCCCTTAATTCATGCTGCCTTTGGTCTTGTAGCCCATTAGATTCAAAATACTTTGTTAAACTTTCAGTTAACAGGGTTTTAATTAATTTTTCTCACCAGTGATGTGAGACTGACTAGCCTATAGTTGCTAGCCTTCCCCCTACTACTGCTGTTATGGAACAGGACCATGTATGCCCTCCTCTAATCCTCTGAAACCTTGTATGTTTCCAGTGAGCTGTTGAATAAGGTCATTAGTGATGCTACAAACACCTCCCTGAGTTCCTTTAGTACTGTTGGGTGTATCCTATCACATCCCATGGCCTTTTCCTCTTTAGAGCAGCTGCAAGTCCCTTCAAGACTCTTTTTTCTGAAAATGAACTTGTGTCTCCTCCACCCATCATTGTTCCTGCTGCTCCTTGGTGGACTGCCCCCTCCCACTGTGAAGACAGAGCAGAAGTACCTGTTTATGATATCTGCTTTTTCTTGATCCTCCTCTGCATAATATCATTCTGTTGTCCTCCTAATCCTCACTGTCCCTGACCTTGCTTTCCTTTTCTTGCTTATGTACCAGAAGAAAATCTTATTCCCTTTAGCTACCTCTTTGTCTATCCTTTCCTTTGCCTTTACTCCCCTCACTGCCTTACCTGTCTTCTTCTGTTTTACTTTGTAATTCAATACCTGCATGGACAGTGAGGCATCATCTGGGGCCAGAGACTTCCTTTCAAATATGGAGGCTCTGGGCCTTGCCCTGGAAACCACGGCTAGGACCCACTGCTCTGGTCATGTGCTTGACCTGGTGTTCTCCCTAGTGCTCGAAAATGATACTATTGAAAATGATTCAGTTGTTTGGTCAGATCATTGCACCAACAGGTTCAGCTTCAAAGCCCCCCTGACTGTCCCTTGCCCTGTGGAAACTGTCCAGTTCTGCCCTTTGAATGGTTTACAACCAGAGGGATTGATGGTGGAACCAGACATTTCATGTGTTTGAGGCTTGCGTTTGTGGTCCAGGGAATGCCATGTCTAGAGATGCAGTGAATTATAAATTTGACAATGAAGTGGCCACGAAGGGGCACTTCGCGTTGGTGGAACACAACGTGAAATGGCCACCATAAAGTGCTCACTTCACCTTCACCTTCTCATTATGATTTCATGTTGTCATTCCGCCTTAACGTGAAGTAAGGCAAAGTGACAATATAGGCAGCCCCCCCACATATCACATGGCTTACATTACTGTAAGTCACATGCTTTAGCCAGGCAGGAATGAAGTGTGTCAGAAAAGCAGTTACTTTCACTTTCTCCTTTGCAGTTGTAGAAGAAGGAAGCCTTTTTGGTGAGAGAGGAGAGCAGTTTGTTTCCTAGTTGCATCGTTGTAATTTTGAGCACAAAAAAAACAGCTTTTTTAAAAGCTACATCTTTATTTTGTTTTTGTTCTGTGTTTGTCATTGTTTTTTTGCTACTGAATTTTTTTATAAGTTTTGTTGTGTTAAATGAGATCCCTGCACCCTTATTGGTACCCTCAGAGGTACACCATAGACAGCTAGTGCTTAGGCATACGTTATACTAACATATAGGGCTAAGGGCATCTACCGTATAAGAGTAGATGTCAGGATACGTGCGCATATTTTTGTAATACACTTTGCTTGCTAATACATATATATTCTTCTATGTATTTTCTGTCTATTTCTTACTTGTTAGATGCCAAGACACCTGTGTCCTTGGAATAATTATGATATATAAGTTGGCATTGCCCTCTCTTGGTGATTTGTACTACTACACTGAGTTATGTAAGAGTGTATAAGAACTCTTTAGTTTCACAAACTGATGACTAGTACAAAATTGTATAATGTTATCTTGGACCGTGGAGCCTCCTCTGATTTAGCCAATAGGGCTCATCTCTGTAACTAGAAATGTTTCTATCTTACAGTAACCATAGTAATTATCATAGGTATATAATGTGATACACAAGTCTTGTACCTCGGAGATCCCAAGAGACATAAAGAAACCTCGAGGTATAGGGAACGCTTAGCACTGGCTCCTGGTTCATATTGATAAGAACTGCTAGGGCAACTGTGATTTTATCCTTTTTGGTAGCAACAAACAAGTTTATTACTCTTACACAACATGTCTGTGATTACTTGCATTCCCAATATTGGCAAGAACCTGAAAGTGAGGTTTAGACCTCCTGATAATTGGCAACCACGTGCAGGTGATAATTGGTTTTTGTAAGTTTTCACTAGTTGCTATAACTTGTCCCTTTCCCATGGGGACAGTAGGTGTACATTCCCGTATCACCTCTCCTATTTTAAAACCAGTTTGTAGTCACTTACAAAGTCTGGCTGTTTTCTTTCTGGGTGTGTTCGATGCCGACTCGGCTCATTCCATAACAGCTTTGAATTGTAAGCCTACAAATCTTACAGTAGCCTGACAGTGTATAAAGTGCTCCTACTGTGGATCAATACATAGCATAGCACCTTTTTCACAGTTTGATTTTTTGTTCCCTTCCACACAATGGCCACCGTATCAAGTATCTGCACAGAACTGAGACTCGATGTCTCGAACTTCCTTGTCTCCCATGGAGGATGGGCTGACTTCGCATGGGATGCAAGTCAATCCAACAACCTTATACTGGGGATTTCAACCCAGTACACAGAGATGAGACAATCAACCAATAAGTGTCATGCCAAAGGGCCGATGGTTGCGACTCTCTACGCTGCTCTGGAATCCTTCGAAGCGAGGTTTTGAACCCTTGATCTGCAAATTTCGTATCTTAAGCAACAGATGGGTTTGCAGGAAATGGAATGTGTTAGACTGCAGCAGAACATGGAGTCTGAACTTCAAACTCTGTAGAATGAAAATGATTCACTTCTGCATCATTCAGCTCAAGCTGGAGAACAGGAACTTTGTATGTTGAAGCAGGAGTGTGAAAGTTTGAGACAGGATAAGGGATAGGCATTGCATATGAATGACTTGTTAAGTACTGCAAATGCACAGTTGAGTGAGGAGATGGGAGAGCTACAGGACGAGATAAACCAGGTACGTAATGACTTAGAAGTGGCTACTAGGGACAATTGTGAATTGAGCACCGTGTATAGAGTGTTGCAGAAGCAAATGCAGGATGAGGTTGATATGAATGTTGCAACTGTGAGTCATGCTGAATGAAAAACCAAGATGGCGAAACTGCGCCATCAGCAGGAGGTTCTAGCTGGACATGTTAAGAGGATGGGAGGCGTAGCCCCTGCCTTACACACATCATCTGAAGGGGAGGTATCAGATGATGACATCTCTCAGTACAATGCCCAGTCACACCCCTACTATGGCCCAGAATCCCCACCCAGCCATCCACAACATGGCTGGTCCCCACTCCACCCACACCATGTCATACATCGTTGACATTGTAAAGCCCATCATGGAAGATGCCAACATGGTGGCTCCCATGATGGGGGGGGGATCAGGCCCAGGCCTGGTTCCAACAGCACCACCGATAGCAGTTATTAATGTGGAAGACAGGCAAGATATAGAAATGATGATTGAAACTGCAATAGGTAATGTATTTCTTCCTGAGAGGAGTAAACGGGCCATTAAAACCCAAATCAGGCAGCTTCTAAAATATGCTGGCACTCAGGATGGTATTGTTCATACTGCGGCTGAGGCTGCAGCTTGGGCCACCCTAGATGGTGCCTGAGACAATCTACCTCTGCCTGATTGACCCAATAATCCCCTACAAATGGCCTACTCTTTTCAGCAAATAGCTGACAGTATTGATCAGATGAATCCGCCCGACAGTCTTAGCTGTCTCTTAGAAAAGGTGCATTCTAAATGCAAGATGCTTAGCTTCACTGCAGAATATCAGATCCAGATACTACACCAAACTATCGATCCTAGTTTATGGGTCAGACTCCCCGACGCCATCCACCAGGATGGGAACGCCACCTTTGTTGAGGTTGCAACTGAGCTCATTTCTGCTCACAGCCAGGTGTAGTAGGAGTGATGCTTGCATGCCCTGTAAAACAGAATGCAAAGGAAAGTCCAGCGACTTACCACCAGAGACTTTGGATGGCCTACCGAGCAGGAAAGCACCTGGCACAAGAAGCTGCAGATGTAGATCTTATTGAGTATAAGACCCTGTTCCTTAGGAACATGAATCCTGCAGTACGAGAAAAGGTAGAGCCAACCACTTACCCCAACATGGACAGGTTTGCTGATATCCTTCAGAAAACCAAAAGGGTTTACCAACTCTACATCCGTGATCTGGGCTCCGGTTCCAAAAAAGTAGCTGCCGTGGAGCCTATTTCAGAGGCCGTGACGCACTACACTGTGGAAGGGCAGGTCCAACACCAATAGGCCCAACACCAACAGACCCTCCCAGCTGATAACCAACACCCTCAACAGGCCCAACACCAACAACAACAACCACAGCAGCAACAGTAGCAATGGGGTGGGAACCAGAATTGGCATAAGAATAAAAAGCACAAGAATAAGGGTAAACAACAACAACAAAGAACGGGCCCTTCATATAGGGGAATAGCCGAAGAAAATCAGAAATTCCGAGAGCTCCTGGGGCAAGTGCACTCTGTAGCAGATGGTGTTCCTGCTCAGGCCCTTGCGGCTGTACAACTGGTGACCCAGACCACAACGGTAATGGTGACACCGGAAGTACAAGCCTTCAGACTGATACAGGCCTGAACCCGGAAGCTCCTCCCTATATAACATCGGTGCAGCATGGTGAAGTGATTCAAAGAAGCCAGGAGCAACCTTTCCATGCTCCCAGCAATACAGATTGACAATTACAGGCCCCAGTCCGGATTGTAAACAAGCTGGTCTTGGATACAAACGGAAGGCCCTGCACTGAGGCAGAGGACGGGGGCCGCCTACTTGTAGTCTTACTAGATACAGGTGGGGCTGTGTCTGTCTTACATGATAAACACCCAGACACATCTCCTTGGTCCACCAGATGGAGGACCAACATGTCAGAAGTAGATGATACTAGGTTACCTGCATACCGGTCTGTACCCCTGCCGGTAGAGCTAGGCCATTTAAAGGCCTCACACACCTTCCAACTGATGATAATGCCTGATCATCCTAGTATCACAGGAATTGATTTTCTTGCACCACATGACTGTGTGGTAGATCTAGCTAACATGCTATTGATATAGATTCAGGGTCAATACCACACCATTTTGATCCCCGATTCACACATTGTGGTGACAATTTCTGCCAAGAGTATGACATCATAGATTTGTTCAAAGAGACCACAAGCTTTTTCCAAAGCTTCTCTCCATTTTGCAGTGACATTTGGAAGTGTTTGCAATCAACAAACATGACTGTGGCAGAATGCACACTGTCATCGAAGTGCCAGGCCCAGCACATGAGAGGCAAAGGCAATACCCTTTTCCAACTGAGGCCTTCTCTCAGGGAAACAATCAAGTCAATTCTCAAGCAGGAAGTAATCAGAACATGTGTTTCCACTGCTGACTCCCCAGTGTGACCCATGAAAAAACCCAAAGGTGCCTGGATACTTACTATTGAATACAGGAAACTGAATCAGGTCACCCCCAGTTGTTCCCTAACTGTGGCATCAGCACCAGATGTGCTACGAATTTTGACCCCGACCTGAAATGGTTCAGTGCTCTGGATATCTCCAATGGTTTTTGGTCATTACCATTGGCCCCCAAGAGTCAATATAAGTTTGCCTTTACTTTTGAAGGAAGACAGTACACGTGGACTTGCTTACTATGGGGATTCCATAACAGCCCGTCCCTGTTCCATCTGCATATGATGGATGCCCTTGAGGGTTTTTCTACTCCCCAATGTCTCTTGCAGTATGTGAATGACCTGTTGCTGACAACTGCCACACAGGAACAACACCTGGATCTCTTGGATGAACTACTGACTCTCATTCAGAGAGCAGTCCTGAAATTCAATCCAGCAAAAGCACAACTACAGTTGTGGCCAAAAATATTGGAGCCCTTGCAGTTTTTTCTAATAATGCACCATTCCTTCCAGAAAATTGTTGAAATTAAAAAATATTTTGGTATCCACATATGTACTTCTTTGGTTTGCAGTGGAATAAAACACAAAAAGCAGAAAAATTTAGTAAGTCTTAGCTTATTCCACACAGAAATCCTTAAATGACCCAGACAAAATTATTGGCACCTTTTAGAAGTAGTTAGAAATAATTAGATTTCAAGCAGGTGATTCTCCTTCACTTTGGAATTGAACTCACCTGTGGTGAGTTGCAGGTGCCTGCAATATAAAAGTCACTCGTTCAACCTGTTTGAATAGAGAAAAGGACTCATTCTCCTGTTTTGTGTCACTGTGTGTACTGCAATGAGCATGGAGGAAAGAAAGACAGGCAGAGAATTGTCTGAGGAGGTCAGACAGAAGATTGTAGTCAAGCATGGACAATCTCAAGGCTACAAATCAATCTCCAGAGACCTTGATGTTCTTGTTTCCACTGTACATAATGTTATCAGGATGTTTAAGGCCCATGGCACTGTAGCCAACCTCCCTGGACGTGGCCGCAAGAGAAAACTTGATCGAAGATTGCAGCGCAGGATTGTTCAAATGGTGGAGAAAGCACCTTGATCAACTGCCAAACAGATTCAAGCTGACCTTCAGACACAAGGTACGGCAGTTTCAACTCACACCATCCGTCACCAACTCAATGAAAGGGGGATATATGGTAGGACGCCCTGGAGGTCCCCACTGCTGAGAGAGCAACATAAGAAAGCCCGACTGGGGTTTGCCAAAACACACCTGAACAAGCCAAAATCCTTCTGGAAGAATGTCCTGTGGACAGAAGAGACCAAATTAGAGCTTTTTGGTAAAGCACATCATCTCTATGTTTACAGAAAACAAAATGAAGCCTTCAAAGAAAAGAACACCTTCCCTACAGTCAAACATGGAGGAGGTTCAGTGATGTTTTGGGGTTGCTGTGCTGCCTCTGGCACTGGGTGCCTTGAACGTGTGCATGGCATCATGAAATCTGGAGATTACCAGGTCATTTTGGAGCGCAATGTTGAACCCATTGTCAGAAAGCTGGGTCTCCGTCGAAGGTTATGAGTCTTCCAGCAAGACAATGACCCCAAACACACTTCAAAAAGCACCCAGGAATGGTTCAAGACAAGACGCTGGGCTGTTCTGAAGTGGTCAGCAATGAATCCAGATCTAAATTCCATTGAAAACCTGTGGAGAGCTCTGAAAACAGCAGTTGGGAGAAGGCACTTTTCAAATCTGGGAGAACTGTAGCAGTTTGCACAAGAAGAGTGGGCCAAACTGCCAGTAGAGAGGTACAGGAAGCTCATCCATGACTATAGGAAGCGGTTGATTGCAGTTATTTTGACCAAAGGCTGTGCTACCAAATATTAAGTCTAGGGTGTCAATAATTTTGTTAATGCCATTTCTTTTCATTTTCTGATTTAAAAGGATATATTAAATTCTGAATCAAAACCAAAGGTTCTGTAATATTAACAGAGAAATAAAGAATTGTGGAGACCAAATACTGTACTGTTGTTAATTTCAGCTTATGTTTAGAGGAAATTGTGAGTTATTTGAAAAAGTGCACGAGCGCCAATATTTTTGGCCACAACTGTATGTCAGAAAGAAGTACTCATTCTGGGTCTAAAAATAACTGACCAAGGTCGAAGCCCTACCTGGAAGAGATACAGGGATTGCAAGACTTGCCATTGCCCACCAGTGTGGCAACTCTTTGACGGTTTCTAGGTATGGTGAATTACTCAAGAGATTTTATCTGTGATTTTGCTCAAAAAGCTGCTTCTATGTAGAGCTACCAAAAAAGGACATCCCATGGACTTGGGGCCCCATACATACCCAGGCTGTGATGTCACTGAAGCAGGACTTGGCCTCCGCCCCAGCTCTGTTCAACCCAATTCAGCACTACCATTCAATCTGGAATGTGCCACCTCTGACATTGCCATGTCAGCAGTACTGGTCCAGAAGGTTCATGACACCCTGAGACCTATTGCATATGCATCACAGCTCTTGACCTCGGTAGAACAGAAGTACAGCCTTTGTGAAAGGAACCTTCTGGCCACCTACCGGGCTGTCAAGCACTTTCTGTATATCATTGTGTACTCTACACTGATCACCAACACCAACCACACACCAACTACCCTTCTACTCTCAGATAGAGTGAAGGATGGGTCAGTCTCTAATACCAGGCTGACACACTGGTAACTTCTTCTCCAGGATAGAAACATATAGGTACACCCAACAAAAATTCCATCTATGCTGGCTCATGGACTCCTTTTCCAAAGACAGCCCCATGACTGTACACTGCAGTTACCTGGTCTTCCAGATCCAGGTCCTTTTCTCCCTGCCATGCCACAAATACTTGACAACACCTCTTTGTGTTGTGTCTTTACTGATGGTTCAGCATCTTACTATCAGGGAGAACAAATTGTAGGGATGGGTATTCTAGTGATTTACCCTTATGGGAACACTGTTAAAGTATCTAAGCATTGCAGTGTAGCATCATCACAGTATGCAGAGATGGCATCTGTGGCCTGTGCCCTCGAGTTCATCCAGCATGGGACCGAGGATACCATCATTTTCATAGACTCTAATTGGGTTTGTTGTTCTCTTACAGAATGTCTTCCTTTCTGGCAGAAGAACTCCTTCCTCTCTTCTGATGGCAGCCCAGTGAAGTACAAGGAATTGGTAATATACATACATTCACTGGCACAAAAATTTGCACACAGACTCTATGTACACAAAGTTAAAGCTCATTCCCTTCATGATTCCTATCATGCTTTCAATGACACAGCAGTCACCTTGCCAAGGAAGGAGCCCAAGGGGGGGCACATGGATGATGGACCATCCAGAGGCCAATGCGGCATTACATATTGCAGCACTCAGGAAAAAACCTGAACCCTTTCCCCCCTTGGACCTCTCAGCAGCCCAACGTGTTGATATTGAACTCAAAGAAGTGTTCAGATTCCTTGACAAGAGTACCGAAGAGAAACTTCTCACACATAACCCCTACCAGAGGTATGTAGGTAAGTTACACTTGTCACCAGATGGCAAGCTCATCTGGTACCAGCCAGATGATTCCGCCACTAATTTGTGGGTGGTCCCTAGACACCTCAGGTCTGAATTTTTGCACCAAGTGCATGATACACCCACTGCTGGACACCACGGAGTGGAAAACATCCTCCAAAGGCTTAAGACCACTGCCTGGTGGCCTGGTGTCACCAAAGATGTTAAACAGTACATAGACAACTGCCTTGTTTATGCAAAAAACAACCCCATCCTTACCAAGCAAAATGCCAAACTCTTACCACAACAACACTCTGGCCCTTGGCATGCCATACAGATTGATTTTATTGGTCCTTTGATCAACATTAGCAGAAATAACAAGTATGCTCTTGTGGTAACTGACCTCTTCTCTAAGTGGGTTGAAGCTTTATCCACTAAAACATGCACTGCTAAAACCACTGCCAAAATCCTGGTGGAACAGATTTTCTCCAGGTGGGACCTACCTCTTAAGGTAGACTCTGCCAAAGGAACCCGTTTTACAGGTGAGTTAATGAAAGAGTCTCTTGAACTCCTTGGAGTTCAACAAAAGTTCCATATACCCTACCACCCCCAATCTTCAGGTCAAGTAGAGACAGCCAACAGATGGAGTAAGCAAATGCTTTCCAAATTCATTGAGGATAATCCCAACACCTGGGATTCCCTACTGCCATTGCTTCTTATGGCAATTAGGGGCACACCCTCAGCCACCACCCAGCTCACACCCTTTGAGGTGATGACTGGCAGACAGATGAGATTACCTGAACACCTGTTGTTTGACCTGCACACTCCCACTGCAGACCACGTGTCTACAGATCAATATGTCAAAAAACTCAGAAAGGACCTCATACACACACATTTGTATGCTGCCAACTGCATGGGCAAGGCCCAGCAACAATCCAAAATACAGTTTGACAAGCACACACAAGAAGTGGATTGGCAGGTTGGAGATCAGGTAATGGTACTCCGATTTGCATATCCCACCCATTCCTTCTCCAATAAATGGGAAGGCCCGTACCCCATTGTCAACAAGCTCAGTCTGGCAGTCTATCAAGTTAGACTCCTGCATAACAATAAACTGACTGACAAATGGTTACATGAAAACCAACTGAAACTGTATAAAGGAGCTTAATTACTTTTTCTCACCCCATTGGGTGGAATAGTACTGACTTACTAATGTTTGATTTTGCTTTTCAGATACACTGACAAGATGGCTATCTTTTTCCATTATCTCCTCATCTCAGGAGTTATCTCCTGCATCCAAGGCATGGTACCAAACCTCCTACCACACCTTGATCATCCAGCATCTCCTTCAGAGGGAGTATCCATCAATATACCCAATAGTCTGATTATTGTCCAGGAAGGTTCCCATGCTTACCTCACTGCCTCAGTTGTCGCTCCTGATAAATCTGCCCTTCAAATTGAGTGGCAAACCACATCGCAAGGACAAACTCTCCCTGTGGCCAGACTCTCCAAAGGAACTTTCCAGGGTTGGCCCAATGCTAAATTATCCCCAAATGGTTCTCTGCCCTTGCTACAAACTGCTCCCAGACATTCTGGTTAGTACAACATTACTGCCTTAATTGATCCTTCGTACTGTAATTCTTTGTCTAAGGCTTCTGCTTGAAAATTTTGTGCTGTACACCACATGGCTTCTGCTGACATGTACCTGTCTGTGTTACCACCCACTGGTAAACAGCTTTTGGAATGTCCAAAGCATACCCCTGGTCCCCGTAGTGGTCTAACAGCCACTGCCCTCCCTGGTTCATTGATTAATAACTTACAATTTATGCACATGCCTGTTTTGTTTAATCTTACTTACTGGAATATGAAAGAATTTGGTATGTGTCATAATACTGACATCAGCATTTTATAGTACGTTATTGCTTGATAGTTTAGCTGCATTTCAGATTCGTACTCAAGACCCTATTGCTGGGGTCCATACTACTGAACATAGAGGCAACTTCAGAAGAAAACCCAATCCTGATGATCAAAGTCATAAACTTAATACACGTGAAGTTGACAGTTCTGATGTCACAGGTGCAACAGGAACTGTCATGGGCCTTTTCGGTACAGCTATGTCTATTTGGAATAAAGCAAACATTGCTGCTATCAAATCTCATTCTGCCAAATTTTTGGCTGGTTTGGTTAATAATATACTACCCCCATTATTACATGGTGTGGATGGCCTTAGTCAGGAAGAAAGATACACTGTATACAACATGCACGACATTGCTAAGTTATTTACAGACTCTAAAGACAAGATTAACGCACTCATTGCACAGAACAACAAAGAAGCAGATAAACAATACACTGATAGAGAAATCTCCTGCTCTGTCTATGGCTCATATATTATCACTACCATCAACAATCTCTTTCGTGATCTAGAATCTGAAAGAATTCCTGATATCATACATGATAGAAGCATTTCCAAATGGTATTGTCCACGATGTAAAACCCCTAGCTGTATTGCTTTGTGTATGCAACAATCTCTAACCATTCCTCTTTCTACAGCTAGGAACCTGGGGTTTGTGACCAGACACCCTAACACTGGTCCTTGTTTCAATGCTAAGAAATGTTCCTCAAGAGGTACGATGTTTGTTTCTTTTACTGTCTCTTTACCATGTTTTGATCCCACTACAGTCTTGTTTGACAAGCTTGCACTGGTACATTCCATTGGGCACCTGGACAAAGACATCTACAGAGAAGGCCTGGATCTTCCACCTTTACTGGTTTTCCATCTTTTCCTGGATGCCTAAGTGGCTCCGCACATGGACTGTTGTGTGAAGAAGCAATACATTTACTTGTACCAATGTGATGTATTTGATGTTATCCAACCTGTTTATGGTTATTCTCCAGATATCACTGATTGGACTTTTACCATGGATGATGATATTACCACTAATGGCATGGATTTCTTGGATTCTACTTTGGCTCAGGATAAGCTCTAGCAATCATATCGTGAGGAGGTTCATCGCCTGTCAACACAGATTTCGAAGACGACCTACACCTGCCCAGTACAGTTGCAAAAGTGGAGACTCCCTACTATTTGATCTCAGTACAATTCTGATGGGAATTACTGTGTGGTAACTAACTTTAAAAGCTATACTTATGGATCTGTGACATGCGTTATTGAGAACCCCAATTTTTGTTTTGCCCCCACCAGAAGACTGTTATTGGACGTATTTATAACCTCTGTCCCCCTTATGGATGCAGACATCATTGATGGTAACCCCGATTATCTGCTCACACTTTCTGAATACTTACCATATTTTAATGTATACATAGACCCACTCACACTTACATTAAAATTACTTTTAGACAGGAAAGACACACACCTCATCCACGTCAGCAATAATATAACTAAGGCCAATGAAGCTATTCTTTTGTTGATTAATGATGGTGATATGAATAATGCATTGACTAACACCTGGTTATAAATTACTTTTAAAGGTTTTGTGATTATACAAGCACTTTTGCTATTTTTCTTGGTTATTATGCTATGCTGCCTATGGCACAATCTGCACCAACACTGTGAGCAGCTCGAGTTCCTTTACAAAGCTCACACATCAGGTTTGTAAACAACCACTGCTCCCTGACCTTTCCCTAGATTTGCCTGTGTGGGCCCTTGGAGGCAACAAAGGGGGGAATGTTACACAAGGACTCTGCACCCTTATTGGTACCCTCAGAGGTACACCATAGACAGCTAGTGCTTAGGCAGTGTCAGTGGCTCAGTAGGTAGCACACTCGCCTCTGAGGCCAGGTGATCAGAGGGCTGTGGGTTCAGTTCCCACATCTGGCACTTGGGTTATTATCCCAGTACTGACACTGTAGTGCAGCATGAGAGGGGTGTTGCACATCTGAGGTGCCGTCTTTCAGATGAGACGTTAAACCGAGGTCCCATCTGCCTGGATTGGTGGTAGTTTAGGTGGATATTAATGATCCCATGGCACTTATCGAAAAGAGTAGGGGAATTTCCCCGGTGTCCTGGCCAAATTTTCCTCATTCACTAAAAATACCAGCAACAGCTTAATCTGGTTCAAGGTCAGTGGGCATTCATCTGTATCCCCCTCCCTCAGGTCATGCCTGACAATAGGCAGGATTTGTTTAGTGCACTTACCCGGTCAACAAAAACTAAATAAATATGTTATACTAACATATAGGGCTAAGGGCATCTACCGTATAAGAGTAGATGTCAGGATACGTACGCATATTTTTGTAATACACTTTGCTTGCTAATACATATATATTCTTCTATGTATTTTCTGTGTATTTCTTACTTATAAGATGTTAGGACACCTGTGTCCTTGGAATAATTATGATATATAAGTCAGCATTGCCACCTTTTGGTGATTTGTACTACTACACTGAGTTATGTAAGACTCTGTATAAGAATTCTTTTGTTTCACAAACTGATGGCTACTACAAAATTGTATAATGTTATCTTAGACCATGGAGCCTCCTCTAATTTAGCCAATAGGGCTCATTTCTGTAACTAGAAATGTTTCTATCTTACAGTAACCATAGTAATTATCATAGGTATATAATGTGATACACAAGTCTTGTACCTCAGAGGTCCCAAAAGACACAATGAAACCTTAAGGTATAGGGAACGCTTAGCACTGGTTCCTGGTTCATATTGGTAAGATCTGCTAGAGCAACTGTGATTTTATCCTTTTTTGTAGTAATAAACAAGTTTATTACTCTTATGCAACGTGTCTGTGATTACTTGCATTCCCAATATTGCCAAGAACCTGGTTTAGACCTCCTGACAGTTTTGTGTGTGTGTGTCTGAGAGTGTGAGCCTGAGTGCGGGTGAAAGTCATATTACTGAGGCATCGGTGATAGTTGGGGACTTGTGCGTGATGGACCTGGGAAAAGGAGAGTCTTTGGCCTGTGGGCATGGGCAGGGGAGAGGAGTGTGCACACATGGGGGCAGTCGGGTGTTACTGGACCGCTCCTGACTCTTGGGTGTTGCTTCCCCCCCATGGAAGCATCAGTGCCACGGTGGCTGTGCATCCACCTAGTCCACCACTAACACCACCACCACTAGAAGCTGCAGGGGCTCCAGTAGCACCCCCTCCACCACCTCCACAGCCACAGGAGGAGTCCCAGGTAAATGTAGGTGGTCCAAGCAGTATATCTGGTCCCCCCTGCAGCTCCCCAGTGTGACAGTTTTTTAACTGTGTGGGACAGGGAGACAGCACAATCATGGTTTGCCATCTGTGTGGTGTGTTGGTGCACTGTGGCCCCTGGGGAACATATCTGGGGACTGGTGGCCAGCGCATGCACATGGCAAGCCATCACAAGGTGGAGTGGTACGCTGCCACAAAAGAGGCCAGGTGTCCACCTGCTGGCCCTTCTGTGGCAGTGGCAGAGGGTGCTGGGGGCAAAGTTGTGCCTCACCACTGTAGCAGGAGGATAGCAACTGCAGCAGCTGCTCCACCACCACCACCACCACAGTCACCAGCACCACCCTCTCCACCACCACCATTACCTGGCTGTCCAACTGCAGTGAACCCCACCACAGTGCCTGCAATACAAGCTGACATTGCACTGGTGTGGGCAGCCCTCGAGGAAAACAATGAGAGGGTGGGTGCGGTGCAGCAGCAGGTTGATCAAATACAGCAACAGCAGCTGCAAATAGTGATAATGCTGCACTTGCTGCTTGAACACCATGGAATCCCCCATTAAGGGATTTTTTTTCTGGACCCCCACACGACTGTGCTGTACTGGTTTTATGTGTGTTTTTTTGTTGTTGTTTAATAGACATTTGCCCTTCTGTTGTTGCAGTGCCTCAGTAATGTTGACTTTCTGTTGTGGAGTGCTTGTGGACAAGCTGTTGTGAGCAATGCAAGTATGATGTGCAAAACTGCATGTGTGCAGTCAGTGTTGTTTCCTGTGTGTGTGCATGTGTGTGACATCAAACATTGTGCAGCATGTTGCAAACATATATTGCTGTTGCTGACTTGTTGCAGTGTTTATGCTATAAAGAATAGTGAGCAGAATAACGTACATTTCATTGTCACCATCATCAGTGCACTAAGTGATACAATACTTTTTCAGAAGTGTCTAGCCAGAGTGCACCTTAGTCACATTATATACTGCACCACAAACTGAACATTATAACATAAAGAAACATTTGGATAGCTGCTGGGCATTCACTATAGTACAGCAATCACCTGCGCTCCCCCTGGCATCATGTTCTAATGTTGCTGACAAAGGGGGGCAGAATTTGGGTGGCTTTTCTGAATGGGAATTCCTCTGTGACGTGACACACTGTAATTAAATTACGGGTGGTTTTCACTGAAATATATTGCACTATGTAAGGACATGTGGATCTAGAAAGATTCCCCTGGAAGTTAGGCGCCCACATATTAGGTGCAACACCATAACTATGTAACGTGGTGAATCTCTGTAAAGCAGCTGTGCAACAATCTGTTGAGAACTCTGACCTATATTTTTTAATGCTATGTTACAAATTCCTTTACTTACGTCCTGACTCATATGATACTATAATTTCCAGTATCTGAGTCTGCTGTACTACCTTTTTTCATGTGTGAAATAATGAAAGGAGCATTCCTTTTATTATGGTGCTGACCAGGTCTTTGTCAGTATTTTCTGCTGCTTTTCTCCATCACATCAGTTAGTTGTTATATATCACTTCTGTTGTAAATTGACATTTATGCAGCAGGCAGTGTTTTATGACCCCACAGAACAATACTTATTGAAAAGCAGCTACAAATAAATACAAACCTGGTCATAACAATATTAAAAGGGGTGCTCATTTTTTTCATACATGATAAAAAGTATTCAACTAAGTAAAGCAGACAGAAATTGTGAAAAGAAGTGTATCACTCAAGTCATGACTCAGAGGTAACTAGTGGCTGGCAATGTAAAATAGCAAAAAAAAAGTATGGCTCAAAATAGTCACCACATTCTTGCAATGCTGCTTTAATTGATAATGTTAGTATGACATCATGAGCTCACAGTCACACAACACACTAAATGCATCTGCCTTGTGTCCAGAAATTTGACAAATTGTAACAATGTGAAATAGGAGCATTTCTGCACATACAAAGTCCCCCAGAATTAATGGCACACTCAGTCATGAGCACAGTGGTGGCACAGAGTCTCCAGATTTTTTCTGCAAGCCCAAAATGCATCTGCCTTGTGTCCAGAAAATTGACAAGTGGTAGCAAAGTGAAATGGGAGCTTTTCAGCACATACAAAGTTCCCCAGGATAAAATTATGATTGTGAGTGAACTGTTGTTGGTTCAAGGTGTGCTGCGATTCCAGCAAATGCAATGTGATCATCTCAACTGGATGGAAGGGTGTCTTTTGCCTGTACATGAATAGTAGCCTTGGTGAGTTGATATATATATATATATATATATATATATCTTTGTGTATTTTGTAGGTGAGGGGGGTTGACATGAACATGTACACATGGTATTGTTCTGTATCACAGGTCACAGATACTGTTGGTGTGCACATTCCACAGAAACATAGAAACATAGAAGTTGATGGCAGATAAGGACTGCAAGGCCTATCCAGTCTACCCATTTCTTTTTCTACCTTATAAATGTGCCATCATCCTTTGCTGTCAGTGGCTTATCTATTCATACTCATCTCTATTGCTCCCTTATGCCTATCCCATGACTGTTTGAAGCCCTGCACTGTATTCATAGCCACCACTTCCTGAGGTAGGCTGTTCCATGCATCCACCACCCTTTCTGTGAAAAAGAACTTCCTCACATTACCCCTTAATCGGCCTCCCTCTAATCTCATGCTGTGTCCTCTTCTCCTGCTATTTTTCTTATATTGAAACATGTTAGACTCTTTCACCTTGTTAATGTCCTTAAGGTGTTTGAATGTTTCGATCATATCACCACTTTCCCTCCTGTGCTCCAGAGTATACATATTGAGCTCTGTTAATCTGTTCTCATATGTCTTCTGATGCAGTCCCTGCACCATTTTGGTTGCCCTTCTCTGGACTGCCTCAATTTGGTTAATGTCCTCGTGAAGGTGTGGTCTCCAGTGCTGCACGCAGTACTCCAAACGATGCCTAACCAGTGTCTTGTAAAGAGGGATTATTACCTCCCTCTTACGACTTGTGATACCCCTACTAATACACCCTAATAATACACCCTAACATCCCCCTAGCCTTACCTACTGCTTTAAAAGTCTGCTTAGATGGTTTCAGGTCATCGGTGATAATGATGCCCAAGTCTCTTTCTTCCTCTGTGACTGCCAGCAACTCTCCTCCCAGCCTATAGGTGACTTCAGGGTTTCTCTTCCCTATGTGCATGATCTTACACTTCTTTGCATTAAATCCCAGTTTCCACTCTTCGGCCCATTTTGTTAGCTTATCCAGATCTCTTCTCATTCTGCCCACCCCATCTGGATCACCTACTCTGTTGAAGATCTTGGTGTCATCTGCAAACAGACAAGCCTTACCCTCTAGTCCATCTGCAATGTCACTGATGAAGATATTGAAGAGGACTGGCCCCAGAACTGATCCCTGAGGTACCCCACTTGTGACTTGCATCTCTTCTGACTGCATACCATTTACCACCACTCTCTGTTTTCTGCCTGTCAACCAGTTTGCCACCCAGTTGACCAACTTCTGACCCACCCCAAGCCTACCCAGCTTGTTTATCAATCTTCTATGTGGAACAGTGTGGAAAGCTTTGATGAAGTCAAGGTAGGTGACATAAACTGCTCCCCCTTGATCCACCACTCTGGTTACCCAGTCAAAGAAATCTATGAGATTAGTTTGACAGGACCTTCCTTTTGTAAACCCATGCTGTCTTGGATCCTGTGCTCCTATGGATTCCAGGTGTTGCACTATCCTTTCCTTAAAGAGTGCCTCCATAATCTTGCCCACTACTGAGGTAAGACTGACTGGTCTGTAGTTCCCTGCCTCCTCCCTGCTACCACTCTTGTGGAGAGGGATCACATGAGCCCTTCTCCAGTCTTCTGGGACCTCTTCTGTGCTCAGAGACACATTAAACAGTTCTGCTAATGGCTCTGCTATTTCCACCCTTAGCTCCTTTAGTACCCTGGGATGTATGCCATCAGGTCCCATTGCCTTGTCCACCCTGAGCTTAGCCAGCTCTTGTAGGACTCTTTCTTTTGTGAAGGGAGTAGTGCTCACCTCCCTTCCCCCTTTGTCCATGGTGCTGAGCTGTGGGCCCTGCCCTACCTTCTCTTCAGTAAATACTGAGCAAAAGTATCTATTTAGGATAGATGCTTTTACAGGGTCCTCCTCCTCACACACCCCCATTTCTCCTTTGAGCTTAGCAATACCCCCTCTTGACTTTCTCCTTTCACTAATGTATCTATAGAAAGTCTTGTCACCTTCTTTTACTTTGTATGCTAGTGTTTCCTCAGTTTAGGACCTTGCCTGCTTGACTGCCTTCCCTGCTTCCCTTAGAGCAGTTTGGTATGCCTCCCTATCTTCATCCCGCTGTGTTCCCTTATATTTCCTGAAGGCCAGCCTTTTGACTCTGACCTTTTCTTCTACTGTATTTGAGAACCAAAGTGGTTTCCTTCTTCATTTGCACTTCCTTTTCTGTCCAACACAATGAGATGTTGCTTCAAGTATTGCATCCTTAATGCTTGCCCACTTTTCCTGTATCCCCTCACCTTTGTTTCTTTTTGCCATGGGTAGCTTAACTCTGTTGGTCATCTTATCAAAGTCAGCTCCTCTGAAGTCCCATATTTTTGCCTTGGAATGAGATGATTTAGTTGTAGTGGCCAAATTGAACCATACCATACCATGTGATGGTCACTGGCCCCCAGGTGACCTACCTGGAGATCTGTGATCCCTTCCCTGTTAGTCAGTACTAGATCTAGGATAGCCCTGTCTCTTGTTGGTTGTTGTGCCAGTTGTTTGAGGTCCTCCTTCTGCAGGGAATCCATCATGTGTCTAGTTCTGGTGGATGTTTTTGCTGGTATTGACCAGTCTGTATCAGGCATGTTGAAGTCTCCCATTATCAGAACCTCCCCTTTAGCTGTCATGTTTTGTATATCTTCTAACAGTAATGTGTGTATGTCCTCCCCCTGGTCTGGAGGCCTGTAGACAACCCCAGTTCTTATGGCTGTCCCATTTCCTGTTTCCAGGGTGACCCACAGTTCTTCTGACTCCTTATGTATATTCTGAATTTCTGTAGCTTTGATATTTTCATTGACATACAGGGCCATTCCACCCCACTTTTTGCACCTCGGTCTCTCCGAACAGTACATAGCCAGGTACTGAAGCCTCCCAAGTGTAGTTACTGGTAAACCACATCTCATTAATTGCTACTATGTCCAGTTTAGCCTCTGACATTATTGCCTGCAGGTCCAGGATCTTATTTCCCAGGCTGTGAGCATTTGTGTACATGATTTTCCATTGGCCAGATTCTGGTGTGTTAGTTGTTGGGTGAGGTCTTGCATTTCCCCTGTGCATCATATGGGAAGATGGACCTTTTTTCTTACCTAGTGATGCAAATGAACTGCAAACATGCTGAATCCCTGTTTGACCACTAGCTGAGGGGGGAGGGGTGTTCTTCCCATTTGACATATGGGGTGTTGCACCTCTCTCCCCATTTGCTAGTTTTAATATTCTGCAAAGATGTCAAACTTCTGCCCCAGTGCACTGACTTCCTCCTTAGTCTGATGCAGTCCATCAAATTTAAAGAACTTTCGCTCCCAAAACTGTTGCCAGTTCCCTACAAATCTGTGTCCTTTTTCCTGGCACCAGCCCTTGAGCCACATGTTTAGCTCCCTTATCTCCTCTTCTTTAACCTTCCATCCATCTGCCCCCTCTCCCAGACTGGCAGGATCTCAGAGAAGGAGATGCCAGATGAAATTGATGATTGTTTGTCACCCAGCCTGGTCAGGTGTTCCTTGGTCTCCACAACTGAATGGCTGGAGAGATCATTAGTCCCTATGTGTACCAGGATGTCAATGTTTTCTCCTGCTTCCTGAACAATTTTAGCAATGCGGTCAGTGTCTCACCATGCTGATGTACCTGGGAGACATCTGACCATTACCCCTGGGTGTAGATAGGTATCAACTCCCCGAATCATGGAGTCTCCTACGACCCGAAGTTTTTTGGATTTCCTTTTTGATTTTTTTATATTGGCTCCTGATTTGGATGAGTTTTGTTGTGTTAGCTCCTGTGCTGCAGTGTCCTGCTCCACAGTGTCCTCTGCCCCTTTGTTTGATTTTAGAGATAGAGGCAGATACCTGTTTGTAGTGTTTATACAGTTTTTGGAGGTAATATGTTGGAGACCACCGAATGACAGGGCACCCAATTTGCCCCTCCTAACCACCTGACATCCTCCCAGACCAACTACCCCCTGCTGTTGAGGTTCTTCTGTTGGATGTTGGGGAAATGGTGGATGATTCTTATAATGTATTTCCTCTTGAATATGAAATATGAGGTGTGCAGTCTCTGCCCATGCTGCCCGGAGCTGAGCCCTAAGATCTCCAATGGCCCAGCATGTAGGACAGTGTCCTAAATCCTGTAAGACTGTCCTTCTGAAAAGTGTTCCACAGTACCTGCAGTTAATGATATCCATTCCAGATAAGTTGCTGGATTTATAACTTGGTCAGAGTACTTAGAAGGAAGAAAATGCAAGTAATGGTTTGATTTTGTGTTTTGTTTTCATATAACTTGTTATAACAAGTTAAATTAAATTTCTAGTGCCCCTGTAAATGAGCTCACCTTGTGGATGCCCTACTGATCCTCCCCTTCCTGCTTTGCCACAGGAAATGTCATGACTGTGGTACCCTATAAAAGGAGTGTAGTGTGGTGTGGTTGGGGATGGGGGTGAGTGGCTGACCCTTTCCCCTGCTGAAAAAGAAGAACCACAGCCAAAAGAACAAGGAGGTAAGAGCAGAAAAAAATCAGTCAACAACAAATGCAGTAAGCCCGAAAGCTTATTCTAATGTTAGATAAAACTGTAAAACCTGTAAAGCACCACTTGTAATAATTTCAGAGAAGATATACCCTGTAATAACACTTCAATACAGAGAAAAATAAAGCAGTAACAAAAGATATACCTTGCAAAAGACAATTTGAATCACAAGATTAAAGCAGTAATCTGTTAGCACACAGCTGTAGGCACACCTTGTAATAATGCAGAAGAAGGTATACCAGCAATGACAATTTGAATTAGAGAAAAATAAAGCAATGAAATGCTAGCAACCAACAGTAGCAATCCCTGTGAGTACAAAATAAAAATAACAACACACAGTAAATCTGCTTAGCCAAAAGAAGTCTTAATCCTTTCCCTGGCTCTGGTAAGGTTCTCTGCTCTGTCCTTTCAAGCAATCTAGAAGGAAAGAGCTCAGGTGAAGCTAGGTGCTTTGGCCAGCAAACCAAGTCTGCTCGATTAGAACTTGTTGCGTAGAAATTTAAAATGGATAACTCTCAAGCAAGTGAAGGTAATTATTTTTTGGGGGGGATGGGGGAAGCATATTTGCAGGTTTGTCTCTAATGGTTTCTTATTTGGTTACTTCTTCACAGATTTCATCTGCATCTTTCTCGAGTCTGGTTGTTAATGATGGTCATGGCTATCTAATGAAACAACTTCTACGTGTTGCATGTGTGCCCCAGCCTGGGGGAGGGGGGCCTGATGTTGAGGTACTTCTTTGGATAAGGCCACTTTGACACAACAACAAAGCATCCAGAAGTTTCCTAAAAAAAGAAATGAATGACTTCTTACAACTTTATTTATTTATTTGTAAATCAGTTTACAACCTATGAGACAGGGGCTCATTTCCAAAGGTACCTGGTCACATTGAGGACAAAACATAATAAATTTAGGGTACAGAGTACAGGTAGCTGAAATTGGCATTACCAAAGGTGCTTTGTCACATTGAGGACAAACATAACAAATTTAGGTTACAGAGAACAAGTAGTTGAAATTGGCATAACTTGATTGTAATTTGTCCCTGGTTCTCAATCTCAAGTCAAGTTACATTTCAAAACCACATCTTGTCAAGTAACACAACCTTTGTGCAACATTTTCAACACTGTCATGGTCAGGGCTGCACAGCTAGAAGTTCAGAATACAGTGCATGAATGATATCTTACAGAAATAGTTTTGGTGACCTACATATGTCACTTAGTTTATAAATCGTACTAAGTCGCATTTGCTGTAGTCTTTCTAAAACAATGAAACAGATTACATTTGAAAGACACATCTTGTCAACTAACACAACCTGTTGTGTGCAATATTTGATGCAGTCTTTACAAAACAATGAAACGGATGAAATAATATCTTCATACTTACCAGAATGGATTTCAAATGGATATTCCATAGGTTCCTCTGTACAGTACAACTGCAGTACCATTCATACCGAGTTTAAGCGAAGGAGAGTTGTTTTGTTAACCTGTAAAAAAAAAAAAAAAATAAGTGTACCGTATGGGTTTGACCATTGCGGCTCTGAAAAGCTACAGAAAACAAAACATGCTACTAAAGGAAGTTAAATAGCATAACAAACATTAGTACACCTACTCACTTAATGGTTTAAATATTAAGAAGCTTTGTGCCTGTGGCTGATGGATGTGGTCTCCTGTTCGATTCCCTCTGTCTTGGCATGGTAAATGTAAATGTAATGGGGAAATATTGTCTGAATGACACTGGTGGTGGGTGCTGGTGGTGATAGCTGCGGCACGTGGTGACATTCTAAATATCTTTCTGCAGCTGGTGGTGGTGGCAGTAGCTAACATCGGTCCCAGTGGTGGTAGTCCAGGGGGGATGGACAGACTCATGCTCAGTGGTGGCAGTGGCTAACATTGGTCCCAGTGGTGGCTGTCAGGGGCGGACAGACTCATGCTCAGTGGTGGCAGTGGCTAACATCAGTCCAGGTGGTGGTGGTCCGGGGGACTGACAGACTCATGCTCAGTGGTGGCAGTGGCTAACATCAGTCCTGGTGGTGTTGGTCTGGGGTGGGACAGACTCATGATCAGTGGTGGCAGTGGCTAATATCAGTCCAGTGGTGGTGGTCCGGGGGGCTGACAGACTCATGTTCAGTGGTGGCAGTGGCTAACATCAGTCCCAGTGGTGGTGGTGGTCTGGGGGGCAGACAGACTAATGCTAAGTGGTGGCAGTGGCAAACATTGGTCCTGGTGATGGTGGTCCAGGAGGTGGACAGACTCATGCTCAGTGGTGGCAGTGGCTAACATCAGTTCTGGTGACAGTGGTGGTCTGGGTTGCACACCGCCTTTTAACAACTTCAGTTAAAACCTGCCAACATTAACCACATCATCATCCTCATAAAGAAAGCTGCCCTCACAGCCATCTATGTCTGAAATCTGACCACTGGGAAATTCTTTCTCCATTGTGTCATCATCTACATCAGTGGTGGGCCGTTTCATGCTGCCACTGTCAGTGCCACCAGGATGGTTCATTTCCACATCACCAAAACCACCATGACTAGGTGTATGAATACCGAGGTTGCAGTCTGTGCTGGCATGTGCCTCTTATTCATTTTAATGAATGTTAGCAAACTAACATTTGCAAGAGACAGGTTTATCCAATGATCCCTGACTACTGCACCTGCTGAGCTGAATACCTTCTCAACACTTACACTGGAGGGTAGGTATGTGAAGTACTTCAGTGTCACTACAGTCAGCTCTGGCCATTCACTGACCTTTCCACTCCAATACAAAAGAGAATCATCAGTTATTGTCAGATGCTTGTTTTCAGACAAATAGTACTGAACCATTCTCTGTGCTGCACTAAGTCCAGTGGTTGATGCATCATCCTGTTCTCCCGAATCATTTATTTCACAAATCCCTACTTGGGACAAAGCCTCCCAAAGCCACTGATATTTTTTACCTGTTCAGGCCCTCCATCCAGTTGCTTGGTCTGACCACCACACCGTGAGGTTCAATTTTTGCACCTCCCTGAGAAGGCCCTCCCCTGTGGAGATGGTCAGGTACCGCCCATTATGGAATATTACTTCCCAGAGCCTTGCAGCAGTCCTTGACCTCTCATCCCCCGTGTTGGCTAGCAGTAACCCAGGGGCACTTGTGTTGGCTTATAATATGGCCGTTACCGTGGCCCTGGATCTTATTGCTCCTGTTCGTGAGCACCCCCTATCCCTTCACCCCAGGTCCCCTTGGTTCGATGGGATGCTGAGGGAGTTTTGGAGACAGGGGTGAAGGTTAGAGCGGTGCTGGCACAAGTCCACCCTTAATGCCAACCACCTTAGATTGATGGAACGTTATTCTATCTATCAATCTGCAATCACCCATAAGAAGGCAGAATTCCTGTCCAGGGAGATAGCAGTTGCACAGAATCGACTGTCTCATCTGTTTTGGACTGTAGACAGACTGTGCAGCCCAGCCTGTCTACAAGTCCGAAAAGCTTTTTCACAATTGGAGTGCAAGGAGCTCACTCGGTTCTTTGCAACTAAGGTGGCTGACATCAGGGTGGGCTTGCTTCTGGCAATCTCTTATGATGATGTTGTGGAACAGTGCGAGTTCACAATACCTCAATTCTCTTGGAGTTCCTTTTGCTTACCGGAGGTCATGGATATTATGAGGATCATCCATAGCGTGCAGCCTACGAGCTGTAGTTTGGACCCTGGACAAAATCCCATAATTTTGGGTTGTCTTGAGATCATCGGTCCAGTTATGGTGAAAATAGTCAGGTGCTCCTTAGAGTCAGATGAGTTTCCTAACTCCCTGAAAGAGGCAGTGGTTACAACCCTACTAAAGAAAGTTACTTTGGACCCAGACTGTTTCTCAAACTACAGACCTATCTCTAACCTTCCCTTTATTGGGAAGGTTATTGAGAAGGTAGTGGCAGCCCAATTGGAAGACCATTTAACCATCCATAATGTCTACGAATCCTTTCAATTTGGTTTTCATAAAAGACATAGCACCAGGACTGTACTGGTTTGGGTGCTTAATGATCTTCTGAGGGTGAGGAATCAGAAGAGACGTTCCATTCTTGTTCTTCTTGATCTCGCATCAGCCTTTGACACTGTGGATCACCTGGTGTTGTTAGCATGCCTGAGACTAATATGTGGAATGTCAGGAACTGTTTTAAAATGGTTCACTTCATTCCTTACTGGGAGATTACAAAGAGTTGTGTCAGGGGTTCATTCCTCCGGCCCAACTTCTTTGTTGTGTGGAGTGCCTCAGGGTTCAGTGCTATCACCCATGTTACTAGCAGTGTATGTGTTGCCCCTCGGAGACATTATAAGATGATATGGGCTGAGGTTTCACTGCTATGCAGATGATACCCAGCTATGCCTGTCTTTTGCGCCTGACCAGGATGGAGCTCTCTCGGTGTTTAATAACTGTCTGGAAGAAATCCAAGGGTGGATGGATTCTAGTTGGTTAAAGTTGAACTCAGAGAAGACAGAGGCATTAATGGTGGACCCGGGTGGTCGGATAGCAAGGCCGCATGATGGCACACCCTCTGGAATTTTTCTTGATGGCGTGTCACTTCTGACCTCTGAACAGGTGCACAACCTTGAGATTGTCCTAGGCAACAGGCTGACACTTCAATCTCAAGTGTCGGCCACTGTCAGGACTTCCATTTACCATCTTAGGAATATTGCCAGGGTGCGTCACCATGTTCCGTCTGACTCTTTGCCAACGTTGGTCCACGTCTTTGTGTCCCCACATCTGGACTACTGCAATGCCCTTTACTTTGGGCTTTCTGGGGTTGAAATCCATCACCTACAGCCGGTGCAGAATGCTGCAGCCAGGGTGTTGACTGGGACATGAAGATCCAGTCACATTACCCCTGTACTGCGCAAACTGCACTGGCTTCCTATACGGTGGCGGATCACCTTTAAAGTCATTTTACTGACTTTCAAAGCCCTTCATGATCAGGGCCTGACCTATCTGAAAAGAACTTCAATTGCCTTATTGCCCCAGCCGATCGCTCCGCTCGGCCGACGAGGGAATGTTAGAGATTCCAAGAGTGAGTTTAAAATCTTCTGGTAGTCAAGCATTTTCTTATGCTGCACCCACTCTTTGGAATTCTCTACCACGCCGGTTAAGGGAGTGCACCTCTGTTGAGGTATGTAAGAGAAACTTGAAAACATACCTGTGGCATATGGCCTACTTGGAAGATTTATGATATCTGAGTATAAATATTTGTT
This sequence comes from Neoceratodus forsteri, assembly GCA_016271365.2. Lineage (NCBI taxonomy): Eukaryota > Metazoa > Chordata > Ceratodontiformes > Ceratodontidae > Neoceratodus > Neoceratodus forsteri. The sequence continues at coordinate 321,294,411 of CM028130.1, forward strand.
GATTGTATGGATGGTTTTAGTGTTGGTTTTTAGCACGTGATGTTGTTATGTATTTATTTTATTTATATGTTTTTAATTGGCATTGTATATTGTGGCTTTTGATATGTAAAGCGCCTTGATATTTTGAAAGGCGCTTTAAAAATAAAGTTATTATTATTATTATTCACACTACCAACATCACAAACAACCCCCGGCACCTGCGCCTAGTGTGCAGTTATACACAAATATGAACTCCCTGCTGTTTTGCCACTTGTCCACATATCCATATTTAAATGGATGAATAGAGAGAAGAAATGTTGAAGGGCATGTCTCACTGAGTTGGACACAGTACGGAACAACTCGAGGACAGCAGGGGCAGAAAAGTATGTCCTGGATGGGACTTTCCATTTAGGACATGCACACGCAGCAAACTGCCAGAACCCAGAATTCTCCACAAAGGAGAAAGGCAAAAGATCAATTGCCAGCATTGCAACTACAGCAGCATTAAGTTCACATGACACTGTATGATTGGGGGGGGTGCTACAGCTTATGCACAAAAACACTGTGTAATGTAGGCTGACTTAAACATTTTACATGGGATGTGATGACACTGACAAATGGTTCTGCTCTGTGATGATTCTGAATGGCATTGGCAGGTTGTGGAGTGTGGCCATTTGATGAAGATGGTTGCACAGGTGATGATGACAAACCCAGAAATGCAGTTATTTTGCCAGATTTGCCAACCGAGGTTGATGCACTAGGCATACTACATTTACTCTCACCAGCACTGGACAACATTTCAAAGTCATTATTCTCCTCCACCTCATCATGCCTGTAGTAATCCTCTGCTCTTATTACCTCACTACTGCACACATTTAATTTCCTACTGGACTTAACAGTCATGGAAGGGGATAACATGCTCGTTATGGTTGCTGACAAGGGTGAATGTCCCACTGTGGTATTAGCTGCCATCTTGTGCTGAGTCCACAGTGCCATGTGCCTATTCTTAAGATGCGTATGCTGTCCTCATGTGCCCAGATGGCTCCCCTTTTTACCTCGACGCACACACACATGGAAAACCTGGCAGATTGCAACTGACTCATCATTTGCATCTTGAACAAAAAAATCCCAAACAAGGGATTGTGATGCTCTGCTTTTAACACGTCCATGATGCTGCTTATTTAACTCCGTTCTTTTAAACACTGAAATGGCGGGGGGGGGGACGTGATGTTTCAGGCACTGCACACCTGGACTGCAACTGACCACCACAACTACCTGTTATTATAACTGGGTCATCATCATCAACTGAAACTGGTAAATCAAAAGTTTTTACGGGGGGGGATTACTGCAAACAGACTCAGACACAGCCATCTTGAATTTATTTTTCTCCTGTTCCCAGCTGGGGTCAATTACATCATCATCATCATATTAATCAACATCACACACATCCACATCTGCTTGGATGCTGGCATGTGGACTGCATGTTGCAACCACAGCAACATCATCATCATCATCACATTCATCATCATCATCTACACCACCATTGCCCGATATTTTTTCACCACACTGTGAATTACTGCATGGAAAATGCATGACATTAACCTCCACGGTGGATGAAATATCACATTGTATGCTATTGTTGACATGATTATCAGAATCCTCAGGTTCAGTTACTGGGATGTTACTGGGAAGTATGACATCATCTACACTGCCACTTACTTGCACTGTTTCACACTCCACTATATTTTTGGATACTACATTCCACTAAGTTAAATTAAACAACACAGGTATATGCATAAATTGTAGATTGTTAATCAGTGTACAAGGTAGGGCAGTAGCTGTTAGACCACTGTGGGGACCATGGGTGTGCTTTGGACATTCCAAAAGCTGTTTATCAGTAGGTGGTAACACAGAAAGGTACATGGCAGCAGAGGTCATGTTACACAACACAAAATGTTCGAGCAGAGTCCTTAGACAAAGAATTACAATATGAGGGATCAATTAAAGCAGTAATATTATATAAATCAGAATGTCTAAGAGCATTTTCTAGCAAGGACAGAGAACCATTTGGGGATAATTTACCATTAGGCCAACCCTAGAAAGTTTCCTTGGAGAGTTTGGCCACAGGGAGAATTTGTCCTTGCAATGTGGAGCAGATGCTGGATTATCAAGGTGAAGTAGGAGGTTCGGTACCATACCTTGGATGCAGGGGATAACTCCTGAGATGACAAGAAAATGGAACAAGATAGCTACCTTGTTGGTATATCTGAAAAGCAAAATCAAACATTAATAGGTTAGTACTATTCCACCCAATGGGGTGAGGAAAAGTAATTATGCTCCTTTACACAGTTTCAGTTGGTTTGCATGTAACCATTTGTCAGTCAGTTTATTGTTGTGTAGGAGTCTAACTTAATAGACTGCCGGACTGAGCTTGTTGACAATGGGGTAGAGGCCTTCCCACTTATTGGAGAAGGAGTGTGTGGGATGTGCAAATAGGAGGACCATTACCTGGTCTCCTACCTGGTAATCCACTTCTTGGGCATGCTTGCCAAACTGTATCTTGGACTGTTGCTGGTCTTTGCCCATGCAATTGGCAGCATACAAGTGTGTGTGTATGAGGTCTTTTCTGAGTTTTTCCACATATTGGTCTACAGACACTCAGTCTGCAGTGGGGGTGTGCAGGTCAAACAATAGGTTTTCAGGTAGTCTCATCTGTCTTCCAGTCATCACCTGGAAGGGTGTCAACTGGGTAGTGGCTATGGATGTGCCCCTGATTGCTATAAGGAGTAATGGCAATAGGGCAGCCCAGGTTTTGGGATTGTCCTCAATTAATTTGGAAAGCATTTGCTTAATCTGTCGGTTGGCTTTTTCTACTTGACCTAAAGATTGGGGGTGGTAAGGTATGTGGAACTTCTGTTGAACTCCAAGGAGCTCAAGGGATTCTTTCATTGACTCACCTGTAAAACTGATTCATTTGTCGCTGTCTACCTTAAGAGGTAGGCCCCACCTGAAGAAAATTTGTTCCACCAGGATTTTGGCACTGGATTTAGCAGTACATGTCTTGGTGGGGAAAGCTTCAACCCACTTAGGGAAGTGATCAGATACCACAAGAGCATACCTATTGTTTCTACTGGTATTGGTCAGAGGACCAATAAAATCAATCTGCATGGCATGCCAAGGACCAGAGTGTCTTTGTGGTCACAGTTTTGCAATTTGTTTGGTGGGGATAGGATTGTTTTGTGTGCAAACAAGGCAGTTATCTATGTACTGTTTAATGTCTTCAGTGACACCAGGCCACCAGGCGGTGGTCTTGAGCCTCTGGAGGGTGTTTTCCACTCCGTAGTGTCCACCAGTGGATGTATCATGCACTTGGTGCAAGAATTCTGACCTAAGGTGTCTGGGGACCACCCACAACTTGGTGGTGGAATCATCTGGCTGGTACCAAATGAGCTTGTCATCTGGTGACAAGTGTAACTTACCTTCATGCCTCTGGTAGGGGCTGTGCATGGGAAGTTTCTCTTCAGTACCTTTGTCAAGGAATCTGAACACTTCTTTGATTTCAGTATCAACATGTTGGGCTTCTGAGAGGTCCAAGGGGGAAAAGGGTTCAGGTTTCTTCCTGACTGCTGCAATGTGTATGGCTGCATTGGCCTCTGGATGATCCATCATCCAGGTGTTCCCACCTCGGGCCCCTTCCTTGGCAAGGGTGTCTGCTGTGTTGTTGAAGGCATGGTAGGGGTCATGTAGGGAATGAGCTTTAACTTTGTGTACATAGAGTTTGTGTGCAAACCTTTGTGTTAGTGAGTGGATGTATATTACTAGTTCATTGTACTTCACTGGGCTGTCATCAGGAGAGAGGAAGGAGTTCTTCTGCCAGAAAGGAAGGAATTCTATAAGAAAGCAATAAACCCAGTCAGAGTCTGTAAAAATGATGGTATCCTCAGTTCCATGCTGGATGAACTTGAGGGCATAGGCCACCGCTGCCATCTCTGCATACTGTGATAATGCTACACTGCAATGTTTAGAGATTTTAACAGTGTTACCATAAGTGTAAAGCACTAAAATACCCATCCCTGCAATCTGCTCTCCCTGATAGGAAGCTGAACCATCTGTAAAAATATGACACAAAGAGGTGCTCTCAATTATTTGTGGTGTGGCAGGGAGGAAAGGACCTGGATCTGGAAGATCAGGTGGTTGCAGTGTACAGTCATGGGTTCTCCTTAGAAAAGGAGTCCATGCACCAGCATGGATGGAATTTTGGCTGGGTGTTTCTGTATGTCTCTATCCTGGAAAAGAAGTGACCAGTGTGCCAGTCTGGTCTTAGAGACTGACCCATCCTTCACTCTGTCTAATAGCAGAAAGGTAGTTGGGGTGTGGTTGGTGTTAATAATCAGTGGAATGTACCCATTGATATACAGAAAGTGCTTGACAGCCCAGTAGGTTGCCAGAAGGTTCCTTTCACAAAGGCTGTACTTCTGTTCCACTGGAGTCAAGAGCTGTGATGCATATGCAATGGGTCTCAGAGTACCATGAACCTTCTGGGCCAGCACTGCTGACATGGCAATGTCAGAGGTGGCACATTCCAGATGGAATGTTAGTGCTGGATTGGGGTTGACCAAAGCTGGAGCCAAAGTCAAGGCCTGCTTCAGTGACATCACAGCCTGGGTGTGTATGGGACCCCAAGTCCAAGGAATGTCCTTTTTCAATAACTCATACAGAGGAGCAGCCTTCTGAGCAAAATCACAGATGAAATCTCTAGAATAGTTTACCATACCTAGAAACCTTCTAAGAGCTGCCACGCTGGTAGGCAATGGCAAGTCTTGCAATCCTTGTGTCTTCTTCCAGGTAGGACTGCAGCCTTGGTCAGTTATTCTCAGGCCCAGAAAGAGTACCTCTTTCTGACATAGTTGTGCTTTTGCTGGATTACATTTAAGGCCTGCTGTCTGGATGAGAGTGAGTAGTTCACCCAAGAGATCCAAGTGTTGCTCCTGTATTGCTGTTGCCAAGAGCAGGTCATCCACATACTGCAAGAGACACTGTGGAGTAGAGAAACCCTCAAGGGTGTCCGTCTTGTGCAGATGGAACAGGGACAGGCTGTTATGGAATCCCTGTGGTAAGTAGGTCCATGTGAACTGTCTACCTTCAAAGGTGAAGGTGAACTTATATTGACTTTTGGGGGCCAATGGCAGTGATCAGAAACCATTGGAAATATCCAGGACACTGAACCATTTTAGGTCAGGGGTCAGGAGTCACAGCACAAAAGGTGCAGAGGCCACAGTTGGAGCACAACTGGGAGTGATCTGTTTCAGTTTCCTGTAGTCATTAGTAAATCGCCAGGCACCTGTAGGTTTTTTCAAAGGCCACACTGGGGAGTTGGCAGTAGAAACACATGTTCTGATTACCCCTTGGTTGAGGAGTGATTTTATTGTTTCCCTAAGAGAAGGCAAGGCCTCAGATGGGAAAGGATATTGCCTTTGCCTCTCATGTGCTGGGCCTGGCACTTCAATGACAGTGTGCATTCTGCCACATTTATGCTTGTTGATAGCAAATGCTTCCAAATGCCTTTGCAAAATGGGGAGGAGCTTTGGAAAAAGCTCATGGTTCTTGAACAAATCAATGACATCATACTCTACGTTGTTGGCAGATAGTTTTGCCACAATGTGTGAGTCAGGGATCAAGACAGTGTGATATTGGCCCTGAATCTGTATCAGTAGCATGTTAGCTAGATCCACCACACAGCTGTGTGGTGCAAGGAAGTCAATTTCAATGATACTAGGATGATCATGCAATACCATCAGTTAGAAAGTGAGTGCGGCCTTCAGGAGCCCAACTCTACAGGTAAAGGTAGAGAGTGGTATGCAGGTAATCTAGTACTATTTACTTCTGACATGTTGGCCTCCATCCGGTGGACCTAGGAGATGTATCTGGATAGTCATCATGTAATACAGACAACGCTGCGCCTGTATCCAATAACACTGTAAGTAGGCGGCCCCCAACCTCGGCATCAGTGCAGGGCCTTCCATTTGTATCCAAGAGCAGCTTGTTTACAATCTGGACTGGGGCCTGTAATTGTCAATCTGTGCTGGAGGAAGAATGGAGAGGTTGGGCCTGGCTCCTTTGAACCACTTCACCATGCTGCACTGATGCTATATAGGGAGGTGCTTCTGGGTTCAGGCCTGAATGGGCCTGAGGGTCTGTACTTCTGGTGTCACCATGGCCCATTGGGGCCTGGGTTTCCAGTTGTATGGCTGCAAGGGACTGAGCAGGAACAGCATCCACTACAGAGCACACTTGCCCCAGGAGTTCTCTTAACTTCCGATTCTCTTCGGCTGTTTCCCTGTATGAAGGGCCTGGTCTTTGTTGTTGTTTACCCTTGTGATTCTTGTGCTTCTTATTCTTGTGATAGTTCCAGTTCCCACCCCATTGTTGCTGTTGCTGCTGTTGTTGTTGTTGTGCCTGCTGGGGGTGTTGGTTATCCGTGGGGAGGGGGTGTTTTTGTTGGGCCCTCCCCTCCACCGTGTAGTGCATCGTGGCCCCTTGAGCAGGCTACATGGCAGCTAATTTCTTAGAACTGGAGCCCAGATCATGGATGTAGAGTTGGTAAACTCTCTTGGTTTTCCAAAGGATGTCAGCAAACCTTTCTGTGGTGGGGTAAGTGGTTGGCTTTACCTTCTCTGTCACTGCAGGGATCATGTTCCTAAGGAACAGGGTCTTGTACTCAATAAGATCCACGTCTGCAGCTTTTTGTGCAAGATGTTCTCCTGCTCTGTAGACCATCCAGAGTCTCTGGTGGTAAGTTGCTGGACTTTCTTTTGCATTCTGTTTCACAGGGTATGCAAGCATCACTCCTACTACCCCTGGGCTGTGTGCAGAAATGAGTTCAGCTGTGACCTCATCAAAGATGGCGTTGCCATCCTGGCGGATGGCATGGGGGAGTTTGGCCCACAATCCAGGCTCGATAGTTTGGTGTAGTATTTGGACCTGACAGTCTGCAGTGAGGCTAAGCATCTCGCATTTGAACACACCTTTTCTAAGTGGCAGCTGAGGTTGTCAGACAGGCTCATCCGACCAATGCTGTCAGCTATTTGCTGAACAGAGTAGGCCATTTGTAGGGTATTATTGGGCTGCTCAGACTTGGGTAGGTTGCCTCAGGCGCCATCCAGGGCTGCCCGGGCTGTGGCCTCGCTTGCAGTATAAACCATGCCTTCTTGAGTACCAGCCTCTTGCAGAAGCTGCCTAATCTGGGTTTTAAGGACCTGCTTATTCCTCTCAGAGATAGGCACATTACCTATTGCAATCTCAATCATTGTTTCTATCTCCTGCCTGTCTTCCACATTAATAATGGCCACCGGTGGTGCTGCCAGGACCAGGCCTGGGCCTGCTCCCCCCCCATCATGGGTGCCGCCATGTTGGTGTTGCTCATGATGTGCGTCACGATGTCGACGAAAATATGACATGGTGTGGGTGGAGTGGGGACCCGCCATGTTGTGGATGGCTGGGTGGGGTTTCTGGGCCATAGTAGGGGTGTGACTGGGTGTTGTACTGAGAGATGTCATCATCTGAGACCTCCCCATCAGATGACATGTGTAAGGCAGGGGCTACACCTTCCATTGCCTTAACATGTCCAGCCAGAATCTCCCGCTGATGGTGCAGTTTCACCATCTTGGATTCACATTCTGCATGACTCACATTTGCAACATCCATATCAACCTCGTATTGCATTTGTTTTTGCAACACTCTGTACACAGTGCTCAATTCATGATTGTCCCTAGTAGCCACTTCTAAGTCATTACATACCTGGTTTATCTCGTCCTGTAGCTCTCCCATATCCTCACTCAATTGTTCATTCGCTCTACTTAACAAGTCATTCATATTCAAAGCCTTCCCTAAACTTTCACACTCCTGCTTCAACATACAAATTTCTTGCTCTCCAGCCCGTGCAGAATGATGCAAAAGTGAATCCTTTTCATTGCGCAGTGTTTGAAGTTCAGACTCCAAATTTTGCTGCAGTCTAATACATTCCATTTCCTGCAAACCCATCTCTTACTTAAGAGACGAAATCTGCAGATCAAAGGTTAGAAACCTCACTTCAGAAGCTTCCAGAGTAGCATAGACAGACATGACAACAGCCCTTTGCAATGATGCTTATTGGCTGTTTGTCTCATCTCACAGTACTGGGTTGAGATCCCCAGTATAGGGTTTTTGGATAGACTTGCATTCCGTGCAAAGTCAGCCCATCCTCCATGGTAGGCAAGGAAGTTTGAGACATTGAGTCTCAGTTCTGCACAGATATTTGATACGGTGGCTATCGTGTGGGAGGGAATGAAAAATCAAACTGAAAAAGGCGTTGTGCTTTTTATCGATGCACAGCAGGAACACTTTACACACAGTTGGGCTACTGTATACTTCGTAGGCTTGCAATTCAAAGCTGCTGTGGAGTGAGTTGAGTCGGCATCGACAACACCCAAGAAAAAGCAGCCAGACTTTGTGAGTGACTACAAAGTGGTCAGAAAATGGGAGAGGTGTTGCGGAAGTGCACACCTACAGTCCCCGTTGGGAAAGGAAAAATTTTAAGCAACAAGTGAAAGCTTACAAACACCAAATATTGCCTGCACGCAGTTGCCAATTGTCAGGAGGTCTAAACCTCACTCTCAGGTTCTTGGTAATATTGGGAATGCAAGGAATCACAGACACATTGCATTAGAGTAATAAACTTGTTTATTACTACCAAAAGGATAAATCACAGTTACCTTAAGCAGTTCTTACCAATATGAACCAGGAGCCAATGCTAAGCATTCCCTATACCTCAAGATTTCTCCATGTCTCTTGGGGTCTCCAAGGTATAAGACTCAGTGTCTCACATTATATACCTATGATAATTACTATGGTTACTATAAGATAGAAACATTTCTAGTTACAGAGATGAGCCCTATTGGCTAAATTACAGGTGGCTCCATGGTCCAAGATAACATTATTCAATTTTGCAGTAGTCATCACTTTGTGAAACAAAAGCATACAGTTCATAAAGAGTCTTACACAAATCAGTGTAGTAGTACAAATCACCAAAAGGTGGCAAAGCTGACTTATATATCATAATCATTACAAGGACACAGATGTCCTGATCATCTTGTAGGCAAAACATACACAGAAAATACATAGTATATATATGTATTAGCAAGCAAAGTGTATAACAATAATATGCATACGTATCCTGACATCTACTCTTGTATGGTAGATGCCCTTAGCCCTATATGTTAGTATAACATATGCCTAAGCACTAGGTGTCTACAGCGTACCTCTGGGGGTAATAATAAGGGTGCAGGGACCTAGTGTAACAATATGGTACACTGGTCAGAATTAGAACTTGAGGCAGCAATACTCATACATAGAAACATAGAAACATAGACTTTGACGGCAGATAAGGACTGCTAGGCCCATCTAGTCTGCCCATTTCCCTACCTACAGGATAGGCCGCAGATCCTAGTTAACCAACAGCCTATTTCTTCCTACCCCCCACAAGAATTGCCTTATGTCTGTCCCATGCATTCTTGAATTCTCCCACAGTTTTAGACCCCACAACCTCCTCAGGAAGGCTGTTCCATGCATCCACTACCCTCTCTGTGAAATAATACTTCCTCACATTGCCCCTGAACTGCCCTCCTTCTATCTTTAAATTGTGTCCCCTTGTTCTTGCAAGTCTCTTTTTCTGAAAAATGCTACCCTCTTGGACTTTGTTGATTCCACTGAGGTACTTAAAAGTTTCTATCATGTCCCCTCTCTCTCTTCTTTCCTCAAGGGTATACATATTAAGCTCCTTTAGTCTCTCCTCATACGGCTTCTCTTGCAGACCCTGCACCATTTTAGTAGCCTTTCTCTGGACTGCCTCTATCCTGTCTATGTCCTTGCAGAGATGGGGTCTCCAGAACTGGACACAGTACTCCAGATGGGGTCTCACCAACTGTCTGTACAGAGGGATAACAACTTCCTGTATTCTGCTGCTGATGCCTCTCCCTATACATCCCAGTATACCCCCAGCCCTCCCTACTGCCTTCTCACATTGCTTGCTAACCCTAAGGTCATCTGATATGATTACCCCCAGGTCCCTTTCCTTTTTTGTTGTTGTTACTACCTCCCACCCATTGTGTATTCTTCCCCTGGGTTCTTGTTTCCCAGGTGCATTATTTTGCACTTCTTTGCATTGAATCCTAGCTGCCATACTTCTGACCATTCTCCAACCTTGCCAAGTCCCTTTTCATCCTTTCCACGCCTCCTTGTGTATCAACCCTGTTGCAGATTTTTGTGTCATCTGCAAAAGGCATACTTTTCCTTCAGTCCCTCTGCAATGTCACTGATGAAGACATTAAAAGGACTGGACCCAATCTGAACCCTGCGGTACCCCACTAGTAACCCCCCTTTCTTCAGAATGGACTCCATTTACAATTACCTTCTGTGTCCTGTTGTCCAGCCAATGTTTTACTCAGGCTACCACCCTGGGTCCCACTCCCAGGCTGGTTAATTTGACTATTAATCTTTTGTGTGGGACTGTGTCAAATGCCTTGCTAAAGTCTAGGTAGGCCATGTCCACAGCCCCTCCCTGGTCTACTACTTTGGTCACCCAGTCAAAGAAATCTATTAGATTCGTCTGACATGACCTTCCCGCTGTGAACCCATGCTGCCTTGGGTCCTGTGCTCCACTGGCCTCTAGGTACTCGACTATTCTTTCCTTCAAGTGACTCCATCACTTTCCCTACCACAGAGGTCAGACTGACAGGTCTGTAGTTTCCTGCTCTGTCTTGGACCCACTTTTGTGAAGGGAATCACATCCGCCTTCCTCCAGTCCTCGGGTACCACACCATCCTCCCATGATTTATTAAAAGAGTAGCCAGTGGTTTCACTAGTTCCTCCTTAATTCTTTTAGAATTCTGGGTGAATTCCATCAGGACCCATTGCTTTGTCCACCTTCAGTTTTAGGAGTTCTTGCAGAACCCTTTCTTCTGTGAAAGGACTGGGATCGACCCCCTATCAAGAGTGCTTCTGTTAATTGGATTAGGCACTTCCCCCTCCTCTTTTGTGAATACTGAGCAGAAATATTCGTTCAGTATTCCTGCTTTTTCACTGTCCCCCTCTGCCCACCCACTGTTCATTCTATTCAGCCTCACTATCCCTCCCTTTGTCTTTCTACGCTCGCTGATGTACCTATAAAAGGTTTTATCCCCCTTCTTAACTGAGTTGGCTATCTTTTCCTCAGTTTGGGCCTTTGCTATTCTGACTTCCCTCCCTACTTCCTTCTGCCTTAACTGGTACAGCTCTCTGTCCTGCTCCTTCTGTGTTTCCTTATACTTCCGAATGCTATCTTTTCTTCCTGACTTTCACAGCCACCTCTTTTGAGAACCACAGTGGCTTTTTCTTTCATTTGATTTGTTCATTTGCTTCACACAAAGCTTGTTGCCTCTGTGATGGCAGTTTGATAATTCCCCATTGTTGCTCCACACTCCTTCTAGCCTGTTTGCTAGTGCTTTTCTGAGGCACTCTCCCATCTTGCCAAAGTCAGCCCTCCTAAAGTCCAGTACTCTCACTTTTGTATGGCTTGACTCTGTAGCTGAGTTTAACATGACCCACACTGTTTGATGGTCACTTGTCCCCAGATGGCAACCCACTTCTAGATCTGAGATCCTCTCACTGCCCCCATTTGAGATTACGAGGTCTAAGATTGCTCCCTCACAAGTGAGTTCCGAAACTAGCTGTCTAATGCCTGCCACCTGTAGGCATCAAGAATGGCCCTGCTCTTGAATGTGGCTGCAGCAAATGTGCTCCAGTTAACATCTGGCATATTCAGGTCTCCCATCAACAGTATCTCCCTTTCTCTGCCATTCTAAGAATGCCTTCTATCATATCCTTGTCCATTCCTTCCCCTGACATGGAGGTCTGTACACAACCCCTGTGCAGATTGGTGCCCTTTTCAGTCTCCAGGTGACCCACAGTGCTCCTCTCCTCCTGTTTACTCTTTTTTCAGTTGCTTTTATCCCTTCCTTTACATAGAGAGCTACTCTCCCCTCTTCTCCCCTGCCTGTCTCTCCTGTAGGTTATGTACCCTGGTATGTTAACATCCCAGTCATGGTTCTCTGTGTACCATGTTTCTGTGACTGCTACGCTATCCAGGCATCCCTCTTCCATTAAGGCCATCAGCTCAGGGAGCTTGTTGCCCAGACTACGGGCATTGGTACTCATTACCCTCCATTTCCTGATGGCCTTACTCCCTTTTGCCCCATCCCTGTCCTTCTTGCCTTTGTCACTTTCTTCATTCACCCCTGCCCTTCTCCCTATCAACACCTCTATGTTGGTGTTTGCCGCACTTACTACCATGATTATTTGGGGGGGCTAGGATTTTCCTTCTCCTTTACAGTGCCTCCCCCCTTGGCTAGTTTAAAAGCTTGCCAATGAAGCATTTAAACCTATCACCTAGGATCCTGGTTCCCCTCCCAGACAGATGCAGCCCATCATGCCAGTATAGGCTTGCATCACTCCAGGTGGACCCCAGTCCCCAATGAAGCCAAATCCCTGAGCTCCACACCAGTTTTTCAACCACTGATTGAATCCCATGGTGCGGAACACCCTAGCCTCTCCTGTGCTATAGATGGGTAGCACCTCCAAGAAGGTTACCGTGCGTGCTACTTGACTAAGGCCCCTTCCCAATTCCACAAACTCTTCCTGCACTTCTCTAATCCCTTTCTTAGCCAGGTAATTTGTCCCTAGGTGGACAATGACTTCCAGCTCCCTCCCCTGTGCAGCTGCTCCGGCAATCATACTACCACCACCAATAACACTAACACCACTGGCTGGGAAAACATCATCTCCTCCAGCTATGAGTGAAGCTACTGATTGGGCTATAAAAAACATTGCAGGAGAAATACCTTTCCTCACATCAGCAATGCACTTCTGCTTCTGCGTACTACCACACCCACAGACTATCTTATTGGCAGCAATGCCATGGCGAGAACCAGCTTTGCTTGCACATCTCTTTACGGGCATTTTGGGCTCATGAACAACAATATTATAAACAAATTTATATTTTGGGACGTTCACTGTCTGATTGGAGGTACGCTGGATGTGAAGTGAAAAGAAGAACTGTGGCTTTAGCAACAGATAGAGGCGGTCGTGCAATGAAAACAACTTCAGTAGCCACTGGTGCTGATGAAGTCACAAACAATCCAATCTGGTAAAAAATTCCTTTTGCCGGTGGGGGGGGGGAGCACTGACTGCAGATTTTTACGGCAGTATAAGCAGCAAAACAAAGAACAGTTACCACGATTGCAGTACAAAATCAGGCAGCTGCAGTGGATAGCAGGTTCATACTGCTGTGCCTGCAATTACACTAGTCTGTGGCACAATAAAAGGTGTATTATTTGATGTCACACAACACTGCACACACACACACACACACACACACACACAAACACACAGAACACTTTGTCTACAATGGTGAACGAGTAATATGTAGCTAATTGAAAAGTTCAGTAATATGCCACGTATTGTAATGTAAACAACCTGAAATTATGAACTGCTGCACCAGATCCACACAACACACAATCAGCAAGACAATGTTAACAATTACTGATAATATTACTGTGTGTACATTAACACAGTCATATAACAAAAATATGACCAAAAAACAAAGAAATCAGTATTACTCTAACTTAAATCTACCTACACCACAGATACACCCTCCTCCAAGCACACTTTCACTGTCTTTCACTACACACATTCAATGTTGTACATTAACATTCAAAATCCACACAAAAACAAAACGCTCAATGATATGAGCACAGGAGGGTTTCCTACAGTCGATGAACTAAAGTTTGAGCCCCCCAAAAAATGCGTAAATGCTTTTTTAACAGCGTTTAGAAGGTTTCAGTCATGGACAGCTCTCAGAGCACACTGTCTCCTACAGCTTCCTACACACACTACCCTGAACTGAGGCTGTGCAGATCAATATAGAGCCCATGTGACTTGAAATCCACTGAATCACTGCAAAATTCACCTTCAGAACTTAAAAACAAGGTGAAGTGAGGTGAAGTGCATTGCTTTCAATGCACTTCACCTTAAAAGTTGGTGGAGTAGTGGTCTAGGAAGGCACAGTAACGTGAAGTCATCACTTTCAATGGACTTTGCGTTACCCATTATAATGCAAAGTACTCCACTTCGCATTGCGGAGCACTCCACGAATCTGTTTTTACTCCGTGAATCACTTTGCAGAGCGGACTGAGCCCACTTTGCCCACCACTAGCCGTGACAACCTATAATAGGGCTGTCATTAAGCCCTGGACTGTCTGATGCCGATCTGTGTATGCCCCCTTGTGTCAAGTCTCGGCCCACCATGGTTTGATGGTGAGCTGGAAACATTAAAAGCCAAAGTGTGAATGCTGGAGAGGCATTGGAGGAATACCAGGTCTCTGGAGGACAGGCTGGTCCTGATTACTCATTATGATGAGTATCAGAATGCAATCATCCAGAAAAAGGCAATGTTTATGTCTAGTATGATTGTAGCTGGGAGGAACTGACCGACTCTGCTCTTTCGGGTTGTAGACAGGCTATTATATCCGGCCTGTCTGGAATCCATCAGAGCTTTTTCAGCTCACAAATGAGAGAAATTTGCTCAGTTCTTCTCAGACAGAGTGTCCTCTCTGAGGGCTGGGATTTCTTCAGGTGGAATACCATTCTCCAACAGTGGTGGTCACCGGTCACCCTGGGGAGAGTTCTGGCTGGTGACAATGGTAGAAGTCTGTGAGGTGATCTCTGGGCTTCAACCAACATTCTGAGACCTTGACCCGGGCTCGGCATGACTACTAGTTGGCTGCATCGAGGATCTGGGTCCAGTTTTTGCAGAGATTGTTGGGAGTTCCTTGTTGCTGGGGGTTGCCCAGAGTCCCTTAAACAGGTTCTGGTTAAGTCTTTGCTGAAAAAAACATCTTTGAACCCCAACGTCTGGGCGCATTAACAGCCTATGTTGAACCTCCCCTTTTTGGGGAAGGTTCTTGAGAAGGTGGTCACGAAACATCTTGAGAGTCACTTCATGGACTTCCAAATTTCCGAACCATTCCAGTCCAGTTTTAGGGCCATGCACAGCATGGAGACCACGTTGATCAGGGTGCTGAATAACCTGCTCAGGGTGAGGGATAGAGGAGAGTGAATGATGTTCATCCTCCTTGATCACTCCTAGGTGTTTGACACTGTGGACCATGGGGTGTTGTTGGACAGGCTGAGGGAGTATGTAGGATTCACTGGCAAGGTCATCAGCTGGTTTGAGTCCTTCCTCTGGGGCAGGTCTCAGAAGGTGATATTGGGGAACTATTCCTCAGACCGAATGGACCTGCCCTGTGGAGTTCTCCAAGAGTCTGTCCTCTCCCCCATGTTGTTCCCAGGATATATGCTGCCCTGGGTGAGCTTATAAGGTGGTATGAGCTGAGTTTTCAATGCTATGCTGATGATACTCAACTCTACCTGTTATTTGCACCCAGGATATCTGACGCTGTCGACGTGCTAAATGAGTGCTTGGCTGAGATCCAAGTTTGAATGTCATCGAACTGGCTGGTACTTAATCCAGGGAAGACTGAGGTGTTAGTGGTTGAACCAGGTTGAAGAGGAGGAATGGGGGCCTCTGGGGAAAGGCTGAGACTTTTTATTGGACCCAACCAAACTGAAGGCCTCCCCAAAGGTGAAGAATTTGGGCATTGTTCTGGACAATGAGCTAACACTTGATGCTCAGGTGTCGGCTGTTGTTCGGACTCAGTTTTACCACCTCCAGAACATTGCCTGAATTAAGTCCTTTATTCCCCCAATGACCTGGCCACACTGGTACATGCTTTCATTACCTTGAGTCATGACTACTGTAACGCATTCTACCTTGAGGTCAGAGGAGGTGTGATGCAGTGCCTGCAGCTTCTGCAGAATGCAGTGGCCTGGTTGCTGACTGGACTCTCGAGGTTCAGTCATATTACACTGGTGCTGCTCAAACTGCATTGGCTGCCAGTGTGCTGGTGCATCACCTTTAAAGTAGGTCTTTTGACCTACAAGGCCCTATATGGGTTGGGTCTGGGCTACATGAAGGTGCTTCCACATCCTTATACCCTGTCTCACTCTCTCAGATCAGCTGGGGAGGCTCTTCTGGAGGTCACCAGGGCTAGGTTAAAATCTTCTGGGGACTGGGTGTTTGAAATGGCAGCCCCGGTCCTCTGAAATTCACTGATGGGGTACCTTCAGGAGGTGTCATCTTTGGAGTTCTTTAAAAACACCTTCAGAACTTACTGTTTGAGCAGGCCTTTGTGACCTGAGGAATGAATTCTGGGACCATCGGTCAGCTTCGGAATCAGCCTGTTTTTAGTCTTTTATCGGGTTTGTGTAATTTGTATATATTTTATGTTTAATGTTCCTCATTGCTGTATTTGTATAATTTATATTTTGTTATAAGGTCACCCAGATCCCTCAGGGAAGGGTGCTCAAAAGAAATAAACTCTACAGCTACTACTACTACTACAGTGAGAAAAACATGGAACATAGTCCTCCATCCCGATTGCCTCTATAATGTTCTTTACTTTATCTGTAACTAAAGAATGAGCTGTTAGCAACAGTGGTGTCAGACTCTCTTCAAACGTCTGCTCAAGGCACTCTAGGTTATTTTTCCAGTGGTGGTCAGTGTGATTCCCCAGATGCACAAAGCTGTATGCTTGTGGAGATAACAGGGTCCAAGTCATTTGTTGCTAATGCTGATGTTGCTGCTTTTGCCATTTAAAGCAGGGAAGCAGAAAGAGATGGAAGAGAGGACAATGACCCAAGGGGCAGTCACTGCCAAGTAATCAGTTGTCTGACCACTCATCCACATTTCAGTGGTGATACGAACCACCTGCACATCGGATTTTGTCAGGGTATGTGATACAAACTTACAGGCACTCTGATATACGCGTGGAAGTGCCACTGTGAAGAAGTATATACGGCTGGACTCTTCAGACACTGGATTTGCAACTTGTATTAGCATTAGAAAACCTTTATTTCTCACAAAGGAGAAATAAGCAAGTCAGTAGTTAGCATTTCCACAATCACTTTAGGTAACTTTTTGTCCACCGGCCTGTTACCTGTATATTTCTTGTTCATTTCCAGAGACAGGACCAGAGGCAGTTGACTTGTTTTGCTGCCTCTGGGGGTGAAAGGTGGATGGAGATTCTTGGCCTGTCTGAAGTATTGGAGTCAGTTGACTAAAGAACATATAAATGGAGGATGATGGGGTTGTGATAGGTTTAAATGCTTCATTGGCAAGCATTTAAACTAGCCAAGGGGGAGGCACAGGAAAGGAGCAGGGAAATCCTAGCACCCCCAAAAAAATTCAGGGTAGTTAGTGAAGTAAACACCAAGGTACAGACGTCAATAGGAAGAAGGGCAGGTTTAAAGGGAGAAAAAGGCAAAGGCAGTAAGGACAGGGATGGGGCAAAAAGGGGTAAGGCCATCAATAAATGGAGGGTAATGAGTACCAATACCCACAGTCTAGGTAACAAGCTCCCTGAACTGGTGGCCTTGATGGAAGATGGATGCCTGGATATCATGGCAGTCACAGAAACATGGTACACAGAGAACCATGACTGGGATGTCACCATACCAGGGTACACAATCTACAGGAGAGACAGGAAGGGTAGAAGAGGAGGAGGATTTGCTCTCTTGGTAAATGAGAGGATCAAAGCAATGGAACAAGAGGGTAAAGAGGGAGGAGAGGAGGCACTGTGGGTCACCCTGTAGATTGGAAATGGCACCACAATCCGCACAGGGGTTGTATACAGACCCACATCTCAGGGGGAGGAAATGGACAAGGAAATGACAGAAGGTATCCTTAGGATGGCTGAGAAAAGGGAGATATTGTTAATGGGGGACCTGAATATGCCAAATGTTAACTGGAGCACCTTTGCTGCAGAGACATCCAAGAGCAGGGCCATTCTCGATGCCCTACAGTGGGCATGCCACAGAAAGCTAGTGTTGGAACCTTCTGGAGGGAGCAATCTTAGACCTGAAACTCTCAAATGGGGACAGAGAGAGGATCTCAGATCTAGAAGTGGGTAGCCATCTGGGTACAAGTGACCACCAAACTGCTGTTCATGATAAACTCAGCCACAGAGTCAAGCCATACAAAAGTGAGGGTACTGGACTTCAGGAGGGCTGACTTTGTCAAAATGGGAGAGTGCTTCAGAAAAGCACTAGCAAACAGGCAAGAAGGAGGGGTGGAGCAACAATGGGGAAACATTAAAACTGCCATCACAGAGGCAACAAGCCTTTGTGTGATGCAAATAAACAAATCAAAATGAAAGAAAAAAACATTATAGTTCTCAAAAAAGGTGGGGGGAAGGTTAGGGAGAAAAATATAGCATTTAGGAAGTATAAGGAAACACAGAAGGAGCAGGACAGAGAACTACATCAGTTAAAGCAGAAGGAAGTGGAGAAGGCAGTCAGACATATAAAGGCCCAAACCGAGGAAAAGTTAGCCAACTCGGTTAAGAAGGGAGATAAAACCTTTTATAGGTACATTAGGGAGCGTAGAAAGACAAAGGGAGGGATAGTGAGGCTGAATAAAGGGGATGGTGGATGGGCAGAGAGGGACAGTGAAAAAGCAGAGATACTGAACGAATACTTCTGCTCAGTATTCACAAAAGAAGAGGAGGGGAGGTACCTAATCCAATCAGTAGAAGCACTCTGGATGGGAGGTCGATCCCAGTCCTTTCACAGAAGAAAGGGTTCTGAAAGAACTCCTCAAACTGAAGGATGACAAAGCAATGGGGTCTGATGGGATTCACCCCAGAACTCTAAAAGAATTAAGGGGAGAACTAGTGACACCACTGACTAGCCTTTTTAACAAATCATGGGAGGATGGTGTGGTACCTGAGGACTAGAGGAGGGCAGATGTGATTCCCCTTCACAAAAATGAGAGCAAGACAGAGCCAGGAAACTACAGATCTGTCAGTTTGGCCTCAGTGGTAGGGAAAATGATGGAATCACTTCTTAAGGAAAGAATTGTTGAGTACCTAGAGGCCAGTGGGGCACGGGACCCAGGGCAGCATGGATTCACACTGAGAAAGTCATGCTAGATGAATCTAATCAATTTCTTTGACTGGGCAACCAAAGTAGTAGACCAGGGAGGAGCTGTGGACATAACCTACCTAGACTTTAGCAAGGCATTTGACACAGTCCCACACAAAAGATTAATAAACAAAGTAACCAGCCTGGAAGTGGGTCCCAGGGTGTAGCCTGGGTAAAACATTGGCTGGACAACAGGACACAGAAAGTAATAGTAAACGGAGTCCACTCTGAAGAAAGGGGGTTACTAGTGGGGTATTGTAGGGTTCAGTACTGGGTCCGGTCCTTTTTAATGTCTTTATAGGTGGCATTGCAGAGGGACTGGAAGGAAAAGTATGCCTCTTTGCAGATGACACAAAGATCTGCAACAGGGTTGATACACAAGGGGAGTGGAAAGGATAGGAAGGAACTTAGCAAGGTTGGAGGAATGGTCAGAAGTATGGCAGCTTGGATTCAATGCAAAGAAGTGCAAAGTGATGCACCTGGGAAACAAAATCCCAGGGGAAGAGTACACAATGGAGGGGGGGGGTAGTAACAAGAACAAAAATGGATAAAGACCTAGGGGTAGTCATATCAGATGATCTAAAGGTTAGCAAGCAATGTCAGAAGGCAGTAGGGATGGCTGGGGGGGATAATGGGATGTATAGGGAGAGGCATCACCAGTAGAAAACAAGAAGTTCAATGTGCTTACACAACTGGATATGATATGATAATGCTTGTGTAACTTGAGTAACCTGAATTTTATGTGGTTTTCCGCCTCTCTATCTGTAGGATATACCTCCTGTAGGGGTACGACGTGAGGAACCCTAGTGAGGGCTCCCCCTACAGGTGCCATAAATGAATGAGTTGGCTAAAGCTAGGTTAGGAAGAAGCCCACAGGTAAGAGAGGCTAGCCACTGGAGGAGGAGGGCTGGATGGTGGGCAACGTAAACGAATCCTGAGGGCATCCAGGAAAAGTGATGCATTTAAGCTCGATGGGGGAGTGACGTTGTTGCACTGCCCATTGAACCTTGGGCTTGAAGCTGTCCCATTCAATGTGCTTACACAACTGGACATGATATGATATGATAATGCTTGTGTAACTTGAGTAACTTGAATTTTACGTGGCTTTCCGCCTCTCTATCTGTGGGATATACCTCCTGAAGGGGTATGACATGAGGAACCCTAGTGAGGGTTCACCACCCACAGGTGCCAGAAATTAATGAGTCGGCTAAAGGTAGGTAAGGAAGAAGCCCAAAAAGAATACCTCAATTGTCAAGAGTCAAAGAGAGAAGTGATTAATGAATTCTGTGAGAAAGGCTAACTTCCTGAGGAGAGAGGGGAAAGTCAGACCACCATCTGCCTCCTCCAACAGTGGAACCTAACTAGCTAACAAGAAAATCACTAATTTTAACTGATGTTATGACCACTGGCACAGAGGAGAGAAAAAAAAACCTTTGAGGAGGAAACCTCTGGGGATCCAAGGCCTAGATCGTCTTCCCTCCAGGCTGATGATGTTTGAATTGATGATGTATATTTTTAGAAAGAAAAGGTTCGGTGACTAGAGGGATACAAGTGGTGAGGATGATGATGATGGAATGTGGAAGATCCATAAAAGAAAGCACAGATCAAGGATGGAACATGAGGCTGTGCACAGATGGAATGTAAACATGAGGCATGATTAATACTGATAGTGATGATCGCTGCAAAAGGTCGGCAGGTCAATGAGGTAGCGTAAGATCTATGATTTATTGAGTAAGGCGAGGAAGTAGAAATTGAGGATGATGAGGCATGAATGATTAGATCCTGTTGTGCTCAATGAGTATCAGAGTCAATGATGGAATGCTCAACGGAACGATAAACTAGATATGCCTTGTTGGAACTAAAGAGGGTATGCTCGAGTAGTAGATGTAAGATATTAGGTCTAGAAGCAAGGATAGGAAGGAGTAAGTCCATTTATGAGTCAGAGCAGCAAGGGGTATCCAGATGTGCTCGCGAAGATATTCAAGATGAGTCAAGGAGGAGACCAATAATATTGTAGACTAGCTTGATAGAACGATGAGTTTGATAGAGTTATGCGAGTGAGCAGGCACTGAGGTTGAAGAGGCATACTTGGTTATGCAATGTAAATGATTAGACCCTGAATGATTGAATCTTGAGGTTGTAGTCGATGAAGTAGAATGGTATTGAGTGATAGGAATGTTAGAGTAGGCGATGTAAATGGATGAGCTGTGAAGTAATGCTGACTGAAAGATGACTGGATTCATGAACTTGATATGACTGGAGTTATGAACTCGATGCATTCAGCAGGATGGCCGCAGCTGATAGGTGGCATAGGAATTATGACAGGTATGCCCAAAAAGAATGCCGAGAGCAAGCCAAGAGGGGAGGGAGGCCTGGATGGCTGGAAGCGAACTGGAAGAGGAGGAGATGGGAAAGAACTGAAATGAGACTGGCGTGAAAGAAGTACACCAATGAGACACCTTAAAGAGGTAGATTCTGAGGCCAAGAAGGGAAATCAGGAATCAGAGGCAACTCAGGGGAAGTGATCAAGAAACAAAACTGGATGAGGTAGGAAGAGGTGTGAGCAAATCGAATGAAATATGATAATGAGTGAAGAAAAGAGCAGAGGGAAGCTTAGGAGGGCAGAATTCTGGAGAGTAGGTACGGAACCAGAAGAAGAGGAGACGAGAATGAATGGGAATAGAACTTGAACGAAGGTATCAGGCACTAGGGAGTGAGATGAACGATGATGCTCCTCAAAAGAGACTGACGCCGAGGCCAAGAATGCGCATCAGGAATCAAATGATCTGTGAACTAGAGGGCAAGCGCAGGATGGCAATCCATGGGTAGGCAAATCGGATGAAATGTGAGGAGAAAGGAAGCCAAGAATGGAAAGAATCAACAGCAGTCGAGATGAGAAGAAGTGCTAGGCTGAGGAAGGGAACATGAATGGATGCTAGACTGAGGAAGGGAACATGAATGGATGAGGTATGATGAGTGAAGGACTCCATGAAGGTGGATACTGGAGAGAAATGTATGAAAGGACGAAGGACGATAGGGAGGGCAACAGTGTAGCACAGGACCCAGCTGGAATAGGAGGAGAACTGCATGGAGCGAGTCAGATTAGGCCATACACAATTCAGGATAGGCATAGCCATATGGAGCAAGGGAACAGCATGGACTTGGCAGCAAATGAGGTCAAGGCATGCCGAGAGAGGGACTGAATGAGAAGAGCAGGTCAAGGCCATTTATCATGGAAGTGAGGGGTTAAGGAGAAAAAGGATCACCTGAAGAAGGAATCATCTACAGATGACGTCGAACAAATAGACTCCTGAAGGAGGAAGGCACTGCAAGGAGGCAGGAGGGTGAGTTGGATGAGGTGGCACGTATGCCTGAGTTGACTGAAGGTTGCATGAAGTCTGCCAGGGAAGGCCAGAGGATACAAATGGCAAAGGGAATGAATATATATGTCGTAGCATGATGAGTTAGGAGCAATGACTGGATTGAAACCAGGACGGATGAGTTTGCAGAAAGAGCCTAGGAGAGGGAGCAGAACGAGGGATGCTGAAGCAGGAGTATTTGATGGGGAAAGTGAGGTAGGAAACACAAAGCTCAGAGGCAATGGAATTAGATGAACATGGGACAACCTGGCTTACTGGTGGCAGAGGGAATGACAGCCATATGAAACACCGGAGATATACAAGCAATCAAACCTAATAAAGAGACAGGTGAGGAGAAACATGGTCAAAAAGGCTGGAATACTACGAGGAAGAGACAGGGGAAGCATACATGCCTGTTGAAGCTTGTGAAAGCAGCAGAACTACAGGGCATATCCTCAGAGCTGGGGGGGGGAGAGAAGGGGAACATCAGGAAGCACCAAGGTGTGCAGAAGGCAATACTCGACATGTGAAGCAGTCTACAAGGGGAGTGACTAGAAACTAAGAAGGGATAGACCTGCGGTGCAGAATGAGACAGACTTCCAAGGGAGACTAGTACCGAGGATGACACGGAAGGATGCAGCAAGTAGCTTTCGGGTTCTAGCGTTGCAGGAAGATGAGGTAGCTAAAGGTGGAGGGAAATAGGGGCAGCATCCAAAAACTGGCAAGCTGAGCAGTCAGAAAGGTTTGAGAGGCAGTGGTGGTGGAAGACCTCAAGGATGTGGAACTGTTTGGTCCAGGAGTAGGCGTGCTGGCGCACTGGGAGGTTGCAGAGCTGGCAGAGGCCAGAGGAGCCGGGAACATAGCCGCCAGTTGGGGTGGTGTGAAACCTGAAGCAGGGAGCAGAACAGCAATCAAAAGGTTGAGCAAGATGAGGAAGTAGACAATGAGGCCGATAAGGCATGAACGGGCAATATGAACGAGTAGATCTGGATGTGGGGCTGAGGAGAGAACAGAGGTTTCGACATAGTGATGCAAGTAATGAGGCTCCTCTAAAGGAGATATACGTCGAGGCCAAGAAGGCATGTCTGGTACCAAAAGGTATGCAAAATACAGGGGAGAGATGCATGATAAAGCGATGTGACCACATAGACTTCTCGAAATGAGGCAGAGCCGGAAATGAATAGAGTGATGCGATGAAGTGAGCTCCTCAAAATGAGGTAGATTCAGAAATAAATGTGAAGGAAACTGGAATGATGATGGATAGCCTCCAGCCAGCCCGTAGCATGGGGCAACAGATGGGAAGGCATGGCCAGGAATGGAGATGGAGTTGAATCAAGGTGACAGACATTGCAGGCTAGAGGGAGGCAGCAAAGGCATATCGATGGAGTTATTGAAAGAGATGAGCAGGTTGAGGCGAGATATGGTGGAATGCGAGCAAATCAGATGATAAGGAGCGAGACCACGACTGGAATAAATCCTTAACAGCTGATGACGGAATAAACCCCAAAAGAAGGCATTGACTGAAGGAACGTGAGGCAACGATAAAGCAAAAGATGACGATAACTGCAGGAGGGTAGATCCAGGGAGACTTAGGTATCCAGATGCCAGTTGAGAATGAGGAAGACTGGTGATGATTGCTGCGGGCATGCAGCAGGTTTGATGAGGTAGCACAGGAGTCAATGACAGGAATGCTCAAGGATGTGATGCAAACAGATGAACCACAAGGTACGGATGAGTGACTGAAAACCAGAGTCAGGAATCTAGAGACATAGGAGAACAGAGGGAAAGTCGGGAAGGCTGGAACAGTGAAAGTGAGGTACTAAACGGAGGATGAAATGAAATGGATGAGATATGATAAAGGAAGGAAAGCCAAGAAGGCTGATACAGGTAAAGGTAAGGTATGGACTGGAACGATGTGCGATACTGGAGTAAAAGGCAGAGGAGTCTAGGATAAGTATGCTCAAAAGGAATGCACAGGTCAGAGCAGGGGAGAAGGACACTGAGCGAGTTAAGGAAATGGGAAAACAACGAGGTCAGCATAGCATTGAGGATGAGGAAAGGAGGAAGAAAAGAGAATAGGTGCTGATAAAAGGATAAAGTATGGTAGGGAGTTCAGGTAAAGTCAGGATGGTGCAGGCTTCACTGGAGAGAATACTTGACAGCTGGGATGAACAATGAGGGAGGGGATGAGAAGTATGCTGATAAAGCAATAGAAATAGATAAGCAGGTTGAGCCGAGGCATTGCAGACCAGAGAGGGGCAAACCTGAATGTAGGACTATGAAACAAAATAGAAAATGAGGCAACAGGCCATAAGAACCCTGAAAGAGGCAGCCGGCAGAGGAAAATCTGGTTATAAATGAGGTATTAGAATGTCACGTATCTCGAATAATTGTGTTGATCGTGGTCACTGAGCAGGAGCAGGAACAGCAAAAAGACCTCCTACAGAGGCACAGAATATGGCAACCAAACACACCAAATGCAACTATAAGGAAAAAACAGGTTGGCTGGCTCCAGCACAGCACCAAAGTTACGAAGCACCAGTCGAATTCGAACTCCGATGCACAACCGCATCCCTCCCAATATAGAAAATGAAACAAAAAGGTCATGGCTTTGGTACCCATGCAGAATCCAGGGATGATAAACAGTAGTGCAATGTAAAATGTGCCATGCGGACATCGATGGGAAAAACCGGAAGGTCTCCAGGACGAGCCAACCATGAATAGGAGCGGACACGGTGAGAGAGAAAGATGGACAGAAGTGGCCCGATGACAAGCCCCCAGACAAGGAGCACAGAGGAGGCTGAGAAGCAGCCCAGAGCAAGCAGCCATGCAGGAGCGACACCTCATACAAGCAGCAGTAGCTGCAGCCCCAAACAGAATTTACTGGGAAGGGGGGAAGGCAACCAACGCAATGGGAAAAGACGGCCACCAAAGCGGCCAAGATGGAAGATGAGGAGGTGAACGGAGAGTTCAGGAGAGTGGCAGCAAAGGAGGCAAAATAGAGGAGGACCAGGGAAAAAATGAATGGGATGGGGTAGACAGGACCGGGCAGCCACACTAGCATTGAAGAAACAGGGTGGGGGGGTGTGAGGAGGAGAACAAACGGAAGTGAGAAACAACGAATGGGAGAAAAGCAGCATGGGGAGCGCTATAAAATGAGCAAGTGAATGTAGAGAGAAACAAGGGGACAGCTGGAGGCAGCCACCTACACAGGAAAAGCAAATTCGCATAGGAGACCAGCGAGATGGCAGCAGAGCCTCCGGCTGCAATGAAAACAAATCCTGAGGGCATCCAGGAAAAGTGACGTATTTAATCTCAATGGGGGAGTGACATTGTTACTCCACCCACTGAACCTCGGGCTTAAAGCCCTCCCATTGTTATCCCTCTGTAAAGACAATTGGTGAGACCCCATCTGGAGTACTGCATCCAGTTCTGAAGACCCCATCTCTGCAAGGACATAGACAGGATGGAGACAGTCCAGAGGAGGGCACCTAAAATGGTGCAGGGTCTGCAACAGGAGCCATACAAGGAGAGATTAAAGGAGTTTAACATACATACCCTTGAGGTTACCTACTGCCTGTTTTTATTATTTTAGAATTAATTCTCTCAGGTCACAACCCTTGTAGTGTCATTATTAGTGGTACCTAAAATGTGTACTGCTTTATGAACTGTTGTTCAGATTCCACACTTTCTATAAAGGGGCTCTGGAGTAACCTGATTCTGCTTTGTTTTTTCATTGATTCTTTGGGATGATTCCACTTTTCCAGTGCTCTGTTGCTGCTTCACTGGAGCAGATTGCCAGCCCACAACCACTTGCTGCCTATTACTCATGTTCTTAGTCCCTCCCTTGACTCTAGAGAGTAGGCACAATGGGAGAGAGACACGCATGTGTTCTACATGCAGTGAACTTGAAAAAGCCTTTATTTGTTGAATAATTATCTTTACATTTTGTTTCTGCAAAGAAGTGCCAACAAATAGCAGCCACTGGCAGGCTGAGTGCTAACTAGCACCCACTTGCTACCCAATGTCCAGGCTCACAGTCACTGCCTTCACTGTACACTCGTGCCTCAGGGGTCTCTGCAGTCTCTTCCAGAAACACAGAGCAAATCCTCCTGTAACAACAAGATTTTTGTTTCTATTGTCTTATTGTGAAAAAAGACCTGTTATTTGTGCCAGGCTACCAGTCAACTCTGACTTGCTTACTGACCACTGCCCCTATTCCCAGGCCCTCCCTTCCCTTTACCACCAGGGCAGATACTATAAGCAGCAGGAGCTGGTGGTGATATCTAATGGAAATTACCTGACTTCTTGCAACTGTCTCAAGAGGAACATAAACCTGTTTTTTAACTTTTGTCTTTATTTCACCTGTTTTCACTTGCAGGAATCATCCAGTTTCCTCCGCTGTGGCCATGAAGGGTGACCTCTCAGCCCCATCATTCACCTAGCCTGAGTGTTTCCAGGTTCTAGTACTGTGTCCCCTACAATAGGGCTGTTTAGCAAGCCCCACAGAAGCCTTGCTCAACAGACCCAAGACCACACAGAGGGCTCACCAGACAGCTTCATGCTCTGTGCTGCCCAATGTTTTCCTTCTGGATTTGTTCTCTCCTGCAAGACATCATCACTGGGGCTCTATGTACACTTGTAGCAAAAGACATGGTCAGATATTTTGCAATATTTGTAAATAAATTCTCTCTGGTGGCCTTGCTGTGGTACTTCAAACAGGTGCACAATTTCTCTAGAGACATCAGAAATTTCAGGAAATATCTGACTGTGCTGCAACTGTGTGTGCAGATGGGCATGCTCACGTTGAGTCCACGGACATCAACCCATTCTACTCAGTAGTTCCACTGTGTAACCCAGGAGGTAGCAGCAGAGCCAGAGCAGGGGGCCATCTTCCCTGTAGAAAGAGAGCATTCTCTGCGGCACCCGATCCTTCTCTCCCTCACTATCCCTCTGATACCCTGTGATAATTTCTTAACCCAGGTTGCCAGCATTGTCACTGTCAGCCCTGCCACTGCACCAGTGGGCTGGCTTTTCCTCTTCCTTTTTCATGTGTGAAAATGATGGCATTAATGCAATCTGCTTAATCTCCTTAGTTTACTGTTTCTTGTAAGATGGACTGCATGTCTTCTGCCTATAAAATGCTATGGTTCTATATTTTTCCATTTCCTTTCCATGGTCCCTTGTAGATGCTGTCTTTTCCCAGATTAACATCCATGTTTTCATCACTGGTTGACCTATTTTTTCAATAAAGGATGACCATAAAATGCCCTTGATGTTGCTTTTTGTTACAGAAATAAAAGCGGTATACCTATTTTTTGATGTTTAATCTCAGCTCTGTTGTTCCTTGCTCTTCATTTCTGCCGACATGCACTGAGCACTGATGCGCTGTTGCTTAGTGCACTGCAAAGTCAATGTGCTGTCATACAAAAGCTTGTGAGCACCATTACACAGTGTGCTGCAGTATTCCCTGCTTGATCTACTGACAGTATCGCTGCTTACACTATTTCTTATCTGTACTAATAAACTTTCTTTTCCAGCTTTAGGTCATTTTTTGTTCATTTTTCAAACCTGTTCTTAGCCATGAAAACTTCATTTTCTTAGAGCAACAGTCAGTCAGTGTGGTCTGTAAAGCTATACCTGCAACTGTCATTGTCAGTGTGGCTCAGTGACAGTCAAAGTTGACAGTGTGTGATTTACATTGTCATCTGTGAGAATGATGCTGAATTTGTGTATGATTACAGTACTTCTACAAGCTTAATAAAATTTTGCTTTCTCATCTTCTTTAAGTACAATACCAATTCATGCCAATAATGTATCACAGTATAAAGAACATTGGGTCTTTCACAAGAAACACTTACATCATCAAACACTATATAGATGCCCTCTATATCTTGTTTTGAACATTGACATGGTTCCTGTTTGTCTTATGTGTAGGAGAGTAACATTCCGAATCTTTGAGATATTTTAGGAGAAGGATTTTTGTCCTAAGGATGTTTTAAATAATGGGACAACCAATATCAATTTGTCACTTGATATCAACAGCATATGGTTATTCTGTATTTTTAACATGTCAGAAATTGGACTTTCATCACCTTTGCTTATTATTCTACATGGTAATGACCCCAGATTTATTAGATACCTCTCATTTATTTATTTATTGTAATGTTTCACCAGGAAGGCACACTGAGTAACAAGTCACTTGTCTCCCGGTGTGACCTGGGGGAAGGGGTACAATAGGAATGAGACATTAAACATTCAGTTTTACAAGATCAACATTAACATACAGTTGTAAGGCAGGTGTTACAAACAGTGTTGCAACAGTGTTGTGCATAATAGGTAGAAAGAGTAGATAATAATAAGTGCAGAGTTAATAAGTAAACTAGTGCTTATGTGAAAGAAAAGGGGGAAAGGAGGAGGGAGGGGTGAGGTGGGGGAGAGGGAAGAGTCTTGTCCCTGGAGACTCTTTCAGGATGTGAGGAACCCTGCAAGGGGACTGGGGGGACCAGAGAGAAGGGGATAAGGCAGTGTCCCAGACAGACCACTTCAGGATGTGGGAACCCTGCAAGGGAGGCTGTGGGGCTAGATAGAAAGGGGGATAAGGCTGTAGGAATTTAAAGAGGGAGGGGAGAAAGAAGTGACTTAATGCTAAGAGGGGGAATACACTCTAACCCAAGAGAGGACCCTTCAGTATGCAGAGTATCCTGCAAGGCAGTTGGGAAAGGTCAGTAGACAGAGATTAAGAGAGTGATAGGAGAGGGAGTGAGTGAGAATAGAACCCTTGAGAGGAAGAGAATTCATACCTTTGGAGGGGATGGGAACTAATCCATAGTCCATTGGGATGCACTGGACCCTACCAGTAGTCATGGGAAGCCAAGATAGTGGCTAGATAGAATAGGGGAGATATGCTTAGGCTCAGTTGAACCTCTTTAGGATGCTGAGAACCCTGCAAGGGGACTGCGTTGGCCAGGGAGAAAGGTAGATGGGGAAGGGAAAGAGAGGAGACAAGACTAGGTACAGTAGGACCCCCTCAGGATGCTTAGAACCCTGCAAGGGGGGACTGCAAAGACTAGGGAGAATAGTAGATGAGGAGAGGAAGGGGAATGAGAGGAGGCAAGCTTAGGCCCAGTAGGACCCCTTCAGGATGCTGAGAACTCTGCAAGGGGACTGTGGAGCCTAGGGAGAAAAGGCAGAATGGGGGAGGGAAAGGAGAGGAGCTATGCCTAGGTGCAGTAGGGTCCTTCAGGATGCTGAGAACCCTGCAAGGGGGCTGCAAAGGCTAGGGGGACAGGTAGATGAGGGAGGGAGAAGGAGAGGAGACAAGCCTAGATGTAGTAGGACCTCTTCAGGAAGCTAAGAACCCTGCAAGAGGACTGCAAGTCTAGGAAGATAGGAGGGATGGTGGGGGAAGGGAGTAGATGACAGATACAAGCCCCATGGAGAGTATGAGAGGGACCCTTGGAGAGCATTCGGGGTCCCTTACATTCTATTATAAATCAAGGGAGGCCAGTAAGGGGGAGCAATTTGGGGGAAAGGGAGGACAGTTAGAAATTTGGGGGGTGGGGGTGCACAGGGTAAAACGAAGGTGACAGTAGAGGAATAGGGTTTGTCCAGGGCTTAGAGGAGGGAATTAGGGAGGGACATGGCAGGAGCAGCTAGGGGCAAGGTTATTATTGAGGACAGAGCTGATGGAGTAGGTGGAGGATGACTGCTGGATTTGAGGGTGTAGGGCATTCCAGATTTTTGGGAGGTGGTGAGAGTAACTGAATTGGCTGATTTGGGTGGATCTGTGGGGGACTAACAGGGTGCAGGAGTCGGTTGATCTAAGGGAATGGGAGGATGGGGGGGTTATAAAGTAAGAGGTGAGGTAGGGAAGGAGCACACTCAGCCAGTGCTTGGAGGTGAATTTAGCACAGTGGGAGAGTTGCCTATTTGTAAGAGAGGGGAAGGACAGGGCATGATAAAGATCACAGTGGTGAGTGCTAGGGGAGCATCCAGGGCAAAGTGGCAGAAGGAATTGAAGAGGGTGTCCAGTCTGGCCAGAGAAGACTTAGGGGCAGCACCATAGACAATGTCACAGTAGTCAACAAGCATTTGTCAATGCCAAATGTTGTCGCACTGGCATTGGCTTCGATAGTACAATGCGGAAGCACATTTTTGGCAGGATGTGAAAAATGACAGCTGTACTGTTCATAAGGAGGTGTAAAAAATTGGCAGTGGTGAAAATGTGGCATGTAAATATTGCAAATTTGCGTAGTTAAAAGGTTGTGTGGGAAATGCGCAATGCACGCTTGTAACACAGTGATTTTATGGACTTTTGGCACCAAATTTTCAACATAGGCATTTTAGCACCTCTGCTCACGTACAGTGTCACTGTCATTTCCTCAAACTGTCCCAAAAAGTGATTTCACATAGCGACCGCACTATTCTGCACCGGACATGCGAAAACACATTTTGGGCAGGATATGTAAAATGACAGCTGTATTGTTCATCAAGAGGTGTGGAAAAATGCCAATGGTGAAAATCCAGAATGAAAATATTACAAATGCACAGTGATACAAGCGTGCGTGCAAGCTGCGCAATGCACGCTCATAACACAGTCATTTTATGGAGTCTCATCACCAAATTTTCAACATGGGCATTTTAGGACCTCTGCTCATGAACAGTGTCACTGTCATTTTCGTAGTCTGTCCCAAACACTGATTTTCCACAGTGACCGTGGTATTGTGTGCCTGAAATGCGGAAACACATTTTGTCCAGGATGTGAAAAATGACAGCTGTACTATTCACAAGGAGTTGTAGAAAAATGACAATGTTGAAAATCTGGCATGAAAATATTGTGAATTAGCGAAGTTACTAGTGTGCGTAGCAACTGCGAAATGCACACTCATCAAACAGCCATTTTTTGGATTTTTTTCACCAAATTTGTAACATAGGCTTTTTGAGAGCCCACCTCATGAACACTGCCACTGTCCTTGCATTAATTGGTCCCAAAAGTTGATTCCATGCAGTGCCTGTGAAATCACCTTTTGGGACTGATTAAAGTCATAACAGTGACAGAATTCTTGAGGAGGAGTTCCAAAAACCCCATGTTGAAAATTTGGTGCAAAAATTCCCAAAAATGCCTGAGATATGCTTCAAGTTGACAACACCCTATTTATTCCATTTACAGCTTACCAGCATTTTCTCAGTTCGCAGTCGGCTTTGAAGAGTGCAGACATGTTCCTGGTCCACCGAAGATCGACACACCAAGTTCCGGAGGTAAGTATGGGGTGAGGTGGGGGTGTGGGGAGGAAGGGTGCACAGTGGGTGGGTGAGGGTGGTAGGAAGACTACGAGGGACCATTTTCTGTTTACAGGCGTTAAACAAAAAACATCATGGATGGTTTTCTTTTTTTATAGGTGTTTTTTTTGGGGGGTATAGTAGCCGACGGGGGATTGGGAACCCCTGTCGGCAAATAGGGAGTGTGGGACTAATTGAGGGGGATTGGGCACCCCCTCAGCACAGAAGAAGGGGGAGTAACATTATGCCAATGGGGAGTGGGCTCTTCCATCGGCACATTAAAGTGGGAAAGGGGGGGGAAGGATGCCAACGGGGATTGGGCACCCCATTGTCAAACAACGAAAGTGTGGGGGCCCATGAGCAAAGGGGATTGGACACCCCTTGGCAAGCAAAAAAGGAGGGGGGACACATTATGCTGACTGCAAGTGGGCTCCCCCATCGGCACATACATGAGGGGCAGGGTAAGTCGACCGGGGGATTGGGCACCCCTGAAGTCAGCAGTTTAGCGGCCACTGTGCCATCATGTTTGTAGCTGGCAAAGCATGTAGGAAGGTCCTCTGCATGTGATGAGCGTTGCTCGCATTGCAGCAGACCTTTCCTTAGATGTGCTAGCCACATTAGTATGCATGGTGTGGCACCGGCATGCAGGCTGATTAGGGAATGAGGAACACACCTACTGGTGCATGCCCTGCATTCACCCAACAGCGACCATGCCTCCAAATAATAATAATAATAAAACTTTATTTATTAAGTGCCTTTCAAGCACCAAGGCACTGTACAAATACATGATAAAATCAAAGAATACACATAAAAATCAGTAATCTCAACAACCTCAAACCATAAAAGTCTGGCTCCACAAATAGGTCTTGAGGTCTTAAAAGACTCCACGGTCATGCATTCCTGAAGCCAGTGAGGCAGAGAATTCCAAAGGGTTGGGGCTATAAACACAAAAGCCCGGGCCCCAGATGATTTTAACGTAACCCTCGGAACCTCCAGCAACCCCTCATCAGCTGAACGGAGCTGTTGTACAGGGCTGTAAGGAATCAGAAGCTCTTTCAAGTAGTCGGGCCAAGTCCGTGCAGGGCTTTGAAGGTCAAAAGACCTACTTTAAAGGTGATCCGCCACTGTATAGGCAGACAGGGCAGATCGCGCAGCACAGGGGTGATGTGTATCCTTCTGGATGCCCCTGTCAACAACCTTGCAGCAGCGTTCTACACTAGCTGTAAGCAGCGGATATCAACCCCAGGAAGCCCCAGGTACAGGTAGTTGCAGTAGTCAAGGTGTGAGATCACAAAGGCGCAGACCAACACAGGTAAATCGCTGGATGGAACAAGGTCCACTACCACTACCAATCTCCGCTACCGCAAGATGTTGGCTGCGCAAGAGCGCCAACATAAAAATGGTCAGTATCATCTTCTGAACAAGTTCATGCCTATCTGTAGGAGGGATGCAACTATGGTTCCTGAACAGGGCACCAAGCTTGACCTGCAGTTTTTTCTTGGTGGCATCAATATGTCCAGAGGAGTTTAGGTGTTGGTCCAACCAAACACCTAAGTACCTGAAGGAGGCTATGTCCTCAAGTAAAGTACCATCAAGGGTGTGGAAAGTGAGTAGGGAAGGAAGCCTAGAGAGTTTCTGCCTTGTGCCAAAGGTCATGGACACAGTCATTTTGGTGTCGATGAAAAGTTGATGGTTAGCAAACCAGAGCTGAAACTTGTCGAGGTTAAGGGACAAGCAAATCTAGTTTTGCATACACACTGCAGTGGTGTTCTAAATTCCTTGTTCTTGATACAAACTTACAATTACAATTATATAAGATTTTCATCTTTCCGCACTTTTACTGATGATGAACCCCATACTAACACACTGTATTTAAGAGTGGAAGGAGGCATCTTTGAGATATTGGGCTCAATTTTCAAAAGGAAAATGTTGATGCAAGTACCTGCACCAAATGTATATAAAGCGAGTGGCACCTTGCATCAAAATTTGTGGCTATCCCAAGTTTCAAATAACGGCTGCATCAAAATCGGAATGCCATGTGGCAAAGCCCCCCTGCACCACTGCAGCAAAAGAGCTGACTTAGACCAGCCTGAAGGTGATCTAATAGCCTTGCACTACTGCCTGGCAGGGTGGCAATTGGGGGAATCTGGAAGGTGGGGGCTGGTGCTGCTAGAGCAGTGGGATTGCCATAGGGTATGATGGGGCATGGAGGCACTGAGAGGGAGTAGGGGAGGCACCTGTTGGAGGTGCCATGGGGATTAGTGAACAGCCGCTTGGACTGGGTAGTGGGTTGACATGGTGATTCCATCAGCACATGGACCCAAAAGGGAAGCAGCCTTGGTACCTGCCCCACAGGACCCTTAGTCCCCAGCAGTGTAGTCGGGCATCCACTGGCTGCCATGCAGAAGTGCTGTGCACCAGGGGCTGTCAAGATTCCTGGG
Organism: Neoceratodus forsteri; assembly: GCA_016271365.2. Lineage (NCBI taxonomy): Eukaryota > Metazoa > Chordata > Ceratodontiformes > Ceratodontidae > Neoceratodus > Neoceratodus forsteri. Next base: position 321,328,582 of record CM028130.1, read on the forward strand.
GCATGTATCTGTCCACTGCATGCACCCTGCAACTTACGCCCACTGCCACCCACCCCATGTGGGTGATTGTGGGTCCAGTGGGGCATGTGCCAGGGCTGCTTACACCTTGGGTACCTGTGATGATGGTGTTGCAATGCCAACCCGCCTATCTGGTCCAAGTGGCTTTCCACTGCTCCATTTGGCACCTCCACCAGGTGCCTCCTCCACACGCTTTCAGTACCCCAGTGCCCCGTCATACCCTATATCACCCAGGCTGCTCCAGTGGCCCAGGTCCCCACTTTCCAAACAGATAACCCCCTCACCTCTGTGACTTGTCTAGGCTTACGTTGGGTGAGGGGGTGATGGATCCCTCTGTCAAATGCTGCAAGTGCACCACATGTTTGATACAACCCTGTGGCTGCAGCATCTATTGGTTCTTTAGCACAGTGACCCCCATTTTTTTTTAAATTGGGCATAGGGTCCCTGACACACCCCAACTCTGCTGCAGCCCTAGATCACTGCAAATTGCTGCAATCTACATGCTGTTTGAAAATCAAGCCCATTGACTTTCTTATTTTTTCCATATACGTTTTTATAGCTCCCTGTAGCCTAGCAGGTGGCTATAGCCTTCCCTCGTAGGGACTCATCCTCCATGCCTGAGCATCCCCACTCTGATTGACCCATAATTCCCCCATGGCTTACCTCTGTGGCAGGGCCAGGGAGGGAATGACAGCTTTCACCTTCCCAGAGCATGATTCAGGCTAGGGTGGCCTCGGGGTGAATGGGCCATCTTGAAGCCTGCCAGCTCCCTTTTCACATTTTGTCCTCCCACCCCCCTCCCCACCAATGTAGAGACACTGGTTACATGCTTCCCAACCCATAGTGCCCTCCAGCCACCACCAGATGGCAGTCAATGAGTGGTATGACAGAACCTCCCTCCATTGAGAAAGGAGAGCAGTCCTCCAGACGCTCAGTCTTCTCTCACCTCTGCTGATCCCTGGTGGTCTGGATTCATTCCTAAACCCAGGTTGCTGGTGTGGCACGAGGTGTAGAGACCACTGCCTCAACCTCCAGCACCACCGGGCCAGCTACCCACTGACTTTCTTATGTTGCCTGTTAGTAAGTCCTTCAATCTATATAATACACCTTAATTGTGCAGTTGGGCAGTAACGTGATTCTTGTTAGGTTGGAATCAAGAAACACCCCAAAGTACCTGAATTTATCCACTATTTCTAGTCTGTCCCTCCTGATAATTACGAACATACGAACATATGAAATTTGCCAGCAGATAAAGGCCTAGAGGTCTATCAAGTCTGCTCGAATGTGCAGCTAGCACCCCTTATTCTGCAGCTGCCCCTCCCTTCCACCCTTCCCCTTCATTAACCCTTCCCCTTGTCCTGTCCCATCCTCGTTTGAAGCAGTCCACTGTTCTACTGCATACCACTTCTGCAGGTAACGATTCCACCCAGCCACCACCTCTCTGTAAAAAGTGTCTCCTCATCTCCTCCTGAATCTTCCTCGCTCCAGTCTCATATCATGGCCCCTGGTGGCCCTCCCTCCCTCCTTACTTTGAACAGCCCTCTGTACCTGTCTTGTTTATTCCTTTCATGTATTTAAAGGTTTCAATCATGTCCCCCTGTCTCTCCTCTCCTCCAGTGAGTACATGTTCAACTCCTTCAACCTCCTCTCATATGATAAGTCCCCAGACCCTTGATCATCTTTGTCACCTCGCTGCACTCCTCCAGTAACTTAATGTCCCTCTTCAGATCACGGACGCCAGAACTGCACGCAGTACTCCAGGTGTGGTCTAACTAATGACCTATACAGTGGCAGAATCACCTCCTCCTCCTCGAGGATATACCCTTGCAATACAACCCAGCATTTTGTTGGCCTTTGCAGCTGCCTTCCTACACTGTGCCGAGTTGTTCATTGACCCTGTGATGAGCACACCCAGATCCTTCTCCTCCTCTGTCTGGGCTAGCTGCCTCCCCTAGCTGGTAAGTCCTCCTTGGGTTCTTCATCCCAAAATGCATCACCTTGCACTTTTGGCATTAAAGCCCAGTTGCCAGGTGTCTGACCAGGTTTCAAGCTTTGCCAGATCATCCTGCAACCCCTGCCATCCCCTAGGTCATCCACCACCGCCCAACCTTGGTATCATCAGCAAACAGACTGATCTTGCTCTTGATGTCCCATGATATGTCTGCAATGAATATCCCAAACAACACTGGTCCCAACACCAGCCCTGTGAATGACACCGCCGTCACTGCCCTTGGGTGTGAGAGCTCCCCACCCACCACCACCCTCTGTTGCCTTCCCTGCAGCCAGTTTCCTACCCATCTCACCAGCATTGCACCTGCCCTGTGCCTACTAATTCCTTCCCAGCCTTCCATGTGGCACTGAGTCGAATGCCTTACTGAAGTCCAGATACAGGACATCTACTGCATGTCCCCTGTCCAGTTGCCTAGTTACCCAGTCATAGAACCTGACCAGGTTGGTTTGGCAGGATCAGCCACGTATGAAGCCATGCTGTCTGCTGTCCTGTAGTCCTTTGGCCTCTAAGAGGGCCACCAGCCTCTCCTTCAGGATAGTCTCCATTAACTTACCCACGATGGATGTGAGGCTCACTGGTCTGTAGTTTCCCAGTTTATCCTTGGGGCCACTCTTGTGGAGGGGCACCACATGAGCCATCCTCCAGTCCTGAGGTACACACCCGAATGTAGTGAGGCATTAAATAGGTCTGCCAAGGTCCTGCAAGGACCTCTGCCGCTCCTTCAGTACCCTGGGGTGGATGCCATCTGGGCCTGGTGCCTTGTCCACCCTCAGTGCCTTCAAACCCTCTCGAACTCTGCCTCCATAGTTTCCACATCTGTCACCACCCCCCTCGTCTGCCATTTCTCCCATCTTGGGTGTCACCCCCTCTTCTCTTTAGTAAATACTGAGCAGTAGTACTATTTAGTGCTTCCTTATATCGCACTCCTGCTTCCACCTGCAACCCTCCTTCCTAATCCTTACTATGTGGTCCTTACAGCTCCTTTTCTCCTGATGTACTTAAAGAGTCCTTCTCCCCTTCTTAATGCCTTGTGCCAGCCTGAGTTCGTAGATGCTTTGGCTCCCCTACTGCCCTTGTCACCTCCTTCGATTCTGTCAAGTACTCCTCTCTGTCCTCCTCCCTGTTTTCTTGTATTTCCTAAAGGCAGTTCTTTTCCTCCTTACCTTTTCCATGACCTCCTTGCTCAACCAGCTCAGTTTCTAGCCCTAGCCTTCTTGCTCTGGGCTTTGCAGCAGGTTTGGCTGCCTCCACTATCCCCAACTTTATGAGCTCCCATCTCTGGTTAGTATCCATACTAGATTGAATTCTGGCCAGGTACCCTTTTACCACTTCCCCCATCCTCCCAAAGTCAGCCCTCCTGAAGTCCAGCACTCTTGTGCCAGATTCCACTCCTTCCTTGCCCATATCCAATGTGAGCCATACTGAGTGGTGGTCACTCCCTGACAGCGGTTCCTCCACTGTAAGTTCTCTCACAAAGTCCCCATTTGCCAGCACAAGGTCAAGGGTATTCCCGAACCTGGTTGGTTCACTGACCATTTGCAGCAGGAAGCTGTCCTGGAAGGCATCCAGCAGTACCTGCTCCCTTCTGTTCCTGGTTGTTGGGGTGCTCCAGTCCACTCCTGGCATGTTGAAGTCCCCCACAATCACCACACTACCCTTCTGCAGGTCCTCCTGATCTGTCCCTCTAGTTCCCTGTCTAACTCCTCCATCTGAGATGGTGGCCTGTACACACTCCCATTCTAAGACTCCTATTCTTGGAATCCTGTATTTGCACCCAAAGTGACTCTGTACTACCCTCCTCCCCTTCCTCCCTTACACACTTCAGTCCTTCCTTCACATATAGTGCCACCCCCCCTCCTTTCCCAGTCACCCTGTCCCTACGAAATTTCACATTAAGTTTATCAATGTTGTTTTTGCATTTTTGTGTTTAACAAAACAACATCCATTTTGTTTTCCTTTTGTTTAAGATCAGTTTATACCACTGAAACTTAATGTTAATACCATTTGCTATTGAATTGTTATTAACTTATGTTCTCTGTGGGTAGCCCTTCTTTTCTTTTCTTTTCTTTTTATTTCATCTGCCTATTGTATTATAATGTTATCCTGCACTGTAATCACTGTGAAACAATTTATTCAGCTGTATGTAATTGATTCTGGGTCAACCCTAAAAAAGGGACTTGTAAGTCTCAGTGGGCCTATCAAATCATCAAAATTCAAATAAAATAAATAAAATTAGTCTATGATTGCCAAGCCAATGCATCGACTTTTCTGTTTCAGTTTCTATGACACTGTTCTGTTCATTTATATTTTTGTTACCTGAATATATTACGGCATCATCTGCATATAATATTGTTCTGGAGTCTGAACAAACAGTGGGTAAATCATTAACATAGAATAGGAAAGTCTTAATAAGGACCCCAGTGGGACCCATACAGTGTCAGTGGCTCTGTAGGTAGCACACTCACCTCTGAGGCTGGAAGACTGGAAGTCTGCGGGTTCTATCCCCACATTGGGAGCTTGAGAATAAATCCTAATGCTGACACTGTAGTGCATCATGGGAGGGGTGCTACACTTCTGAGGTGCTATCCTTCAGATGAGATGTTAAACCAAGGTCTCATTTGCCTGCTCTGGTGGACATTAAAGATTCCATGGCACTTCTCCAAAAAGTAGGGGAATTTTATTGTGAAAATATAGCAAACAAATCAAAAAGTAAAGGACATTTACAGTGCATGTAATATAAGATAAACAGTAACAAAAAGTTCAAATAAGAACATTGTGGAAACCTGACCACAGTTTATGAAATACTGGAGAAGGTAGAGTCTGCCTATTCTTCCAGTAAAGTCTTTTAAGATGATCATTAACCAGTTTAGCAACAATAGTAGGAGGAATGTCTTTTGCTGTATTGTAAAAGCATATAGTGCCTGCCACAAATAATATTTTCAGAGAGCAAAACACACCTGTAACATCTGCAAATAAAAACACTGCCAGTCTGGAGGGAAAATGCTTAAAACATCAATTTCATAAGTGACTGTAGAGAAGTCAGGACAGTGCCAGTTGATGTTTACTTGTTTCCAAAAACTCTACTTATGGGGCATTCAAAAAGGAAGTGACTGTGTGTTTCATGACTACTAGCACATGTGTGTTGCAGACAGTTTCTCCACTAGGGATTTATGTTTTAGTGAATCCCTAACTGAAAATTTGCCATGGAGACTGAGACATAATATGTCCCACATGTAATAGGAAATCGTTTTATTGACAAGTTGAGAACGTGCCATTTCCACCTTATCAGGTGAATAGAACTTTAAAGTAACTGGGAGCAAGAAATTAAGCTCAAGAATGGAAAAAATGCAGTCCTTTCCTCTGTAACCTTGTGCAGTCATCAAAGGATAGGTTCCACAAGTGTAGTTTTTTTAACAGCATATATCATATATGTAGGGAGGATGTGGTCATATGTATGTTCCAAATTATTGAGTCTACCAGTGGTCTGACAGGTTAAAAAAGATAATAGTCAGTCCATCACCACAGGAGCCCACAGACAAGGGGACTCATGTACAACTGGAGCAAATTACTACTGAAAAAGGTACTAAAGAAAATGCATTATGGTTCACCATGCGGAGACCTCCCATCGCCAGAGTTTGATAGGTAACATCATGCTTGATCGGATTTCAAGAGGCCTTGAAAAAACAGGATCTTTATTCTCGTCTCTGAGGAAGGGAGTGGGAAAACATAACCAAGATATAAAAAACAAGGAAGCAACAATGTCTTAATTAGATAAAAGCATTTCTGTTTAGCCAAAGGTCTATGTTTCCAAACAAGGAGCTTGTTCTCTGGTTGTAAAAGGCATCTATCTCTCTTAATTAAAACAAACTACAACAGGGTGATTAAAATAAATGGCCAATAGTTTTACAGAGCTATCATTTATGTAAATCCCAGCAATTTTACAAGAAAGAGGTGGGGGGGCTGACAACAAGTACTACCACACTTTTTGAGTAATTTATTGTGGAACCAGACATGCGAGAAAAATCCCGAAGGACAGAATATACTTCCTCACCATATACTGAATCACTTAATGACACATACATCATCAGTGTACGCCAAAATTCTCAGTTCCAGAGTATCCAGTGTGACTGTAGTCTCCCTTATAAACACATTGCCTTGAAGTGCACGAAGCAACAGGTCTATAAAAAAGACATACAATAAATGGCTTAAAGTGCATACCTGTCTCACCCCTCATCTATGAGGAATGGGTGTGCCCAAATGGGAGCTGATGTAAGGGACTAGGTGAGCATCTGACTATGGTAATTGAACCCATGTCACAAAATGGGGAGAAATACCATATTGCCGTAATACCTCAAAAAGGTAGAGGTGATCAACATGGTTGTAGGCTTGTTCTTGGCCTAAGGAAAGCACATACCCTTGGCAATGACTTCAATGCCCCCTTTCAAATAATTCTCTGAGTAAGAATAAATTATCCATTATTCAATGAGCAAGAACTGTACAATACTGAAATTTAGAAATAAGAAAATCAACTGCAATGGATAGTCTACTGGCCAACAATTTAGCCAGTATCTTGTAGTCAGTGTTTAATAGGCATAAAGGCCTCCAATTGTTTGATAGAATTCTGTTGTCCTTTTTATACAAAAAATGAAGAGTGATTGTGTCACAGAGGCAGGTAAGTTATCCATTGTCAAAATCTGATTGTACAGTATTTTCAACCTGGAGCCTCTATAATCTAGAAAGGTCTTGTAAAATTCTGAGGTAAGTCCATCCATGCCTAGGGCTATGTTATTGGGCAAACCTCTTATCGTGTCAACAATTTGTTTGGCTGACAGTATAACCTAGAGGTTAGAAGAACAAGGTGTGAATGAGCTTGGTACATCCAGCAGACCAGACCTGAGTTTGATTCTCGCAACCTCCACTTGCATACTGTGTGACTCTGAGCAAGTCACTTAACTGTCCAGTGCTCCCAGCTCACCCCTGAGAACAGGCATTTGTGCCTAGTGGGCCTTACCGGTTACCAAAGACTAAAATAAAAAAAAAAAAAAATTTCAGACAGCCGAACAGGGTGGGATAAGTTAGATTGAATCTGTTCAGGAAGGGTAGGAAGGTCCAAAGTAGGCAGCATGAGTGTATTAGGCTAGCGAGGACAGATGTTATCAAACTTAATGGATACATGAGTATGAACATAAGACATAATATTATCTATGTCCTATGTGAGAGTAGCCTGCGAGGATGGGTGGAGTGCCCTCATATGCCTGCTCTGACATCTGTCAGCACATGCATTATATGCATCCAAGGATTGTTTTCTGCCTTGAGTGCCAAACTTACTTTTTTGTTCCAGTGACTTGACCCTGTCATACTGAAAATGGATAATTTTGCATCTGATGTTTTCTATGTTATGAGTAAGATGTCTTCCAGTGTCACGCATTCTTGAGGGTCTGGAGTATGAACCATAAGTCCAAGAATTGTAAACATTTAGTGATGCCCAATTGGCAAGCCTCAAGTTTAAAGAAAAAATGAAATTAATGTTTCAAATCCTCCCACCAGTTCCCAAAGTCATCATATGCACTCAGGACAGACCATCTGGTAAAGAAAACATCAAACCAGTGCTCCTTGATGGAAGAATTATCCAATAATGAGGTTTTAAGCCTCCATGGTCTGGTCATGGGTGTGGAAGAAGCACCTAGAAGACAAGAGCAGTGAACCACCAGGTGATCTGATGTCTCAATAGGAAACACAGTTAACCAAGATATGCGTAAGTCACAGTACAGGAACAAAAAAGCTATACGAGTTGCTAATGGTCCCTTCATGAAAGTGGTGTGAGGGGCTTGAGTTAATGCCAATTGACTATCCTGCAATCATGCTGTGGAGATCATGCCCTAAAGGGAACTGAAATCACAATACAGTTTGAATGCTGCCCTCCCCGATCTTGGAAACACAACCCACAATTAAATTCACCTCCCAATACTACAATTACAGTAGTAGCACTGAATTAATCAAAGGATTTTTAAGGATTTTTAAAAATCCCTATTGAGAACTGTGAAAGCTTTAGTTAGGGATTTTGTTTTGTTTGTTAATGTGTTCACTGCTACCCAGAGAGGGTTGTCTCATCTGACAGTGTAGCTGAAAATCTACCAGATGGCACTTAAGTACTGTAATTGGATATGGCCTCTTTCTGTAGGTATAACAAAAAGAATTTTAGAGGATTATTTTTCCCTAAATTTTGTCAGGGATAAATAGGGAATCTCACAAAATTGCTTGACAAATTTGGCGCTACTACTGTACAAAGAGCAAAAAAAGGTATAAGAAACGAATTATCATATAAAAATGTTAATGTCTGATACTGTGTCTATGTAACATACAATTGCAAAACAAATAGATATGCATTGTTATTTTATAAGGCTGTTACTGAATTATATGAAAGTGATAGATGGATAGAGTAGACCAGAGGGAGCCCAATGGCCAGTAAAGCTTCAGTCAGTATCTTATATATGAAAATAAGAAAAGGTGGCTGTTAAAAATATGTTGAATCTAATTTATCATGTTCAGAAAATGCACTATATATATAAACAAATGTTAAGCATAAAAAGCTCTATAGAGGATCACTGTGCATATTTGTTGGAAATTGATGACATTTAAAAGAATCATTATATGCAAATTTACAAAAAAGAACTTTAAAAAATGTAAAAATCATTTATGCATAAATTGTAAAAAATATATGTTTGATTTCTATTTATAGCCCCCTGAAGAAGCCAGTAGGTGAATAGTTGGGCCGGCCATATAGATTGAATAAATCAAAGAATAAAGACTTTTAAATATACATTGGTGTAGAATATGATTTATTGAGAATCAGAGCAGCCGCACCCTCCTTTTGTTTCCACCTCCCAATACTACCAATTTTTTGTATGAAGATAAGGCTGGACAGTTCAGAACACTTTGACATGGTCTGATTTTAATTGGGAAGCATATATATTAATAACTCAGAAGCGAATATGTCTGAACATTAAATCCAAAGACAACACCCTCCCAGGGGCAATGTCAATCAGCTTGTGTAATTTAAAACCAAAACCCTGAGAAAAATGCCTAAATCATCTCATGTATGAAGCCCCTGTGACCGGTAGAACAGTCTTGGATGTTAGGAATGTCAGACTGCAGCAGGTTCAAAGGAGCATTTGATTTGTGTGTCTTGTAAAAAAAAAAAATACCACCTGGAAGAGTTTGTAAGACAGAAAATGTTAACAGATTTTTTTATAGGATTTGATGCTGCTGACATTTAAAATCAAAAAGGAAAATCTACAGTATGTTGATAGAACATTGGGACTTAGTAGCGAAACCTCCACCTTTTCACATTTGTGAGTGACTCCGGCCCCTCACCCTCTTGGCATACTGCTCTTCTTGTGATTCCTCAACATCAGAGGGGACATCTTTTTGTGAGGATTGCATACTTCGTTTTGTGAGGATTACAAGGAAGTGTCGAAACCACCCCCATATTCCATATCATCCCACTGTGTTGAAGAGGTTGAAGGAGTGAAAGCATTACATAAAGAAATATCAGGTTTGTTTAATGATTTAGACTTGGGAGTGGTTTTCTGACCCCTTTTTTGTGCAAGAAACTGGAACTGATCAGTGTCCATGGTAGAAGGCAAGGGCGGGGGCATGACTGGGATTGACTCAGTAGAGGAGTCAGGAGGCAAAACAGGCACAGAGTCAAAGACAAGTGTCTCTGAAGATGGGGTGGGAGTGATGGCAGTATCCTCTTGAATAGTGGAAGAAGTAAATGTTGAGGAGGTTGATGGGAATGAAGGAATCTACAACAGAAGTGTGTTCAGGTACAAGCTCTCCAACTTTGTGAGCTGCCTGTGATTGTCCTTTGACAATAAATACATCCTGGTTCAGGCTGTCTCTTCAATTATGAGAAGTCCATGGGCACTGAAGAAAAGAGTGGCCCTGTTCGTCTCACAGGTTGCACGTAAAAGAGTCAGGGCAGGCATGAGAAATGTGTCCATTTTAAAGACAACTGTGACAACACGCCACATCACAGACTGAGCTGAGATGACTGAGGACCCACATTTGTGGCATGTTTTAGGCTGGCCAGGATAGAAACAGATGTCTTTGTCACTCCCTATGTAAGAACTCCCCAGGAGATGAGAAATTCCAGTTATAGACTGCTGCAATTTGAACTTAAATTTCCAACCCCTCCCCCATCTAGACCTGTTCATTATTGATGATGGGGACAGGGGTATCTTCACATCATTTCCTTAGCCAGTACAGCACATCAGTGGTGTTGACACACTCTTTTCAAAACAAAAGAGTGACCATTTTGATTGTGAGTTTGGATGATGGAATAGCTGTAAATGAGGTCCACAAAGGGGACTCCTTAAGTTTTTCATTTTTAAATCAGAAACAGTTTCATAGGAATCATAGGAATCATAGGAAGGATACTGAGCCAAATGGACTTTCGTCCTATATGCTCGCCATTTCTCCTAATTTCTAATCTGATTCATATGCCTGTCCCATTTAGATTTAAACTCAGTAATTGACTGACTAGCCACAACCTCCAACGGTAATCTGTTCCAATCGTACACTATCCTTTGATTAAACCACTGTGTACTGACTTTCTTCCGCTTTGATGTTGTTAGCTGCATTGGGTGAGACCTTGTATTATACATACTATTATTTAATTCTAGACCAGTGATATCCCAAAGATCATCACTTTGCCAAGCCTACATGCACTAAGCACATATAAGCCTCGTTTTCTTAGCTCCTCCAAGTATACATATTCAACTCCATCAATCTGGTTTCGTAATTTTCCCTACCATATTGTGGATAGCTTTTGTTGCTCTTTTTCTGGACCTGCTCCAACAACATTGAGTCCTGTTTTTAAAGGGTGACCACACCTGTGCTCCATACTCCATGACAGGCCTCACCAAAGAAATATACAGAGGCATAATAACAGTCCTACTTCTGGATGACATATGCCTCAGTATACAATTTAAAATTCTATTTCTTTTGGGCTATATTATGACAATGTGGTGAGAAGGACATATCACTGGATACTGTTATGCCCAGATCTCTTTCCTCGGCTGTTATTTTTAGTGGTGTATTACCTAACATATAAGATAATTTAGGATTTCTGTTGCCCAGATGCATAACGAAACATTTATCTTTATTTAGTGTCAATTTGAATTTATTTGACCATATGTCGATATTATCAATTGTGTCTTGTAGATTTGATGTATTTAGTCTAATATTTACTTCGGCACCAATCCTACAATCATCAGCAAACTTTTGTATCCATACAGATTTTTGTTTTAGTGAGAAAGAAGTACAGAAACTTACAATACATCAAACATCTCCTCATCAGATATATGAATGACTGCATAGACATAAGCCATAAAACCCAGAGATTCCTTCAGTAAGTTATGAATAACATATGCCTGTGACAGGGAGATCCTGCCACTCTCGAGGACTGACCTCTTGTTAAGTCTGTTGCTACAGTTCTTGTCCTTCTTAGCTAATCTATCCTTTACAATTTCTAGTCCATAAGGTTGGCCACCTATGTGCACCCCCTCCTCTTTCTTGACCATGGTATAGTGTCCTCTCTAATTTTCCTTTTCCCTCTCAGGTCATCATGCAGAGAGGTTATTGTGGTGACCTCCAAGCTGATATAAAACAACAGGCTGTATTCCTCATTGTTGGATTTAGTTTGCAATAGCACTATGTCAAAAAGTACCTTGATGTATATGCCTTATGTGTATGAAACTTGTAAATGTTGAAAATACAATGGCACTAGGTGTTTTTGATAAATGTAAAAAGTTACTAGGGGACTGTATTATAAAAATTACGTTACCGGGGTAGAGATATCAGAAAACCCCTGTTATGTTATTTAAAATGCATGAGAATTACAGATTGTTTGAGAGGCCATTTGGCACTATGCATTCCTGCTTTAAGCTGAATCAGTCTAAAATGTCATTGTGATTTGCATATATATCCCATGATGCTTTGCATTATGGGGGTATGTGTGATGTTGTGTTTCTTTGAAACTTGGCTTTAGTGCCATTGCCCTTTGGGGGTAACCCTTGCTTCAGTGCTTCTGCATTGAGTTTCTTTGTCTTTAGCTTGTTTTAGGGTTTTTCGTTTTTGGTCTCCATATCACCAAAACACAAAAAACTAACATAGGGGATAGTTTACTTCCACAGGAAAGATATATCATTAGATTGGTGGGTGCTGACAAAGTCCAGAAGAAGGACATACGTAGTCTGTTGCTGAAAACTGATGCATTGAAGAAGGGATTGCCATTGCTTAAGGTTATCCCTTGTGTTTTAAATAAACATCAGATAAGAGATTGTGTATTGAACCTGAAGTTCTGTGTCTGGTCCATCTGTTATCTCACTACCCCTCCGCAATGCCATTTCAGGGGGTAGATCTAGACCTCCTCTATGCTTAATTCTGACAACATTCCTGTACTGTATAGGGTCCTCAGGCAATGAAAATAAATCAGACATTTTAAAAGGACTATCAGTAAAAAGTGAGGTGTTGAGAGTGGCATTGAGAGAAACTGTTCGCTCTGCAGATAATGTCTCATCTCCTGGATCCTTTCATGTACAGGATGGGGTCTTCAAAGAACCAATTGTGCAGGTTGTTGTTGAAGTTGATGTGCATGTACCCAAAGGAGGGAGATTCATGACTGGCTTAAAGGGATCATCCAGAGTGGTAGCAGAGCTCCTTGAGTCAGTAAATTTGTAAGAGTCCACAGAGACCCATGAAACACCATCTGTCATTTTCCTCCACTCTGTGATTAGTAAAGCAGCCTCAGCAGACAATTTCCATAAATGTTAATGTGTGTGTCCCATGGAAGTAGCAGCTTTGTCAGTAGGGCAAGGCATGGTGGAGACAAGGGGCAAAGCTGCAAGTCATATCTCTGTAGCCAGCTCCAAGAGACCAGCAGCAGGAGTCTGGGAGGTAGAATCAGCAGTGATTGAGGGAGAATTTCACCAAATGGGGTCAGTGCTCCCTGTAGTCAGACTGGGGTGAGACGTTGGAAGAGAGACAGCAGAAGGAGCAGGCAATGGGAGAACCAATGTCACAAAACACTTTGCAGTGACTCTGGTAGACTTCAGGGGAACAGCAGCAAAACATTAACTAGTAGAGATGCTCAGGATTGATTCAGCAGCCTGTAGAGTTTGCAGGGGTGAAAAAGGCACCTGAACACCAGGAAGAGAGGTATGTAGGGCAGATTCCATGGAGTGTAGCAAGTTGCTGTCAAGCATGTTCCTGGGCTGACTCCTAGATACAGGTGAACTAGTAGCCGAGTCCTGGGAAGAAATATCAGGTTTAGTGAACAGACATCTCTATACTAGAGAAGTAGCAGAGGTGGCAGCACAAGCTGGCAGGTCAGCAGACTTCGAGAGAAAAAAAGTCACTGTAGCAAAATGTTTTTTCTTGAGTGCAAATGCCTTTTCCTTTTCTGCTATCATTGTTTTGGTGTTTACTTCAGTCCAAATCTGCCAGCAAATGCAGTTCCTCTGCAAGCAGCATGTCCAGGGATAACTCAGGTTCAGCATCCATAGAAGTAGCATTCTGATAAGTATGCACATCAGCAGCTGGCAGCACATCAACAAGATGGTCAGAATCAGTTAGACAGATAGTCTCAGTTGAAACAGAAACTGGGGAGTAGGCCCAATCCTCTGCTTCCTGCATTTCCATGCTGTCAGCTTCTTCCATAGCGGCCATCTTGGCAGATTGTCAGATGGTCAGAGGACCCCTACTGGAAAGTAGGGGAATATTTTATTCATAAATGAAAATAATATATAGTCAAATCAAAAATTGTACATACAAAATTATAAACAAAAAAGCAAAATAAACAGATGAGTATTAATTCATACTGAAAAACTGAAAACAAAACTGTCATACTGTAAAAATACTCCTCCCCCTCCCTACTAAAAGAGTAGGGGAATATTTTATGCAAAACTTGAAAGCAAAATACATACATAAATGTGCTTCATCACATAGTCATACTACAAAAAGACAAAAAAAAAACATAAATAAGTATTCCATCATACATGCTAATACAAAATTTCATAGTTAGGGGATGCTGAAATCCCTTCCAAAAAAAAGTGTAGGGGGTCATTATCTGACAAAGAAATATGAATGAATTAGCACAAACAAAGTGCATAAAACCCCATTTGTTTGAGAAATATTTAAACTCCGACCACTAAACCAGCCGAGGAGTTATAGAATCAGAAGAAAAAACCTTGAGAAAGTAGTGAAACAAACATACTACAGTAGCACACATTAACTCCCACCACTAAAACATATCCTAGATACACATTCCCTTACAATCCCTCTCACATCATTATCTCAACCCGTATCTAACCAGGACATGTTTCTCCACCAGAGTCTATATAAATCCGGGTGCACTCTGTCTAATTGTAACACCTGCCATCTTACCTCATCATTCTGTATACTTAGCAAGATCTGTTTTTCTGATCTCAGCCTTTTTCTAAGAGTCAGACCACATCAAGCCTGACAAAGCTGACAACTTATGAAATCCATTAAAAGTAGAATCGTGGTCACATCATATAAGACCCAAGATCCAGGAAGAACTCCCTCAGTCCATATATCAGGCGACTGACCTTGGAAAGGGTTCAAAGACCATTGGGTATGAAAACTTAACCAAAAAGAAACAGCAAAAGGACAGTCAAGTAAGAAGTGTGTACATGTCTCAATCATTCCCGCACATGCTACACCTCTTGGACAAAACCTCTTTGCAAGTTCTTTGTGTTTCAAATTACTTCAAACCCTTAGTTTTTTATGCGTACATAACCACAAAAAATCCCATAAATAGAGTGAAATTATTTTACTAGCTGGAAAAAGTGTTTTTGAGTTTTGATCTGCAATGGACAACTCCTGGTACCAAGGAAAGACATAAAAAAATGATTCTACTACCCACACATATAAAGTTTTCTGAGACTTGGAACAAAGAAAGCTTTTAACAACTTTCCACAATTTTAATTTCACAATAACCCCAGAAAAATGTCCTGGCAATTGAGTCATTTTCTTTTGATGAGAAAGAAAAGTGGAGGAATCCCAGTTTTCCAACAAAGGTCCAATACCATCTTCAACCCAAGGGGTCCAAACCATAGGTACCTTAGTTAAAAGAGGCACTAAATGATAAAAAATAAAAGTAGCATATAAAAAAAACTATTGGATTCAACATCCCTAGCCCACCCTCATTTTTAGGTAAATAAGTAATACCTTGTTTCACCGAGTTTAATCTACTACCCCACAAACATTGAGAACATACACTATACACTGAAGCTTCTAAGGACTGCAGAGGAGGAAAAACTGCCACCAAAAACAAAAAATACATCAGTAAGTAAGTTTTAATCAAATAAATGCATTTGGACTTCATCATCTGCTGTTTATTCCAACTGATCACTCTTTCCCAAGCAGCAATCAATTGCATATCCCAATTATATTTTTGAGGGTCTGCACCACCAAAATAGATGCCTAGTATTTTCCTATAACTCACATCCACAGGTATATCACAAAGCAAGGAAACATCAGCTGCATCATATCCCAAAGTCTGGATACCACTCTTTAAAGTATTAATAACTGACCCAGAAACTGCTGAAAAGTCCTGCAAAATAGATCAAGCAACTATAACAGAAGATTTATCAGCCAAAAACAAACCCAAATCATCAGCATAAGCAACAGTAATAATCTGCCTATCATCGCAACTAACTGAAAGACCAGTAATAAAATCTGTTGTATTTAAAGCATGCAAAAGTGGGTCCAAGGACAATATATACAACAAGGGGCTCAGGGAGCAACCCTGTCTCACACCCCTATGTACCATAACAGCTCTGCCTACCCAGCCATTAATACTTGGTAAGAAACTAATGCCTCAATAACATGTTTGAAGCCAGGCTAGGAAAATAGATGACAACCCATAGCACTTTAATGTTTCCCAAAGGTATGCATATTCTACCTGATCAAAGGCTTTCATTTGATCTAGACAAACAAGATGGCCAAATAATTCTTGTGAATCACCTTTATACATAACCTTATGGAGAAGAATAAGGGCATCTTGTATCCGTCGTTTTGGAATACCGCTATATTGAGAAGGATGTATAATGTTATCCCAAACTGTCCACAGACAATTACTTAAAATCTTCATCAAAGTCTTATAATCAGTATTAAGAAGTGACAATGGTCTCCAATTTTTTAAATCACCCCGGTTCCCACCTTTAAATATTAAAAACAAAAGCCCTTCCAGCATACTGTCAGGAAGTTTCTCACATGCTAAACAATTATTAAGAACCACACCCAGCTCTGATCCCAAACCTTTCCAGATCTCCTTGTAGAGTTCATGAGGAAGCCCATCTGATCCTGGGGTAGTCCCTGATTTAAATGACCAAATAACCTCTCTTAGTTCCAGCTGCAAAATGGGCTCAATCAAAGTAGCCTTTAAATCCAGGGATATCTGAGGTAGATCCCTACAGACCAACCATTGCTGCATGGCATCCAATGGAAGGGGTCAGTTAGTAAATGTTTGGGAGAAATAAGTATATATTTAATTTAAAATACCAGTATTATCCATAACCTGTCCTCCAGCCGATGTAACCAAATATGTCATACTGCAACATTCTCTGAGAATCCGTATTGATTCAAACGGCAACGTGTCTTTGGATTTCCCATTAATTCCATACTTATGTTTCTTTTCCATATTTTTCATGACCTCCAACTGCAAATGAGCCAATTCAGTTTTTAAACTTTTAATCATCTTATGACAGTCATTCCCCAAATGTTGCTGAAAATTAGTCCAAAATTTAATACAATCCCTTAGATAGCCTAACTCGGCGTGTTTAAACTTCCCATTTATATGCCCCATTTTCTGGAAGAATAACCTAATATCCTGTTTAATTTCCTCCCACCATTGGTTACTATCATCATAAAGAAAAAAAACAGACTTACATGTCTGTAGAAGAGATTGAAACCCCTCCCTAACCGGGGGACTATTTAACAAGGTGACATTTAGTTTCCATATCCCAGGCCCCCACTGTGTCTCTGGGAGATCACTCAGCACAAGCGTTAAAAGCCTATGGTGAGATGTAGCAACTTCTTGCAATGACATCGATTGTACAACCAAAGATGATGAAAGAAAAAACTAATCTATCCTGGATGCCTGAGGACCACAGAAATAAGTGTTACAGTTATCACTAGAAAAGGACACAAAGGCATCCACAAATCCTACATCCTGTAAAAGCTGAGCAAGGCATATCACATCACAATAGATTTTTTTCCCCAAATCGGACAAAACCTGGGAAGGCAATGAACATCACCCCCCAAAATGACTGGATAATTAATACTCAAGAAGGGGTAGAGGGATTGAAACAAAGCCACTCTATCGTGTTTAAGTTGGGGGGCATATATTTTTATTAGGCTAACAATTTGGCTTCCCCATCCAATATCTAATAGCAATCCCCTGCCTTCCAACAGCTCCAAATGATGTAGCACCTGAACCCTAGATGTAAAAACAAATCTCAACTCCAGAACATAATGCATCCCCTTGCGACCAGAAACAATCCCCCCTTATCCACCCACTAGTCGCTGCGGCCAACTCTTCAAGAGAGTGCAACCAAACATCTTGAAAAAAGACACAACCCAAGTCACTGGTAAGAAAATGTGCAAATGTACTCCAACGTTTAGCAGGGGTTTTAATGCTGTTGACATTAAAGGAACATTAACAGGGTCGTGACTCAAAGAGGCCACAGGGTCCTGTCATTGTGCAGCCTGAAATCCCTTTGAAAGAGGCATAGGAGGTCTTCCCCCAAGGGGATCCTGACCCTATTTCACAGCCAATTGTATGTAATGGTCCTGTACATCAAAGTCTACCTCCTCTGTGTTTTTAGCTGCTATGGGGCAAGTTTCAAAGGTATGCCCTACATCATCGGAAAGATTGCACTTTGGTTGCTGAAAACAGTGGGCACTAGGATGTCCCATTTCCCCACAGTGTGCACACTTTAATACATCACAAGAAGTACTAATATGCTTTGTAGAACCACACTTAACACAGACTCTAGGCTGCCCAGGGTAAAAAAGGAAACCCTTATCCCTCCCAATGAAAAAACAGTTAGGCAAATGAAGGAGGTCTAGATCTGTGTGGTGTAACTTAACTCAGAATTTCCACCCACCATTCCAAAACCCCTCTGCATCCATAATGGGCATAGGATTCCCCTGAATGTCACAAAGTTTCCCCAGTCAATTTACAATATCCACAATACAGACTCCTTCATTTCTGAAAAGGATCGTTATGACCCTAAACGGTTGTTTTGTCAAAGGTGGGACAATGAAATCAGACCAAAGGGGATTAGTTTTAAGGTTGATATATTGACACCAAACAGTCTCCAACAATGCTGGTGTATGAAAACTAATATCAAAAGTGAACTCTCCCTGTACATGAATCAATGCATAGACTTCTGAGGGAGAAAAACCCATGCTTTTTTAAGCAAGATTTTCCCATCATAAAATCTATCTGGGGGATGTTCACGAAGGCCCACATATCATAGGCAAATGACATTACGCCTTTCTGCAAGTTCCACAGGCTGACAAAAATGACTCACATATGTAGGCTTTTCAGGTTCCCCAGTGTTAGCAACAAGTGTAAGGCTAGGAACATTAGTGGGGTCTGTAATTTGTTCTCTATCCAGCCTACCCTCCAGTTCAGAAGGAAGGGCAGAAAGATTGTCTGGAGAAGAAACATGCACACCATTGTCAACAGAGTTCAAAGAAACAGGGTCAGTACTTATCTGTGGGGGTGATCTTTCCTCTGACTCAGGTACATTAGGGTTCGGTCTCCAGTGCCCATCTGAAAAGCGGAATCCACCCTGCATCCTCAGGGCCTTGTCCAGTGACCAAGGGTCTTCTACCTCGGCACTACAGTCTCACCATGGAGGTGATTCATTCCCAACTGCTTGTACTCCAGGACGCTCATCAGCCGCATGAAATTTAATTGAACTCGCAGAAACTGCAGAGCCCGGTGAGTGCTCTGAAAGTTTATGCTTTCTGTCATCCTCCTGTTTCTGGTGCTCCTTTAATATCTGCTTGATAACTCTGAGCAGCTCAGCTTCCAGACACTCTCTTTTGCTCCAAACTCAAATACATATTTTCCTCTGTCGACGAGGGACCACTGACTCGGACGATTTGCTGGTCACCCAATGGGTGCATCCCAGCTGCCTCTGCAGCAGATCCCTCAGCCTGAATCATCAATAAAGGATCCATTACTTCCTGGGCCATCACAGCCCAATCCATCCAGCCATCCACTTCCAAGACCTGCCAAGAAGTGAAACCTCCTCACAGTCCAAGGGTCCTCCTTCTGGAAGAGTAGGAGAATTTCCCCGGTGTCCTGGCCAAATTTCCCCCCATTCACTTAAATACCACCAACAGATTAATCTGGTTCTGTATGTCAGTTTGAATCTGTATCTTCTCCCTCTCCCCCGGGATGAGGCTGAAATCAGGCAGAATTGCCTAGTCCTCCTTTCCCAATCAATAAAAACTAACTAACTAAATATTGAACAAGTCTCTGATTTTGATCCATTAATGTTTACAATCTGCTTTCTATCTGTTAAATAACTTGAAAACCAATTGGTTGCAGGCTTTCCATGTCCTAAATTTCCCAGTCTTGACTTCAGAAGGGGGTGATCCACCAAACTGAATGCCTTGGTCAGGTACATGTGAGCAACTCTTACTTCATATTTTGGTGCAGGCTGTTTATGAACCTGACCGATATAAATGTGATCCTACACTCCATCCTGAACCCATGCTGTGCAGATGTCAGAATCCATTATTCCTATATATAGGCAACCAGCTGATCATGTGTGAATTTTGTCTGTATATTACCAATGGTGGACAGTATTGATATTGGTCATGATGCCTATTTGCGTTAGATGCTGCAACCAACTTTGTGTGTATGAAACCACTGCCTTGTCCTGACTGCTGCTTTATTATTGCATTGTCTATGAAGCACTTACAGCTGTCTGTATTTGGTGCTGTATAAATAAAAGTTTTCTGGTCCAGCCTCGATATACCTTTAGTACCCTTTGGTGCAGCCCATCTGGCCCTGCTGACTTTTTTATGTCCAACACATGCAGAGCCATTAGTACTCTGCCTACTGTGAACACAGAACTTAAGTACATATTCAAAATAGTTGCCTTATTTTCTCTGTTTTCATTGCTTGCTCTGTCTTTCTTAATTATTTCTATGGTATCTTTTGTTTGTTGTTTTTCCCTTACTGTGCTTACAGAATATGCTGTAATTATTTTTGACTCCCTCCACTGTCTGTAGTTCTGTGTTTACTTTCACCCTTCTTATGATAGCCTTGTTTTTCTTGTTTATCTTTGCAAACAGTGCAGCTGGTCCTATTATGGGCCCCATAAATAACCAAGAGAGCCTTTTATTTCCATACTGCCCTCCTTGTTCACTTTTTTTAACCAAAGTAGCTTCATTTTTATGGCTGCATGGGCAGAGCTCCAGAGACATTGTGCCATCACTGTAGGAGAAAAAGGGTCTGCCTCCAGAATGCGACCCTGAGTTCTCCTACATTGATGTGGCATCGTCTTTACAGCGCTCGGTCCATTAGCACTGTCCTCCGCTGATGGAGCTCTGTTCTGCAGCTTGACCACCCCCCCACAGGCTCACTACTTCCCGATTGCAGCTCTGGGATAACTGTGCATGCGCAAATAGCATTCATGTGCAGTTATGTCACCACCACCATCTTGCAAATGGCACATGGTCGTCATGCTGACAGCTGTGCCATTTGCTCAAGAACCACTGCCACTGCGATAGCTGTTCACCACTCCCGCTGCACCAGTATCGCCATTCCACCATTTGCTCAGGTAAGACCCTCATGCAGCCATGTCGGCTCTGACCAGAGTTTGTTTTTCTTGGTCTTACTAACAAATTTTATGATGACATATAAGACTGTATTGGAGAAAGAGAGTGAGTTTACTTTCTCTACTATAAGAAATAAAACAATATTACCTGAGATAGCCTTCTGGAGGGATGTGCCCATGAAAAATGTCAGGACATTTGGTGCATTAACCCTATGGGGAAACTCGAAAATCAAGTGTAACTGAGGCTTAGGCAGACAGTTGTGGTCTATCTGAGAGTTTAAAATCTATCTTTTATAAAAAGTTCTGGTGAAAATTAATATGATAGTCTCAGGATGTTCTGGCAAATCATAGAAAAGAGAAAACCAAACTGTATAAAACAGACCAAAATATCAGGATTAATAGTACCAGAGTGCTCTTAAGAGAACTGGATTAAAAAAAAATATATAACAAGTTTCTTGTAAGGAAAAAAAAAGAGAGTATCATAGGCAGGAGTGGAAGAAAATGATGAAGACAATTATAATTAATGATCAAGAGCCTTCTGACTGATGGCAGCTTCAAGGACTTGTAACTTAAAAATGGGATTAGATACATATGTTAACTCTTTGAGTGTCGGGTATGTTTGAGTGTATAGAGTCAGGAACATATATATATATATATATATATATATATACTTTCACAGTTTGGAAGGCTTAATCCCATGACATGGGTACAGTACAACACAAGGATTTTGTCTTATAAAACCTCACAGAAAGATGATTTTTGGACCAAGGAAATTATTGATAGAAATAACTTCACAACCTTTGACAGAATAGAAAGGAGGTTTATGTAGCTGTCTCTTCACTCAAACTAAAGAAAAAAAGCACCAGAGCCTGATTATATGCCTGCAGAAATCTACAGTATGTGTGCATTGCAGAACATTGGAGAAGTTATTTAACTGTTCTATTTAATAAAAGTATTATAAATAGATATATTCTTCCCTCATGGAGGGGTTCAGAAATAGTTCCAATACCCAAGGAGGGAGATATAAAAGACCCCAAAATGTATAGGCCGATAAGTCTTTTTGATATTGATTCTAAGATTTTTGTGAAGTTATGTTGGGAAGGCTGATGGCAGATGTAAAATACCTGGGTGGTCTATCAGAGTTATAGGTAGGTTTTAGGCCTGCTTGCTCAACTACTGCTAACTTTTTCATCCTGTGGCATTTAATAAAAAAATGTGCTTCTGTGAAAACAAAAATTATATGTGCCATTCATTGGTTTCTCTGCCATGTCTGATTAAATATCTAGAGACATTCTTTGGCAGAAAATGAGGGATTGGGGTATAGATCTAACCATGATAGATATTATAAGAGATGCTGTATGTATTTACATACATAGTCACAGACATAGGGACCAGAGGGCAGCTCTGTGGCACATTTTCCATTTTCAACAAATCTGGGTGTGAGATAGGGCTGTGTTCTGGCCCCTACATTATTCTCTCTCTCTGTCTCTCTCTCTCTCTCTCTCATGGATGTGACCTAAATCCCATTATGAAAACCATCATATATTTCCCCACATATG
Organism: Neoceratodus forsteri; assembly: GCA_016271365.2. Classification (NCBI taxonomy): domain Eukaryota; kingdom Metazoa; phylum Chordata; order Ceratodontiformes; family Ceratodontidae; genus Neoceratodus; species Neoceratodus forsteri. The sequence goes on from CM028130.1 coordinate 321,351,066, forward strand.
ACAACTCTGAAAATAATATATGATGGCAATTAAACTCAAATACCACATCAATTAAACTCAAACACTATAACTAAAAACCTCACCAAAAACACAAAAATGCCACACACAAAATATAAACTACCTACCAGATCAAAACAAAAATTAATGTGACTAAGCAAAATTAAAAAAAATGTTAGTAACTGAAAGTAAATGAGCAATTAACAGAGCATGTCAATGACTACAACTAATTACCTAAGCAACCATCACTGAAACTAATTACTGTGCAAATGAAACAATAATTCTTACCCCAGGAGTCCTTTAGCATCAGTAACTTTTTTGCACTAAGTTGTCTAGGTGCAACTGCCTCAGAGGTGTGCCTTTAAAAGATATTTAATTGAGCATAGGACCAAGCCAATCAAAAGACAGGAGGGGGGTGTGAACTGAGTGAGACCTGTTGAATGCTTCAGAATTTTTTCTCTACTGGACTAAGCAATATTGCCTCTGAGGTGTCTCCCAGATTTCCTTGTTGACTGCCTCCTAGTGCTTATCTGGTTAAAGTTTTCCTCATAAATTAATTCCTTTAGTGTGCTGAGTAAAAGTTTTACTTTTTCATTAGCACTGCACACATTTTTTTAGTGCAACAGCGCTATTTTGACTTTATTTTTACTGCGACTATTTAGTTTAAAGCCTTATTTTATTGTGAGTGTTATTTTCAATGGTTTCCTTCATTTGCGGGAAAATTCTTGTGGGAACCATCGAATTAGGGACAGTCTTGTTTTTTACCTCAGACCTCACAGGGTTTACTGCAAGGCACCTGCAGTAGATTTCAAATTTAAACAGTGCCTGGGGTTTTTCTCTGTAGATTGGCAATAATGAGGAGATCTTTTTAGTTATATTACTGGACCTTGGTATCATCTGTGTCAGGACTGTCCATGAGGGTCCAGCAGCCACCTGTGTGCAGTTGAGTATTACTGGGTTTCCATTAAGATTGGCACTGGTATAGATCCCAGTTTTACAATAAAAAAGGCACTAGTAATAGACAGAGTTTATTAACTGGGGCAGGACTGGCCGGTGACATTTTCACAGTAACCTGCACTCAGTTCATAGGTCAAGAACTGGTTTGCTTAAATTGGAAAACATAGCAGGCAAACCTTTGATTATTATTATTATTATGGCTGAGGATAAATCAAAGGCTTCTGATGAGGGCCATTCAAAAGTACTAATACCAAAAGCAGAGGTGCTGAGGAACCTTCCAGATCCCAGCCAAAAAAATAAAGCTTCCAAAGATGAAGTTCCTCAAAAATTGAAAAATAATAAGAGTAATGAAAAAAGTAAGCTTGATCAAGCCTCTGATGAAGTGGCTAAAAAGAAACTCTGTCAAGACAGATGTGATCCCATTGCTCCTGGGAAAGCCAATAGTGAGACAAAAGGCAACTTAAAGCATACACAAAAAAATAAAACACTTACAAACTGGGAAGGTTCTTCTGTCAGTACAAGATATGGAAAAATTATGGCAACTGTTTCAGACCCTTCAAAAGATGGGATCTCAGTTTACTGGGGCTGGCAAGCACTCTTCCACAGTTCTCTCTTCTGTAGACTGTGAGGGTGATGCAGATGATGATCAATTTTATGATGCCCCTGACATGGAATTTGAGGGTCTTGAGCCCCAGGAGTCCTCAGACCCTCACCTTGGGGATCCCCTGGGTGACCATGAGGATCTTTCCTCTATGTTTACATTTATACAAAATATGCTGGATACCCTGGGCCTCCCTACGCAGGAGCCCAACCAGGATGTTGATGAAGATGAAGATTATAGAGAGATGAAGGGTCTTTCATCCTCAAAGACCCTGGTCATCCCTATCTATAATGCATTTAGTAAAAATACAATGAAGGTGCTTCAACACCCCACTTCAGTATCAGGGGTTGATAAGCCCCTTGAGATAAAATATAAATTGTCTAAAAATGGTACCGAGTTCCTGTCTGCACACCCTAGCCATGAACATATAGTGCAACAGGCAGCTTCTGAGAGAGCTAGAGTCTGCTTGTCGCCCTCACCCCCTGACAAGGATTCCAAGAAAATTGACTTTATAGCAAAGAAAATGTATGCCATAGCTTCCCTGCTTCTCAGGTTTTCTTCTTACATGGCATTGACAACCAAATATCAGAAAGCCCTTTGGAAATCTGTCCAGGCTATCGCCCACAGCGGCTCAGATTCTATGGTGCAGGAGCTGGTGGATACATCAAAAACTGCCCTGGAAGCTACTATGTACCAATTTCACATGGCAGATGACAACAATGATGCAGCCTCTGGGGTGATGGCCCATGCCATCTCTCTGAGATGCTTCACCTGGCTTAGAACAACCAGTCTGACACACAGAAACTCAGGACAAGGCCATAAGGACAAAAGAAGAGCCACCTCTACCCAGCTATCTGCCACTCAGTCCAAGTCCTGATGTGATTGTCCCGGTCTCCTCCCCATTTCCGGTTGAAGGCAGACTCTCTCACTATCTTCAGCACTGGTCCCTCATCACGTTGGACAAGTGGGTGCTGGAGATAGTGGAGAAGAGTCTGTCATTACAGTTTAAGCAGGTGCCAGACCTCAAGCATACTCAGGTGTCAAGACCTCTGTCCCCAACACAGACACCACTGTTGGAAATGGAGGTACAAAGCCTTCTGGTTTTGCAATCAGTGGAGATGATCCCCACCCACGAGAAGGGCAAGGGCCACTACTCCAGGTATTTTCTGACACAGAAGAAAACTGGGGAGTGGCGACCTATCTTAGATCTCAGATATTTAAACAAACATCTGAAAAATAAACAAATTCAGAATGGTAACTCTGTCACTGATCATACATTCCTTACAGCAAGGAGACTGGCTAGCCTCCCTTGACTTAAAGGATGCCTACATCCACATACCCATAAGAAGATCTCACAGGAAGTTTCTCAGGTTCAGACTTCCTTTGGGTCACTATCAGTTCACCGCAATGCCCTTCAGTCTGTCCTCAGCCCCAACAGTCTTTACCAAGTGTCTCGCAGTGGTAGAAGCACATCTCAGGAGACTGGGTGTCACTCTCTACCCCTATCTGGATGACTGGCTCATAGTAGCAAAGTCTCCTTGCCAGGTCAAGGAATCTCTTTCCTTCACAGAACGCACTCTGGAGTCTCTGGGTTTCCTGGTAAATCTAAAGAAATCTCACCCAGCACCCACCCAGCTGCTCACCCTCATAGGGGCCTAGCTGAACACTCAGAAGGGATATGCTTTCCTCCTGCAGGAAAGAATTCAGAGTTTCCTTTCAGTGGCAGATTCTTTCACCCAAGGACAGCCAAGACCAGCCAGACATTTCCTCACTCTTCAGGAACATATGGCCTCTATGACTGCCGTAGTCCCTGGGGTCAGGTAAAGGATGAGACTCCTGCAAGCCTACCTCAGAGCTCGCTAGTCTCAGAAAAGCAACACATTTTCAAAGTTGATATCTGTGTCAGAGCAGTTCCTCCAAAACTTGCTAAGGTGGAAGAACCCTGGAAATTTGCAGGCAGGGGTTCCCTTTCAAGCTCCTCTTCCCACAAAGGTGATCACCAGAGATGCCTCCCTTTTGAGCTGGGGAGCTCATTTAGACAGTGCCTCAGTAAGCAGCAACTGGTCTCTTGAAGAGTCACAGTTGCACATAAATCTTTTGGAACTCAGAGCAGTCTTACTAACTGTCAAAGCTTTTGCTCCCAACATAGAAGGGCAGGTGGTTCAAATTTGAATGGACAACATCACTGCAATGTTCTACATAAACAAGTAGGGTGGTACCAGATCAGGAATACTGTGTTTGAAAGCTCTGAAGTTCTGTTTTCTAGCATTCTCTCTGGGAGTCAGCCTCTCAGCTATTCAGCTCCCAGGCAAACTCAATACTCTGGCAGATGCCCTAAGCCACATCAGTCAAGGTCAGAGTGAATGGACACTGAACAAGCAAGTACTAGCCACAGTGTTCAGGTGGTGGGGCACACCAGATGTGGATCTGTTTGCCTCTCCTCTCAATTTTCAGCTTCCTCAGTACTGTTGCAGGCTCCCAGTTCTGGGAACTCTTCCTCTGGATGCCCTGGTCCTGGACTGGACAGGGAGGTTCCTATACGCATTTCCTTCCTTTCCCCTGATATTCAGGGTTTTGCTGAAACTCAGACAGCAGCCTGCATCGATGATCCAGTGGCTCCGAACTGGCTTCGGACTGACCCAAGCAAGCCTGGTACCCTCTCCTTCTCTCAATTGCCTGCAACAAGCCCATTCACCTGCCTCAGACTCATTCCCTGCTGACCCTTGCTCAGATGGGAGTGCAGTACCCACACATGTACTCTCTTCACCTCAAGGCCTGGTTCTTGAGGAGTTAGAGTTTCCATCCTCACAGTACTCTGAACAGGTCCTTAAGATACTGAGGATGACTAAAAAAATTAACACTAAGAAGACTTATGCAGCCAAATGAAAAAGGATTTTCCTCTGGTACAAGAGCAAAAAGGTTGAACCCAGATCAGTTTTAGACCCTCAGCTGCTAGACTACCTGGTACACCTACAGGCGTCAGGCTTGAAACCATCTTCATTCAAGCTACACCTGGTGGCAATTTCAGCCTACCTTTCGGTGGGAAATAAGAAATCATTTTTTTCCCATGACATTTTTAAACAGTTTTTCAAAGGCCTCTTGCACCTCCAGCCTCCAACCATGGAACCTGTTCCTCCTTGGAGTCTGAACCTTTGCATAGATGGGCTCATGAATCCACCTTTCGAGCCTATGTCCATGGCCCACATGAAGTTTGTAATTTGGAAGACTGTCTTCCTGGTAGCCATTACATTGGCCAGGAGGATTTCAGAGCTACAGACCCTGTGCACTGAGCCCGATTTACATCATCCCTCAGAACGATAAAGTTGAGCTCAGGGCAAATAGGAATTTTCTGCCAAAGGTGGTTTTCAGAGTTTCACTTGAACCAGTCCATTACTCTGGCTGTCCTTCTTTACTGAGCCATCCACTCCTGGTGAGCAAAAGCTCCACAGCTTGGATGTCAGAAGAGCCATCTTTCACTACCTAGAGCATATTAGACAGTCCAGAGACTCATCCACTCAGTTGTTTCTCATCTAAGGGAATGTAGGCAGAGGAAGACCAGCTACAAGAGAACTATTTCTCATTGGTAGGTCTCTTGTATTAAACTCTGCTATGAGAAAGCTGATCAACAACCTCCAGTGGGGCTCAGGGCCCATTCCACCAGGGGCACTGCAGCCTCGCTTACAGCAGCAAGCTACATTCCCCTACTGGATGTTTGCAAAGTAGTTATCTGAAAATCTGCGCATACCTTTGTGAAACACTACAGTTTGGATATGCAGACCAGATCTGATGCCAAATTTGGCAGGACAGTTCTGCAGAGCCTCTTTCCTAAGTAGGTTCTCTGCCTGCCTCCCACTTGGTACTGCTGGGTAGTCTGCAAAAAAGTTACTGATGCTAAAGGACTCTTGGGATAAGAAGAAAAAATTACTCACCGCAGTAATCTTCTTTCTTTCAAGGGGTCCTTTAGCATCAGTAAGCACCCACCCTTCCTCCCCAGTTCACCTGTTGGAGAAGGGTTCTTATGTCACCGTTACCAAATTTGGAGTTTCTTATTGATGAGTTTTTAACTCATGTCACTGTTGTTTCTATTTCCACTTTTGTGGACATTTGCATGTTTTTTGAATCATGTTGATTCTTTTTCAAGGCATTTGCCCTCGTTTCCCTTGAAAAAATTCAGAAGCATTCAACAGCTCTCACTCAGCTCACACCCCCTCCTGTCTTTTGATTGGCTTGGCCCTACACTTATTTAAATATCTCTTAAAGGCACACTTCCAGGGCAGTTGCACCTAGCCAGCTAAGTACAAAAAAATTACTGATGTTAAAGGACCCCTTGGAAGAAAGAAGATTACTGTGGTGAGTAGGTTTTTCATACTGCTTGTCATGGGGGTGTGGGCAATAAAGACAGTAGTACACAAGTGATTATGTGTGAGCTCCCGTAGACATATATTTAAGCAAATAATAAGTAGAACAGAAGGGAAAGTAGTTGTCAGTTCTTGTCAGGATAAAGTCTTTTTGCAAAACAAGGTCTAATAGAAAAGAAAACAAGGCAGATTTCCTTCTGACTTGTAATGTCTGTCTACCTCTTTAAGGCTAAGAACCTTTTTCTTGGTTGCTGTATACTCTCCTCTTGGTGCGTTTCACTCAGATTTCCCTCCTCCAGTTCAGAGCTCAAGCTGGAGATCCTTCTGCTTCACACAGCAGTTTCAAAGTCTATCTAACTCTCTCTCTCTCTAAGGCTCCCTTTTTATACATCTACATTGGTCAAGTTATCTGCCTTTTTATACCTCATAAACATCATTAATACATTTTATCATAGAAACAGAGAAACATAGAATTTGATGGCAGATAAGGACCACTTGGCCCACCTAGTCTGCCCATTTCTCTACCTAATGGATAAACTGCAGATCCTAGTTAATCAGCAGCCTACTTCCTCCTACCCCCACAAGAATTGCCTTATGTCTGTCACATGTATTCTTGAATTTCCCCACTGTTTTTGACTCCACGACCTCCTCAGGAAGGCTGTTCCATGCATCCAAACCCTCTCCATGAAAAAATACTTCCTCACATTACCTCTGCGCTGTTCTCCCTCTATCTTCAAATGTTGCCCCCTTGTTCTTGCACATCTCTTTTTCTGAAAGATGCTACCATCTTGGACTTTGTTGATTCCCTTGAGGTACTTAAACATTTCTATCATGTCCCCCTCTCCCTCCTTTCCTTGAGGGTATACATATTAAGCTCCCTTAGTCTCTCTTCATATGTCTTCTGGTGCAGACCCTGCGCCATCTTGGTTGCCCTCCTCTAGACAGCCTCCACCCTTTTTATGTCTTTGTGGAGATGGGGTCTCCAGAACTGCATGCAGTACTCCAGATGGTGTCTCACTGACTGGCTGTACAGTGGGATAACAATGTCCTGATTTCTACTGGTGATGCCTCTCTCTGTGCATCCCAGTATCTCCCCAGCCCTCCTTACTGCCTTCTCACATTGCTTGCCCACCTTTAGGTCATCTGATATAACTACCCCCAGGTCTCTTTCCATTGTTATTGTTCTCAGTATCTAACCCCCCCCATTGTGTACACTTCCCCTGGGTTTTTGTTTCCCAGGTGCATTACTTTGCACTTTGTTGCATTGAATATAAGCTGCCACACATTTGACCATTCCTCCAACCTTGCCAAGTCCCTTCTCATCCTTTCCACCCCACCTTATGTATCAACCCTGTTGCAGATGTTTGTATTGTCCTCAAAGAGACATACTTTTCCTTCCATTCCCTCTGCAATGTCACTTATAAACACATTACAAAGGACCAGACCCAGTACTGAACCCTGCAGTACCCCACTAGTAACCCCACTTTCTTCACTGTGGACTCTCTTTACTATCACCCTCTTCGTCCTGTTGACCAGCCAATGTTTTACCCAGGCTACCACACTTGGACCCACTCCCAGGCTGGCTAATTTGTTTATTAATCATTTGTGTGGGACTGTGTCAAATGCCTTGATAAAGTCTAGGTAGGGCATGTATACAGCCCCTCCCTGGTCTACAACTTTGGTCACCCAGTCAAAGAAATCTATTAGATTTGTCTGATATGACCTTAACCTTAAAACATCTTCCCTATCACCAGTGTTACAATATTAATTTACAAATATGTTTCTAGGAAGAGCAGAGCTTAGTTATCACCTCCTCACACATTTGTACCTTCCCTAAATCATCCTTCAATTATACTGAGTCTGTGGCTGACCATTGCCTTGGAAATAGCACCAGCTACACGTAAGTGAACTGGAATTGCTGAGGCCATGCACTGAAATGCTCTCACATTTCATTTACCTTTTAGTTAACCCCTTCTTTTTTGTGTCTCAGGGGAACCAGACTATTCTTTTGCTTCAGATGTTAGCTAACATTGTATAATAAAACATATTAACTTTGTTCTTTTGTAGCTGTTTCGATGTTAGTATCAATTCAGGCAAAACTAAAGGGAGGATAATGTGTGTAACCTGCATGTGCACTGCACATATGTCTGTCTCTATATGTCAGGCATCCTAATGTATTATATAAAACAAATGCTAGGAAAGTGTTGTATATGAGGATATAATGCCATCTCTGGGGCTAAGTACAGTAGCTCAACAAACCCACTCACCTTTTGGACTCATGGGTTATTGACTACTTTGACCCCTCAATGGCATAATATCCTCATATACGATACTGTCCTAGCATTTATTCTATATAGATATAGATACAGCACTCCTGGGTCTCCCTCCACCTGCTGTTAAAAACTTACTCAATTCTGTTCACAATCAATATACCACTAGGAACATAACCATCAATGCTCTCTTAGTACCTTACCACAGAACTAGCTTGGCCTTGTGTTCCTTTGCTGTCAGATCCCTGAAATGGGCCTCCCCAAATTATCACTATTCAAGAGGGAGCTAAGAAAGGCTTTCATACCTAACCCAGCTGTGATTGCTACAACTGATACCCCATCTGAACTAACTGCTCAGTCCCTGACAATACTCCTTGGAACAGCCCTTCCATTGATATTTTGAATTTGCTAACTACTACACTCTGTTGTATCTGTGACAATGTTCCTTTGTGTGCTGCCTAAGAGTATGTCTTCATTATGTCTTTTTTTGAATACTTTGTTTTCTCTGCAATCTACAACATGAAACCTTTGTAAATGAGCACTTGTGCTCAGAAGTGTAACTTTGAATGTACAAATAAATAAATAAATAAATGTGGATACAGATACAGGTAGAGGTACAGATACAGATATTGATATAGATGTATGCATACATACATGAATCAGCTAGTAGTGGTTTGGTAGATAAAAGGACGGACTCAACTAAGACTGGTTTGTGTGTATGCCCAGTGTTAGCCTATGCCAAAGACCTGTTGTTGTTTGCACTAAAAAAAAGGTTTTCAATGAAATTGGATAAGCTGAATGAATGTGCCCATGAAATGATGCTAAGTTTAAATTCCTCAAAAAGCCAGGTATTGATGTTTGGCTCTAACAAAGTGTCTCAAAAATGGATATTGGTAGATAAAATCTTGAAGCTGTTAAAAAGTATGTATACCTTGGTGTAACCTATTCTGCAAATTGTAAATGGATCATTCATGTTAAAAAGATGTTGGGAAGTTAAGGCAAACTACATTAGGGTTGAGAAAGTTTAACCATAAATATGGTGGCAATAGTTTTTTTCCTCCACTCATTGAAGATTCTAAGACAAAAAACAATGCACAGGTCCTACTATGCAGGAGAAATTGGGTCACTTATAGACACAAAGGCATCAGAAAGGCCTCAGCTGTTCAGAAGAACGTTGGGTATAAGTAAAACAACAGTGCCAGCATATATAAGAGCTGAACTAGGTCTAGTAAGACTAGACTCTAGGGTAGATGCAGGAGTTATTGACTGTTTAACTATCACATAAATGCCACCAGAACACTTACCAAAGTGCTGTTTGCAGCAGAAACTTTACTGGAAGAAAACTGGATGCAAGTCTTTATTATGAGTGAATGAAATTTTTCAGCTGCAACAAAAAAACATGTGAGTAAGAGACCTGTCTGGTTACGTGAAAAGGAGGATAGTGTTAAGTATAAAATATAAAAAACATATAACTCATAAGACCAGAAACCTTGATATTGTACGTGATCTTGAATCGATCAAAATATTTTTCTCTGCCCTGTCTATTTAATGTTGGTCCCAAGGCTGTTTTTTTGTTATTGACTTAATTTTATGATAGTCAATTTTCTTAAAGTCAGACATCACAGTGCTGAGTATCAGCAGATCAGATCTCAGCATAGTAAAATTGCCCCTCCCACCTCCTCCCCCATCTCCAGTTGACTGTCACATCCATTGTGTGAGGACATTTTGTTGAGTTATTTCTAGTAATTTTTGACTTTTAAGCTTATTGCTGTCAGAGCATCATAGTCCATGTGTTGAAAGTTGAAATCCCCCATGGGCACTGTTATTACCTATCTACTGTAGCTGCTTCCATAATTTCCTCTTCTATTTCCTCATCCTTGTCTGTTCCCTGGTTTAACTGCCTATAGATTACACCTATCCTATATTTTCCTCTTCAGTATCTGTTAGCTGGAGCCATAGTGGCTCAATGCTTTCCCATCAAGACTGATTTGCCCTCTGGGACTCTTTTGTGTTCTTCTTCATACATTACCCCCTTGCTTGGCACCTTCTCTGTCCATCTACAGACATAATCGTTGCCACAGGAAATGAGGACATATATACTAGCTTCTTATTCTGCCTTGCTCCCTTTCAAGGCATCCCTTTTCTTTAAAATCTGCCCTTCTGAAGTCCTGGATCCTTGCTTTAGTGTGTTTTTCCCTGTTCTTTCCATATGTCAAGCCACACTGTACGGTGATCACTTGTATCCAGGGGACTACCCACTGTAATGTCAGCAATGCCGATTCTCTTTGTAAGTACCAGGTTCAACACTGCCCCATCCCTAGTGGGTTCCACAACCAGTTGCCTGAGAAATGCTGCATGTATGGGGTTGAGAATGGCCCTGTCTTGTGATGTGGCTGCGGAGTGAATTCCCCAATATACATCTGGCAGATTAAAGGCCCCCACTATCAAAATGTCCCCCTTGCTGGCCATTTTGCTAATAGCTTCCCTGAGGGTTCTGTCTAAATCCTCCCTCTGTGTTGGAGGCCTGTACATCACCCCCATGTGAATAACAGACCCTAACCCCATCTCTAGTCTGACCCATAGTACCTCTAGCCCTTCTTTGTCCCCATGTTGCTCTTGTGTCTCAGTATCTCTTATACTCTCCTTTAAATATCAATCAACCCCTCTGCCTTTCCTCCTTGACTTGTCCTTCTGAAACATGGCATAGCCTGGGACAGCCACTTCCTAGCTGTGGTTTTCCGTGCACCATGATTCTGTTATAGAAACATAGAAACATAGACGTTGATGGCAGAAAAGGACTGCAAGGCCTATCTAGTCTGCCCAATTTACCAATTTGTTTCCGCTGCCTCTACTAGGTCAGTGACCTAAGGTATACCCCCTTCATTCATGTATGTATGATTCCCTTTTGCCAATTCCAGTCCTTCATGAATCCCTTCACTTTACGGGATCCCACTGCCTCCTGAGGCAGGGCATTCCATGCATCCACCACCTACTTCATAAAAAATTACTTTCTCATGTAACCCCTTATGCACCCCCCCTCCAATTTTGTGTCATGTCCTGTAGTTCTAGTGTACTTTTTATACTAGAAGATGCTATCCCCGTCTGCCTTATTTATACCCTTAAGATATTTGAAATTCTCAATCATGGCCCCCATCTCCTGTCTCTGTTCCAATGTGTACATATTGAGGTCCTTAAGTCTATCCCCATATGCCTTGTTGTGCAGACACTGCACCATCTTAGTTGCCCTTATGGCTACCAAACTCAGGTCTGCCTCTGCAGTGATTGCCTCAAGGTCAGGAATTTTGTTTCCCAGACTCCTTGCATTGGCACACATGGCTCTCCATTCCCTTTGTCCCTCTCTTCTTCTAACCTGTCTCCACTTCCTGCTTTCCCCCTAGCCCCCTCTGTTACCCCGGTCCTACCCTCTCCTGTTACATTGTCTTCCTGTCTTGCCTCCTTACCCTCTTCTTCCAACTGGTGTCGCACCTGGAGGACAATGGCCTCCAGGATGTGAGGCAGCATGCATTCATTTCAAGGAAGTCTTGTCAAACCAATTTGATGCAATATTATGACTGGGTGATAGGTGAGTTGGATAAGGGTCATGCGGTGGATGTTCTTTACTTGAACTTCAGCAAGGCCTTCAATTCGGTGCCTCATGGATGGCTTGGGGGGAAGCTGATTGGTGTAGGGGTAGGGGCAAAAATGATGAACTGGATTACAAGCTGGCTTAGTGGGAGGCTGCAACAGGTGGTGGTGAGAGGGGAGCTCTCAACTCCAAGGCCAGTGATGATTGGGGTGCCACAGGGCTCTGTGCTAGGGCCAGTATTATTTGGGCTCTTCTTATCAGACATTGCACATGGGGTGGTGAGCAAGGTAAGTCTGTTCGCTGATGACATCAAAATTGGAGCAGAGGTGGATGGAGGGGAGGAATGGAAGCAGCTGCAGAGAGACCTAAGCGAGCTAGAGGAGTGGTCAGAGAGGTGTCGGCTGGGGTTCAATGCAAAGAAGTGTAAGGTTATGCACTTTGGGGTGAAGAACCCAAGGAGAGAATACTGTCTGGGGGGGGGTTAAGCTGGGGATCACTGAGGAGGAGAAGCACCTGGGGTAATGATAACAGGGACCATGATTAACACTACCCAGTGCTGGAGAGTGGCTGCAAAAGTGAACAAAATGCTGGTGTGCATAGTGAGGGGGTTTTCATCCAGGCAAAGAGAGGTGATCTTGCCCCTCTATGGGTCACTGGTAAGGCCACACTTAGAGTATTGTGTGCAGTTTTGGAGGCCATACCTAAAGTGTGATATCAAGCTAGTGGAGGGGGTGCAGAGAATGGCAACAAGAATGACATGTGGAATGGAGGGAAGAGACTATGAGAGCAAGCTGGGAGACCTAATTACGTACACTCTGGAGGATAGAAGGAACAGGGGGTACATGATAGAGAAATTTAAGTATCTGAGGGGAATCAATAAGGATGGGGAAGATGGGGTCTTTAAACTAAGGGGGGGAGGGACACCACGGGGCATGGGCTAAGAATAGAGGGGCAGAATATTTAGGAGGGAAATGAGGAGACACTATTTTACAGAGAGGGTGGTAGCAAAATGGAATGCACTACCAGAATAGGTGGTGTCATGTAAATCTATGAACAGCTTCAAAAGGGCATGGAACAGGGAACATGGGAGAGTGAATGTGGGGAAGGTGGGAGTAGCAGTGGGATGACAAAGGGGAGCGGGGTGAGGCAGCTGCAAACTAGGGGTGCTAGCTGCACACTCGAGCAAACTTAGATAGACTGGATGGTCTGTTTCTGCTGGCACATTTATATGTTCATAACTGACATTCCTTCTCCAGACTTGCCTGCCCTTCTCTTTGCTTCCTTCAATCTCCACGGAATTTCTTCTTCATAAGTTAACCTTCACTGTTGCACTAGTCTTGGGGTGGTGGGTAATCTGTGCATCCTTCAGTCTTTCTGCCTCCCTCTTGGCTAGTTTAAATGCTCATCAAAGTAACAATCTGCTTGCAAGGGATAGGCTGCACCTGAGTTGGGAGGGGAAGGAGGTATTAAAGCAAGGACTGGGGAGGTACATTGCGACAAGGGTAGATTTAAACTAGATGAGGGGTGGCAAGTGGACAGCAGGTAGGCAGGGATCTGATAGAGTGGAGTCACAACCTTCCCCCCAGGCCAGCACAGAAGGACTCATGGCAGCCAAAAAAGGAGGGAGTAAAAGGGAGGAGATGGAGGCTGGTGAAGGGAAGGGGCATTATGGAGAGTGGCCTCACTGAATGCAAGAAACCTAGTAAACAAATCCACTGAGCTACAGGCACCCTAAGCAGTATGAAGGGTGGATATTGCAGCTGTCACAGAAACATGGGCAACTGAGCACCAGAACTGGGATCTGGCAATCCCAGGATACAAATTATAAAGGAAGTATAGTAAGGGGGGTGGGGTGGTAGTCTATGTGAGGGATGGGATCAAATGCACAAGGGACAAGGGAGAAGAAAGGAGAACAGAGGCAATCTGGTACTGCAGCTCCTAGACTCAAGGGGTAGGAAATTGAGGCTTGGGGTGGTATACAGTCCTCCATCCCAGTCTGAGGAGCTTGACAGGGAGTTAGTGGGACAAATCAAAAAGGTATGTAGAAAAGGGAAGGTGGTCATCATAGGGGATTTCAACTTGCCGGGGGTTGACTGGAGAATTCAGGTCACCTCCAGTGCTAGGGAGCAAATGCTCCTTTATGCGATCCAGGAGGATCTCCTGACACAGTTGGTTACTGTACCTACTAGGTTAAAGAACACTTTAGATCTAGTATTATCAAATGGGGAGGCAGTGAGGGAAATAAAGGTAGAGGACCCACTAGCCGACAGTGATCACCAAACGGTGTGGTTTAATATAACGATGTGCAGAGAGCCAAAGAAATCAGTTACTCGGGTGGTAAACTTCAGGGGGCAGACTTTGGGAGGGTGCAGAAAGTACTGAAAGGGAAACTGGAGGGCATAAGGCAGGAGAAGGACATGGAGCAAGAATGATTTATTATTAAATGGGGGGTTACAGAGGCAACAGAAGCCTGTACCAAGGCACAGAGTAAGAGGACCAGAACAAGAAAACCATGCTGATTGAACAGTGAGGTTGAGGAGGTGGTGAGGGCAAAATAAGTGGTGCACCAGAGGTTTAGAAGGACTGGGAAGGAAGTGGACAGGGAGGAATATGCAAGATGGTCCAGGGAGGTGACCAGAAAAGTGAGAGAAGCTAAGGCCCAGAGGGAGCTGAGATTAACACAGGGAATTAATGGGGGGGGGGTGATTTTTTCAGATACATCAGGGAGAAAAGGAAGTGCAAGGAGACAATAGTGAAGATAAAAAGGGGTGGGGAGTGGACGGAAAATGGGGAGGGCAGAAGCACGGAATGAATACTTTTGCTCAGTGTTCATGGAAGAAAGGGAGAGACTGCTTCCAACATGGCTGGGAAGGTGGGGACAGGGGGAGAGGAGGTGACAGATGGAAGAATTGAGGCAAGTAGAATCCTAGAGAGACTGAGGGCACTGAAGGTGGATCAGGCACCTTGGCCAGATGGTATCCACCCCAGGATGCTGAGGGAGATGGCGGAGGTGTTGGTGGAGCAGCTGGCGGATCTGTATAGCACCTCACTCATAGGTCTCATAGGTAGGTGCAGAGCTTTAATGGATAAAAGTCCTTTTGCTTGCCATATCAAGAATATCCCACTATTTTATGCTCAATGAGATAGTTGTCCAATCTGCTCTTAAATGTGTTCATGCTATCACTAGCCACTACCTCCAATGGGAGCATGTTCCAAATATTAGTTATTCTCAGAGTTAGCCAGGATTTCCTTTTCCTTAATCTTGGACATTCTACTTCTAGTTTGAGGGGTTGGGCCCTTGTGCTGTATGCTAATTTCCTAAAGTTTAGCCCCAGTAGTTCCCATAACCCAGGGTCTATAAGGGATTTAAAAATCAAGCACATATCACCCCTTAGTCACCTATATTACAATGAATAAAGGCCTAAAATATTTAATTTAGTTTTGTAGTCCTGTCCTTTTGCCTCCACTATATTTCAAGTAGCCCTACGCTGTACTATCTCAAGTGCATCTATTTCCATTTTCCCATCAGGAGACCAAAACTGGGTGCAATACTCCAAATGTGGTCTCACCAAGGAGGTATACAGGGGCAACATCACATCCCTATTTCTACATTTTATATGTTTAATAATGCGATGTAGAATACCACTGGATTTCTTAATAACCCAGTTACAATGTGTCTTAAAGGATAAGTCTTTTATCATGATTCCCAGATTGCTTTGTTGCTCCACTGTGTTTAGTGTCTGTCCACCAAGTGCATATGTCATGTTACCATTTGATCTCCCAAAATGCATAACACAACATTTATCATTATTAAAGGTAATTTTTTTTATCCAATGCCCACTTTTCCAGATCACCCAAGGCTTCCTGAAGATTTGTTACATCTTCCAGGCTATCAACTATACTACCTACTCTGGTGTCATCCGCAAATTTGGATACCCACACTCCCATCTCCATTTTCATTGAGGTAATGTACACATTAAATAAACAAGGCCCCAAAACGGAGCCCTGTGGCACCCCGCTCATCACCTCTGCCCAATTGGAACATGTACCACTTATACTAACTGATTGTAACCATGTATCGAGCCATGCTTCTATCCATTTAGTTACGTTGCCCCCCAATCCGTGACCAATTAAAGCATCAATTAGTTATCCATGAGGTACCTTATCAAAAGCTTTGGAAAAATCCAAGTATATCACATCCACTGAGTGCTTTTGGTCTAATGCTTTACTAACCCCTCCATAAAACTCAAGGAGGTTTGTCTGACATGATCTTCCTCTTATAAAACCATGCTGCACTGGGTCGGTTTGTTCTGTTCATCAAGGTATCGATTAATATGATCTTTGATAATACCTTCTAGGATTTTACCCAAAACTGAAATCAGGCTTATAGGACTGTAATTTGCCACCTCATGCCTGCTCCCCTTTTTATGGCTAGGCACCATCAGTGACTGTTTCCATGCACCCAGGACTAACCCCTCATCCAAAGATCTTTGGTAAATAGCCGTAACTGAACCAGCCAAACTTTCTGCCATCTCCTTGAGTATCCTCAGATGCAGGATGCAGCCCATCCAGGCCCTTAGATTTATTTTGATTGATTTTCCAGAGCCTATTTAGAACCTCTTCCCTTGTGATCTGTAGGTCAGTATCATGTACTGAGTACAGATGTGCTAATTTAGGGTAAGTTTTATTGTTGAATATTGATGTAAAAAGGCTATTATAATGCTGAGCCATTTGAAGCTGGTCAGTAACCATATTGCCATCATTTCCTTGTAATGGTCCGATAGATTGACTTGTACCCCTCTTGTTATTGATGTAAGCATAGAAGGATTTATAATTATCCTGGACCTTCTTTACAAGACTCAGTTTGTATGTTTGTTTTGCGTTAGAAATACACCTTTTTGTTTGTTTAAGCAGCAGTTTATAAGAATCCCAGCATATACTACTGCCAGATTCCTTTGCTCTTTTAAATGCTTTATTTTTCTTATTAATCAGTTTCCGCACAGATGGAGCTTTCAGGCACATTTTTATTATTACCTACCTGGCTCTTAACTAACGGGGTAAAGGTTTTTGTTAGGGAAGACACCTTATCCACTAGGAGGTCCCACATAAGATGTAATGGTTTATCTTAAAATTCCTCTTCCCACTTCCATGTTTTTAGGGAACACTTCATACCATCATAATCAGCTTTATCATAATTATATTGAATTGTCTTACCTTTTATAGTACCCAACCTTGTTCCAAAGGAAAAGTAAACCATGGAATGATTGCTAGACCCAAGGAGGGGGACCTTACAATCATTTAAATTTTCTGTTAGATTACTTAGAACCAGATCTAGAATATGGTTATCCCTTGTATTAGATGTCACCAACTGATTCATTCCTGCTAACAAAAATGTTTCTAAATAACATGACTTGGTTTTGGTCTTGGGCTGGAGTTTAACCCAGTTTATGCCAGGGAGATTAAAGTCTCCAAGAAGGACATTGTTTTTAGTATTACCTATTGTATTAATAAAATCTAGCAATTGAGCTTCTTCATCCACAGGGACTGAGGGAGATCTCTATATCACACATATGTTAATAATTTCTGAGTGTCGGGGGGGTATTTTAACCCAAAGGATCTCAGTTTTATCCCATTTTTGGGTATCTACCATTTCTGAGATTATGCTGGAGACCCAATCTCCACAAAGACATAGACAGGATGGAAGCTGTTCAGAGGAGGGCAACTAAAATGGTGCAGGGTCTACACCAGAAGACATATGAAGAGAGGCTTAAGAAGCTTAATATGTACAGCCTCGAGGAAAGGAGGGAGAGGGGGGACATGATAGAAACTTTCAAGTACCTCAAGGGAATCAACAAAGTCCAAGGGTAGCATCTTTCAAAAAGAGGTGTCAAGAACAAGAGGCACAATTTGAAGATAGAGGGGGCGGCTCAGAGGTAATTTAGGAAGTATTTTTCACAGAGAGGGTTGTGGATGCATGGAACGGCCTTCCGGAGGAGGTTGTGGAGTCAAAATCAGTGGTGGAATTCAAGCATGCATGGGATAGTCATAAGGCAATTCTGGGAGGTGGGGTAGGAAGAAGTAGGCTGCTGGTTAACTAGGATCTGCAGCTTATCCAGTAGGTAGGGAAATGGGCAGACTGGGTGGACCAAGCGGTCCTTATCTGCCATCAAATTCTATGTTTCTATGCTGTCAGAGATGTACAGGGTTACTCCCCCACCCTTTTTCGATTGCCTATCTTTATGAAATAAGGTGTAACCAGAGATATGCTTATCCTAGGAATCTCCAAAACTCCACCAGGTCTCAGTTATGCCACAAACACATATATCTAAAATGCTCATAGTTACTTGTAGTTCTTCAAACTTATTCAAACTCCTGGCATTCATAAGTAAGCAATTCCTTAAAACTGGGTCAGCATTTTTATTATGACTTAATATAGGTGTATCAGGCCATCCAACCCCCCCCCGCCCCCACTATGGAGTTTAAACATTCCTCAATTGCCTGTCGGAGTTTATTTGCAAAAATCTGTTTACCCTTCCTGTTTAGATGAAGGTCGTCCTGTGAATATAGTCTGTAGTTCCTAAAACTGGCTTTGTGATCCAAGAAAGTATAATCCTCTCTGAGGCACCATCTTTTTAGCCATCCATTTACATAATGTATCATGTTCTGCTTCTCCTGGGATTTCCTAAACACAGGTAATATACCTGATATTATAAGATCCCATCTGTTATCTGTCAGGGACCTCCCTACTTTTTCATAATCTCTTTGGATGTTGAGAACTATCCTTCTACCCACATCATTTACACCAATGTGTAATAAAACTAATGGTTTTGAAGTATTTTCTTGTAAACCAGGGAGAAGCTGATGAATATCCTTTATGCCCGCTCCAGGAAGTGTACTAATAGTAGTGGTTGAGTTCCTGTTTTTACAGATAATCTGATCTGTATATCTAAGTATGGAATCCCCTACAACCAATACGTCCCGTGGGTTTACAAGCATCTCTTGTCACCCACTCTCATTGTTACTGGTGTTTGGATGTGCTAATTCCAAAGTTAAGGAAGTTGAGGAACTTATGCTAGACAGTGTGTGTGTGTGTGGGGAGGGGGGGTTCCTGAATCACTAAACTTTATTCATTTATAGTATCCTGACTTAGGGCAGAGTATCTATTTGGGGTTAAAAAGTGTGAAGATCCCCCTATGTTTCTTCTGCCTTTCTTTTTATTTGTATTTTTAGCTACTAGACACCACTCCTCATCACTCTCTAGATCCTTTGTCAAGATGCTTTTCTGGTCACTAGCCTCAACAGCTATTTCTGATGCACTATCAATGAAGTGTTCTAAATTGCCACTGTCAATCTGCACTTGAACCCTCTGCTTTAAAACCTTAATTTCAGCTTGTAGCATATCCAGCATGATACATTTATCACACACAAACCCTGCCAGAACCTCCCCTTCTGCATACATATTGCATGTAGTACACAGCCTCATCCTAATTATTGCTCTTTACCTCGTATGTAGATGTTTTAGGCCCAAATCCCAGCACTCCCAGTGGACACAGCAGACATGCACAGACACGCATGTCTCCGCGCGTGTCTCTGCGTGTGTCACCACGTGCGCTGAATGCACTCGCCCTGCTCACTGCAGGGGCAAGGTATATTCAGTGTGGTGACCCAGAAGTGGTCATGGAGGTCACGGGTACACTCATACTGACAACTTACTCAAACTGTTTTAATTTTGGCCCTTGATGCATTGACTACTCATTTGTAGTCAAGGCACATAGAATAAACCACAACATATAAAAACAAAGGTATATTAGCTGAATTGTAGTCCAGCACTCCTGCCTGCAAACTACTCAGCTCTCTTCCTGCTTCCTGTATAACAGGTAACAGGGCTTCCAGTCTAAAATTCACACAGTGTATTTAAAAGGTATATCAAAGGTATTTTAGCTGAAATGTAGTCCAGCACTCCTGCCTGCAAGCTACTCAGCTTTATTCCTGCTTCCTGAGTAACAGGTAACAGGGCTCCCACTCAAAAATTCATACAGTATATTTAAAAAGGTATATAAATACTGGAGTTGGGATGTGTGCCACTGGACTGGAGGATGGCACATGTAGTACCATTACACAAGAGTGGGCCAAGGGATGAACTGGATAATTATCGTTTGGTAAGTCTCACCTTCATAGTGTGCAAACTCATGGAAATGAAACTTAAGGAAAGACTGGTGTTGTACCTGGAGGACAATGGCCTCCATGATGTGAGGCAGCATGGGTTTGTTTCAGGGAAGTCTTGTCAAACCAATTTGATATAATATTATGACTGGGTGACAGGTGAGCTGGATAAGGGTCATGTGGTGGATGTTCTTTACTTGGATTTCAGCAAGGCCTTCGATTCGGTGCCTCATGGGTGGCTTGGCGAGAAGCTAACTGGGGTAGGGGCAAAAATAATAAACTGGATTACAAGCTGGCTGAGTAGCAGGCTACAACGGGTGGTGTTGAGAGGAGAGGTCTCAACTCCAAGGCTGGTGATGAGTGGGGTGCCACAGGGCTCTATGTTGGGGCCAATATTGTTTGGGCTCTTCATATCAGACATTGCACATGGGGTGGTGAGCAAGGTAAATCTGTTCGCTGATGACACCAAAATCAGAGCAGTGATGGATGGAGGCAGCTGTAGGGGGACCTACACAAGCTAGAGGAGTGGTCAGAGAGGTGACAGCTGAGGTTCAATGCGAAGAAGTGTAAAGTTATGCACTTTGGGGTGAAGAACCCAAGGAGAGAATACTGGCTGAGTGGGGGTTAAGCTGGGGACCACTGAGGAGAAGAAGGACCTAGGAGTAAAGATAACAGGGACCATGAACAACACTGCCCAGTGCAGGAGAGTGGCTGGAAAAGTGAACAAAATGCTAGTGTGCATAGCAAGGGGGTTTTCATCCAGGTGAAGAGAGGTGATCTTGTCCCTCCACAGGGTCGCTGGTAAGGCCGTACTTAGAGTATTGTGTGCAGTTTTGGAGGCCATACCTAAAGCATGATATCAGGCTACTGGAGGGGGTGCAGAGGAGGGCAACAAAGATATGTGGAATAGAGGGGAGAGAATATGACAGCAGGCCGGGAGACCTGAATATGTACACCCTGGAGAATAGAAGGGACAGGCTGGACATGATTGAGACATTCAAGTATCTGAGGGGAATCAATAAGAATGGGGCAGATGGGGTCTTTAAGTTAAGGAGGGGAAAGGTCACCAGGGGTCATGGGCTAAGAATAGAGGGGAGAAGATTTAGGAAGGAAATGAGGAGACACTATTTTACAGAGAGGGTGGGAACAAAATGGAACAACCTACCAGAATGGGTGGTATCACGTCAATCTGTAAACAGCTTCAAAAGGGCATGGGACAGAGAACAGGGGAGAGTGAGGGTGGGGGAGGTGGGGTGGCAGTGGGATGACAAAGAGGGGGTGGGGCAGCTGCAAACTAGGGGTGGTGGCTGCACACTAGAGCAGACTTAGATAGACCAGGTGGTAACTGTTTCTGCTGGCATATTTGTATGTTTGTATGTAAGTACATATTTAAACTTTCCACCCAGGACTGCTGTTCCCCTCCTGGATGGATGGAGGCCAGGCCTTCAATCATTGTGCACATTAAAAGTAATATTAGGTTACCATATATATGCCTCCTGTGCAGAGAAATTAAACCAGTTCTCTGGAATCATTCCTCATACTCCAGGTTTTCAAACCCTCCAATGGATTTTGTAATTTTCTCTGAATTCTTTCTACCTGTGTTCTTTCCCCTGTATTCTTTTTTTTTAAATATTATTTTGATTATTTTTTCAGTACACATGAGATGATTATATGCACATCATTTTGTACCAGTAAAATTCACAGTTACATTAATTTATTCATTATTCACACTTATTTTTACTTTTCTTTTGTTGATAGTTACACAGGCTATGTAGCATTTCCTATTTCAAGGACAAAAATCAGGGTCCATTTCTGTTTGTTGGGTTACCCATCTTTGTCATTTTGTTATGAACCTTCTTGATTGTTTTTTAGGTGAGCAGTCAAGTTCTCCATATAGTATATATTGGTCATGATGTTTTTCCAGTTTCGGATTGTAGGGATATTTGATGTTATCCAGTTTCTGGTTATAGATTTCTTTGCCGCTAGAATATATATTGGGAGAAGAGTCTTTGCCCCGGGGGAGAATGGTCAGGATAAACAGCCAGGACAACCACTTCCACAGGTAGCTCCATTGGTTCCCCTAGGCAAGACGTTAGTTCATCCTTCAAGGTGATCCAGAAGGGCATTAAGTGGAGACACAACCACATAATGTGAGCTAGATCTGCTACCCAGCACCCACAATTCCTCCAGCAGAAACTGTATCTTTCAGGGAGGAATTTAATGAGAATGGCCGGAGAGCTAAAATATCTTGGCCTGCACTTCCAGGCAAACTCTCTCCAGACATAAGATAATGTGATCCTAACTGCCCCAGGAGAAGAGGTGACCCATAAGTCTCTTGGAATGTCTTGATCCAAATCCCACCTCCAATTCTCCAGAATTGAATCAGTGGAGTTTTTGGATAATTTCCTTATGCCCTTGTTTAATGAACCTATGAGATGATTCCTGTATTTCCCCTCAGTATGATCTAGGAAAAGTTTGGTTAGGGTGGGAATAGGAAGAGGCATTTTTGTTTGTATCAGGTGGTTTCTCAGGACATGGTGTCTAACCTGAAAATATCTAAAGTGATCGTAATTCTGGAGATTGAATTTTTTTTGTATTTCTTCAACTGTCAGGATTCCTAATTGGCTCAAGAACTGGAAAACTTGTTCCAGTCCCATATGTCTCCATCTTACAAAGGCCAGATCAGATTGGGCCAATAGGAAAAGATGGTCTGGATGTATTAATGTAAGGTATTCAAAAATTATTCTGGTGTTTCCTTTCTTCCTCATTCCAAACCACATTCTCAGGATCTGTGAGGTAATGGGCATAAAGTATTTTAATGGAGGGGTTCTAGCCACTGTGGAATACAGGATATTTTTATGTCTTACATATCATTTAAGTGGATTTCTAATGTTTTCCAGGGAGTTTTAAACTATTTGCAAGCCATAAGAGAATAATCTTCACAAAGGCAGTTTTGGCATGCAATCTCAGGTCTGGGAGGTTTGTGCCCCCATGGTCCAGAGATAGTTTTAATATAGAAGATAGTATCTTATGGAGCTTGTTTCCCCAGATGAATTTGGAGATCATTTTGTCCCATGATCTAAAGTAATATGGGGACAGGAAAAAGAGATACTGTGAAATAGATATACTAGGTGGGGTTGCATGTTCATCCGGATCATTTCTATTAGCTGGAAGAATGTGAGGAGAAGATTTTCCATTTATTGAGATTGGTTTGAAATGCAGTTGAGAGGGGTTCATAGTTTATTAACTCCATGACCTTTAGATTAAGATGGCTCTGAATACCCAGATATCTCATTTTAGTTGCATGCCATTTCAAGGAGTAACATTGTTTTAATGATCTGTTGGGAGCATAGTTAAAGGTTAATACTTCTGTCTTGGTCATGTTTAGTGTGAATCCCACCTGTCTTCCAAAAATAGTTGCATATTCCAAACTTCCAGAACTGAAGTGGTTGGGGAGAGAAGAGATAGTAGTATATCATCTGTGAATAAACTTATTTTATATTCGCATTGATTCAGGAGGATAACCTCAATCTGGGGAGCAGACCTGAGGGCTACCACCAAGGGTTCAATACAGAGGGTGAAAAGTAGTGGGGACAAGGGACAAACTTGGCATGTTTCCTGTTGAAGTATGATCAGGCTGGACAATCCCCCATTTACTCAGTCGTAGGCTTTCGGTGAGGAGTAGAGATTTGTTAACCAAGATAGGGTTGAGATAGGAAATCCAAATTTTTGTAGGGTGTCCCACAAAAAGGCACAGGATACTTTATCAAAGGGCTTTTTGGCATCCAACCTGAGAAAAGCTGAGGGAATCTTATGGGGTTCAACATATTCGATTAAAATGAGAGTTTTTCAAATGTTGTCTGTAGTGTTTCTTTGCTTTATGAAGCCACCTTAGTTGGGGTGTATTATGAAGAGGAGGATGTTTTCAAGTCTATTTGTCTAAATGGCTATATATATTTTATAGTCTGTGTTTAAGATGGAAATTGGGTGGTAGGAGATTGGATTGGTAGTTTCTTTGTTGGGTTTGGGGAGTGCAGCCAAGATGGCATAATCCCAATGGCGGAGAGGGGTCTCCCCCTACTATTTCCCTAGAGAGATGAAAAAGTGTCGGGGATAATTAATTTTGTAGTGCCTTGTACCACTCCATTGGGAGACCGTTCGGTCTGGGACACCGACCAGAAGAGTAGTTTTTTAAGGTGATTTGTATTTCCTCTTTTTTGATTGGGGCTTTTAATTTATTTATCTGATAATCTGTCAGTTTAGGCAGATGTAAGCTTTTAAGGAAGACTTGCTTTTGTTCAGGTGTGGCTTGATCTTTGTCTTCGTTTAGATCCTGATAGTACTCTGAGAATACTTGTCTAATTTCCATTTCTTTATGTGTAATTTGGCCTGTTTTGGGCTTTTTAATTTTGAGTACTGTCCCTGTACGTGTACGGGCCCTCAGACATTGTGCCAGTCTGTGCATGCCTTTAGAACCTCCTTCATAATTCAATTGTTTTAAATATATTAGAGCTTGTTGGACTTTATTATGTAATATTTTTTGTAATGCTTCTTTTGTTTCCTTGTTTATTTGTAATAGTTTTGTGTCTCCTTCTCTATAGAGTAATTGGTCATTTTGTAATAGGTTTATTAATTCTTTGTATTTGGCCTCTCTTTCTTTTGTTTTGTTTTTTGTAGAGTAAGCTATTACCTCTCCTCTAAGTGTTGCCTTCATCGCATCCCATAACATGGCTACTGTAATAGAAGAGGAAGAATTTTCTGACAAAAATTGGAGAATTCTTTGTTTTACTTTATCTAGGAATTCCTCATCCTGAAGAAGGATGGGATTAAATCTCCAGACGATTTGATTTTTTTTTGCCCTAGTTTTTTTTTTAAACTTTCTGTTTATTGCTTTTATGTAAAACAATACAGCAAGTATTCTCATGCAAGAGAATAGGAATAGAACAACAGATAATATTGAATTAACAATATAAACTCTCACATTCATGTACAGTAGGAGGTGGGGGAAATTCAAAGGCATCAATGAGCCATAAAACATAAAGTCCAGAGGAAATGCCAGCCACTTCATGGCCTAGGTCATAGTCCAAAGGGAGAGAAAAAAGGTAGTTATACACACTAACCAGTAGTGCTGTGTTACCTAAGTATGAATAGACATTCCAGAAAAGAAATTTGTCCTTCCTCGGTCCCTCCTCCCCTACACACCACCACACAATTATAAAAACTAGTATGTTTAACACATTTATACAAGGTACTTTTATAAAAATCTTTAGAGCCCCATTACATTTTAACATGCTAGTCAAGTTTTACTACAAAAAATATATGTCTCTGGGAAATAAATGGGGTAACTGGACCTAACTGTAATAATAGAATAGAAAAAGAGATACATACAGTAACTGGTATCCAATGATCCCCATCTCCCAAGGAAACCACCATACCCTTTTCTTATGTTAACAGCATATACTCAGGATAAACTTTTGTTAATAAACCTTAATTGTATTAACAAAGAGAGAACAGAGCCAATTTTCAGTCCCCATCTGAATCCAATTTTTGAGTCTCCGAATGCCTAGACTAATGTGCGTGGAACTCAAGTGCTGTCTTCTCCGTCCAATGGCCCGCATCTCTGGGATCAGTGAATTGCCACGTCTTTCCCCCATAGGTCACTCTTAATTGAGCAGGCAAAAGAAAAGAATTAACTATCCCCAGATTACATAACTTTTGGTGCACTGCATCAAATTGCGTGCGGCGGGCGCGTGTTTGGAAGGACAAATCAGGGAACAATTTAACATCTTTGCCTTGAACCATCAGGGGATAAACTGCTCTTGCAGCCATAATCAGCATGTTCTGAATTTCTGAACCAGTGTTTTTCAGAACCACAGTAAGGGGAGTATCAGGATCTGAAGGCCGGACCCTGGGTGTAATTCGAAAGGCCTGTCACATTTCTGACCAGTCAAAGTGTTCTAGGAGGCTCAGTATTTCTGCTAGCCATTGTTTCAGGTAAGATAGTAGATTTGAGCCTTCAGTACCCTCAGCAAGGCCCACTATGCGTATGTTTCCGACTCAGATTGTATTCTCTATAGACTCCATTCTTCCTCTAAGTTGCTGGTTTTCCTTTGTGAGTTGGGCCATGGTAGCTTGCGTTGTCAGAGAGCGTTTATCGGCCTCCGCTACAGAGGAAGAAAGTACTGTAATAGCAGCATCATGTGTTTCCAGCCAAGTAAGAACTCTCTCTATTTTGGAATCCATAGCACAGACTGATTCTAATATTGCCTGCCAAGGTGGTTCTTTAGCACCCAACTGAACCGCATAGTCTGGTAAATCCACTTCCCTGCTTGTAGTAGTGTTCAAAGTAGCAGGCAGCTGTGATCCAGAAGCTTGAGGGATGATATTTTTATTGAGCCCCAAAATTTAATTTGGTATCAATCTGTAGCTAGTAAGCTCACCAAGTTCAGGAGTCATTTTAAAAGAATCTTTTGTGCCTAGAAATTGAGTTGTGTTGGTTAGTGTGGAGGTAGAAGAGCAGAGCAAGTGAAGATGCTTCCTGCATCGAAGCTGGCTCTCTAGCCCCCTTTTTGCCCTAGTTTTAAGAGGAGAGGATGGTGGTCAGACAACAGTCTTGGGCCTATTATTATATCTATTATTGAAATGAAGTGCTCACATGTGGCGAGAGTAGGAGTGAAATCTGCCTGATTGAAATGTGAAACCTAGGGATGATGGGCACATTTTCCTCCATATGTCTATTATGCCCAGATGGGCCAGCTGGCTCTTAAATTGTTTTAACTGGGCTAGTTAGCCATTAAAGGTTTGGGTTTGAGGAGTCCAGATTGGTTTGCATTGTCATGTTTAGGTCACCTTCCAGAATTAGCTGACCTTGTAAATTTTCTAGAATCCTGGAGATAAAGGAATGTATTACTGGCATTTTAGTCTGTGGGGGGAGGTAAACGTTAGCAAGAGTAACTTCTTGTGAGTAGAGTCAGCCCTGTATAATTATCTATCAACTGTGGCTGTCTATGTGAGTTTTGTGAACTTCCAGTGGGGCTGAGGAGGGGAATTAGTACAGCCACTCCTCTTTTCGGACCACTAGAATGGGAGGAGGCATAGACCTTGTAGCGCCTGCCCCATTGTAATTTTTGGTGTTCTGAATCATAGAGGTGGGCTCTTGTAAAAAATATATTTCAGTTTTTTGTTTGTTAAGTACTGCATAAGGCGAGCCCGCTTGATGGGATTATATAGGCCATTAATATTTTGGGACAATATTAGCACTAGTTGTGTCATCATGATATTTTCCTTAGCTTGGGCTCTCCAGTAATAGCTGTTTCTTTTTTTTTGTTCTAGGGCACCTGGAGTCTGCCCCCTCTGAACCACTTCTCCCCCCCAGGCAATTGGACCAGTCTCAAGAATTAATATGGACCCCTGTGCTTCAGTATCTGCCAGAGTATCACTCCAGTATCCATTACCTGTGTATCTGTTTTACTTGTGAATCTATTTTCAAAAGCATTTCCTACTAAATATTGAAGCATATTCAATAAAAAAAACTGGTTTGTACATAAAACAAAGTCTCATGTGTTTCTTTAATCCCCCCCACTTGGTAACTTTTTAAGAAACCTTTTTGTTAACAGTCTAGTTCTAGACTTCACGAGAGATTTCCTCTCTGAGAGAAAAAATAAAAACAAGAACTGTATAGAACTAGCTCTTATTTTAAAGAATAAAACATTAACTATATACAGATTGACTTCCCTTTTTGAGGTGGTATTCAAAGACCACCCTGAGGTGCTCCCTTCTTGAATCCTTTTAGGATTCAGAAAGAGATCAGGGACCTTATTCAGCATCAAGAGGGGAAAAGACCCAAACAAGATGCCATAGGGCCCATGTTGGGGAGGAAGCTCCAATGAGGAGTTTTTCCCTGAGTTGATTTGGCATTGGACTAGTATTGGAATTAACCTTTATGTCTCTCTGAAAAGGCAGGTGTTCACTTTTCTCCCTGTTAACTTGTTATGGGCAATATGTGCCTTTATTAGTAGGGTATCTTTCCACCCTTAGGGGTGCTAAAAAGCTGGGGAAGGATGGGGGGCCACATAGGTGCCCTCTCACAGCCCAATTGTTATCTGTTATGATATATAAGGTGTCCTTCTAATTTGATTATAGTTGTGGGATGACTGGAGTAGGTCGACTGGGTAAGGAGGGACACCTCAAATCATGAAGCACTTTCTTATTGCCAAAATATGTATTACAGCTTAAATGTAGTGTCCTCTCCTCCCCCCTCCAGTCCCCACACCCTTCGATATGACTCTAAACATTTAAGAGTCTTTGCTGTCAAGATTGGAATGTCTCTTCCTTCCTTGACTTACGTTAGATAGTGAGGTAATTCCCTCTCCACTAGGTCAGATCACCACCTTTTAGGATGAAGTTGTTAGTGTTCAGAGTATCAGGGCTTGTTTTTGAAGAGGATGCTTACATTCCAGGCTGTTGGAAAAATTTAAAGGTATCAAGTCTGAAATTCAGTGGACATTAGTCGGATTCATGTAATAAGTTCCAAATAGACCAATAAGTCATCCCACAATGTTCCCAGCAGCCCCCCCCCGAGTCTGGCAGCAAGGAGTGAATACCCTGCGGATCAGAGGACCCAAAATTAAAGGTCCCCTTAACCCCAAGGAAGGGGAAGAAAAAGGAGTCAACCTGGAAAGGGGAAAGCATGCCCAATTAAAGGGGATCCTCCAGCTTGGACAAAAGCTTGCCATCAGAGGGTCTGGTGATTCCAGAATAACAACTTGATACTCAGTTGAACTACATTTTATTTATTTATTTTGGGCATTTTGTGTTGCCTGGGGTCAGTTCAGGAAGTGTGTTTAACCTGTAGGCTAGACAATAGGTGCCCCCCCCCACTGTCCAGGTGAGGGAGGAGACCCAGACTGCAGAAACAGCAGAGCAAACACAGAACAGTCTTACCGGGATATTCAGGTGAGAGGAGTCGGGTTCCTATACTATTGAACCTTCTCAAGCAGGTTGGTGGTAGACAGAGATGGGTGAATTAGCCTCAATCCATTCAGTGGAGTGATTTGTGGCGTGAAGGTGAATTCACTGAATGCTCCGCAAAGTGAAGTGGAGTACTTTGCGTTATAATGGGTGATGCGAAGTCCATTGAAAACAACGACTTTGCATTACTCTGCCTTCCCAAACCACTACTCCACCAATCTTTAAGGCAAAGTACATTGAAAACAATGTACTTCACCTCACTTCACCTTGTTTTTAAGCTCCAAAGGTGAATTTTACAGTGATTCAATCAATCAATCAATCAATCAAGTCTTTATTTAACCAGGCATTCATTGTTGAGCAGAAGCTCATTTGCAGGATGGACCTGGGTGGAGCATGAACAATTGTATATACAGGTCAACACAGGTATTTACAAGGCAATACAGATAATACTCTTTACAGAGAGGAAGAAAAAGAAGTTCATATGTACATAGAATTACACAGATATTGTACAGATTACATGGTATTTACATAAATAGAAGTGTCTATAGGAAGATAAAGCAGGTTATCTAAGGTTGCAGGAGGAAGTAACGGAAGAAAAAAAATAAAAGTAAAAATATACACCAGGTAGAGGTGAAGGTAGGGGGAAGAGAGGGAGGGAGATAGGGGAAGAAAGGCTAGGATGGCACGGTGCACAGAGAGGAGTTGGTAAAATGGGATGTAGAGAAGGTGGATGGAGAAAAGGAGTATGTGTGAGCCCCGGGATTGAATGCTACAAAGTACGGGGCATGGTAGGATGTCACAACCCTGGGTAGTAAGCTCCTATCCTAGGTTGGGAAAGGAAGAATAAGGGAATGGACTGGCCTAGTGTTGATAAGACAGGGGGATAAGAGACAGAACAATTAGGCTGGTGAGGAGCAAGCTGGGGGATCAGTACTTAAAATTGGGTCTAGGTGTGGCTATATACCAGTGCAGACATCAGTACTGGGTCTGAGTGGGTGAAGCAGTTACATACTTCTCTGATTGTACAGAAATAAAGCATCTTGAAGGCATTTATACTAATTAGAGTGCTTAATGTGAGGGTTTTTTGTAGATCGTTCCATAAGGTAGGTAGCATGAAGCTTATGGCTGCCCTGCTGAAGCAGGATTTTGCTTTGGGTACTTTAAGTGTAATAGCTGAGTAACTTCTTAATGTGTATTTCCCAATTATACTCAGGGGAAGACAGCAGGAGATATAGTAAGGCAGCTTATTAGAGATGGCTCTATAGGTCCAGGGAGTGGCATTTCTGTGGCACCTGAACTTTAGTGATGTCCACCCCACTGCCGCATATAGGGTGCAGTGATGCATGTCGAAGGGGAATCCCATTATAAACCTCAGTGCTCAATGGTAGAGTGTGTCCAGTTTAGCCATGTAAGAGTTGGGGCACTGGCTGTAGAGGAAATCAGCATAATCAACCAATGATAGGAAAATGGATTGGACCAGTTGTTTCTTGGCATCTCTGGTGAGAAATTGGTTGATTCTAAAAGAGTCCAAGCCTTTGCCAGTCGTTTAGCAAGTCCTCGATATGTTCAATGAAGGAGAGTCTTTGGTCTATCCAAACTCACAGATACTTGAATTTTGTAACAAATTCTAGTTTTTCACCTAGAACTGCGTAATTTGGGAACTGTCCCCCTGGACACAGGGTTAGCTGTATGGATAAAAGGGGCGAGGACCATCGCTTTAGTTTTTTTGGCATTAAGGAGTAGCTTTTTTTGGAGGAGTTGGCTTTGCAAAAGGTTGAATTCTGACTGTAGGTCATTGCAGGCAGCTTCAGGTGTTGGGCGACTCACGTAGAGAACTGTATCATCTGCAAACAGATGGATGTTGACACAAGCACATTTTCTGGAGCTGGAAGGACACTACTTTCTTCAACTGCGAGCTGTGTGAGAAATTCTATATTGCACTTGATATCTGCAACAAACGTGCACTTTTGCTTTAATTCTGTGGGAGGTGAAACTAACCACCCTTGGTAATTGCTTTTTATTCACATTTATTTAGTGTTTAACCAAGAAGGGCTTGTAAACTCTGTTTATCTTGTTAGTAACTTCAGAAGGATTTAAATACTGCATTTGGGTAGGTCCTTGGAGGTAGCTGGATTGTCTACTAGGATTTGCCGACAGTTAAACTATTTTTAAATGAATTACAGTTGGCTGAGGAGTTGAAAAAGAAACTTGCAAACTCTGCTTATCTTGGAATTAACCTCATAAGTGTTTGAATACTGCATTCTGGTTGTCCCTTGGGGGTAGCTGGATTGACTACTAGGATTTTGGGACAGAAACTATTTTTAAATAATTTACTGGTGCGTAGGAGTTTGTGATAGTTAAACTCTTGTTAACAGAGTTACTGAGGTTAAGGAGTGGTCACAGAAAAACCTGCAGTGTGAATTGAAACACAGACAGCCTTAGGTGGCAGGACATTGTTTTCAGACCAAACAGGTTGTATTGGAACAGGAAGGGTTACATATAACCATTGGCAACAAATTGCCCTGGGTGGAGATATCCAGACTAGATCAGATTACTATAAGTTACTACTGGCTGCAATTTTCAAAGACACAAAGCACATTTTCTGGAGCTGGAAGGACACTACTTTCTTCAACTGTGAGCTGTGTGAGAAATTCTATATTGCACTTGATATCTGCAACAAAGCGGCACTTTTGCTTTAATTCTGTGGGAGGTGAAACTAACCACCCTTGTAGTAATTGCTTTTATTCACATTTATTTAGTGTTTAACCAAGAAGGGCTTGTAAACTCTGTTTATCTTGTTAGTAACTTCAGAAGGATTTAAATACTGTATTTGGGTAGGTCCTTGGAGGTAGCTGGATTGTCTACTAGGATTTGCTGACAGTTAAACTATTTTTAAATGAATTACAGTTGGCTGAGGAGTTGAAAAGAAACTTGCAAACTCTGCTTATCTTGGAAGTAACCTCATAAGTGTTTGAATACTGCATTCTGGTTGTCCCTTGGGGTAGCTGGATTGACTACTAGGATTTTGGGACAGAAACTATTTTAAATAATTTACTGGTGCGTAGGAGTTTGTGATAGATAAACTCTTTTTAACAGAGTTACTGGGGTTAAGGAGTGGTCACAGAAAAACCTGCAGTGTGAAACAGGAAAAGACAGTCTTTCAAGCAACAGAAGGTGGTGGATCTAGGTTTACGTTTGTTTGTAATAATTCTTAAGATTTTCAGTGCAGGAAGAGTTTAAAGCACAGCTGACTTATTTTGGGTCTGACAGCTCTCGGAGCACAAGCCACCAGGCCTGTTTTGGGGCTGGGAAGGTTTACCTGTGTCTGACTTGGATGTGTGGATTTTTCTCTGTTTGATTAGCAGGGTATTTCTCTATCAAATTGTTGTGTAGGGCATCTTGCTGACAGGAAGGCACTCATTGCAGCAGTGGGTCAGAGCTTTTAGCTGATTGTTTTGCAAGGGCACAGTTTAGGCTATCCCTCCCACCCTCACCCCACCCACCCCTGGAAATAGTTCCTTTATACCTGGGGTTCTGACATCATTCCTCAAGAGGGCACGGTGCATGTCACTGTCATATCCTCTCTAGCACACTGCACTGACAATATAAGCATACACATTGTATATTATAAATATATATTTCTATATTACAAACCAATCACACACACAAAAAAATGTGAGGAGTAGTGCAATGTAATGGCTGTGGGGCAGCAGTCTTCTGGGAGTCTTTCTGGAGGCTGAGATGCTGCCCTATTTGCAGACAACTCTCTGCCCTGAGGGAGGAAGCTGCCCGTCTTCAGGCCACACTGGACAGTAGTACAGGGACCTTCCCCCAGGCCACACTAGACAGTAGGAAGGGAACCTCCCCCATCCAGGGAGCACCACAGCCACCACCACTACCTCAGAGGTTGTGAAGAAAACACAGCAGTTGGACGACAGTGGGCTCAGGAAGGGTGAGGATGGTGGATTAGAGGCACACCCAGTCAGTTGTTCCACTCCACAATCCAAACACCATTCTGGGGGAGCATAGCTCCCCTATGGATGCACCCACAGAGGAGACTAAGGAGGCTGAGGACAGCTGTCACAAGGGAGGCCCACAGGAAGGAGGCAGAGGACACCACAAGGAAAGGAAGCAGCTCCTGGTGGGGACTCAATTATTAGGGGGATAGAACTGGGAGGAGCTAGGAAAACTGAAGTAAGGTGCCTGCCTGGTGCCATGGCTTGGAGGGACAGGAAGCACATCCTCAGGATCACAACAACAGCTGCAAAGGGTTCTGAGCTGGACGTAGTGTCCATCTAGGGACAAATGACTTGGCTCATCATGAGGTTAGAGCAGTGCAGGAGGACATTGCAGAGTTGGGGAGGGCCTAAGACAAGTAGCACACACAGTATCCTTCTCAGAGGTGCTGCCTGTCAAAGGCATGGGTGAGGCGAGTGGTGGCACCATGCAGTTTAATGAATGGTTGAAAAAAATGGTCAGCGGAGCACAGGGTTTAGCTTCATTGGGGACTGGGGTTCCACCTGGAGGGACACCCAGCCTATACTGGCAGGATGGTCTGCATCTGTCCAGGAAGGAACAACTCTTTTGAGCAATCGGTTTAAATGCTTCATTGGCAAGCTTTAAACTAGTCAAGGGAGGCACTGACAAGCAGCAGAAAATCCCAGCCTCTCCCTACAAAACAGGGTACTAAATGAGAAAAAAGACCAAGGTAGAGCGGTCAGTAGGGGATGCTGCAACAGAAGGTAAAGCCATCAAAAATGGAGAGCAATCAGTACCAATGCCCGTAGTTCAGGTAACAAGCTTCCGAATTAGTGGCCTTGATGGAGGAGGAACATCTGGATATCGTGGCAGTCACAGAAACATGGTACAAAAAAAAACCATGACTGGGATGTAAACATACCAGGATACACTATCTACAGGAGGGACAGGAGGGTAAAAGGAGGAGGTAGGTTCTTTACATAAGGAAGGAATAAAAGCAACAGAACAAAGGTAAACAGGAGAGAAGAAGCACTGTGGAGAAATTTGGAGACAGGCAATGGCACCACAATCCACACAGGGTTGTATGCAGAACCTTCTCAGGGAGGAAATGGACAAGGAAATGATAGAAAGTATACTTAGAATGGCAGAAAAAGGGAGATATTGCTGATGGGTGATCTGAATATGCCAGATGTTAACTGAGTGCAGTTTCAGCTGCCACTGAAGAGTGCAGTTATTCTAGATGCCCTACAGGGCATGCCTTAGACAACTAGTACTGGAGCCCACTCGAGAGGAGAAATATTAGACTTGATACTGTCAAATGGAGATGGAGAGAGGATCACAGATGAAGAAGTGGGTAGCCATCTGAGAACTAGCGACCATCGAACAGTATAGTTCACAATAAACACAACAATAGAGTCAAGCCATACAAAGACAAAAGTACTGGACTTTAGGAGGCTGACTTTGCCAAAATAGGTGAGTGCCTAAGGAGCATTAGCAAATGGGCAGGAAGGAGGGTGAGAACAATGGGGAATAATAAAACTGCCATCACAGAGTACTTGAGCCTTTGTGTGAAGCAAATAAACAAAACAAGACGATGTAAGAAACCACTATGGTTCTCAAAGGAAGTGGCAGTGAAGGCTCAAGAGAAAAGAAAGCATTCAGGAAGTACAAGGAATCACAGAAGGAGCAGGACAGAGAACTGTATCAGTTAAAGCAAAAGGAGGCTGGGAAGGCAGTCAGAACAGCAAAGGCCCAAACTGAGGAAAAGATAGCCAACTCAGTTAAGAAGGGGATAAAACCTTTTATAGGTACATCAGGGAGCGAAGGAAGACCAAGGGAGGGATAGTGAGGCTAATAAAGGGAGGGAGGGTGGGCAGAGGAGACTGTGAAAGGCAGAGATACTAAACAAATATTTTGCTCAGTATTTACAAAGGAAGAGGGGAGGTACATAAAACAAACAGTAGTAACACTCTGAATACAGAAGTTGATACGGCCCATTTACAGAAGAAAGGGTTCTGAAAGAACTCTTAACAAAGCAATGGGGCCTGATGGAATTCATCCCAGAATTCTAAAAGAACTAAGGGTAGAACTAGTGACACCACTGACTACCCTTTTTAACAAATCATGGGAGGATGGGGTGGTACCCGAGGACTGGAGGAGGGCAGATGTGATTCCCTTTCACAAAAGTGGGAGCAAGGCAGAAGCAGGAAACTATAGACCTGTTAGTTTAACCTCAGTGATAGGAAAATGATGGAATCACTTCTAAAGGAAAGAATTGTTGAGTATCTAGAGGCCAGAGGGACACAGGACCCTAGGCATGGATTCACAGCAGGAAGGTCATGCCAGACGAATCTGATAGATTTATTTGACTGGGTGACCAAAGTAGTAGATCAGGAGGGCTGTGGACATGGCCTACCTAGACTTTAGCAAGGCATTTGACACAGTCCCACACAAAGATTAATATACAAGTTAGCCAGCCTGGGAGTGGGTCCCAAGATGACAGCCTGGTAAAGAATGGCTGGAGAATAGGACACAGAGGTAATAGTAAATGGAGTCACTCAGAGAAAGGAGGGTTACTAGTGGGTACCTAGGGTTCAGTATTAGGACCGGTCCTCTTCAATGTCTTTATAAGCGACATTCAGAAGGACTGGAAGAAAAGTATGTCTCTTTGCAGATGACACTAAGATCTGCAACAGAGTTGATGCACAGAGTGGGGTGGAAAGGATGAGAAGGACTTGGCAAGGTTAGAGGAATGGTCAAATGTAGGCAGCTTAGATTCAGTGCATAGAGTGCAAGGTAATGCACCTTGAAACAAAAACCAGGGAAGAGTACACAATGGGGGTGAGATACTAACAACAACAAAATGGAAGGGACCTGGGGTAGTCATATCAGAATGACCTAAAGATGGGCAAGCAATGTGAGAGGGCAGCAAGGAGGGTAGGGGATACTGGGATGCATTGGGAGAAGCATCACCAGTAGAAAACAGGAAGTTATTATCCCTCTGCAGACAGCTGGTGAGATCCCATCTGAGTACTGTGTGCAGTTCTGGAGACCCAATCTTCGCAAGACATAGACAGGATGGAAGCTGTCCAGGAGGCAACTAAAAATGGTGCAGGGTCTGCACCGGAAGTAATATGAAGAGAGACTTAAGGAGCTTAATATGTATAGCCTGAGGAAAGGAGGGAGAGGGGACATGAAGAAACTTCAAGTACCCTCAAGGAAATCAACAAAGTCCAAGGGGAGCATCTTTCAAAAAGAGGTGCAAGAACAAGAGGGCACAATTTGAAGATGGGGGAGGCTCAGAGGTAATTTTAAAGTACTTTTTTCACAGAGAGGGTTGTGGATGCATGGAGCGGCCTCGGAGGAAGGTTGTGGAGTCAAAATCAGTGGTGGAATTCAAGCATGCATGGGATAGTCATAAGGCAATTCTGGGGGGTGGGGGCAGGAATAAGTAGGCTGCTGGTTAACTAGGATCTGCAGCTTATCCAGTAGGTAGGGAAATGGGCAGACTGGGTGGGCTAAGCGGTCCTTTTCTGCCGTCAAATTCTATGTTTCTATGTTTCTATGTTTCTTCTATGTTGGCTTCATTTATACAGTAGTCGATGTTATTAATGTAGACTGCAAAAAGTAAGGGCCCTAACATAGAACCTTGAGGTATCCCACTTTGCAGAGCTTTTAAGGGGGACAGGCCTCCTTCGGCTTTAACTTGTTGAAGGCACCCTGTAAGATAGTCAGTAAACCAATGCAGAGAGGATGGGTCCACACCTATGGTTTGAAGGGAGGAGAGGAGCAGATTATGGCCGACGGTGTCAAAAGCCTTGCATAGATCAAGGAAAACAGCACAAATAAAGTTTTTGCTCTTAAGATTACACTGCCAGTCGTTAGTAACTTTGGCGCAGGGCTAAGATAGTGTATGTTTAGCTCTGAATCCAGACTGCATAGGATTTAGCAGTTCCTAGACTCAAGGTGAGTCTCAGCTGTGCATTTACAATTTTCTCTAGGAGCTTGGACAGGACCGGAAGGAGAGAAATTGGCCTGTAGTTATTGAGATTGCCAGGGTCACTTGATTTGAACAGTGGTATGACATGTGCTGTCTTCCATATAGGTGGTAAGGTGCCCTGAGACAGGGATAAGTTAAAAAGGTGGGTGACGGGTATTGCTAGTACATGGTAGGCAATTTTTAGGAAGTAAGGGTCAAGGGTGTTGGCCCCAGCACTTTTTCTAGCATCCAACCTCTTTCAGTGGGGCAGGTTGAAGCGAGAAAGGCGGTGAAGCTATCAGAGTTTCAGGCATTTGGCTGGCAGTCTGGGAGCGAAGTATGTTTGCAGGGGAGTTATCAAATGCCATGCCTGCAGTAGCAAAGTGGTTATTGAATGCGTCAAGTATATCCATCTTTTCGGTTATAGTCAAGTTGCCAGAGGTAATCTTGGTCGAGTGAATTTCCTGGGGAGGGCCTACAGATCATTGATTGTGTTCCAGAGTTTGATTGGACTCTTTTGTGGCAGAGTCAAGTCGGATTTGAAGAAGGTAGATTCGATTCTCTGATTGTTTGGTACATAAATTTATGAGTCTCCCAAACTGGTTCCAATCCTCTGCAGTGTTCAGTCTGCATGCTTTTTTCCAGAGCTTATCTCTTTCTAGAAGCAAGGACTTGATCTGAGGGTGAACCATTTTACAGGTTTTGGTCCTAGTTCGAACTTTAATCAGGGGAGCATACTTATTAAGGGCCCTTGATAGAAAGTTGTAGAAGATATTGTAATCTGACGTAATCATTTTGGCCAGGTAGAAATCTTACCAATGAGGGGAGTACTTAAGCTCATTTAGGTAGGCATGTTCATTGAAGTTGTGCCTGGATCTCTTCATAGAGAACTTGCTGATGGGTGCTGGGTTGTTGGTGGATCTTACTCCCGCAATAAAACAATGGTCGCTGGCATCTGAGAAAAAGACATCAGCGTGGGAGAAGAGATGAGGTTTCCTCATCATTAGCACATCCAAAAGTGTACTTTTACTGGGGTTCTTCATGTTTGGACGTGTTGGTTCAGTAATAAGTTGCATCAGCCCATGTTCATCACAGAAGGATGCAAGGGAGGCAGCTGTGTTAGAGAGCCAAAGTTGAGGTCTCCTAAAATAATAGTTTCTGGCAGCCCCTGTCCCAACTTGTCATTTAGATATGACACAAGCTGTAGGCCAGCAGACGGTGGTCTATAGCATCCTATTATGTAGAGTGCAGTAGTCTGTGTAATTTCCACTTTGAGAATTAGGTATTCGAATTCACTGGCGACAGATGCTGAGGATAAAGCAGAAAGCAGAAAATTTGTCTTTAACGTAGATAGCTACCCCTCCTGCTCTGGCATGCCCTATCAGCTCTGAACAAGGCATAGTTGGGTATGTTTACTTCTTTTATCAGTTGTGCTAGGTCTAAGCCAAGTTTCAGAAATCACAAGTATGTCAGGGAGGTATGGATTTACCAGGTTTGTATTGTTAAGCTATCTTTTAAGGAGGCTACATACGCTAATATGCAAGAAGCTTATTCCTTTTAAATTTGCTAGTTCTGCTGGCAAAGCAATAGCTTCTGGGGCCAGGGTTGAGTTCTACGTTGCCTGAACATAGCAGGAGGATAAGTAGGATTTTTCTAAGCACGCTAATTATAAGTTTGTATTTCCTGCCTTTCTCCCATCTAGCAGATCTGATGTTTTTAGGGACTGGAAAGTAGCCACCATAGAAGAGTTGATCTGTTGTAACAAGAGCTAGTACCCCTACCACAATAGGGGGAAGAGATAGAAGTCTGCGTGGTGGGAGGTGGGCCTTGTGGTGGAGGAGTGTTATAAGTACTACTGGTATGTGAGGTCCAAGCAGGGTTCGAGGTATTGCAGTTCTGGAAACACGGAGGCAATTAAAGGATAAGCTGCCATGTGGTGATACAGCACAAGGTGCCATTGTAGACCAAACATGATGGTAGTTCAGGTGTCCAATGCTGGGAACCTGGCATCAGCAGAAAAAGGGTCAGTATAAGGAGCCATATAGGCCCGACATGATGGTACCTCAAAAGGAGCTACTCAATTAGCCCAGGGGCCAGTGGGGTTGCTGGATTAATGCAGCCATTAGTAGCTTTCTGATACAGGTCGACCTGAATTTGATAGCATTAAAAATATTTAGTGGTGAAGGCACAGCCAAGGAGAGCCTAACGCTTTAGTAAGGCAAGGCCCTGAGAGTTGGATCCGAGGGCTGGACAGAGAAGAGGGGATCCATGAGCTAAGTCTCTATTGGTGGGGCACTGTGCCAGGGGAAGTGGACTAATATTTTGGCAGGAGCTACTGTATTTAATAATCAGCGGAGGTGGGGGGGTGGTCGAAAAAGTTGCAGCAGTTGCCATACCTTGTAGGGCCTTGGGTCCGTGTCTGCGGTCTCGAGCATCGGCTAGAGGGGCGCCGACTGCCCAGTAGCCGAGAATCCCACAGCTTAGGAGATTAGGAGCTGGGAGCCTGGGCGACAGTTCCTCGGCTGAGGGAGAGAAGGAGAGTGAGGGTTAATAAAGGGGATTCACATAAAGGGTTAGACAGAAAAGCAGGGAGTCCAAAATTTGCAGAACAAAAGGACGTGTATCACTTTGGCACCCAAAAGTGTCTAGGGCCAGTGCACGTATCAAGTCCTTTCAATTACAGACTGGGTTAACACTTCGGCTTTTAACATTTGTCCCAACATAAACATTTTTAGGGTTAAAATCAAAGAGCAGAAGCCGGCTTCCACCAGGGACCAATTAGAGTGTGGTCTGAGAGGGCGCTCACAATCTGGTTGGTTGCGGCAGTTGCCGTACCTTGTAGGACCTTGGGTCTGTGTCTGCAGGCTTGAGCGT
Source organism: Neoceratodus forsteri (assembly GCA_016271365.2). Classification (NCBI taxonomy): domain Eukaryota; kingdom Metazoa; phylum Chordata; order Ceratodontiformes; family Ceratodontidae; genus Neoceratodus; species Neoceratodus forsteri. The sequence goes on from CM028130.1 coordinate 321,390,799, forward strand.
CAGCTAGAGGGGTGCCGGCCACCCGTAGCTGGGAATCCTCATGCTTGGGAGCTGGGAGCCTGGGTGGCAGTTCCTCAGCTGAGGGAGAAGGAAAGTGAGGATTAATAAAGGGCATTCATACAAAGGTCAGACAGAACAGCTGAGTCCAAAATTTGCAGAACAAAAGGACGTGTATGGTACCAGCAATGCCAAAGAAGTAGTGAGGAGTAGTAGGAGTGGTTGCACCCTCATGGTAGTTTGTTTGGTGTTGCTGGCCTGCTTAACTGCTAGCTGGTTTGTAGTTGGAAAGGATATAGTCAATTAGGGTGAGGTCCCTAACAATAGGGCAGGTAGGCAGTAATGAGAGGATTAGATGGAGTAGCTGGAGAAAAGGTTGAGAGCAACATGTAGATCCTGTGGGTGGGACTGCTTTAAAAAGAGGCGGAGAAAGTGGGTCAAGTCAGGTATTGAAGACAGGAGGCCAATAGCATGAAAATGTGCAGCAGAGGGTGACCAATCTGCTGCTAGGCTGAGGAAGGGTGGAGTCAGGGTCTCATTTAATACTGTGAGGAGGGTGGGGCGTGAAAAATCTAGTCCAGAACAACAAAGCAGAGAAAGAGATTTCCTGAGATCAGGAAGCCAGGCGTTGGAAAATCAGCCAAGGAGTAAAGATGCCAATCAGTGCCTGGTTCCTCCACTGGGCATCCGGTCAAAACAGTGGCATTCAAAACCACGAGTTTCAGAGGTCCGGTGTGTACTTGAATCTGTCTGGGGGTCAGTCGGGTGGTCTGTTAGCTGTGGCCTGCTTGGAGAGAGCCAAGGCCACAGGAGCAGCTTGGGAAGCCCTCAGATGGGCTGTCTGTGGAACAAGGAGGGAAACACAGAGGATTAAATACAGCTAGAGTACAATAGCAAGCTCAATGGGGGGCAGGCAATGGGGAAAGACAAAGCATGAGGTAAAGAGGTGGTAAATGCAGGGCAATTATTTGGAGCTAGAAGAGGAGTTAATGGGGGGGGTCTGTGCTTTGGCACCGGGACATCTGAGGAGGACAGCAGAAGCGGGGGTGTAAGGAAAGGGTTTGTAGGTTAGGCAGAGAAAAATGTTTCATGGAATTTCAGGTCACATGGGCTCTAGATTGTTCTGCACAGCCTCAGTTTGGGGTAGTATGTAGTGAAGCTATAGGAGACAGTCTGCTCTGAGAGCTCACTGTGATTCAGACCTTCTAAAAGCTGTTAAAAAGCCTTTTGAGTCATTTATTTTGCTGAAACTTAGTTCATCGATTACAGAAAACCCTCCTGTGCTCATATCATTGAGCATTTATTGTTTGTGTATGGATTTTGAATGTTAATATACAACATTCAGTCTGTGACTGAGAGACAGTGGAAGTGTGCTTTGGGGAGGGGCATATCTGTGTGTCAGGTAGATTAACTTGGAGAAAAGACAGTTCTTTCTATTTTGGTGATATTTTCTTGTAAAACTATGTTAATGTACACACAGAAAAATTTTCAATAATTCTTTAAATTTTTTGCTGATTATTGTGGTGCAGCAGTGCATAATTTTGGTTTGTTTAAAATAAGTGGTTATATTACCAAAGTTTCAATTTGCTATGCATTACTTAGTGTGTGTATGAGTAAGTGTGATGTGTGTCATCAAATCAGACAACTTTTATTGTGTCACATAGTAATTTCAGCAATGTGAACCTGCTATCCACTGCAGCTATGTGATTTTTGTACTTCTTTGTGGTATCTTTACTGGTACTAGTACTAGTGACTGTTACTGCAGTACACTGCCCCACCCCCCGTGGCCTGCCCCAACCAACAAAGGTATTCTTTTCCAGATTTGAATTTCTGATGGTGTTGTGCCTTTGCGTCTGCATCTCTTCAGTGCACAGCTCAATCTTAATCTGTGCATTTCCATCTCTTTAGGGCCCAATCTCCATCTGTAACTTAAATCACAGTTGTTTATGTGGCTTCCCTTCAGAGTACTGGACTGGTGTGATGCATATCTCTGCATGAACATTGTACTCATTAATATGCGTTTTTAAGTCAGGGCCATCATCACAAATCACTCATGATACAAATTACATTCTTCATCATCAGGGTCACAAATGCAGTCACAGATTATGATTCACGATAACATCATGAATCACAAAATTAATTTTTGTTACTATTTACTTGGATGTATTGTAATCCTGTTTTGTAGTATCTTTCCAGGCTTCACCACTCCACCACTGTGCTCATTAATAGGAGTTTTTAAATTGGGGAGTTTTGTGCTACAGCTCATCGGGAAGTATAGCCATAGACATTCACGTTCCCATACAGTTTCATATTGGTTATCTCACACCGAATCATGTTCTTCATCATCATGGTTACAAATGCAGTCAAAATTATGATTCATGAATCACGATCACATCACGAATCACAAAATTAATTTTTTACTAGTTACTTTCATGTATTTTAAGCCTGTTTTGTAAGTACCTCTCCTGGCTTTACCACCCCACCATTGTACTCTTTAATACGTGTTTTTAAGTTGGGGAGTTTTGTGCTGCAGCTCATCGGGAAGTACAGCCATAGTAGTGATTCATGGGATTGCAGGTCACATAGGCTTCAGATTGTTCTGCACAGCCTCAGTTTTGGCCTGGGTAGTGTATGTGTGTAGTGGTAGCTGGAGACAGTTTGCTGTTAGAGCTCTGTGTTTCAAAACCTCTAAAAGCTGTTAAAAAAAGCCTTTTTGAGTCTTTTCTTTTTGCTCAAAACTTAGTACATCAATTGTAGGAAGCCCTCCTGTGCCGATATCATAGAATGTTTATTGTTTGTGTGTGGATTTTGAATGTTAATTTAGAACATTCAGTCTGTGTACTGTGAAGTGTGCTTTGGGGGAGAGGCGTATCTTATCTGTGGTGTACATTGATTAACTGGGAGAAAAGAGAAATCTTTCTGTTTTTTGTATGACTGTGTTAATGTACACAGTAATATTTTCAGTAATTCTTGACTTTTTGCTGATTGTTGTGGTGCAGCACTGTATAATTTTTCTGTTTAAAACATTGGTTATATTACTAAAGGTTATTTGCTATGCATTACTTGTAGTATGTGTGTGAGTGTGAGTGTGTGTGCGATGCATGCAATTAAATCAGACACCTTTTATTGTGCCATAGAGTAATTGCAGCAGTGTGAACCTGCTATCCACTGCACCTGCATGAATTTTTTGTACTGCTTTGTAGTATCTTTACTGGTAATGGATTGTTACTGCCATGCACTAATTCCCCAACTGGAAATTGGTATTCCTTTCCAGATTTAGATGTGTGACTTGGCTGTGAGCACTGATTAGGTGGTGTTGTGCCTTTTTGTATGCATCTTTTGAGTGTGCAGCACAATCTTAATCTGTCTGTGCATTTGCAGTGCACCATTAATTATGGGAAACTGCATTTCTTGTTACGCTTTCATTTTACTTTGTCAGCACTGGTGAATTTTCTGGACACAAGATAGTAGCATTTTGGGGTTGCACATTAATTCTGGTGACTCTGTGTATGACCACTGCACACATGACAGAGTGTGCCATTAATTCTGGGAGACTTTGTATTTCTTCTTATGCTCTCATTTCACTTTGTCAGCACTGTGGATTTTTCTGGACACAAGACAGTAGCACTTTGGGGATGCACATTAATTCTGGTGACTGTGTGTGTGTGGGATGCTGCCAGTACTGTTGCCATTCTGCCTTACTTTGGGTTAAGGTGGAATGACAACGAGAAGTAATAATCACAAGGTGAAGTGAGGCTTTCCTATGGGGCACTCTGTGTAGTGAGGTGCCAATGTTAAGTGCCCACTTTGTGGGCACTTCGCAGGCAGAATTTAAATTCACTGCATCTCTAGCAGTAGATTGGTTGAAGAGTTGTTTTTGTTGTAGTAAACCATCGAGATCCCTCTGGTTTTTCCTGGGTCTGGAGGGGTCTGGAGGGAGCCAGTATTCTGTCCTTGATAATTCCTCTGGAAAGAAGGTCTTCGCTCACTTCCCTGGCCGAGGAGTAAGTCACAGGTTGAATGGTCAGTAGGATGACTAATTTGGCCAGATAGGTGTGCAGAATTTAATCTACTGTGCCAAGAGGAGAGGAAAGAGAGGACATACTCCTGTGTTATCTAATATTAATCTATGGGTGCCCAATATTATTCTTTCCTTTTGCCAGGTTTTTTCAAGAGTTGTTTTTTTTATTTGGAAACTTTGACATTTGATCAGAAATTATCTGGGACTGGCATCAGTGCAGGTCAGCTTCGGCCCTACATCATGGTGTGCTCTCTTTATAACTAGCTGGTATTCAAGCTCCAGCTTCCTCATCCTCAGGCAGGCCATATATCTGAATGTTTTTGTGGCTGCTTCTGTTCTCTGCATCCTCTTGCCTGGTGGCCATGTGCAGCTGCTCAATAAGTAAAGTTTTAACTGTGCCTTCTAGTATTTTGATAAGCTGAGTGTTTGAGGAGATTTGTTGATCCACTTCTGCCATGCGGTTCTGTAGGGACCCTATGTCTGATTGCAGCTTGTGGATTGAGTCGCGCATCTCACCCCTGAACTCGGCAATTGCTTTTAAAATTGATTCCTCTGTTTGAGCATCCAAGCCCTTTTTTTGCCCTGTTTATTGTTGGTCATTGGTTTCCTAACAGTTCAGTCCTGATGGGTATTGTTGGTGGATTCGGTGTCGGAAGGCACCCACTCCTTCTCGGTCTCCAGGTCAGAGAAGCTGGAATCTGTTTCTGAGGTATGTTGACATTTACCTTTACCTCAAGGGAGGGAGAGAGAGAGAGAGAGAGATTGTCTGATGGTCTTCCGGAGTGTTTAGTGATCACTAGATTGTTAGTTTTAGCCTTGAAAATGATGCAGGAGTCTTCTTTTGTCGGCCTTCGAGGAGGTTGTGGAGTCAAAATCAGTGGTGGAATTCAAGCATGCATGGGATAGTCATAAGGCAATTCTGGGGGGTGGGGGCAGGAATAAGTAGGCTGCTGGTTAACTAGGATCTGCAGCTTATCCAGTAGGTAGGGAAATGGGCAGACTGGGTGGGCTAAGCGGTCCTTTTCTGCCGTCAAATTCTATGTTTCTATGTTTCTATGTTTCTATGTTTCTATGTTGGCTTCATTTATACAGTAGTCGATGTTAATGTAGACTGCAAAAAGTAAGGCCCTAACATAGAACCTTTGAGGTATCTCTTTGCAGAGTTTTTAGGGGACAGGCCTCCTTGGTTTTTAACTTGTTGAAGGCACCCTGTAAGATAGTCAGTAAACCAATGCAGAGAGGATGGGTCCACACTATGGTTTGAAGGGGAGAGGAGCAGATTATGGCGGCGGTGTCAAAGCCTTGCATAGATCAGGAAAACAGCACAAATAAAGTTTTTGCTCTTAAGATTACACTGCGATGGTTAGTAACTTTTTGTGAGGCTAAGATAGTTGCTATGTTTAGCTCTGAATCCAGACTGCATAGGATTTAGCAGTTCCCTAGACTCAAGGTGGAGTCCTCAGCTGTGCATTTACAATTTTCTAGGAGCTTGGACAGGACTCGAAGGAGAGAAATTGGCCTGTAGTGTTGAGATTGCCAGGGTCACTTGATTTGAACAGTGGTATGACATGTGCTGTCTTCCATAGGTGGTAAAGGTGCCCTGAGACAGGGATAAGTTAAAGGTGGGTGTGGTGTTGCTAGTACATGGTAGGCAATTTTTAGGAAGTAAGGTCAAGTGTTGGCCTCAGCACTTTTCTAGTATCCAACCTCTTTCAGTGTGGCAGGTTGAAGCGAGAACGGTGAAGCTATCAGAGTTTCAGGCATTTGGCTGGCAGTCTGGGGAGCGAAGTATGTTTGCAGGAGTTATCAAATGCCATGCCTGCAGTAGCAAAGTGGTTATTGAATGCGTCAAGTATATCCATCTTTCGGGTTATAGTCAAGTTGCCAGAGGTAATCTTGGTCGGGAGTGAATTTCCTGGGGTGGCCTAGCAGATCATTGATTGTGTTCCAGAGCTTGATTGGACTCTTTGTGGCAGAGTCGGAGTCTGGATTTGAAGAAGGTGGTATCTCGATTCTCTGATTGTTTTGGTACATAAATTTCGAGTCTCCCAACTGGTTCCAATCCTCTGCAGTGTTCAGTCTGCATGCTTTTTCCAGAGCTTATCTCTTTCTAGAAGCAAGGACTTGATCTGAGGGTGAACCATTTACAGGTTTTGGTCCTAGTTCGAACTTTAATCAGGGGAGCATACTTATTAAGGGCCCTTGATAGAAAGTTGTAGAAGATATTGTAATCTGACGTAATCATTTTGGCCAGGTAGAAATCTTACCAATGAGGGGAGTACTTAAGCTCATTTAGGTAGGCATGTTCATTGAAGTTGTGCCTGGATCTCTTCATAGAGAACTTGCTGATGGGTGCTGGGTTGTTGGGATCTTACTCCCGCAATAAAACAATGGTCGCTGGCATCTGAGAAAAAGACATCAGCGTGGGAGAAGAGATGAGGTTTCCTCATCATTAGCACATCCAAAAGTGTACTTTTACTGGGGTTCTTCATGTTTGGACGTGTTGGTTCAGTAATAAGTTGCATCAGCCTATGTTCATCACAGAGAAGGATGCAAGGAGGCAGCTGTGTTAGAGAGCCAAAGTTGAGGTCTCCTAAAATAATAGTTTCTGGCAGCCCCTGTCCCAACTTGTCATTTAGATATGACATAAGCTGTAGGCCAGCAGACGGTGGTCTATAGCATCCTATTATGTAGAGTGCAGTAGTCTGTGTAATTTCCACTTTGAGAATTAGGTATTCGAATTCACTGGCGACAGATGCTGAGGATAAGCAGAAAGCAGAAAATTTGTCTTTAACGTAGATAGCTACCCCTCCTGCTCTGGCATGCCTATCAGCTCTGAACAAGGCATAGTTGGGTATGTTTACTTCTTTATCAGTTGTGCTAGGTCTAAGCCAAGTTTCAGAAATCACAAGTATGTCAGGAGAGGTATGATTTACCCAGGTTTGTATTAAGCTATCTTTTAAGGGAGGCTACATACGTTAATATGCAAGAAGCTTATTCCTTTAAATTTGCTAGTTCTGCTGGCAAAGCAATAGCTTCTGGGGGCCAGGTTGAGTTCTACGCTGCCTGAACATAGCAGGAGGATAAGTAGGATTTTTCTACACGCTAATTATAAGTTTGTATTTCCTGCCTTTCTCCCATCTAGCAGATCTGATGTTTTTAGGGACTGGAAAGTAGCCACCATAGAAGAGTTGATCTGTTGTAACAAGAGCTAGTACCCCTACCACAATAGGCGGGGAAGAGATAGAAGTCTGCGTGGTGGGAGGTGGGCCTTGTGGTGGAGGAGTGTTATAAGTACTACTGGTATGTGAGGTCCAAGCGCAGGGTTCGAGGTATTGGTACTTGGAAACACGGAGGCAATTAAAGGATAAGTTGCCATGTGGTATACAGCACAAGGTGCCATTGTAGACCAAACATGATGGTAGTTCAGGTGTCCAATGCTGGGAACCTGGTATCAGCAGAAAAAGGGTCAGTATAAGACATAGGGCCCATATGATGGTACCTCAAAAAAGGAGCTAATTAATTAGGCCCAGGGCTCAGTGGGGTTGCTGGATTAATGCAGCTATTAGTAGCTTTCTGATACAGGCCTAATCTGAATTTGATAGCATTTAAAAATATTTAGTGGTGAAGGCACAGCCAAGGAGAGCCTATGCGTTTTAGTAAGGCAAGGCCCTGAGAGTTGGATCCCGTAGGCTGGACAGAGAAGAGGGGGATCATGAGCTAAGTCTCTATTGGTGGGGCACTGTGCCAGGGAAGTGGACTAATATTTTGGCAGGAGCTACTGTATTTAATAATCAGCGGAGGTGGGGGGGTGGTCGAAAAAGTTGCAGCAGTTGCCATACCTTGTAGGGCCTTGGGTCCGTGTCTGCGGTCTCGAGCACTGCCAGAGGGCGCCACTGCCCAGTAGCCGGGAATCTCACAGCTTAGGAGATTAGGTGCTGGGAGCCTGGGCGACAGTTCCTCGGCTGAGGGAGAGAAGGAGAGTGAGGGTTAATAAAGGGGATTCACATAAAGGGTTAGACAGAAAAGCAGGGAGTCCAAAATTTGCAGAACAAAAGGACGTGTATCACTTTGGCACCCAAAAGTGTCTAGGGCCAGTGCACGTATCAAGTCCTTTCAATTACAGACTGGGTTAACACTTCGGCTTTTAACATTTGTCCCAACATAAACATTTTTAGGGTTAAATCAAAGAGCAGGAGCAGCTTCCACCAGGGACCAAGTAGAGTGTGGTCTGAGAGGGCGCTCACAATCTGGTTGGTTGCGGCAGTTGCCGTACCTTGTAGGACCTTGCGTCTGTGTCTGCAGGCTTGAGCGTCAGCTAGAGGGGTGCCGGCCACCCGGTAGCTGGGAATCCTGCGGCTTGGGAGCTGGGAGCCTGGGTGGCAGTTCCTCAGCTGAGGGAGAGAAGGAAAGTGAGGATTAATAAAGGGCATTCATACAAAGGGTCAGACAGAACAGCGGGGAGTCCAAAATTTGCAGAACAAAAGGACGTGTATGGTACCAGCAATGCCAAAAGAGGTAGTGAGGAGTAGTAGTAGGTGGTTGCACCCCATGGTAGTTTGTTTGGTGTTGCTGGCCTGCTTAACTGCTAGCTGGTTTGTAGTTGGAAAGGTATATAGTCGAATTAGGGTGAGGTCCCTAACAATAGGGCAGGTAGAGCAGTAATTGAGAGGAGTTAGATGGAGTAGCTGGAGAAAAGGTTGAGAGCAAATATGTGATCCTGTGGGTGGGACTGCTTTAAAAAGAGGCAGTGAGAAAGTGGGTCAAGTCAGGTATTGAAGACAGGGAGGCCAATAGCATGAAAATGTGCAGCAGAGGAGTGACCAATCTGCTGCTAGGCTGAGGAAGGGGTGGAGTAAGGGTCTATTTAATACTGTGAGGAGGGTGGGGGGTGCGTGAAAAAATTCAGTCCAGAACAAAGCAGAGAAAGAGATTTCCCTGAGATCAGGAAGCGCCAGGCGTTGGAAAATCAGCCAAGGAGTAAAGATGCCAATCAGTGCCTGGTTCCTCCACTGGGCATCCGGTCAAAACAGTGGCATTCAAACCATGGAGTTTCAGAGGTCCGGTGTGTACTTGAATCTGTCTGGGGTCTGGCTGGTGGTCTGTTAGCTGTGGCCTGCTTGGAGAGAGCCAAGGCCACAGGAGCAGCTTGGGAAGCCCTCAGATGGGCTGTCTGTGGAACAAGGAGGGAAACACAGAGGATTAAATACAGCTAGAGTACAATAGCAAGCTCAATGGGGGGCAGGCAATGGGGAAAGACAAAGCATGAGGTAAAGAGGTGGTAAATGCAGGGCAATTATTTGGAGCTAGAAGAGGTAATGGGGGGCTGTGCTTTGGCACCGGACATCTGAGGAGGACAGCAGAAGCGGGGGGTAAGGAAAGGGTTTGTAGGTTAGGCAGAGAAAAATGTTTCATGGAATTTCAGGTCACATGGGCTCTAGATTGTTCTGCACAGCCTCAGTTTGGGGTAGTATGTGTAGGAAGCTATAGGAGACAGTCTGCTCTGAGAGCTCACTGTGATTCAGACCTTCTAAAAGCTGTTAAAAAAGCCTTTTTGAGTCATTTATTTTTGCTGAAACTTTAGTTCATCGATTACAGAAAACCCTCCTGTGCTCATATCATTGAGCATTTATTGTTTGTGTATGGATTTTGAATGTTAATATACAACATTCAGTCTGTGTACTGAGAGACAGTGGAAGTGTGCTTTGGGGGAGGGGCATATCTGTAGTGTCGGTAGATTAACTTGGAGAAAAAGACAGTTCTTTCTATTTTGGTGATATTTTTCTTGTAAAACTATGTTAATGTACACACAGAAAAATTTTCAATAATTCTTTAAATTTTTTTGCTGATTATTGTGGTGCAGCAGTGCATAATTTTAGTTTGTTTAAAATGCGTGGTTATATTACCAAAGTTTTCAATTTGCTATGCATTACTTAGTGTGTGTATGAGTAAGTGTGATGTGTGTCATCAAATCAGACAACTTTTATTGTGTCACATAGTAATTTCAGCAATGTGAACCTGCTATCCACTGCAGCTATGTGATTTTTGTACTTCTTTGTGGTATCTTTACTGGTACTAGTACTAGTGACTGTTACTGCAGTACACTGCCCCACCCCCCGTGGCCTGCCCCAACCAACAAAGGTATTCTTTTCCAGATTTGAATTTCTGATGGTGTTGTGCCTTTGCGTCTGCATCTCTTCAGTGCACAGCTCAATCTTAATCTGTGCATTTCCATCTCTTTAGGCCCAATCTCCATCTGTAACTTAAATCACAGTTGTTTATGTGGCTTCCCTTCAGAGTACTGGACTGGTGTGATGCATATCTCTGCATGAACATTGTACTCATTAATATGCGTTTTTAAGTCAGGGCCATCATCACAAATCACTCATGATACAAATTACATTCTTCATCATCAGGGTCACAAATGCAGTCACAGATTATGATTCACGATAACATCATGAATCACAAAATTAATTTTTGTTACTATTTACTTGGATGTATTGTAATCCTGTTTTGTAGTATCTTTCCAGGCTTCACCACTCCACCACTGTGCTCATTAATAGGAGTTTTTTAAATTGGGGAGTTTTGTGCTACAGCTCATCGGGGAAGTATAGCCATAGACATTCACGTTCCCATACAGTTTCATATTGGTTATCTCACACCGAATCATGTTCTTCATCATCATGGTTACAAATGCAGTCAAAAATTATGATTCATGAATCACGATCACATCACGAATCACAAAATTAATTTTTTTACTAGTTACTTTCATGTATTTTAAGCCTGTTTTGTAGTACCTCTCCTGGCTTTACCCAATCACCACCACTGTACTCATTAATAAGTATTTTTAAATTGGGGAGTGTTATGATACAGGCTCAGCTCATCAGAGAAGTACAGCCATAGGCATCCATGTTCCTTCCTGTACAGCATGTAAGTTACAGTACTGTAAGTTGTGGTCAGCGAAGTGGCCCCAATTCACTCTGCAAAGTGACTCATGGAGTAACGTGGAATCTGCTGAGTACTCTGCAATGTGAAGTGGAGTACTTTGCTTCATAATGAGGAACGTGAAGTCCAGTGAAACCAATGCCTTTGCATTATTCCACCTTCCTCAAATCACTTCTCCACCAATTTTAAGGTGAAGTACATTGTAATCAATGTAATTCGCCTCACTTCGCCTTGTAATTGAGCTCCAAATGAAATTCTGCAGTGATTCATGAGATTGCAGGTCACATAGGCTTCAGATTGTTCTGCACAGCCTCAGTTTTGGCCTGGGTAGTGTATGTGTGTAGTGGTAGCTGGAGACAGTTTGCTGTTAGAGCTCTGTGTTTCAAAACCTCTAAAAGCTGTTAAAAAAAGCCTTTTTGAGTCTTTTCTTTTTGCTCAAAACTTAGTACATCAATTGTAGGAAGCCCTCCTGTGCCGATATCATAGAATGTTTATTGTTTGTGTGTGGATTTTGAATGTTAATTTAGAACATTCAGTCTGTGTACTGTGAAGTGTGCTTTGGGGGAGAGGCGTATCTTATCTGTGGTGTACATTGATTAACTGGGAGAAAAAGACAGTCTTTCTGTTTTTTTTTGTATGACTGTGTTAATGTACACAGTAATATTTTCAGTAATTCTTGACTTTTTTGCTGATTGTTGTGGTGCAGCACTGTATAATTTTTCTGTTTAAAACATTGGTTATATTACTAAAGGTTATTTGCTATGCATTACTTGTAGTATGTGTGTGAGTGTGAGTGTGTGTGCGATGCATGCAATTAAATCAGACACCTTATTGTGCCATAGAGTAATTGCAGCAGTGTGAACCTGCTATCCACTGCACCTGCATGAATTTTTTGTACTGCTTTGTAGTATCTTTACTGGTAATGGATTGTTACTGCCATGCACTAATTCCCCAACTGGAAATTGGTATTCCTTTCCAGATTTAGATGTGTGACTTGGCTGTGAGCACTGATTAGGTGGTGTTGTGCCTTTTTGTATGCATCTTTTGAGTGTGCAGCACAATCTTAATCTGTCTGTGCATTTGCAGTGCACCATTAATTATGGGAAACTGCATTTCTTGTTACGCTTTCATTTTACTTTGTCAGCACTGGTGAATTTTCTGGACACAAGATAGTAGCATTTTGGGGTTGCACATTAATTCTGGTGACTCTGTGTATGACCACTGCACACATGACAGAGTGTGCCATTAATTCTGGGAGACTTTGCATTTCTTCTTATGCTCTCATTTCACTTTGTCAGCACTGTGGATTTTTCTGGACACAAGACAGTAGCACTTTGGGGATGCACATTAATTCTGGTGACTGTGTGTGTGTGGGATGCTGCCAGTACTGTTGCCATTCTGCCTTACTTTGGGTTAAGGTGGAATGACAACGAGAAGTAATAATCACAAGGTGAAGTGAGGCTTTCCTATGGGGCACTCTGTGTAGTGAGGTGCCAATGTTAAGTGCCCACTTTGTGGGCACTTCGCAGGCAGAATTTAAATTCACTGCATCTCTAGCAGTAGATTGGTTGAAGAGTTGTTTTTGTTGTAGTAAACCATCGAGATCCCTCTGGTTTTTCCTGGGTCTGAAGGGGTCTGGAGGGAGCCAGTATTCTGTCCTTGATAATTCCTCTGGAAAGAAGGTCTTCGCTCACTTCCCTGGCCGAGGAGTAAGTCACAGGTTGAATGGTCAGTAGGATGACTAATTTGGCCAGATAGGGTGTGCAGAATTTAATCTACTGTGCCAAGAGGAGAGGAAAGAGGGGAGCATACTCCCTGTGTTATCTAATATTAATCTATGGGTGCCCAATATTATTCTTTCCTTTTGCCAGGTTTTTTTTCAAGAGTTGTTTTTTTTTTATTTGGAAACTTTGACATTTGATCAGAAATTATCTGGGACTGGCATCAGTGCAGGTCAGCTTCGGCCCTACATCATGGTGTGCTCTCTTTATAACTAGCTGGTATTCAAGCTCCAGCTTCCTCATCCTCAGGCAGGCCATATATCTGAATGTTTTGTGGCTGCTTCTGTTCTCTGCATCCTCTTGCCTGGTGGCACATGCAGCTGCTCAATAAGTAAAGTTTAACTGTGCCTTCTAGTATTTTGATAAGCTGAGTGTTTGAGGAGATTTGTTGATCCACTTCTGCCATGTGTTCTGTAGGGACCCTATGTCTGATTGCAGCTTGTGGATTGAGTCGCGATCTCACCCTGAACTCGCAATTGCTTTTAAAATTGATTCCTCTGTTTGAGCATCCAAGCCCTTTTTTTGCCCTGTTTATTGTTGGTCATTGGTTTCCTAACAGTTCAGTCCTGATGGGTATTGTTGGTGGATTCGGTGTCGGAAGGCACCCACTCCTTCTCGGTCTCCAGGTCAGAGAGAAGCTGGAATCTGTTTCTGAGGTATGTTGACATTTACCTTTACCTCAAGGGAGGGAGAGAGAGAGAGAGAGATTGTCTGATGGTCTTCCGGAGTGTTTAGTGATCACTAGATTGTTAGTTTTAGCCTTGAAAATGATGCAGGAGTCTTCTTTTGTGCTGGTATTTCAAGAAAGTGAGATACAGTATAGTGCATGTTTAGCCCACCATGCTGGAACTGGAAGTCTTCTTCTTTCCCCTGTATTCAAACTTCTCCAGAACTGTGAACAGTAGTTTCTCGTCTTATGTAAGTTTTATAAAGAGGCATTTTGATATCCATTTCTGCCCATTTTTTCATTACTTCTATGTCATCCAGATCTTCTGCAGCTATCACAGCTTGTGATTTATCCATTTTATTGTCTGTCATGCATTTGTGCACATGACCTTATGTTATTTTTCCTGCCATCATTCTCATTTACTTCATTGAATACTGGCTCACGACTACTGACACAATGAGCTAGACATGCTTCCCTTCAGTTCCTATGGCCTGTGTGAGATAGTGGGAGCCAACAGAACAGAGAGAGAGAGTGTGTGTGTGTGTGTGTGTGTGTGTGTGTGTTTCTGCTTCCTAGATTTTTCACTGCTCTCCTTTACTTAATTTAAAATCTTGCTAGACATCCTAATCATCCTACTTCTGCCCAGAAGCACTGGTCCCAGTTGTATTTTGTTTTGCAGGAAACTCAGAAATATCTTTAAATTGTTTGCATTGCTTCTTGTATTACAACAATAAGGATGAGTCAATGCCAAAGATCCATTCAGTGAACATGTCAAAATCTGGCATTTTGGACACCGATGAAGTAGGGCCAAGGAACTCCATTTCGCTCTGCACGTTATAATGATGCAACATTGTTACAGGGGAGCACACACTTAACATGTTCTAGTTGTTGGCAAGCCACACAACCTGCAGAAGCCAGTCAGTGGTGCTTCAGTGTCATTTCCAGCTCTCATAGGGTAAGGGACTACCTACTGAAAAGAGCTCCTTTTTTGTAAAAAAAAAAAGAGTGACTTTTGTACCAAAGACTTGAAGATATCAGAGAAGTGTGCATTATCATTCCAGTTAGATAGTTTACTACATTAAACTGTAGTTGCTGGTGCACACGTTAATGAAATCATGCTGCAGAGAAGAGGAGAGAGTGTGCAGTGTGATTCTGCATTGGCAGCTGCAAGCCCTGCAGTGGGAGCAGGGTAGAGGGAATTTAGTAGACTAGGAAATGTGCAGACTAAGGAGTTTTGAAATATTTTTATTTGACACATTTGGTTTGAGGAGTGCTGGGGGTGTAGAGGGCACCAAAATCCATATTTTTTGCCCCCTACAGCAGGAGTAGGGTAAAGTGAATTTATTAAACAAGGAACAGTGCAGTGGAGACTTTGAAGGATTTATTTGACAAATAATTTGAATGCTGTCAATGTGCAGTACCAAAATCCATCTTCATTTTTTTTTTGTTGCCTGTGGGTGAAAACTAAGTGTGGTAGGCTGCTGCAGGTCTTACAGTGAGACTGACATGAAAGGTGTCAGTTGACAACTTGCTGCATATCTGTGGGCATCTGTCATTTTGTTGCATAGAAACCATGAAGAAAAGACTTGAGGAAAAAGGGATACTATGGGAGAAAAGGAACAGGCAAAGTCTTCACCATGCTAGTTCCACCAGTTACCACTTCTGCAAGAGGTGGTGGAGAAGGAATCAGGACTGGGACACACAGACATAGTGGTGGGTCAGTGCCTATGCCTGACAGAAGGACTAAGAATGGGTATGTGATAGTCCATCCAAATAAAACCAAGGTTCATTAGTCTAAAGAAATCAACTGCATCCATGCATACTGCAACCAGCAGCTTTCCAAGTCAGCCTCAGTCATTCAGTGCATCTCATGATGAAATCACCCTGAGCAAACTTGAAGCACTCGGGTATCCCACTGTTCCTCCTTGAGTACTTTGAAGTCACCCCCAAGAAGTTAAGAAATCCATCCAAGTCTGTAAAGGCAAGCTCTGCCTTTGTTCATCATGTACAAACAACACAACACTGTAAATTCTAGTGGCATTTGCACCAGTATAGCCTATCTCCTATCATGGCCTTTCCCTTGGTGAGTCTACTTGAATGACACACATGCCATTATTTGAGATCTTGTACAGCACCCCAACACAGCCAAGGTAGTGGTGCTCGCTGGTGGCTATAATGAGAATAACAATGATGATGATGGTGGTGGTGGTGGTGGAGGAGATGGCACTGACACAACTGGTCATCTTAGTCATCTGAACAGCAGAAAGCAGGATGCTGTACTCATTAAGGAAGTGCCAGAGATGTTTCTGACACAAATTGAAGACTGATTTAAAAGCATTAGATTAGGCAAACAATTTGGCATGGTAGCACTGCTGGATTCTACATATAAAGATATGTGTTTACCCTCTGGACACATGGACTATATAAAGCAGACATTGTTGCATACACTTTAAATAGAGCAGCACAGATAATATGATACAGTACCAAGAATTAACCTCTTCTTCCTGGTACGGCTTTTTCTCCCTGGTTGACTTTGCATGCTTCCAGTGTCAGGTGTCAGTATGAAGACATTAGAAGACAGCTTGGACACTGATAATTCAGAAACCACAGTGGACATTTCAGAGCTTTTTGTTACTGTTATCACTACATAGACATTTTTTAGGAAGGTTTGGTGCAATGTTGCAGAATTGTTCACAACAGAATAAGTAGATTTGCTGGCAAAATTATAACTCAGCATAGCACTAGACCCAACTACAGTTTGTGTTATGAAACACCAATTACCGAGACTTAGATGTGGAGGTAGGATAGAAATATATATTTGAAAATATCCATATGATATTAAAAGAATTCTTAAGTACTACGCATCTGACATTTGAAGTTTCCATAGCAAAGTATACTTTTTTGAAAATTTTGTGAAAATGATAACAATCTAGATAGCAGTTATCAAATTAAGGATGCAAATGATAAACCTTAGCTAGATTTGATCCTTTTGGTATGTTTTTATATATCTTGAAAATAATATGGAAGAGATACTGTAGCTAATGTACTGTATAAAAAAATAAACTATTCTACAGTACATTCCAGTTTCCCAAATGTCCATATGGTTTTCCATGCAAATGTGCAACATATTCAATTGAGCATTATTTCTTACCCTTAAAAGACATTGTCCTTATGTTTCCTTGACTTACATATTTAAGGCTGTTCTTGGTTGACTGCCAGATTCTGAGCCTGCAAAGGGGACCAGCCACGGCTTTATATGCTAAGCAGATCCAGAAAAAATTGGCTTTAATACAGGTATGCCATCTTATGACTTCCACATTGAAATACATTAGCAATGTTGCAATTAACATTTGTTTTCAGAGTGCTTCATTAACATATATTTGAACCATATAGGAACTAAGGAGTCAATAAATCAGGGTATTAATATTTTTATTCATTAATAATTACACATGTAGAACTTGGTAGACAAAGTAGGTTATTTGAGGCCTTTTATAGGACCAACAAGTAATTTTTAGTACCCAAATTCTCAGGCCTACACTGTGCCCTTCTTTAAGTGTTGGTCAGGTGACTTTGAAGGCAAAATCCTTCCAGAGAAGTTGCATTTAATTGCAAGTGAATTGCATAATTTATCACTGAAATATATTTTACATATGTCATTACGACCCATTTAATTATATATAATACATTATGAAATACAGTAGAAGCACATTTCAATGGAATATCATAAACTTGTAATGTGACCAAGAAAGTCCCTATGGTGGCTTAAAAGCTTGGGAACTGAAAGTAACTCTCTGGTCCAAAAAAGAGGCATTGAATTATCTACTTTGTTTGTTTCTAGAAATTGTAATATGAAGACATTTCTGTGCAGCATGTATGACAAGGCAGTTACCATCTAAGTTCCTTCTGACCCTAGAAGTATGGAAAGCATTGCATAAGTAATATTATTGGCAAACATCTCCATCCCCACTAAACACTTTAGGTGATATTTCCCCATAACTGTTATTCAGATTTTCTCTTAAAATATTACAACAATTGCTCTTTTTTGATGGGAGTTGTTGAATTGTAACTTACCCATATTCTTCAATGGTAACGGGAAATAGCAAATTATAATACACTCAATTGGAGGGAGAAGGATTGAGCATCCAGAGAACTGCTCTCCTTCTTCAGGGAGAGGGGGGCTAAGTGTCTGGCACACTCTGGAAACTGGTAGAGGCTGGGAGTTCCACAGCAGCCAGTGACATCGTGTATAGGGGAGGGGTGGACACTGGATGTCATTGCATATCCCTATCCCCAGGGCTTTAGCAGTAGAAAAAAGCTGGGCCCCATGTATGATGCTAGCTCTGCTGCCATCCCTGCTGCCCACCAGTGTCTGCCAGGGGGTCCTGCTCCCATGGCCCCAACCTGGGGGATAAGCCGAGTCGTGCCTACTCCAGTGTCCATCAGAAGGGGGTTCCCATCCAGTGGCCCCACTCAGGGGCGGCAAGCCTGAGCATGGGGGGGGAGGTCAGTGGAATGGTGCTGAGCTCTGACCAGGGGAAAAACAAAATAATCATACACTCTATTAACCTCTTGGAATAGGATGTCAAGGTTGGACTCATTTGAAAGTGAGGAAACTTCACTTATGAATCACGGGCCTGATTCTAGAAGGGTGGCACCAGTTGCCACCAAATGCAACTTGCACCACCCACAACTGTGACATTGACCCTGCACCCTATTCTAGAAGGGGCAGGGTCTCCACAGCAAAGTCCTGTGACTTGCGACATGCGGCTAGGTACACTACACATAGGGCTTACCTGGCCAGCATGTCCAACCCACTGCCGCAGGTCACAAATGCACCCCCCTGCCCAGCAAGCCACAATAGCCACCCCGCAGGGTGGCCCACACCACCTGCCCCCCAAGCCTCCAGTATGTGCCTTGCAGGGCTGGGCCACACCAACTGGCCCTGAAACCTCAAATATGAGTCTCACAGGGCTGGGCTACCTGGCGGCCATAGAAACCCCTCATAGATAGATGCCTCAGAGTTTCCCACCCCAGCTCCTGAAACCCCGTTGTGGGTGCCCCACAGGTGGTGCTGTTGTCCCATGCCCCAACTCCTGAGCGCCACAAATGTGGCATCTCAAGTTCTGAATTAGTGGCTCTCACGCCAAATTACCTGAAGAGCCATCCACAGTTCACCTCCTCACCACCATGGCCAGTCACCCACTGAGCCTAGCATGAGCACGCACTGAAAAGATGACACTCAGAAATTAAGTTCTGAGTGCGTCTTTACAGCATGCACTGATACAGAACCCAGTTGGCAGCTGGGCCATAGTGGTGAGAGGTGGGCTGTGCCAGCCTCGGCTGGGGATGGGTGGGGTGTTGGGTGGGCAGTCACGGCTGGGTAGGGGGCCAACAGACTACCAGGGCATATCAGGATGTTTGCCACATTTGAGGCCAGTGACTTGGGGTCGGAGCACGGGTGGGGATGACAGTGCCACCCTGTGGGGCATTCTATAATGGAGGATTTGGGGGTTGGGGTGTGGGCAGCCCTGCAGAGCAAGTATTACACAGAGAGTTGGGAGCAGGGGGTAGGCAGCTCTGGAGGGCACATACTGTATGGGGTGCATAGTAGGGGGATGGGGCAAGATCGTGCCCCCAAGTCTAGAGCTGGTTCTGTGCCGTGCCCATTGGGGCAACAAAGGGCTCAGTCAGAGCATGGGGGGAGGATGTATGTAAGTTACACCAGCTAATTGCAGGTGTAACTTACGATGGTGGTTCTCCTCTGGGGGAGGTTCTTGTAGAATCCTGACATTGGGGTCTTTGTTGCTGCCCTTCTGGAATGGGGCGCAATTGCTGCCATAAACCCCCTAGCACCATGTCACAGCGGGTTTGTGGTGCAACTGCCAGAGTAACTGCTGTTCAGTGCAAGCAGCCTGTGACATGTCACAGGCCACTTTGTAGAATCGCGCAAGTCGCAACTGCTGGCGTAAGTTGCTACCTGCGCCATTCTACTTGGTGCAACTGCTGTTATGCCAGGTGTATGTGTACTAGAATTGGGCTCCATATCTTCAACCATGGCTTTGAAGGCCAAATGGTTCCAGGGAAAGATGCATTTAAATGCAATTCAGCCATTTGTGACTTTCACCTTCAAGTATGTCCCGTATATTATAATTCATCATGTCCTACTTAACTATGTTTAGTGTGTTATGGATAATGTATTTATTCCAGTGGGATATCATAAAATGTAACAAGACTGATTTGAATTTCTAATTGCAAACATGATTACCTGCATCTTCTAAATATTAGTAATCAATTTCCTGAGTTTTCATGATTTTATATTAAAGATTAACCTTGTTTTCAGCTATTTTTGGTCATTAACTACAAGTTTATTTTTTGATATTTCAGGAGCTCAGAGAAGTAAATTTTATTAATATCACAGCATATCAGCTACAGGGCTGTGATCTACCTACTGTGATCTGGACCCAGTGACTACCTGACTGTTAGTGGACTGCTGCATGACACTGGACTTGGCATTTTTGGAATTGTCAGGTGTTCCTTGGAGAGGATGTCTTTCGTTGTGCCTTAAAGAGAGCACTGATCAGACCCTTCCTCAAGAAACCAACTCCGGACCCTCAGGTCCTGGCAAATTGCAAACTGGTCTAACCTCCCATTCATCAGAAAAGAATGCAAGAACTATACAGTAACTTTGGCATCTGAGATTTTTAAATGAGTACCTTTTGTCTTTAAATTATAAATCCTAATATAATACAGCTTGGGTTATTATTCTGTCTACTATTTAAGGTCAGGGAGGAACACTGAATAACAACCCCTAAGGAAGTTCATGTGGAACCAAAGTGTTGGGGAAGCTGGTGTGTGTGTGTTTAAAGCTGTTTCTTTAGCTTGAATACAGTTCAGTATTGCAAGTGTAACTTGTGTGTTTGTGTGTTTCTCCTATGCATAGCCCTTTCTTTGTTTGTGTGCTGTAGTTATAGGGATTCCACTCCCCTTTGGGCTAGCAAGGCTTGAGTCCTATGCACTGACCCATTCAGTTTTTTTCTGACCATGATTTGTCATTTGGGTGTTGGCAGCAAAAATGTCTATATGGCATCTGGTCAAGCACAGGGAGATTAAATGCTTATATGATACCATTTACCATGTTTTTGCTGTTGTGTGTTGAGCCAGTGAAAAGATTTTCCATTTCAGGTTTTGGCTATTGAAATTACAAAAGCAGTAATGTGGGAAGGTCAAGCCAAAATATAATACTGTGATACTGAACAAATTTATTTGGGAAGTACACTGAACTGTGTGAAGCACAGAGAATAGAATTTTAAATTATAGTATTGCCAATAAGTGAACTTTTTTTTAACATCAAGGAGCTTTTCACCAAACCTGAAAAGCTCTGTTTTACTGAATTAAATCTCTTGTAAAACAAGCAATCATTGAACACATATTTGGATAAAGGATGGGTTCCAAGAGGACTTTAAAAGGAAAAGATATTATCTTGTGGTGTTCAGGATTTTAAGTGCTGGAATGTGTGAGAAACAGATTTAGGCATATGATCTGCATGTATTCTAGAACTTGATGATGAAAGGGAAACATTCATGTACAGTATAGTGGCTGAAATAGTTTGAAAGCCTATTAAAAGTTCTTTTAAATGACGTATTGGGTTCATCTGTAGCTGGGAGTACTGCAGCAATATAAATGGTTTGAGTTTGTTCAGTACTAATAATACACTGCATCCATTTGTAGAACATTGAAACACAGAAATATATAATGCCATGACAGATAAGGACTGCTTGGCCCACCTTGTCTGCCCATTTTTTCCCTGCCTATACTATCACCACAGTCCCTACTTGATCTCTGGCTCCCTCTCCCCCTTGCTTTAAAGCAACAGTGCAATGAAAAATGTTATTCTGAAAAGCTAATTTTCTGCTATGGTTATGAAAAATATTGGCAGAACTGTTGATTTGTGTTTTCTGGATGCTTTCTATGCTGTGTACTGCAGATTTACATTTTTGTCTGGATTCCTACCCTCATGGTATCATCAGTACTATTTATATGCAAAAATTAGGTGGCAATCTTTTTTTCTTGAGAAATAATTATATTAACACTTTCATAAAATCCTTAAATGACAATGAAAACTGGAAATTTTATCACCCAAATAAATTGGAAGACATCTGGCATCAATGAGGAAGAAAAAAGGTGGGGTTAAATTTTAGCCAATTTTCATTGCACTGCTGCTTTAAACTAAGATTCCTTTATGCATATCCCATGTATTCATGAATCCCACCACTGTTTTCACCCCTTCCACCTCCAATGTTCCCGGCATCCAACGCTCTTTCAGTGAAGAAGTACTTCCTCACATCTCCCTTGAATTTATCCCCTTCCAGCTTCATTGCAAGTCCCATTGTTCTTGTGCATCTTTTCCTTTGAACAATAATCCTTTCCTGTACCTTATTTACCTCCAGGAGGTATTTCTCAGGTCTCTGCACATTCTTTTCACCTCCTCTAAATTACCCACCTTATTTCAGATTTTGGTGTCATCCATGAATAGGCAGATCATCTCTTCCAGTTCATCTGAAATGCCACTTATACAGACATTAAAGAGGACTGGTCCCAGTACTGAAACCTGAGGTACCCTGCTGGTCACCCTCCCGTCCCCACAATGAACTTCATTTACCACCACCCTCTGTCACCTATCCTTTAAACAATTTCATATACAGTTTACCACCTATGGACCCACCTCTAAACTGCCCAATTTCCTTATGAGTATTCTGTGTGGAACAGTGTAGAAAGCCTGACTGAACTCTAGGTAGGCCATGTCTACCTCCCCACCCTGATCTATCTCCTCGGTCACCCAGTCAAAATGATCTATCACATTTGTCTGACATGTCCCCCACCCAGTAAATCCTTCCTCCCTGGGGTCTTGTAACCCAGCTGGATTCAAGATGCTTTTTGTGATGTCATTGAGAAGCAAGCTGTGCTTGGCTTAATGTAGTTGACTTTCAAGCTACAGTGGACACTGGACATGAATGTGTGCCTTTAAAGCAGATGATAATAAATACCAAGCCACTATAGCTGAACTGAATAGGTTAAAAATTAACTTAGCAACTTTAAATCTCATCCTAAGTGTATATATTTGGTAAGTAAACTTAAAGAAAAACATTGACAAGAATGACATTGAACTTAATCAGAGGAAGCAGAATAAATCAAGAAGAAGAATCAGCATTTATATAGCGCTTTTTAATACACAGTATCCTAAAGTGCTTTACAAGCAATGCTAGACTGGTAGTGAAGTGACTGAATGTGTGGTGGCTGTCATATCGCACATCATCACCCACACACAACCTGGATAATTGCATGAACCAGTTTATGGGAAGAGGAATGTTGGCCAGGACACCAGGAATGTTCCTGCTCTTTGCAAACATTGCCTGGGTTCTTTTACTCCACCTGGACTGGCAGAAGAGACCTCAGTTTAACGTCTCATCCAAAGGACAGCACCCCCCAGTAGTACAGCACCCCCCAATACTGCACTCGGAGGCCAGAAAATTTTAGGTGCAAGTCCAATCCCAGTGTGGGACAGGAACCCACAACCTTCTGGTCCAGAGGTGGATGTGCTACCAACTGAGCCATGCTGGCACCTAAAGACTATCAGTAAATTCAAATCCAAATCTGGAAACAGAGTTGGAGGGGGGACAAAAAATTAACAGTGAGGCAGGCAGCAGTCTAGAAGTAAGAGGTGAACTAAAAGCAAGAAACAAGATCAGTCTAGAAAAGACTGGCCCTGGAAAGATTTTTAGGCAACAATCCACAGAGGGACTACAACCATCAGAGAAGAGAAAATGGACAAGGTACAGCAAGAGGGAGGATGGAAGATGAGAAAAAGTAGATGAAGAAAGCACAATCTGAGATAGAGAAAAGGCACGAGACATAAAGGTGGCAAATACTTCTACAACAGTATTATTTAGCAAAATTTGAATTTTATAAAACACTTTTAACACAGTGTGTCAAGTCCCTGTGCCAGGGCTATATAATGACCTTGGCACTCAAGATTTTCAACTGGCTTCCTTTTGCCTTTGAATTACAAATCCTAGTAGAAATACAGCAAATTTAAACTTTGCTAATAAAGGTGCTGCAGAGTTGAGTAACTGCACTTTGCAATGCTTAATGAAGTTCCTGATGGCTGCACCAACTTTGTCAGACCATTTTTCTTAAAACAAATTACAACATTTGGCAGTCCCCACCCACTGTGATATCACTGTTGTCCCTCCTCCCACCACACAGACCCTTTAATGTTTAGTAACCTCTGCCCTTACACACTCTGCATTAAAAAAATCCTCCACCACACCTTGGTGAAGTTTGCCACCAGTATAGTATGAGGTGACTGAGATTGATTCTAACAATATGTCAAAGGTGCATAAACAAGCAATAAGACATGATAGGGTTTGCATTAGACATTTCTAATGTATAATCTGGACATCAGTGAGGCATGAGTGCCTTCGTTAGTCATGAAGTCAACTGCATTAGACATGTCTAATGCACACCCCTGAGTGTCTTATTACACTTATAAAATGTGATTGTATTGTAGATGATTTAAAAATTAGACAACAGAAGTTAAAATAGTAAAACAATACAATCTGTACTGTAATTAAACATAAAATAGTTCTTCTACTGGAATTAGGGTTCCCAGTTTTTTTTTTTAATGGTGTTATTGAATTTAGCAAATACCAATTTTTCACTGTGTGCTACTGTCTCTCTTATGATATATGTGAGCTAAGAGAATAAACAGTTCAAGTTATAACATACAGGGAACTGAAAAGAATACAGTTTAAAAAAATGGAACGATACAATCCAATATATCTAATACTGCCATATTTATTTCAAATATCTGGAAAATATAATGAAAATTCAAGTGTAAATTATTACTCTTAGAATCATAAATGTTATATGGTGATTAAAGATAAGTAGACTATATCAGGATCCCTCACCCTCCTCCCCTCCAGCCCCTCCCCCCACTACTTCACCCTTGTAGAGAAGATGACAACCTGAACATTAATAAATTTGAATAACAGAAAGTAATGATTTAAAAGCCACCATAGTAAGATTGATGAATTGCCTCAACAATGTTATTAAATATTGTGGACACACTTTGAATTTGCCCAGTAAGTTTTCCTTTATTTGGAACTAAATAATAACCATCAGGTGAATGTTACCCAGTAATGTAATATAGTACGAATTAATATACACTTGAATTTATACACTGGTTTCTCAGTGTTGATCTCCCTATAAGAAAGGGTATTTTAAAAAGTTCAAATATTGGGGTGTAGTCAAAAAATGATAAAATTTAATGACGGGGGACATAAAGCATAGCTAAGTGTATAAGCTCCAATAGGAGCAACTGTGGTTTCTTTATTGACCGAGCCACAGGAGAACATCATACTGTAACGTAATCACATTGGTAAACCTACATAATACCTAGCAGCTTGTCTCATTCAGGCAGCATTGTAAAGCAACAAATAAAAATATCTTAGCATAAGTAACACTTGGAACCTTATAACAGTCGGAGAGATAGCGTTCAGGTGGCAGTTGCCACTAAGGGACCGGTGAGTGTGGCAGGAGCTGCTTGACTTGGGGGAAGCTGAAGGGAGTCAGGGGGCAGCATGACCAAAAAAGTGAGGAGGAGAACTGAGTAGTAGCAGAGTGAAGGAGGTTTTTGAAGTCTCCTAGGTGGTTTCCCAGCATGAGCCAATTGGGCAGCACTAAGGGGGGGGCCAATCAGGACTTGTGTTCAGGAGTCAATTGAGCAGAGCAGCACCTGCTCTGAATGAGCAGCTGGGCTATAAAGAGCTGGGTACAGCCACTATACTGTAAGTTGGGAGTGAGCATTCAGGTGGTGGGTGCTGAGGGAATGGTGAGTGTGGCAGGAGCCACTTGAGTTGGGGGAAGCTGGAGAGAGTCAGGCGGCAGCATGGCCTAAAAGGTGAGGAGAACAACTGAGGAGAGCAGAGGGAAGGAGGTTTTTGTCCCACCCACGCTCCCTGACCCAGACCTCTATTAAATGGTAGAGGTGGGAGGAGCCAGTGTCACAGAGCAGCAAAGAGCCATGAGCTGGGGAGCAACAGAGGTTCCACCTTCTAGAGATCAGAGTCGAGCACTACCTGGACTTGAGGACACTGGTTGAATGCAGATGGCGAGTAAGGCTGACAGTTTTGTTTACAAGGGGTGAGGGAGTGAGTGCGGCATTTTGAGCAGTATCTTGGTGTAGGCACTGTATTTGTAAGGTATCTTGGCATAGACACTGTATTTGTAAGTTTATTTCTTTGGGGGAAGGACTAGTTAAGCTAGCACAACTGGTACTGGTAATTTTATTTTTAATGATAATACTGTGTTTGCTCGCATTGCCCTTTCCTGTTAGTTAAGTCTGCTTAAGCATGGATAGAATAGTGAACTGTAATGGGTGTGGGACAGCAGTTTGTATGGACATGGACATTTTGTGGAAGCTTGAAGGTTGTCCAATCTGTCACAGGCTAAAAAGGCTCAAAGAGGAGGTGAGGTGGCTTGGGAGGGAGTTGGAGAGGATGGGAGGAGGGAGGACGGCAGCTGGGGCAGGTGGACCACCCCCAAAGGAGATCATGAGGGTACCACAGGGGATGAGAGTCAGGTCAAGAGAGGGGATGGGGGGCAGGAGCAAACTGAACAGGAGTCCAGGCTATGTAGGGGGCCCATGGTTGGGAGGGAGGAAACAACCAACACACAGCAAGAAACTAGGGGAAGGTAATAGGTTTGTGGTCCTGGGGACATTGGTAGAGGAGGAGGGGAGGAAGGTTCACCAGGAGAGGGCAGGGGAAGGAAAAGGGGATGGAAGTAGGGCAGAGGAGGGAGCCAAGGGTAATGGGATGGGGACACAGCTGGCAGGATGGATGAAGGGAGCAGAGAGGAGGGAGAAAGGAACAGGGAAGGGAGAGAGGATGGGATAGGCAGTGGGGGGGTCCAGGGAGGTTGAGAAGGAAGTGAAGGATAGGGATGAGGTGGGGAGGGGGAGGGAGCAATGGGGGGAAGAGCAGAGAAGCAAAGTTGGTGGACTCCAGAGACTGATAACGAGGTAGTAAGGTGGGGTGGGAATCAGGAAGGATATGGGGAGGATACTAGTACTGGGGGATTGATACTAAAATGGATAAGATGGAGCAGTAAGGGAGAAAGGCGCAGTCATATATGGGTGGAATGCATACCTAGGTTAACGGTTGGCAGGGCGGGGCAGACAATTCTGAAGTGTGCAAGAAGGGGTAGGAGGAAACCACATCTTGTGGTGCATGTGGGTACAAATGACCTGGTGGGGGAGACTGTGGAAGTGGTGAGGGGAAGGTTTGAGGAACTGGGTATGGTGTGTGAGGAACTGGGGGAAATGGTGGTCTTCTTAGAGGTGCTCCTAGTACCATGCACGAGTACTGTGAGAAAAGGGAGGATTGGAGAGTTCAATGCATGACTGGAAGAATGGTGTCAATCCAAGGGGTAAGGGTTAGTGAGGGCCTGAGGACAAACCTGGGACAACAATGATCTATATGCAGGAGATAGACTGCACTTGAGAGGAGAGAGGAGGGAATTATTTAAACAGGGGATAGAGGGGTATATAGCAGCAAAGGTGAGTTTAAACTAGGTGGAGTGTGAGTGGATAGCTGGTAGTCAGGGTACCCAGAGAGGTGAGCCTGCTGAACTTACCTCCCAAGACAACAGGGAGGAGTCAGAGTAGGGGCATGGTGGGAGGAGAGGCAGGAAAACCCAGGGTAAGGCAAGGAAGGATACAGGCTGGAGGGTGGTCACCCTGAATGCTAGGAGCATAGGTAATAAGTTAGCTGAGTTGCAGGCTCTCTTGGCAGTGAGGAGGATGGACATTGTGGCCATCACATAAATGTGGGCTGCCAAGTACCAGGACTGGGATATGATGATCCCCGAGTACAAAATGTTCAGGAAGGATAGGGCTAAAGGGAATGGGGCATAGCAATCTATGTACGAGAAGGGATAAGATGTACAAAGGAAGAGGGGAAGGAAGGTAGAAAAGAAACATAGAAACACAGAAACAGAATTTGATGGCAGATAAGGACTGCTTGGCCCACCTATTCTGCACATTTCCCTACCTAACGGATAAGCTGCAGGTCCCAGTTAACCAACAGATTACTTCTTCCTACCTCCCACTAGAATTGCCTTATGTCTGTCCCATGCATTCTTGAATTCCCCCACTGTTTTTGACCCTATGACCTCCTTAGGAATGCTGTTCCATGCATCTACATCCCTTTCTGTGAATAAATACTTCCTCACATTACCTCTGAGCTGTCCCCCCTATATCTTCAAATTGTGCCCTCTTGTTCCTGCACTTCTCTTTTTCTGAAAGATGCTACCATCTTGGACTTTGTTGATTCCCTTGAGGTATTTGAAAGTTTCTATCATCTCCTCCCTCTCCCACCTTTCCTCAAGGCTATATATCTTAAGCTCCTTTAGTCTTTCTTCAAATGGCTTCTGGTGCAGACCCTGCACCATTTTGGTTACCCTCCTTTGGACAGCCTCCACCCTGTTTATGTCTTTGCGGTGATGGGGTCTCAAGAACTGTACACAGTACTCCAGATGTGGTCTTACCAACTGCCTGTACAGAGGGCCAACAACTTTCTGTTTTCCAGAGGCCCCATGGATGCAGCTTCAAGACTCAAGAGGTAGGACACTGAGGATAGGGATAGTATACAGCCCTCCAGCACAATGGGAGGACCTGAACAGAGAGCTAGCAGAGTAAATCAGAAATGTCTGTAGGAAGGGGAGTACTGTGGTGGGGGGGGGACTTCAGCCTATCTGGGGTGGAGTGGAGTACTCCTGCCACCACGAGTGCAAGAGAACAGGTCATATTGAAGGAATTTCGGGACAGCTTCCTGGAGCAGCTGATACATGAGCCTACTAGATTGGATAGGACTCTGGATCTGGTACTTTCAAATGGGGAGACTGTAAGGGATCTGGGGTGGAGGACCCTCTGGCTGGGAGTGATCACCACTCAGTTTGGTTCATGCTTAATATGAGTAGGGAAACAGGGGGTACAGAAACCAGGGTGACTGATTTTAAGGGGGCAGACTTTTGAAGGATAGGAGAGATTTTGGGTAAGTATCTGGAAAGCAATCATCAGGACATGGATGCCAGTCAAAAGTGGAAGATTGTTAAAAGAGGCCTGGCAGAGGCCACTGGGACATGTGCAAAGGCATAGAGTAAAAAGGGAAGGGCAAAGAAACCCAGTTGGTTGACTCAGGAGGTAATGGAGGGGGTAAGGAACAAGAGAAAGGTATTTTGGAAAGTCAAGCAATCAGGGGGGAGGAGTGTGTGAAGGAAGAGTACACAAAGACATCCAGGGAAGTTACCAGGCTAGTCAAAGTGGCCAAGGCCTCAAGAGAATTGTGACTGGCACAGGGTATTAGGGAAGGAGAAAAGAACTTCTTCAGATACATTAGAGAAAGAAGGAAGAAAAAAGACCAGATTTTGAGGATTAGGAAAGATGGAGGGTGGGTGGAGAAGGGCGGGGGACAGGCAGAGGTAGTAAATAAATATTTCTGTTCTGTGTTCGTGAAGGAGAAAAGGGGCAGATATCCCAAGTGGGGGTAGGGTGAGTAGTGAAGGGGAGGTGGTGAGTGTCGTATGCATTATGGAGGACAGGGTTCTGGAGGGATTGAGGGCTTCAAGGCTGGACAAGGCACCAGGACTGGATGGCATCCACCCTAGGGTACTCAGGGAGCTGGTGGAGATCCTGATGGGGCCTCTGATTGACCTGTTCAATTCTTCCCTGGACACAAGATGTGAACCACAGGACTGGAGAATGGCCCATGTGGTGTCCATTCACAAAAGTAGGCCCAGGGAAGAGCCAGGCAACTACAGGCCAGTGAGTCTGGCATTGATTGTGGGGAAGCTCATGGAGACAATCCTAAAGTAGCTGCTGGTGACCTTCTTGGAGGACAGTGGTATCCCGGATGGTCTTCAACATGGGTTTGTCTCTGGCAGATCCTTATAGACAAATCCAATTGAGTATTATGACTGGGTGACCAGGAAACTGGAGGGGGGCCACGCAGTGAATATACTGTATTTGGACTTCAGCAAGACCTTTGATTCCGTGCCACATCGGAGGCTGGGGGGGAGCTGGAATACATAGGGATGGGAACAAAGACGGTAAACTGGATCATCAACTGGCTGAAAGGAAGGCAGCAAAGCGTGGTGATGTGGGTGAGCTTTCATCACCAAGGGAAGTGACGGCCGGGGTGCCACAGGGATCAGTGCTGGGACCAGTATTGTTTGGGATATTCATAGCTGATATTTCACACAGGGTCTGAAGTAGGATAGGTCTGTTCATGGATGACACAAAGATAGGAGCTGTGGTAGAGGACATCAAAGGCTGGAGGGGGCTGTAGAAGGACCTGAACAAATTACTGGACTGGTCAGTAACATGGCAGCTGGGGTTCAACGTAAAGACTGCACTTCAGAGCTAGGAACCAGGGGGGAGGAGCTATCAGTTGGGAGGGGTACAGCTGGAAAGTAATGAGGAAGAAAAGGATCTGGGGTGATTATAATGGGCAGCATGAACAACTTGGCCCAGTAGAGGAAGGCAGTGGCAAAGGCCAATATGATGTTAGGGTATATAGTGAGAGGAATTTCCTCCAGGAAAAGGATGGTGATCTTTCCCTTGTACAGGACTCTGGTCAGACCTCATCTGGAGTACTGTGTGCAGTACTGGCACCCATTTCTGAAGAAGGACATCAAGTTGCTGGAGGGATGCAGCGTAGGGTGACAAAGATGATCCAGGGATTTGATGGAATGTCCTATGAGGAGAGATTGGCAGAGCTGAATATGTATTCCCTGGAGGAGAGGAGGGATGGGGGATATGATTGAGACATTTAAATACCTCAAGGGGATACATAAGGTTAATACGGAAGGGATTTTCCAACTTAGAAGAGGAAGGGAGATGAGAGGGCACCAGTTAATGTTGGAGGCGGGGGAAGATTCAGGAGGGAAATCAGGATACATTTTTTCACTGAAATGGTGATGGACAGGTGAAATGCTTTGCTTGATGGGGTGGTGTCTTGTAGAATGGGGGGTGGCTTTAAGAGGGGTTGGGATAGGGTGAGTGGAGTATGATGAAGTGGGGTAGGGGAGGGAGGGCAGCTGCAGGTTGATGGGTTAGCTGCACAATCTAGCAGACTTTTTTTTTGTTCAACTTTTGTCAAGTTTGCATAAATACATCCCAGTAGTGGGAGAAATGAATGATTACAAATATGGAAATAAAAATAACAAACATTCTTAAACCTCCCCCACCCTCCCTCTCCCTCCTACCTTCTCACTTTATTTCCCCCTCCCACCCTCAAAGTGCCAACAGTGAATTTATGCCAAAAGTAACATGATTAAATTAAAACTAAACAGAATTAGCTGGTTGTTGGTCAGACATATCCCTTTATAGTGAGTACAAGACATGTAAACTTCCCCATCTTTTTTTATAAATGTGCATTCAATTATTGAGACTGGCCATCATTTTCTCCATTCGTAAATTGTAAAGAAGCTCTTGTAGCCATTCTGAATAAGAAAGTTGAAGAGAGTCCTTCCAATGTTTTAAAACTATCTTATTAACAGACATGGCTATCATCATCATGTGATAGTTTCCAGCCATAGATAGAAAACCTGTAAATGGCCACCACCACACATTCAGTTACTTCACTACCAGTCTAGCATTGCTTGTAAAGCGCTTTGGGATACTGTGTATGAAAAGCGCTTTATAAATGCTGATTCTTCTTCTTTTTCTTCTAAAGTCCTCTAGTAGACACACCTCCAGTGAAAACTAGGCCTACAGACCTAGTAGGGGATACATTTTGGATTTAATGAGTTCCCACAAGGGAGTTATATTTGCACATTCCCAAAATAGGTGGTAAAGGGTACCCGGGCCTTTAAGACATCTGTTACATGTAGGAGCTTCTGCCCTTCCAATTTTGTATAGTCTATATGGAGTTAAATACATGTTGTTAAGAAATTGCATTTGCATTAGTCATAGTCAATATTTTGTAATAAGTTTGTGACAAGATTCCCAGATTTTAAGCCATTTGGAATTTAAATTTGGACATAAGGTTTTCCAGTAGTGAGGTATTCCATCTACTTTCAGGAATATCAGTGGAAACAGCAGGGCATAAAGAGATGAGATGGCATGTGGGGCTCAGGTTAATATTCTGCCTGTGGAGATCCAGTCTTGTAGGTCTTCCCTAATGGTGTCAACCCCAAAATATGCAGTAAGCATATGTCGTATCTGAAATATTTTAAATACCCATTTATTGTCAAGACCAAATTTTATTAGTATTTCAGTGGTAGTTAGCCATGCTTGATTGGGGATGCAAAAATCACTTGCCACACAGTTATGAGGAAGTGGGATCCAGTGGTCAAGGATTAGCTTCCCTCCTATCTTAAAATTGGGATTTTGAAAGATGGACTGAAAGAGATCTTGTGCATTATCGTACCTTAAGGTAGAGCACAATTTTAAATGAATACAAACAGAGTGACCTACCGGATTGTGACGAAGAGAAGGGGGCAGATTTTTAGATTTCAGGAAGAGTAATGCTGTAGGACTAACACCAGATTCAAATATTAATTCTTTTTCTATTATAAGCCAGGTAGGGGTATAGTCTGACAAGTCCAAGGGAATAGAATGCGATAACCAATGGAGATACTTACTTACATGGTTCACCCAATGATATAGATAAAAATTAGGGAGTTTAAGGCCTCCTAAGGCTTTAAGTGTGACTAGTTTATTGTATGCTTGTCTTGGGGGTTTACCTTTCCAGAGAAAAATCGATATGTTGTTATGGATAAGTTTATACCATCCTTTAGGGAGCCAAATGTTAAGACGATTCAAAGGGTAGAAAATACTTTGGAGGAGGTTCATCTTAATAATGTTCACTCGATCCCATAAGGTTAAGGGAAGATCTTGCCAGCTTTTTAGATCTTGCTGCACTATTTTATGTATGTCATCTATATTAAGCTTCCGTATCTGGGTGAGACTAGTGGAAAGGTGTATCCCCAGATATTTTATGGATTTTGGTGCCCATTTAAGACCCAGCTCAAGTGCATCCTGCTTGTGTACCTTGGGATTTAGTGGAAAAATCAAAGATTTCTCCTTGTTTAACTTGTAGTTGGATAGAGAACCATACTCCTTATATTAAATCTAGTAGCATATGAATGGAGGGTTGAATTTGCGTTATATGAAGCAGAATGTCAACTGCGTAAACAGCAATTTTGGTGTTAAGCGATCCCTATTGTATACCATGTATCCCTGGAGATGTCTATATGGAAACTATGAGGGTCTATAGGTATAAATTAAATAAAAGGGGTGATAATGGGCAACCTTGCCTAGTGTCTGCCTCTAAAGGAAAACTAGGAGAAAGAATCCCATTACTGAAGACTCATGCAGTGGGGGTAGAGTATAATATTTGAATCCAGGAAATAAATTTAGTGAGAAAGTGAAACCTGTGAAGAGTCCTGAATAGGAACTGCCAATCTACCCTGTGAAAGACCTTCTCCACGTCCATAAAAAAACAATGTCATACCTTGGGAGGAGTCCCTGGATGCAGAGAAGATGTGAGACAAGCAATAGAGGTGATCCACAGAGGACCTACCCTTCAGAAAGCCACCTGGTCCAGACTGATGAGTGAAGGAAGGACTTGCTCTTTTCAAAGGGCTAGTAATTTAGCCAGGAATTTAAGGTCAGTAATAAGAAGAGATATGGGGCAGTAATTAGATATTTGTGTTGGATCCCTTCCTGGTTTCGGGAGTATGATAATTGTGGCCTCTAGCATCCTGGGGTCAAAATCAGTCTCATTAAGCATGCTGGAGTAGACTGCTAGTAACAAAGAGGCTAGCTAAGGTGCAAACGTTTTGTAAAAGTTTGGGGAGCAGCCATCTGGACCTGGGACCTTATCTAAAGACAGGTCATTAATGGCTTGGATTATATCTATGTCTGTGAAAGGTACAACTAGTTTTTCCATCTGAATGGGAGTAAGAGAGGGAAGAGGAAGATTCTTTAGGTAGGAGTCCACTTTTTGTTGGGGCTGATGATTGGGCATACGTGCATATAGCGATTTGTAATATTGTTCAAACTCCTTATTAATGTCTGCAGCCTGGGTCAAGGGAGGGTC
Source organism: Neoceratodus forsteri (assembly GCA_016271365.2). NCBI lineage: Eukaryota > Metazoa > Chordata > Ceratodontiformes > Ceratodontidae > Neoceratodus > Neoceratodus forsteri. The sequence continues at coordinate 321,424,375 of CM028130.1, forward strand.
ATGGGGATCCTTTTGTATCTCTGTGATACATTTTGATGCTTCAGTCTTTTTAAGCCGGAGGGCCAAAAGCCGTTCCGCTTTTTCCCCTTGTTCGGTGTAAGTGGCTTTGGTTTTTAACAGTGCCCATTCCACCTTTTCCCTGAGAAGTTCTGAATATTTATTCTGTAGCTTTATCAGGGCCTCTTACTCAGATTCCAAGGTATTTCTAGATAGGTATTTCTCTTTTACCCTGATTTGGTCTAAAAGGGTTTTGGCTTCCTGAGTTTCTTTCCGTTTTTTAATAACTGACTATTTTATAAACTCTCCTCTTAAAAAACATTTTAGAGCACCCCATTCCATAGAAGGGGATTGTGTGGAGCCCCAATTAATATCCTTATAAGACTCTAGGGCAGATAGTATATTATCTGTGACTTTTTTATCCTTTAACAACTGTTTATTGAGTCTTCACTGAGTATGTGTTCCCCAGTTTAGAGACAAAGAGAGGAGGCAAGTCACCATGGAGTGATCTGTCCTTGTGGCTGGTTCCATACTGCTGTCCATTAGCCCTTGAATGAGAGAGTTACTCATCCAAAAATAATCAAGGCACGAAGCTGAGCTATGGACTGCAGAGCGGAAGGTTTATTCTCTTGCAGCAGGGTGCAGACTCCTCCAGGGGTCACAGAGGCCTAGATGATCTACTAGATCTCTACAAGTTCTCTTTGCTGGGGAAAATCCCTGAATCCTAGATCCCAGTGATTTATCCATAATGGGGTCAAAAGCTAAATTCCAATCTCCCCCTATAACCATGGGGATATGTAGAAAGGATGTCAAAACTGAAACTAGCTCCATGAAAAAAGATGGGGAATCAATATTAAGGCCATAGACACTACCCAAAAGGATTTTATAAGAGTGAATCTTGCCTATGGTGAAAACATACTTGCCCTCTTTGTCTCTTATGCATTGTTCACATACGTATGGAAAAGTCCTATTAAAAAGAATAGCTACCCATTTACTATTTCTAGAGTCCTCTGTAGCAAATACCTGACCCACCTGCTGTCTTCTCACGAGATTCTCCTCAGCTTGCAGGAGATTGGTTTCTTGAAGTAAAATTGCATCACTACGTAAGATATTTAAGTGTTTAAGAAGACGCATACGTTTGAGTGGGTGTCCCTCAACTTTAACATTCCACGTGCTAAACCTGAATAATTGTGTCATAATTCCAGATTAATTTTTGTGGAGTCCATCTAGCTTTACTAATTCTGAAGATGAACCAGCTAAACTGAAATATTTGTTTTTTAAATTGGCACCATTCCTCCCCCCAAAAAAATTGAATACATGGAGGAAACAATTTCCTTGTAAAACCTCTTTCCCCATATCCCCATTAATACCCTTTACTAACTTCCCATTTCCTACTCCCCCACCACTAAACCATGAAACAAAGTAAAGACTGAAAATGTTAACGCACCTTACATTAAATTGTATCCTATAATTGTTAATGTAACCATAGGAACTACCCCCCCCCCCCCCCACTGTACTGGTCCGTGGCGATCAGCGTACTGGAGACCCTCTTCTCTCCCCGCTCACCCGACCATAAACAAATGCATTATCTACCTGCCTAAAACTAATTACATAAACTGCTAAATGGTCCAAATTAACCCTGTTACAGAACAGCAATAAGTGAACAGTCAGGTTGGGACCATTATTAATATGCACTTTTTCCTTCATACAAGCTTAGAAAAAGGACAATTCTGAGGAAACAGAACCCAATTAGGAATAAAGTGGAGTACCATTTTGGCACTGAAATAGTGTGCATATTTAGGTGTACTATGTCTGTTACATAGCAAAACATGGTACCACCCAGAAAAAGAAAAGATTTCTCCAGATCTGTGGAGTGGCATGATAATAATCTGGGGCCCCTTGTTATTTAAAGTCTTTGATCCTGAAATTGAAGACAGCTGAGGGTTCTCTAAGAATGTACTCAATAGTTGCCACCGTTAAAAGAAAGATCCTCCAAGGGAGTCATCCCCCAGATCAGAGTGTGAAGAGCTTTGTAAGTCCAGGAGCTGGTTTCGGCCTCCGAGATGTGAGATTGCCCCTCAAGGTTGGCATGCTCAGTTCTGGCTAGCAATCTGCCCAGAAATAAAGCCTTCAATACAAATCAGGCTCTTGTTAGCTGCTTTCCCAAAACATCATAACTCTCTACCTGCTTGCTTTGGCATAAAAATAAAAAACAACAGTTTAGGAGGAGGTTTAAGGATGAACTGTGAGACATAGAGCCTGGGTATTATAATAAAACAAGTGCTTTCCAGAAACCCAATATTTAATTTACTTATTTATTTATTTATTTGATATATTGGCTTACAACCTTTGAGCCAGAGGCTCATTTTCAAAGTTACCTCATCACATGTAAGACAGAAGCTAATACAGACATGGTATAACAACAGTTACATAGAGCATGTGTTACAGACATTTGTCACTGACATTATTTACAGTATTTACAATAAGTACAGGATGTAGATATTTTCAGACTTTATTTACAATATTTGGGTGATGATATTTACATCATCAACACAGCAGAGACATTATTAGCTTGAGAAAGCATCTAAACAGAGTAGTCAGTCCTACTCATGGGTTTGGTATTATTGACGTAGGTTGCAATCCATGATGGACTTTGTTAGAGAATTAGTATCAGACAGGGTAAGAGAGTGAAATGTTAGTTGCAGTTATGGGAGCGGATATTGAAGAGGTGTTTGCGAAGAGTGGTTTTGAAGTGGGAGATCTTGGGTGCACAAGTTATGGTGTTTGGGAGTGCATTAAACCATGTGGGGGCCCTGGAGTGGAAAGATCTCTGGGCAAGGGAGGTTTTTACCCTGGGCACAACCAGTGGCAACCAGTGGTGCTTTCTCTGAGTTGTGGGTGGAGAGAGCGGGGGTGGCAGGAAGAAGAGGGGGAGAGAGTCCAAGCAGTATTCTCTTGGACAGTATGCAGGTCTGGTAGTGGATCCTTTCATCGAGGTTGAGAAGATTGGCAGAGGTATAGTGGGAGCAGGTGTGAGTGATCCTCAGTGCACCAGTTAGGAGCCTGCAGGCCTTGTTTAGGGAGACCTGGATTTTTCTGAAGTGCAGAGTTATCCGCTGCCTCATATACAGGGGGTCCATAGTCCACTAGGGACAGTATTGATGAGATGATGGCCAGCCTAAGGGTGTGGGGGGGAGGCAGTCCCTGTGTTGGTAAAGGAGTCCAATCCAGGTGTTTGTTGTGGCAGCAAGGGTGTTTATGTGGTCATGGAAAGTAAGGGCTGAGTCAAAGGTAAGTTCAAGATATTTGTAGTTGAATACCTGTTCAAGGGGGTGCTGGGTGCTGGGGAGGATGCGGAGAGGTGCACTTTTTGCTTTGTTTTGGTGGTGAGAGAAGATCATTGATTTAGTCTTTTTTAGGTTTATGACCAGTCTGCGGTCCTTTAACCGTGTTTAGGCCTGGGAGAAGGTATGTTGGAGGGAGTCCTGAAGGGGCGTAGGTTTATGATGTGAAGCAAAGAGTACTACATTATCTGCATATAGTAAGATTTTTGTGGAGCAGGCCTTTGGTAAGGAGTTTAGGCAGAGAGAGAAAAGAAGTGGCCCAGGGATAGAGCCCTGGGGCTCCCTGGAGCAGATGGGTAGTATGTCGGATAGGCTTCCATTAATTTTGATGCATTGGGACTGGGAGGAAAGGTAACTGGAGCACCAGGCTAGGGGGCCTGTGGAGAAACCAAGTTGGTGGACAGAGTCAAGAAGGAGAGGGTGGCAGACCATGTTGAAGGCCTTGGATAGGTCAATAACACAGCTCCTGCAATGTTACCAGCATCTACGGAGGAGTGCAGGAAGTTGGTGAATTCTAGGAGGGCTGTGGTGGTGCTATGGGCATAACAGAAGCCATGCTGCTCTGGACATAGAATGTCATGTTTGGCTAGGTATTCCATAAGTTGGGTGGCAACCACTTTTTCTAATGCATTAGAGAGGGGGGGAGAATAGAGATGAGCTGATAGTTATTTGGGAAGGCTTTGTCACCACTTTTGTGGATGGTGTAATGACAGCTGTTTTCCTGGCACTAAGGAATTTCCCTAGGCATACAGATTTGTTGAGCAGGTCCATGAGGGATACTAGGACCTTGTCGAGGACTAATTACAGGAGCCTGGCATCTAGGGGGTCATTTATAGGGTTATTGCTGCTTAGCACTTTTTGTAGGTAAGGACGAGCTTCATGAGTGGATATTTTGCACAGGAGGAAACAAGGATGCTGCAGGGTTGGGGGTTGGGAATGGGGCACAGGGTCAAAGCAACAACTAGGGGGGTCACATGATGCAGCGAGCCTGAAGAGATGCCTTTTGTAACCTCTCCCACCTACCGCCGTATTAATCCGAATTTAAACCTACCAATTTAATCTCTTGAACTGAGAAAAGGCAACTAAAGTGTACATGAAAGTCTTGGGTATCAAGTTGGATCATTTTTTAGGAGATGGAGGTAGATATGAAGAAAATACAGCTGAAACATACTCCTCCATCCACGCCTGAAAAGTCACCCAAAAAACAAAGGGCCAACACTTTGCCTGTACAATCCACGCCACACCAGAGCCCCAGGCAAGAACCATTAACACTTTCTGGCTTTCTGGCTGAATTTTGACCTTTCAAGGGGGAACTAAGGAGCCTTACTACAGAAATCAAATCAATTTCACAAGCTATAGAAGATATCGTGCTGAGAACGCCCAACAGTGAAGCACGAATCACTTCTCTTGAGAAAAGGGCAGACAAATTCGACCCCGAAGTCGTGACCATTAAACAAAAGTTGGCAAAGATGGAACAGAAATTAGAGGATTTAAAGGGCTGTAGCCGCAGAAATAACGTGGTAATCATTGGCCTTCCTGAAGCTGAAGAAGGGCACGATTCAGTCCTATTTGTACAAAAGTTTGTGGAGAAAATAGTGGGTCCTTCACCTTACAGGTCCCAATATATCATAGAATGGGCTCACAGGGCACTTCGACCAACTCCCCCCTCCGGGGCTCCCCCCCGACCCTTGATCTTTTGTTTTCTGAACTATTTGGAGAAGCAACATTTTTTTATTAAATACGAAAGATCCAAGATCTTCAGTGGGAGGGCGTAAGAATCCATGTTGCCCAAGATTTGCCACTCACAGTGCACCAACGCAGGTCTTCTTTTCACCCTTTATGAATTGTGACTGGAATTAAGTTCAAAATGATATACCCAGCCAGACTGCAGGTATTAATCTCCGGAGCTTGGCACTCGTATGAGGATTTGGAGATGGCGACCAAAGGTCTCAAGTCGGCTATGCCCAAATTATTCAAGAACACTTGATGGAGGACTAGCAACATGCTGGGGAAATCATCAGCGTAAAAGATCAAAGAAATCTGGATTTGTTATTTTCATTTGAGAACTGTTGGACTCTGAGTATCGGAACAGTCCTGGGGACTTGTGCGTTGGTTATACTGTCTCAACTCTCTCTTGTAGTAAATGTTTCAGAACTGGATTAAAGATGGTGTGTAACAGAGGGAGAGGCCTACATTTTAAAATCGTAAGATTGGAACAGGGTTAAACAATACAATATAGCCAAAGTAATTGTTTTCTCACCTCAGAGGAAAATGATGATAAGTGAGAGTTATTAATGTGGTTCTGATCACAGGGTTGGGAGTGATAGTAATATAGATGTGAGATGTAACGCTTAGACTAACTACGAAGATAGTGCTTAGGAATATAGATCTGTTTCTCTTGGTATGTAGTTAATAAGTATACATATTTGCTCACTGTCACCAATTTCAAGGAGGAAGAGAGTTGCACTATTTTATGATGAAGGGCTGTTTCAAATGTTAAAACCACTTTATAGTTTATTTGATAGTTAAGAAAGGGGTAGGCAGTGGTGTTCCACTGACACGATCAGGTTCTATTTCCCTCTTCTTTTCTCCTGCTGATCTTCTTCCCCTCTCTTTCAGTAATTGCAGTAAAATTAATGAAGTCCTTTTTTAGGGATGTAGTAATGCCGTGACACCACAGGAGGGGAGTGTTGTCTCAGTTTTACCACAAGCTCAGTATTTAAATGAGACGTGCGACAAGGCTATTGTAGCAATGTTGTTAAACAAAGTAGCGACAATAGGATACAAGTTGCTTTTGAGGATGTAGGCTAACCGATCAGGTTGTCTTCTTAGTTTAAGCTTCAAGTTATTCGGCGATAGACAATCACCAGGTAGTGAAGCCTTAGAAGTAACCAGGAAAGACCTGGTATGTGATATTTTTTTGTTTTGGGTTTTTATCTATAGTATAGCAAAACTTTTAAGCTTCATAGCAAATATTTGGTCTTTCTTCTCTTTTCCTTTTTCTTTTTCTTTCTTTTTGATTTAGTGCTAGGTTAAATCTAGATGGACAAATAAGGTGTACTGGGAGATCCCTATTTGACAGGAATCCCCACAGGCTTCATATTTTGTAGATATGTATAGTATTTTGTACATATTTTGTAGATATGGATAGTTCTTGAATTTAGGATTTATTACACAGTTTGTATGGTTCAACTTACTTGATACATACCTTGTTATGGGGATGGTTCTATGTTATATTATATGAGGCTTTTGGGGGAAATTACATGGTGGTCAGGCGGGAGGGGAAAGGCGATTTGGTGGTGTGCTGCAAAATGATTCACAGGATAGTAAGGGAGGTAGGGAGGGCTGGGGGGTATGGAAATATTCAAGGGGTTTATAGTTTAGGGTTTTTTTCATTTGGGTTTCTTTTTTGTTTAGTGGGGAATAGTGGATATGTTTGGGACAGGGTAGAGTTAGGTAGGAGTGAGTGAGTTCAACAGTCCAGTACAACAAAACTTCATAATGGTTCAAAAATAATAGCTTTCATCTCTGGAATAGGTCTGGTTTGTGATTAGGTAGGATGGCTAATGATGTGTGTATTTCCACTTGAAATGTTAAAGGGGTCCGTCAGAAATTAAAACAATACAAAAATTTGAAACATTTAAACATTTTGCACTCTCATATGTCTTTTATTCAAGAGTCTCATTTGTTAGACTCCGAGGCCATTCAGATGAGAAGACTGCAAATAGGACAGTTTTTTCTGCTCAAGATACCTCTAACAGTTGTGGAGTTTTAATTCTCATTAATAGGAGTATTCCATTCACTGTTACACAGGTGATTAAAGATCCACAGGGTAGATTTGTATTAGTTAAAGGCACTCTTTATTCCACAGAATTACTACTAGGGAGCATTTACTGTCCTAACAAGGAGGACCCTCTTTTCTATATTCAATTACTTAATTCTATGCTCCCATTATTATCTGCATCAATAGTTTTGGGAGGAGATCTTAATTTGGTGTTGGATCCAGGTAAAGACCATACTGGTAACACTTCAGGAAGACCTTCTCCTGCCCAACGTGCTGTACATGATTTAATGGACCGCCTGGGTCTTTGTGATGTATGGAGATTATTACATCCAGAAACTAAGGAGTATACCTTCATATCCCCTGTCCATAGATCCTCGTCTCGCATTGATGACCTATTGTTGTCACAACAACTTTTACCTGGGGTAATATCCTCTTTTTTTCAACCGGGACCTCCCTCAGATCATTCATTGGTGCAGTCTAGGTTGTCTTTGTCATCTTTGCCTAAACGTCATACCCAATGGAAGTTGAATGATCAATTACTCAAGGATTCCAAAACCGCTGATTGCATCAAAGATCATATTAAACAATTTTTTGAAACAAATTCCACCCAGGACACTAAACCTGACATTATGTGTTGTGCTTTTAAAGCATATCTCTGTGGTATTTTAATTGGCTTGGTGTCCAGTAGGAAAAAAAGTCAGAAGTTAAAACAGAAGGCTGTGTTATCCCAGATTAGATCATTGGAGGTTAATTTACACCCGCAATCAACTGATGAGGTTAAACAAAAACTTGCAAAATTGAAAGACTCTTATATTGGCCTTCTTAATGAGAAGGCGGAATTCGCCATATTATGTGCAAGGGCCTCATACATAGACCATGGAGAAAAAGCAGGGAAGCTATTGGCTCAGAGAATTAAACAGCAGGAGTCAGCCCATTTTATCCCTCCAATCTATTCTAGTTCGGATGGGTATCTGAAATCTTCCCCTCAGGAAATAATTTTTGAATTTACCAGGTATTATAAACAATTGTACGGTGTTATGGCTAACCCTCCTTCTAATTCAACTCTTTCCTTTCATTTAAAAGAGGCTCAATTACCCGCTCTTTCGGAAGCCCAGCAGATGAAGTTAGTGGCCCTAATCTCATCATTAGAAATAGCGGAAGTAATACAGGGGTTACATTCAGACAAAACTCCAGGACCTGATTGGTTTTCGCCTAATTTTTATAAATGTTTTAAGGAACAGATTATCCCATATCTTCTTTCTTTATATCAATTCATATTATCTGGTACACGAGTAGATCCCACATTATTTGAGGCTCTCATAGTACTTTTACAAAAGTCTGGCAAGGATTTAGAATTAGTGGAAAGCTACAGACCCATTTCTCTATTAAACCAGGACATTAAGATACTAACTAAGATCTTGGCAGATAGGCTCAGTTTAATTCTTCTGGATTTAATAACACAACAGGTAGGTTTTATGAAGGGAAGATCCTCCGTAGACCACCTACGCACTCTTTTCCACGTCCTCTCGGTGTCCAGGGATGCCTCCTTTCCGGTAGCTTTGGTGTCCTTGGATGCAGAAAAGGCTTTCGACAGAGTTAATTGGAATTTCTTACTTCAAACCTTGAATGCCTTTGGTTTTCCACAACAATTTCGGGATTGGGTCAAGGCGCTCTATCAAAATCCTTCAGCCAAAATTTCAGGCAATCGAGTAATTTCAGAACCGTTTTCTTTACATTCTGGTACTAGAAAGGGTTGTCCCTTTCCCCCCTTCTTTTCAACCTTTATTTGGAGCCATTAATCCATAAATTGTCTCTACGTCCAAAGGTACAGGGCATTACAATCTCAGATACTGAAATTAAAGTGTCCGCTTATGCCGATGACCTACTTTTGCAGCTTTCGTACCCAGAGGCCTCTATTCCTGTCATGTTAGATCTAATAGAGGAATACAGTAAGCTTTCTAATTATAAGCTAAATGTTGGTAAGTCCATTATATTCCCTTTAAATCACAGAGTTCTTAAGCATAGTATTACTGCTTTAGGCCTGTCATGGTCAAAGGAATCTCTATGCTATCTTGGTATTGAATTAACTAGAAGCACACAGCTTTCTATTAAGAAGAACCTGGATTCATTATTAACAACAGTGATGCAGGATTTAGAATGCTGGGTGACTCTCCCCATTTCCTTGTGGGGAAGAATAAATTTAGTCAAAATGAATGTACTTCCCAGGTTGCTCTATCCTCTTCACTTATTGAATATCTATCTATCAGGAACTTGGTTCATGTAATATGGATCCTTCCACATTGTTATTCCTAAAGGTATCAGTTTTGCCAAAAAAGCTAAGTGGCACTGCCATAGAAACTTCTATTAGAATTCACTCACAGCTATGTGGGTTTTTAAAATATAAACAATACACAGATCTTTCACAATCAATTTGGAATTCTCCAGCCTTCAAAACTGACAATAAACCACTATCATCTACATGGTTACCACGATTAGGGAAGGGGAAATTGTCCTTGTTCGTGAAGGATGATGGATCATGGTTATCTTTAGAAGAGCTCTTATTGAAATTTAGTTTACCCCCAAAGGATCACTTTAGAATTCTTCAATTAAGGCACCTTCTGGTTAAAAAATGTGAAAGGATAGCTCCCATATCATCAAAGTACTCTTTCCACCATGACCTAAGTCCCCTAACTACTTCCACAAAAGCAATTTCCAAATTATATAATTTTCTATATGATTGGCGCTTTCCCAAGGCTTTTGGACCTTCAAATTACTGGTCATATCTTTTTCCACATTGTAATATAGACTGGTCTGCCCTATGGAGTAACTGTCACCATTTTGTAGCTCAAGACAGGCTACGTCTGATGCAGTTTAACATATTGCATGATCTTTATTATTCTTTATTATTCCCCGCAAAAATTGGCTGCTTGGGGAGTAACAACATCCAATTTATGCACCAGGTGTTCACAGAGTGAAGGTACTTTGTTACATATTTTCTGGGACTGTCCCAAGATAGCTTCTCTCTGGAAAATGATACAGGACAGAGTAGATCCATTATTGGGATTGTCCGATTTATTCTCGCCTCAGATATGCCTTCTCGGGGATTACTCTCAGATAGCAGTGAATAATCACAAATATCATATCACCTTGATTTCCATGTCTGTTAAAAAGTTGGTCCTTAAATATTGGAAGAATGCACAGTCGGTCTTCCACTCTGAATGGCTTAACGAGTTTCTAGCTAATCTTAGAACAGAAAAGATCATTTCTAGTCTTAATAACAATAATGCAAAATATAAAAAGATATGGGCTCCTTTAAACTTCAAACTTTCAAACTTTCAAACTTTATTGGATTTCAAATTGAGATTAAATTATCTCTTTTGCAATTGAATCCACATTTAACATAACATCACATAAACAGACATACATACATAATTTCATTTTCAATATAATATTGATTAATTTTAGTTATACACATGCTTTACACACGCTATATTCTACCTAACATGTAAGTTGTGATTTAAACATGTTATTTTGAACTATTTATTCACCAGGACTATGGGAGGGGGACTGGGGTTGGGGGATTGGGTGGGATGGGATCATGTATGTTGAATTTTTTGGTACATGTTTTCTTTGGATAATCATGATCCTGTCCATTGTAAAGTTAAAATGTTAATAAACTTCATATTAAAAAAAAAAGAAACAACTAGGGAGAACACTGCTGAGATCCGAGAAGGTGGTGTTTAGACAGTTTGCTATGGTAAGTGTGTCTGTGGAGGTAGTGCCATTTATGGTGAGCTGGGAGGGAGTTGGGGAGCGTGATTTCCCATTGAGTTCTTTGATATTACTCCCAAAGGTTTTTGCAGACCCCCACGTGGTTGTGAGAGTGGATTGGTAGTGGTCTGCTTTGGCCTTCTGAATGGCTTGAGTACATCTATTGCAAGCAGCATTATAGGATTGTCTGTCTGCCATCCTGCCAGATTCAGTGGCTTTGTGCCAGAGATTATCCCTGTCTCTCAACATTTGGAGTAGGGAGGGGGTTTTCCAAGGAGCATGTTGCCTTTTGGTGCGGAGTTTGGTGAGTGAAGCATAGAGGTCACAGGCCTTGGTGAAGGCCTGTGTAAACAGGTTGAGTGCAATGTCAATGCTGGGGGCTATATTAATGGGGGACCAATCTATTTGGGTGAGCAGCTGTTTAAGTTTTATTAACCCTCCTGGGCGGAGACGCCTTCAGAAGGTTGTTTGGCTTATGGGTTTGGGTGTGGAAGAGGTCCATTGGAATAGGATGGACAAGTGGTCACTTAGGGAGTCGGGGAAGTACTTTTATATCCTGGATTTTGTTGGGGCAGTTAGAGATAATGATATCCAGGAGGGTGTGGGTACCAGTAGATGGGTGAAGTCTAGTGGGTTGGGTAACTAATTGGACCATGTCAAGGGCTGAGAACGAGTCCTTTGTTGATGTGGCCGAGGGGCCAAGCCAGTTGATATTGAGGTCCCCTACTAGTGTCTGCTCTGCATTGTGTGGTAGGTTAGAGAGGTATTTGGTGAGCGATGAGATGGCAGGCTTTTGGTTCTTAGGGGGTAAGTAGGTGACTGTGAGGTATTGTGGGCCCCTGGAGTGGTCAGGGGTGATATTTAGGGTGAGGACTTGTGCTCCGTTTGAGAGTTTGGGGGTGGGATCATGTGACCAATAATGCTATTATTGATGTAGCATGCACAGCCGCCCCCACGCTTTCCTACCCTGTCTTCCCAATATAGGATGAATCCAGGGAGTGAGACAAAGGCATCGGGGAGTAGATTTGGAGAGCCAGGTCTCCACTAGGGCAATGATGTCTGGTTGGTGAAGGGTGGCCCAGCATTGAAGCACTGCAGATTTTTTTTGGCAGGCTGCATATATTCAGGGAGGCAATGCGGAGTCCAGAGAGTCTGGTAGGTGTAGTGGTGGGGGCAGGGCCTGGATTAGGGTGGATATTACCCTAAGTAAGAGAAGTAGTAGTATGACTAAGGCTCTAACCATAGGGTGGCAGGTTCTAATATTTTTGGGAGTATGTTTGGGGGGCTGATGTAGTGGAGCAGTGGATGGGCAGGGTTTGGAGGGATGGGCAGATGCAGAAGGGTTCAAGCCAGGGGGGGCTCGTGCTGGGGTTGGAGCTGCCGGTGGGAGGTGGATGCAGGGGTCCAGTGTGTGATGACAAGGTGGGGGAGATGGCCAGTTCTGGAGAGATGCAATGGTGCAGTCCACCAAGTTCATAGGGTGAGGTCTGGCTGGTGGAAGGTGAACCCCAGGGTGGTTATGAGGATGAGGCACATAAGGTGGATGTGAACAGACATGGTGCCTAGATAGCTTAAGGGGTAAACCAAAGAAGTTTTGGGGGGAGCCAGAAGAGCTGTAAGAGCTTTGAGATATGCTACAATATAGTAGCTTGACTTGTAGGCTCAGTGGCAGTGCTACCGACTATGGTGGCAAAGACACAGGATTTGAGACCTGCAGGGGGACAGAGGAGAGATTTATTTTGGGCAGACTAAAATGATAGAGGCTTTGAGAGCTTTAGAAACTAAGCATGAATTAGCCTGCTTTGGTTGTCTCAGCAGTAGAGCTAAGGATACTGGTGGGAGGGGTACAGGGTTCGTAACGTGCAGTGAATGCTGGACATTTTATTTTAGCCGACTATGGGGGGGCAGAGGCTTTGAGAGCATTGAGACTTATTTTAGGCAGACTAAAATGATAGAGGCTTTGAGAGCTTTAGAAACTAAGCATGAGTTAGCCTGCTTTGGTTGTCTCAGCAGTAGAGCTAAGGATACTGGTGGGAGGGGTACAGGGTTCGTAACGTGCAGTGAATGCTGGACATTTTATTTTAGCCAACTATGGGGGGGCAGAGGCTTTGAGAGCCTTGAGGCTGGAGGTAAAAAGCAGCCAGGTAAGATGGCTGTGTGGCAGGGCTGCTGATTCTGCCAGCTAGGGTGCAGGATGTGAAGCCTGCAGTGGTACCAAGAGTCTTATTTTAGCAGAACTATGGGGGTTAGAGGCTTTGAGAGCCTTAAAAAGTATAGCTAACAATAGTCTGATATGATGGCTGAGTGGTAGAGCTGCTGAGTCTGGCAGCAAGGGTGCAAAATTTGAAGCCTGCAGTGGTACCAAGAATATTATTTTAGCAGACTATGGGGGTCAGAAACTATGAGAGCCTTAGAAAGTAAGGATAAGATAGTCAGATATGATGGTTAAGTGGTAGAGGTGCTGACTTTGACAGCAAGGGTACATGCTTTAAGACCTGTGGTGGGACAGGGGATAAGTATTTTTTCTAAGCAGGGAGAAAGGAATGGTTAAAGGCTTTGAAATAGAGGAAGATATTGGTCTGGTTCATTGGCTTAGTGGATGGGCTACAGGTGTTGTAGTTGGGGGCACAGGGTTTGAGGCTTGCAAGGGGACTATGGTGGGACAATGGGCAGGGAGATGGAAAGGAGGGAGCAGAGATTAGAGAAGAAAAGAAAGGCAACAGAAAGGGTTAGGAGAGAGCTCTAGTGACTTCTAGTAGACAGGGGTTGAATTAGTTGGTAAGAAGGAGTGGAGATGGGGGAGTGGTTGGAGCAGTGCCAGAGATGATAGTGCAGCAACCCCTAGTGGTTGAAGTGTATAAGCTGCAAATGGGAAAGTGGGCACTTTTAGTAAAATATGGGGTATGTCACATGACCTTTAAACAGCAATAAATGGAGCAATACAGCAAAGTGTGCCTTTTAAACAACCAAAGGTAACTGCTTACAAGACTCTCTCTGGGAAAATACACTGCCTACAGGCTTTTTGGGAACTATCAGTGATCAAAAAATAAAGTGGGGAGTTTCTGCCTGAGATAGGCCAACACAGGGTCTAATTCTTCAAATGAAGACCATGAGTCATCCAGGTAAACTTGCAGTTTAGCAGGATACACCATGCAGAATTTTATGCCTGAGGCTATGCACTTTGAGACGATTGGGTGGACTAAGGCATGGCACTGTCGGACGGTTGCTGGCAGATCTTGCATGACTCTAACCTTTTGCCCTTTCCAAAACTCATCCTGTAAGTTTCTCAATTTTTGTAAAATATGTTGTTTCTCCTGAAAGTTGAGGAAGCGACAAATTAAGGGTCTGGGTTGAGCAGCAGAGGGAGGCATGGGTCTAAAGGCACGATGTGCTCTCTCCAAGGTGTACGTCAGCCCAAATGGAGAGGGCCTGGCTACTTTGGTCAGAGATTTTTGCATGAACAGCAGAGAGTCAGTGCCGTCTTCCTTTTCTGGCATACTGATTACAACTAAGTTGTTACGTCGACTTCTCTCCTCTAAATCTTCAATCTTATTCTCCAGTTTCTTTATGGTCTGGTGATTTGTAGTGATTAGAGCTTCTGTTTTATCTATCAACTTCCCCACAGAGAAAATGCAGGCTTCATTGTCAGGAACACGCCTGGTGGTATCGTCTAATGCCTCAGATATCGCCTTAACCTCAGAGACCAGAGAACTAACATTTTCTCAGAAAGGCTGGAACTCCAAAAGAAATCACTCCAGACTCAGAGGGGTTGATTCTGTAGTGGTCAAAGGTAAGAATGGAGTTAGCTGAGTGCAGCCTGTAGTAGTAGGGTTCACCGTAGGCTTTTTGGGCTGCTTTTCCGGGGTGATGGGTGGAGTGTGTCGGGGTGCCACTTGTTGCATCTTTGCATCCATTTCTGGCTCAAATCCTTTCCATGAAGATAGTGAGAGTGTTCAGCAGTCTTGTAGGTTTCAGATATTTTTAGATCTGTAGAAGGAAAAAAGTTTTAAATTGAATTAGGTAGTCGGGTGAGTGGAGCACTAGTGAAATGCATCATACTCAGTTGACTGCATCATGTGACCCCCACAATCTAGCAAACTTAATAGACCATATAATCCAAAAGAACCAGCTCACACCCCCACCCCCACCCCACACACAACATAGCACATTTAAACTTTCCACTGCCAAAAATGGCTATATTTACTTTAAGCTCCATGTGAGGAGTGGGTCCTCTTAGTTTCAGACTGGAATTCCAATGTGTGCAAGCTAAATCACCAACACCAAGGTGAGACCCTTGATTTAGTCCCTAACTTTCCAATGCCTCAATGGCTAATGTGTCTAACTGGCTTCTTTTATACACTGTGCTCCCATCAAGGATTTTACACAGGTGTTCAAAGGGAGCATACTAAGAATGAGCACCACAAACTCCTAAAACTCAAACAAATCCAAAATTAGCATGCTCAAACCATTTATATTGCTTCACACACTAAAATTTACATTTCTTCTAAGGGGTGCTGCTGGGTTTTGGCATACAACGAACAATCCAAAAGTACCAGCGCACACCCCCACACCCCCACACACAACATAGCACATTTAAACTTTCCACTGCCAAAATTGGCTATATTTACTTTAAGCTCCATGTGAGGAGTGGGTCCTCTTAGTTTCAGACTGGAATTCCAATGCGAACAAGCTAAATAACTAACATCAAGGTGGGATCCTTGATTTAGTCACTAACTTTAAAATGCCTCAATGGCTAATGTGTCTAATTGGTTTCTTTTTATGCACTGTGCTCCCATCAAGGATTTTACATAGGTGTTTAAAGGGAGCATGCTAAGAAGGAGTACCACAAACTCCTAAAACTCGAACAAATCCAAAATTAGCATGCTCATACCTTTTATGTTGCTTCACACACTAGAATTTGCATTTCTTCTAAGGGATGCTACTGGGTTGTGGCATATAACAAACAATCCAAAAGAACTAGTGCACACCACCTCCCTCCCCACCCCACAACATATCACTGGAAAAGTTAGGGTTTAAATCAAGGATCCCACCTTGATGTTGATATTGGTGATTTAGCTTGCTCACATTGAAATTCCAGTCTGAAACTAAGAGGACAGACAAGGTAATTTCTCACAGATATTCATTCATACCTCTTCAGTTCAGCACTGAAACTCAAATGACCAACTTTTAATGAGAACAGAATGCTAGATTTTAAGTTAATCTATCTAAACACAAACCAGATGGGATAGTAACAAACTTTGAGTAAAAACAATTAGCTCTACAGACTGCTCTGACTGGGAAATGCAACAGCGTATTCAGTCAATAAGGGACTTAATTGCTGAAGCATCAGGCTGACAAGAATGATGTCATCACTCACTGATAGGGACAGAAACATCTTCACTGTTTTCAGTTACTGCAGAGCACATTAACAGATGCTGATTTAGAGAAAACCGAACAGCATGATATTTTTTAGGAAATACTAATCATGACACAGGGACTTGAATTCAAGTGAATTCAAACTTTTCTTAAATAAGTGCATTTGATCTTTAAATTACACTTAGAATCAGAATAGGTTAAATAATAATAATAAACAGTGTATGCAGTCAAACAATAAACATGGAGCTGGGTAATTTATTAATAAAATAGAATGCTGGACAGCTTGCATCGGATGATCCCTGAATCTGGGAACTCTAGAAAGTTTTCTTTAGATACTACTGACAGGCAAAAAGTACAACTAATAGCAGAAGGGGTAATCACACAAAACACCATCTGATGTTAGCCCCAGTTGGAACATGTATGGTTTCCTTATTGACCAAGCCACAGGAGAATGTCACAAGGTGATATAATCAAACTGGTTTGCCAGCTTGTCATCCCATTGCTCAGCCTCTTCTGACTGCAGAGAAAAGCAGTAAAGATGACATTCATGCTAATGGCAACTGGGACCATGGAGATACTCTCCTGTCATGTATTTTAGTCCTATATACAACCCTGAAGTACTTTTAATAAGAAAAGGAGAAGCGGCATAAAAAAACATTAACATGGATGAGTTGAAACATAAATAAAACTCCTGAATGGACTTGATACTTCTTAAAGCTGACACAAATATGTGTAAAATGTATCTATTCTATGCCAAATTTATATCTTATAGGATAGTGCAAAGACAGAAAAAAACTGCATCGTATTACAAATACTTTTCCCAATAAAGGTAAGACATTCCATTTTAATATGAAAGATGTTAATTTAAAAGAGGTTAAAAAGATGCCACAACTGTAATAAAAAGTTAAGTGAATTATATCCCACACACATTTTTTCTGTTGTATTTTAAGCATTTATAATTAATGGCTTTTGGTTTTTAAAACAGGGAAACCCATGCCATAATTCAAATAAAGGAGTGTTTATTATGGCAAACATGCATTGGGTTTTTCTTCTGCTGTGCATGCTCTAGCGCCAGCCACCACTCTTCCTCATTGCCATATGTGAAACTAATCCCCAGAGACCAGACTGCCACACTCAACAGTAGGTACAAAAAAAACAAATGGCTGCCTCCTACAAAAAAAAGAAAGAAACACGCCTTTCTTCAAGCAACCGCATCCGACCGCTGATGCTGCTGAAACCTGGTCTGACTGCTACTGCAGGGAGACGTCTTCTCTTTATTTTATATAATTGCTGTGGCAAAAAAAACAGCAATTATATAAAATAAAATATGGTGTGGTGTAAAAACTGGAACTTTACAAACCCCTCAAGCTTAACTCTTGGGGTTTATGTGGCATCCAACACCTCAGGTGTGTCTAAACTTCTTGTTACACACACCACCCCATACTTTATTCTATTTAGAATTACAAAGAATATAGAGGTGTTCCAGGAGTATAGTAATAAAGTAAGCAAGCAGGTATGTTCCCCCAGCATATTTAATATTTATAACTCTTTGAAAAGGTGGTTACACATGATGATAATTACTAGAATGCTTTCTCTTTTGTTAAAATATAGCCTTGCTGAGTTCTGATGAAGGGACAGGTTGGTCCTGAAATGTTAACACTGAATTAAATATATTATTCAAGGGTACAGTTGCCACATTTGGAAGAGGCAAAAACTGGACACTAAACCTCACCCTAAACTCCACCCCTAGCCCCACCCCCTTTTCATGACTGGTTGTGCATTGCTCCCCCTCAAAAGCCATTTGTTAGATCAGTGATGACTTCAATGGAACAGTAAAAGAGAACACTTAGAGCAGCAGTCCAATAAAAATTTTAACATGCTGTACATGTTAAATTTGCTTTTCTTGTTTTCTTGGTTCTTCCTAGTTATTTATTTATTTATTCACTGAAATTATTTTACCAGGTAAACATGCAGGAATAAAGGCAATCCATCCATTGTACCCACCAGTCCTGCCTCATGATGACTCTCCTAGCACTTACATAGCTATTCATTAGTCCTCTACTCCCTCTAAATCCTATCCCCATTTGCTCGACATATATTGTCCTGTGGTGGTGATGTACTACTTCAGGCTGCTGTATGGCATCAGTTTCTTGATGTGTATTTTGAGACATGCCCATTGGATTTAGATATGTACCTCTAAGCTGTATTTTGTATCAGCTTGTATAGTTGTTAATTTATGTACTACAATTTCTGTATACAACTGCCATCTCTACTTATACTTTGGATGTAATTTTAAGTGTGAAACAAAGGAGGAAAGTGGCACCTGCTCAAAAAGCAACACTTTATGCTGGCTCCATTAAGGTTTCAAAAATGTCCGGCCAAATTCCTTCAAAGTAAAAAACAGACTTTATTTCTGTGCAAAGCCAGCAAATCAAGCAAATAACTCATAGTTCATTCAAGACCAATAATTTTGTTTAAAGTCCAGGTTTCAATGGTCCATATTCATAGAAAGTCCACGTGCAAGATGTAGTCCAGAAAAAACAACTAGCCATGGAGAAACAGCTGACTTGAAAACGTTTTACAGCAAGAGCTGAGGCCACTACCTCGTGACGTCACCTGATGCATTTCGCACATAGCTTTCTCAAATGCCTTTGAGAAAGCTATGTGCGAAATGCATCAGGTGACGTCACAAGGGAGTGGCCTTTAAACAACTTGGACTTTAAACAAAATTATTGGTCCTGAATGAACTGTGAGTTATTTGCTTGATTTGCACAGAAATAAAGTCTGTTTTTCACTTTGAAGGAATTCGACTGGATATTTTTTGAATCCTTAATGGAGTCAGCACAAAGTGTTGCTTTTTGAGCAGGTGCTGGTTTCCTCCTTTGTTTCTTAAATAACTATCTTAACCTGGCACTGCTTGCTTCCTAGGTGCAGTTACACTCAACAAATTGTACTGTGTAATTATAAGTACCCGACTCCAGGTGTCTGTATATGTTCTTTAAGTTGCCTGTATTTTTATGTATCCTACCTTTTGTAAGTTTGTCTGTATTTGCTTTGTAATCTCCTGGATCATGCCTCAAAATAGGTGTTTCTGATGTCTTGTGCACTTACCTGGTTATCAAAAACAAATAAAATAAATAAATCTCACTAGCAGATATCATCAGGGGGGAGCAGAGAAATACTGAAAATAGTATACCATTACATATGATTTCCAAATTGCTCGTTTCCTATAATGCGTACTTTATGTTTTTCCTGTGTCTAATTCCTTTTCATCTCCATAATACTATTTTGAAGCCAAAAGAAGTGAATATACTTTTTACTAGAGGAAACAACTATTTTTAAAAAAAATAATTTAAGACATTTCAAAATACTTAAATTCTTTCAGAGATGAAAAAGTTTACCAGCAAATAAAAGTGGAAGATAACTGAATCTTTTACTGTTACAAAAAGTGGGCCCAGATTTGTTGCTCATGTTTGATGCCGTTCTGCTTTAAAGATGCAGAGTGGAAAAGATTAGATTAAGTATCTGCTAATGGTTTTAATGGACATACTTTGCATCTCCCAGGTTGACTGCTTTTACAAAGAAAGGGATATAATGACAACAAAAATTGTCTGTAACCTGGAAATGCAGCTGAAACAATGAATTATATGACAAAATCTGTTTCTACTAGTGGTGGGCGAAGTGGCCAAAATTCGC
Organism: Neoceratodus forsteri; assembly: GCA_016271365.2. Lineage (NCBI taxonomy): Eukaryota > Metazoa > Chordata > Ceratodontiformes > Ceratodontidae > Neoceratodus > Neoceratodus forsteri. Next base: position 321,444,343 of record CM028130.1, read on the forward strand.
TCCGTGAAGTGATTCGCAGTGTAATGCAGAATCCGCAAAGTACTCTGCAATGCAAAGCGGAATACTTCTCATAATAATGGGGAACGCAAAGTCCATTGGAAACAATGACTTTGCTTTATTCCGCCTTCCCAAAACCACTTCTCCACCAGTTTTAAGGAGAAGTACATTGAAATCAATGTACTTGGCCTCACTTTGCCTTGTTTTGGGGCTCCAAATGTAAATTTTGCAGTGCTTTATGAGATTGCAGGTCACATGGGCTCTAGATTGTTCTGCACAGCCTCAGTTCTGTGTAGTGTGTGTGTAGTGGAAAATGGAGAGAGTTTCCTCTCAGCTATGTTATTCAAATCTTCTAAAAGTTGTTAAAAAAGTATTTTTGGGCTATTTTCTTTTGCTCACAGTTTAGTACATCAATTATAGGAAACCCTCCTGTGCTCATATCATTGAGTGTTTATTGTTTGTGTGTGGATTTTGAATGTTCATTTAGAACAGTCAGTCTGTGTACTGTGAACTGTGCTTTGGGGGATGGGCATATCTGTGGTGTAGGTAGATTAACTGGGAGAAAAAGGTAATCTTTCTGTTTTGGTTATATTTTTCTTGTATAACTGTGTTAATGTACACACAGTAGTATTTTCAGTAATTGTTGACATTTTTTGCTGATTGTTGTGCTGCAGCAGTGTATAATTTCAGTTTGTTTAAAACATTTACTAAAGGTTTTCAATTTGCTATGCATTACTTGTATTGTGTGTGAGTGTGTGTACGATGCATGCCGTTAAATCAGACATCTTTTATTGTGCCACAGGGTAATTGCAGCAGTGTGAACCTGCTATCCACTGCACCTGCATGAATTTTTTATACTGCTTTGTAATATCTTTAATGGTGGTGGACTGTTACTGCTGTGCACTACCCCACCCCAACTGGCAAAAGGTATTCTTTTCCACATTTGGATTTGTGACTTGTGAGCACTGGTTAGGTGTTGTTGTGCCATTGCATCTGCATCTCTTGAGTGCGCAGCACAATCTTAATCTGTCTGTGCATTTGTAGTACACCATTAATTCTTGGAGACTTGGCATTTCTTGTTATACTCTCACTTCACTTAGTCAGCACTGGGAAAATTTCTGGACATAAGACAGTAGCATTTTTGGGATGCACATTAATTCTGGTGACTGTGTGTGACCACTGCACACATGATGGAGTGCACCATTAATTCTGGGAGACTTTGCATTTTGTGTTACCCTCTCATTTCACTTCTTCAGCACTGGGTAATTTTCTGGACACAAGCCAGTAGCATTTTGGGGATGCAAATTAATTCTGGTGACTGTGTGTGACCACTGAGCACATGACAGAGTGTGCCATTAATTCTGGGAGACTTCACATTTCTTGTTACACTCTCATTTCACTTCATCAGCACTGGGGGATTTTCTGGACACAAAATAGTAGCATTTTGGGGATGCACATTAATTCTGGTGACTGTGTGTGACCACTACGCACATGACTGAGTGCACCATTAATTCTGGGAGACTTTGCATTTCTTGTTACACTCTCATTTCACTTCATCAGCACTAGGGAATTTTCTAGACAAAAGACAGTAGCATTTTGGGATGCACATTAATTCTGGTGACTGTGTGTGACTACAGTATGCATGGCGTCTGAGTGCGCCATTAATTTTGGGAGACTTTGCATTTCTTGTTACACTCTCATTACACTTTGTCAGCACTGGGGAGTTTTCTGGACACAAGATATGAGCATTTTGGGGATGCACATATTTTGGTGACTGTGTGTGTGAAGGGCTACCAATATTGTTGTCACTTTGCCTTACTTTGCATTACGGCAGAATGACAATGTGAAGTAATAATCACAAGGCAAAGTGAGCCTTTTGCATTGGCCATTTCATGTAGTGGAGTGACAATAGGAAGTGCTCACTGCGCTGGCACTTTGCCGGCGGAATTTAAATTTGCTGCATCTCTACTTTCTATGGTATGTGAGCACTTATAATGATTCAAAAATCTGACTATCGCTTAGCAAAACCAGATTACCTGATAGGGACCCTGAAAATCTTGCCTATAACTCAGTCAGCTCCATCTGCAGCACCATCAAGGGCCACCTCCTAAAATCTACCACCTGTGTGTGCCCAGGACATCCTACCCCCTGAATATACTAAAATATTTTGTTATTGTCCTTCTCATCAAATATTTTGTGTTATTTTCCCTCCTTTCTTACTTCCCCCTTCCACTCCTTCTGCTTCCCTCTCTGTTTCTGCCCCCATGTTTTCCCCAGCCCCCAGCAACTGCCACAAATACACCCTTCCTGTGTGTTTTTCTCTCATGCGTTTCCCTTTGACTATCTGCTACTGCATGAAATGTTTCTCCTGTGTATAAACCTGCTGTAATTAAGTGTATTTACTAAGTATAGTAGTTGAGGAGTGCTTTCTCCCATATGGAAACCCAGTTATAATTCACCATTATAACCCATGGGTTATAAAAGCAAACACACGCCAGGTTTCCAATGCTCCATTCATGCACCTGGCTCCACTCTCTATCAGCACCAGACACTTTGCCAGTAGACTGGACTCCACCAGAATCACTCAGCGGTAAGTGAATAATAAAAAATAAAACTTCCCTTTTGGTTGTTTAACTCTGAATGTAATCTTCTCTATGCTAAACCACACAAAAAAAAAGTTTCAGTGGTCACTTGGCTGTTGACTGCAGACTGCACTTCCTCCATACTAGACTGTGCCTCTTTTATATTATATAATTGCTGTGGTGAGAAAACACTCCCCAGAAATGATATAAAATAAAACATTGGGGGGGTGTGTTTTAATGAGATTTTACACACATCCCTCAGAGCTGGATGCTTAAGTAAGCCCCTTAAGCTTAGCTATCAGGGTTTATGTAGCATCCAACATCTTGGGGTGTGTGTAAAATCTCGTTAAACACACCACCCCATGCATTATTGTATATGGATATACTGTACTATCCCTCACTTCACTGTTTGATGTTTTACCTTATTTGTTCTGTGCTTTTTTTGTCCAGTTGTTTTGTAAAGATATCTTTACAACTGGACATTTCTGAAAATGGGCATTTTTGCTCACATACTCTCCAGTATAAACTAAAATTGACTGACTCATTCAAAACCTGATCACCAGGTAAACAAAAACCCGACAGGTGACAACCCTATTCAGGGGCACAATTATTGAAAATACAAAGTGAAGTATGAAGTTATGCAGTAAAAGAAAGACTCAAGTAAAGTTTATTTTTCAGATAAAAAGATTTAATTATAAAGGGTCGAGCTCTTCCTTCACCACTTAAACGCTGATTTCTTTCCTCACCTGCACACCAAAAATAACAGTATGTCACAGGCACATAAGTAAGCAATAAGACATGTTGGAGTTTGCATTAGACATTCCTAAACCCACGAGTAGGAGTGTACTGAGGTATGCAGCTGCAGGCCAAGTGACTTTAGCCCCTGGACGTGCATTAGAAATGTCTAATGCACACCCCTGGAGTGTCTTATTACACTTATGAAAATGCAAATCTGTATTGTAGATGATTTAGAAAATTGGACAGCAGGGGCCCAATATTGAAATATGGGCAAAGCAGAGGGCAAAACTTTGTGCTTCCTCCTACAGTTGCCCAGGTGTCCACAATCAATATATTCAGTGGAATAGCACATTGGTATTATTCCACTGAATATAGGACCAGTGAGACTCAATGCTAAGTCACCAAGCACAGGGCAGGCATGGCCCCCACAAGAGGGTGGCACAATGGCTTGCACCTGGGCAAAAATCTCCATATTCAAAGTGACCTATGCAACTGAGCCTATTGGGCATGCAAGGTGTTAAGGGGCCATTTGCATGCCCATTATGGCCCATTTGTACAGGAAGCAAGGCTGTGCTCTGTGGCAGCCTCCCCCCAGTTGTCCATTTCCCTAGATCCATCACTGGTGCTAGTGGCAGCCCCCCCATCACCGTCCCATTAACAAAACAATACATCCCCCTGATAGTCTAGTGGTCCCTCTCCCCCTTACCAATTGCCATCCCGTTAATGAAAAAGTACATCCTCCTGGTAGTGGTCCCTCTCCCCTACCCAACTGCTGGTCGCCATCCCTTTATAGTAATAATTATGCCCTGGTAGTCTAGAGGTCCCTCCCACCTCCCTGATCACTAATCACAATCCTGTTAATCAAACAATACTCCCTGCTAGTCTAATGGTCCCTCCCCTTCCCCGATTGCCATTCCTTTGTAATAAATAATAATTATGCCCTTGTAGTCTAGTGGTCCCTCCCCTCTCCCAGATCATCAGTTGTCAACCCCCTAATAAAACAATACAGTTCCCTGGTAGTCTAGTGGTTCCTCTCCCCTCCCCCATTCTCCAATCACTGTCCCTAAGTAGAACAATACATTCCCTGGTGGTCAAGTGGTCCCTCCCTCTCCCTGATCGCCTTCCTCCGTATAGAAAAATAAACACCCAGGTAGTACACTGGTCCTTCCCTGATTGCTGATTGCCATCCCATTATGACATTCCTGAAAATTTCTCTGTTAGTCCAGTGGTCCCTCCCCATCCCCAGTTGCCATTCTGTGAATTACTAATGAATATAACCTGGTGGTCTAGTGGAGCTCCCCTACCCAGGTGGGTAGTGCCCCACCACCCCACTACCCCATCCCAAAACCAAGCCAGCGACTGGCACAGCCCTCCTTTCACCACCACAGACAACCACCAACTGAGATGTCCAGGAGTATGTACTGTGTACTGTATACACTATGCACCCATTGAGGCCATAGTGGTGAGAGAAGGGCTGTCCCAGTCGCCGTTTCAGTTTTGGGATGGAGGGGTGGGGTGGTGGGGCACTACAGCCATAGTGCTAAATGCTAAGTCTAGTCACCCCACTCATCCAGTACTCTGTCCTGGGGTTCTTGTTCCTTAGGTGTATTACCTTGCACTTTTTGTCATTGAATTTCAACTGCCAAACCTTAGACCACCTGTTTAGCTCTTGTGCATCACTCTGCATTTCCCTGATGCCCCTCATCACCATCCACCATCCCACAGAGCTTATTGTCATCTGTGAAGAAATATAGCCTGCCCTGAATACCTTCGTCAATGTTGCTAATGAACATGTTGAAGAGGACTACAACAGGGCTGAGGAGAGGGATCTCCTCACCAAGAGCTTCAACTCATGGCTGAAGGAATGGTGCAGACAGGAGGGGTTTGGCTACATTGGGGAGTGGGGACCCATCTGGGGAGATAAATGCTAATACAGGGGTGATGGCCTACATCTATCTGGGAGGAGAACTGCAGTCTGCAGTGGATGGTTTAAATGTTACATTGATGTATATTTCAACTAGCTGAGGGGGGTGGCAGAAGGAATCAGGGAGGCAGAAACTGCCCCCCCCCCCACAGGCAGAAGTGGAGAATAAGGAGAACCCAATGGAAGTGGAATCCCCAAGGGGTTAAATTGATAAATGAAGCAGGGTTGTAGAGGTAGATGGGGAGGGGAACAGGAGCATTAAAAAGAGGGGAGAAGGAGGGAGGGCAAAAGGGTAAAAAGGGGGCAACAAGCAGAGTGGATATGAAATCACGAAGCTCATGAATGTGAATGCTAGAAGTCTAGAAAATACGATTTCGGACCTAGAGGCTGTCATGGAAGAGGCTGACCTGGATATTGTGGCAATTACTAAGTCATGGTGCACTGAGAACCATGACTGGGACATGGCCAAACCAGGCTATGCTCTATTCAGGAAGGACCAGGTGGGAAGGAAAGGAGAGGGTATGGTGCTTTATGTAAGGGAAAGCATAAAAGCAACAGAGATACAGGGAATACAGGGGGAGGCAGCGGTACTGTGAGTTGGCCTGGAGATGGGGAATGGAGCCACTATTTGCACCGGCATAATCTACAGATCTCTAGCACAGTGGGAGAAACTAGATAAGATACTGGTGGAAGCTATTGTCAAGATGGCAGAAAAGGGGGAGATGCTGCTGGTGAGGGAATTCAACCTGCTGGAAGTAAATTGGAGCCTCCCAGCAGCAGTTTTGGCTATAAGCAGGGACATCCTGGACTCTCTGCAGAGGACACTCCTCAGGCAGCTAGTCAGTGAACCCACTCCTGAGGGGGCAATACTTTACCTGATACTCACTAACAGGGACAGTACTGCAGTCATCAAGGTTGGAGGCCACCAAAGGACCAGTAATCACCGTACAGTGTGGTTCACTATAAGGACAGCAATGGAATTGAGACACACAAGGGTGAGGGTCCTGGACTTCAGGAGTGCAGATTTCATAAAGACATGTGAATGCCTTAGGGAAGACCTGATTGGGGGGCATGACCTGGGAGGGGTAGAGAAAGAGTGTGCAACGCTAAAAGGGAGCATAGTAAAGACAACAGACCTCTGCCTCAAACAAGTGAGCAAAAACAAGAGGAAAAACAGATTGCTATGGTTCTCAAAAGAGGTAACTGAAAAAGTAAAGACAAAAAGGGTAGCATTCAGAAGGAATAAGTAGATGCAGAGGGAAGAGGATAGAGAAGTGTATCAAGGGAAACAGAGGGAAGCAGAGAAAGCAATAAGGAGCTCAAAGGTGCTAACTGAAGAGAGAATAGCCCAGGAGGTAACAAAAGGGGACAAGAAATTTTTTAGTTTTAGTTTTATAAGTGAAAAGAGGAAGACCAGGGATGAAATTATAAGGTTAAAAAGGGAAGGGGGACTGTGCAGAGCGGCACCAGGAAAAGGCAGACATCCTGAACAAATACTTTTGTTCAGTGTTTACAGTGGCAGGAGAAGGAGAGGTGCCACAAAAAAGTAACAGAAGCTTTGGAGGGAGGGAGGTGGACACTAATCCTTTTTTTGAAGGAGAGAGTCCTGAAGGGGCTCACAAATCTGAAGATGGACATACCATTGGGACCAGATGGGGTGCATCCAAGGGTACTGAGGGAGCTCAGGGAAATACTAACTGCACCTCTGACAGTCCTGTTTAACAGCTTATTGAAAACAGGAGTGGTTTCAGAGGACTGCAGGAGGGCAAATGTAGTCCCACTACTCAAAAGTGGTTGCAGGGAGGAGGCTGGCAGTTATAGGCCAGTCAGCCTGACATTGGTGGTGGGAAAATTAATAGAATCACTGCTGAAGGAAAGGATTATGGAATATCTTGAATCCAGTGGGTTACAAGACCTGAGAAAGCATGGTTTCACATGGGGGAGGCCATATCAAATTAATCTGATAGATTTCTTTGACTGGGTGACAAAGGAGTTAGATTAGGGTAGAGTGGTAGATGTGGCCTACTTAGATTTCAGTAAGGCTTTCAACACAGTTCGACATAGAAGACTAGTAAGCAAGCTGGGTAGCTTAGGAGTGGATCCAAAAGTAGTATACTGGGTGGGAAATTGGGTGAGGGATAAGAAATTGAGGGTGGTGGTAAATGGGGCTCGCTCCAAGGAAGGGAGAGTGACCAGCAGGGTGTCTCAGGGACCAGTGCTAGGACTGGTTCTCTTTAATGTCTTTATAAGTGATATTGCAGGGGAGCTGTAAGGGAAGGTCTGCCTCTTTGCAGATGACACCAAAATCTGCAATGTGGTGGATACTCCAGAGGTAGCAGTTAGGATGGCAGAGACCTGAGAAAACTAGAGAAGTGATCAAGGGTATGGCAGCTGGGTTTCAATGTGAAAAATTGCAAAATAATGACTTAGGGCACAGAAACCCAGATTCAGAGTACAAAATGGGTGGAGTGGTACTGACAACCACAAAGCAGGAAAGAGACCTGGGGGTTATCATATTGGATGACCTAAAGGTGGCCAGACCCAGACAGTGTGACAAAGTAGTTGGGAGAGCTAGTGGAATGCTGGGATGCATAGGGAGGGGTATCATCAGCAGAAAGAGGGAAGTGATGTTACCTCTGTATAACTCTCTGGTAAGACAACACTGAGAGTAGTGCATGCAGTTCTGGAGACCACACCTCTGGAAGGATCTAGACAGTTTGGAGGCTGTCCAGAGGAGGGCAACTAAAATAGTGCAGGGTCTGCATCAAAAGCCCTATGAGGAAAGACCAAAGGACGTCAATATGAACGCCCTGGAAGACAGGAGGGAAACGGGGGAATATAACAGAGACCTTTAAATACCTCATAGGGGTAAATAAGGTACAGAAAGGAAGTACTTTTCAGAATAAAAGGTGCTCAAGAACAAGGAGACATGCTATGAAGCTGGAGGGGGCTAGATTCACGAGAGATGTTAGGAAGTACTGCTTGGTGAGGCCACACCTTGAGTACTGCGTGCAGTTTTGAAGGCCACATTTTAAAGAGGGACAATGAACTCCTGGAGAGGGTCCAGAGGAGGGAAACCAAAATGATTTGGGGCTTGGGGGATAGGACCTATGGGGAGAGGCTTGAAGAGCTAAATATGTACACATTAGAAGAGAGAAGGGACCAGGGGGGCATGATAGAGGTCTTCAGGTACATGAAGGTTATAAAGATGGAAGAAGCAGTCAGGGTGCTCCGAAGGAAGGAGGAGGGGCAACTAGAAGGCATGGGTGGAAACTGAGGGGGAAGATTCGGGGGAGAAAGGAGGAGGTGCTACTTCGCTAAGAGGGTGGTGGAGCCATGGAATGCACTGCCTATGGGGCTGGTGGAGGCAGAAACAGTGGAGGGGTTCAAGAGGGGGTGGGACAGGTACAGGGGAAGGGTTCTGGAAGCAAAAACCAGTGCAGCGAGAATATCGGGGACTGGAAAGGGAGAAGCCAGAGAGGGAGAGGGAGACAGCTAGGTCAGCTCCCAGGGTGGGGGCTGACCAAACGAGCAGACACAAAAGATCATTAGGCCTATTCTGCTGGCATTTTAGTATGTTAGTATGTAAGTACTTCTTCACAGAAAGAGTGGTGAATTCCTGGAACAGTGTTCCAGCAGAGATAGTGGGGGTGAAGACAGTGACAGGGTTCAAGAATGGGTGGGATAGGCATAAGGGAATCATAGTGGAATGGAAAGGGAGAGGGAAAAGGAATGGTAGATCAAATATGGTCTATGGTAACAATGGCGGATACAGAGAAGTTCACCGATTGGAAAACAGGACCAGGAACCAGCCATTGAGCCAAAGGGAGAGAGGAGCGGCCATCGAGTGGACCAGAGACGGAGGCCAGTCACAGGGAGATCAAAGGGGCATGGAGCAGACTGGAGACCTGCATGACAGGAGAGGATGAGGGGGTTCCGAGAGCTGAGTTATATCATATTTAATTATCAAGCAGTACTTTACTGGGGGTTGCGATATCGGTGTTACTGTAGTGAACAAGTGAAGTTGCAGAGTTAAAGCTTCCAAAGGGGACACTTTCATGTTTTGTTGGTAAATTAAATCTCTTTGACTGATGGGTAAATGGAGATAACAATAGACAAATAGCTGAAGTGAGCCTTGCTGGGGATTAGGGAGAAGAGAGTCAACTGATTATTTTATTTCTCCACCGGCTCACAGTGTGGCCAGTGGAAATGACTTATCCTTCATCTCCCATTCCCACCCACTCCAGGTTTCTCCATATTTATTGGATTCTGCTTGTGTTACACATCCTGCCACTTCACAGGGAATGTCTACACAGAGGTGGTTACAGCAGCCTCTCTAAGGTTCATAGTCCAGTAGGGCAAGTCAAGGGTAGCCTCAGCACAAAGTTAGCCCTTAATGCAGAGGCAGAATAAGAGAGAGGAAAAAAAAGCCTTATGTTGTGAGGTTAAAAGTTGGTGTACAGACTTAAGTTAGGAGCAGGGACTAAGAGGTAAGTACATCAGGTGACACTACAGTTATTGGTTGCAGTTGTTACAAAAGGGTACCTGTAGAGCAGATAGTGTAATAACAGGCAGACAAGAAAGGGAACGATGCTGGAGGTGGTGCAGTGCAGTGGCTGTGGAGCATCAGTGTTCAGGAGAACCTTCTGGACACTGTGGTGCTGCCCCATCTGAAGGCACCTCTCTGAACTGAGGACAGAGGTTGCCAGTCTCCGAGCTGAGTTGGGCAGGATTCGGGAGTCCTCCACCTCCACCCAGAGGCCACCATATCCACACCCACTACCTTGAAGGATGCCCAACAGCAGGAGTGGTTGGACTAGAGTGGGCTCAAGCAGGGAAAGGGAGGTGGGTGAGGGGCACATCCCCCAGCTGAATAAATCCTACACTGTATTGGAGGAACAGAAAGGTCCCTCAGGATCACCTGAAGTTGTACCCCGGGAGGATGAATGGGGCCTCCACAGTGGAGCCCAGAAAGGTGAGTGGAGAGGACCCCAAGGGAAGAAGAAAAAGAAGAAGCTACTTTTGGGGGGGGGTCTCCATCATCTGGGGAGTGCAGCTGGGAACAGGCAGGGAGAAGAAGGAGGAGGAGAGGGTGGTAAAGTGCCTCCCAGGATCCCAGGAGGTACAGCTTGGAGGGATAGAAAGTGAATCCAGAGGACCGCTACGGCAATAGCGAAGAGGGGGAGCCGGATGTCATTATCCAGATGGGAACCAATGACCTAGCTGACAAGGCAGAGATAGTAAGAGTGCAGGAGGAGTTCAGGGAACTGGGGAGGAGCCTGGGGTAGTTGGCAAGATCTATGACCTTCTCAGAGGTGCTACCTGTCCAGGGCAAGGGGGAGGCTAGCGATCTACACACAAATGACTTCAACACTTGATTGGATAGCTGGTGCACACAGCAAGGATTTGACTTCATTGTGGACTGGGGGCCCACCTTGGGGAATGCAGGACTGTACAGTGGTGATGGCCTGCATCCTTCCAGGAGGGGGACTGATATGCTCAGTGAATAGTTTAAATGCTTTATTGGCAAGCATTTAAACTAGCCAAGGGGGTTGGGGTGGAGGGAGGAAGGAAGCAGGAGAACACTAAATACCCACCCCACAGGATAATGTAGCTAACATTGAGGACACTAAGGACACAGAATTGCCACTAAACACTGGAGCTGGCAGATTTAGGGGTGGCAGGAGGAGTAAGGGGGATGGGGGGAGGTCAGGATGGGTGTTTGCAGTACATGGAGGGTCATGTGTGCAAATGCCAGCAGCCTGGGTAACAAAATCCCTGATCTGATGGCCATGGTAGTGGAGGCTGACCTGGATATTATTGCTGTTACAGAGACATGGTACAATTGAAACCATGGCTGGGACATAGCTATACCAGGATATACTTTATTCAGAAGGGACAGGGAGGGTAGAAAGGGAGGAGGGGTAGCTCTATATGTTAGGGAGGGTATAAAGGTGACAGAGGTGCAAGGAATGCAGGGGGAGGCAGAGGCACTGCAGGTCACCCTGGAAGCAGGCAATGACATAGCCATTTGCAAAGGAGTAATATACAGACCCCCAGCACAGAGAGAGGAGATGTATAGGGATATACTGGAAGCCAACCATGTGATGGTAGCTAAAGGTCATGTGTTACCGATGGGTGACTTCAACCTGCTAGAAGTTGATTGGAGAACCCAAGAGGCTGCAACAGCCCGGGGCAGACATCCTGGACTCTACGAGATGCAGCTGGTGCTTGAGCCAATCTGAGAAGAAGCAATTTTGGACCTGGTACTAACAAACGGGGACAGAATTATGGATGTCAGGGTGGATGAACACCTGGGGTCCAGTGACCATCACACAGTGTGGTTTTAATGTGAGAACTGCAACAGGGACATGCCACACAAAGGCGAGGGTTCTGGACTTCAGGAGGGCAGACTTCATTAAGATGGGAGTATGTCTCAGGGAGGCCCTAGATGGGTGAGAGACACAGGGTGGAGTCGAGGGACAATGGGCCCATCTAAAAGGAGCCATAGTGGAAGCAACAAAGCTTTGTATTCAGCAAATAGACAAAGGCAAAAGGAAAAGAAAACCACTATGGTTCTCACAGGATGTGGCAGGAAAAGTAAGGGCAAAAAGGTCAGCTTTCAGGAACTATAAGGAGACTGTACAGGAGGAGGACAGGGCAGTGTATCTAGAAAAGCAGAGGGAGGCAAAGAAGGCAGTCAGGTGTGCCAAGGCAATTACAGAGGAAAATATATCAAAAGAAGTCAAAAAAGGTGATAAGACCTTCTATAGAGACATTAACAAGAAGAGAAAGTCGGAGAGGGGTTGTAAAGCTGAAAGGAGAGAAAGGAGAGGTTGTGGAAGGGAACCAGGATAAAGCAGTAGTGGATAACTTAGAAAGGTGGCAGGAGTTGCAGGATGATCTGACAAAACTGGAGGTCTAGTCAGACACTTGGCAGCTGGGGTTCAATGCCAGGAAATGCAAGGTGATACATCTCGGCTCAAAAAAACCCAGGGACAAGTAACCAGCTAGGGGGGAGTCAACTAGCCAAGATGGAGGAGGAGAAGGATCTGGTGGTGATCATAATGAGAGCAATGAACAACTTAGCACAGTGTAGAAACGCAGCTGCAAAGACCAACAGGATTCTGGGTTGTATTGCCAGAGGTCAGGGGGTCAAAGGCCAGGAGGGAGGGAGGTGATACTGCCGCTATACAGGTCCCTGATTAGACCACACCTGGAGTACTGCATGAAGTTCTGGTGACCATACCTGAAGAAGGACATTAGGTTACTGGAAGGGGTGCAGCGCAGGGCAACAAAAATGATCCAGGGGCTAGAAGACTTACCCTACGAGAGCAGGTTGAGGAAGTTGAACATGTACTCCCTGAAGGAGAAGAGGGATAGGGGGACTTGATTGAAACCTTCAAGTACATGAAGGAAATAAATAAGACAGGCATGGAGGGGTTTTCAAATTAAGGGGAAGGTTTAGGAGGGAAGTGCGGAGACACTTTTTTACAGAGAGGGTGTTGTCTGGGTGGAACACATTGCCAGAGGAAGTGGTATCCTGTAGAACAGTGGGCTGCTTCAAAAGGGGATGGGACAGGGTAAGGGGGAATGTCACTGGAGGGTGAGAGGTGAGGGAGTGGCAGCTGCAATATAAGGGCTGCTAGCTGCATAATTGAGCAGATTTGACAGACCATAAGCCCTTTATCTGCTGGCAATTTTGTATGTTCATATGTTCATAAAGCACCAGTCCTGAACAAAACTTTCTGTTCCTTTCATGGAGGAAGAGGAAGGGGAGGGACCACAACTAAGAATCAGGGTGAAAAGGGAGTTGGAAAACAGTCCAGTCAAAGAGGGGAAGAGTCCTAGAAGAACTTGCAAAACTAAAGATGGATGAGGCAAAGGGATCAGATGGGATACACCCTAAAATATTAAAGGAGTTCAGGGAGGTACTGGCAGCACCATTGACAGTCCTAGTCAACAAGACTCTGGAAAAGGGGAGATGTTTCTGAGAAGTGGAGAATGGCTGATGTAGTCCCTTTCCACAAAAATGGGAGCAGGGAGGAGGCTGGGAATTATAGACCTGTCAGCCTGACCTTGGTGTTAGGGAAAATTATGGAATAACTGCTAAAAGAAAGAATAGTAAAGCACCTTGAATCAAGTAAAGCACAATATCAAAGGCAGCACAGATTTATAGCTGGGAAAACATCTCAAACAAGTCTGATTGATTTCTTTGACTGGGTTACTAGGGAGGTGGATCAGGGCGGAGCAGTGGATGTGGTCTACCTTGATTTCAATAAGGCATTCAGCACCGTTCCACATAGGAGGCTTGTGAACAAGCTAAGCAGCCTGGGATTGGGATAAAAGGTGGTAAACTGGTTTGGAAATTGGTTGAAGAATAGAACACAAAGGGTGATGGGAAATGGGGCTAAATCTGAAGTAGGGAGGGTGACCAGCAGGGTACCACAAGGTTCAGTTCTTGGACCAGTGCTGTTTAACATCTACATCAGAGACATTACAGAGGGGCTGGAGGGGAAGGTATGCCTCTGCAGATGACACAAAGATCTGCAATAGGTTAGACAGTCCAGAAGGGGTGGAGAAAATGAGGAGTGACCTAGCTAAAATGGAAGAATGGTCCAGAGTGTGGCAGCTAGGATTCAATGTGAAGAAGTGCAAAATCATGCACTTGGGGCACAGGAATCCAGGGCAGGATTAAATGATGAGGGGGAAGATATTAGCAGCCACAAAGCAATAAAGAGATCTGGGGATCATCATATCTGATGACCTAAAGGTGGTCAAACAATGTGCCAAGACAGTGAAGAGAGCCAGTAGGATGCTGGCATGCATAGGGAGGGGTATTACCAGCAGAAGAAAAGAGGTCATGATGCCACTGTACGGATCATTGATGAGCCCTAATTTGGAATACTGCATCCAGTTTTGGAGGCCACATCACCAGAGGAACATAGACAGGGTGGAGGCAGTTCAAAGACGGGCAACAAAAATGGTACAGGGTCTGTACCATAGGTCATATGAGGAGAGATTGGAGGAACTCAATATGTATACCCTGGAGCAGAGGACAGAAAGGGAAGACATGATAGAGACCTTCAAGTATCTCAAGGGGATTAATAAGGTACAGGAGAGCAGCATCTTTTGGAAGAGAAACTGCTCTAAAACAAAAAGAGGGCATGGCATGAGACTGGCAGGGGGTAGACTAAGGGGCAATGTGAGAAAGCACTTTTTCACAGAAAGGGTGGTGGATGCTTAGAATGGCCTGCCCCAGGAAGTGGTGGGTGCGAGCACAGTGGGGGGATTTAAGCATGCATGGGATATGCATAAGGGGACACTTTAGGAGGGAGGGAGAGACAGCAGCCAGTGACCAAGTAGAGTCAGCTGCATCTAATTGTTAAGTAGGGACATGGGCAGGCTAGATGGACTGGCAGTCCTTATCTGCCATCAATTTCTATGTTTCTAATGTAGGTAGGAAACAAAGGGCCGACTGGGTGGGTTAAGCAGTCCTTATTTGCTATCAAAATCTATGTTTCTATGTTTCTTACTATCACAGAGAGGGTAGTGGATGCATGGAACAGCCTTCCTGAGGAAGTTGTGGGGTCTAAAACTGTGGGAGAATTCAAGAATGCATGGGACAGACATAAGGCAATTCTTGTGGGGAGCAGGAAGATATAGGCTGTTGGTTAACTAGGGTCTGTGGCCTATCCTGTAGGTAGGGAAATGGGCAGACTAGATGGGCCTAGCAGTCCTTATCTGCCGTCAAAGTCTATGTTTCTATGTTTCTATGTTTCTATGTTTCTATGACAGGTCCCAGAAGAGATCCCTGTGGTACCCCCGCTTGTGACCTCCCTCTCTGCTGACTTGGCATTGTTGACTACAACCTTGTGCTACCTCCCTTTTAGTCAGTTACCTACCCAGTTTACTATGACCTTAGCCGCACACAGATCCTCCATCTACTTCGGCAAAGCATCTGTGAGGCACAGAGTCAAAAGCATTGCTGAAGTCAAAGTAGAATAAATCCACAGCACAGCTCCTATCTAATTCCCATATAGCCCAGTCAAAATAAAATGATCAGATTAGTCTGACAAGATCTCCTTGCCATGAGTTCATGCTATTTAGTATTCTGGAGCCCATTGCTTTCCAGGTAGTCCACAAAGTCCTCTTTGACCAGTGATTCCATCAGCTTCCCTACAATAAAGGTCAGACTGACAAGTCTGTAACTCCCTGCATGTTCCTTTATACCCCCCCCATGCAGTGGAACTAAGTCTGGTACCCTCCAATCCTTCAAAACTACCCCCCATCCTTAGAGATCTGTTGAATAGACCTACCAGGGATTAGCCAGTTCTGTTGCCAGATCCCCGGGTAACCTCGGATGCATCCTCTCTGGTCCCAGGGCCTTTTCTGTTTTTAGTATTGCCAACCTATTCTGGATCCTTTTATTTGTAAATATTGGCTGCATCATCTCCAGGACCCCATTAGCGGCCATATTGATGCCACTCTCTGGCAAGAGTCCACCATTTTCCTTAGTGAAAACTGAGATAAAGTAATCATGAACGCAACCTTTTGCCCATCCTCCTCTATCACCCTACCCCCTCTGCTAACCTTAAGATTAGCCCTCCTTTCTTCCTTTTTCTGTAATATATCAGAACTGTTTTATTCAACTCTTGACCAACTGTAAGTCTGCTTTTGCCTCCAAAACAGCATTCTTGTCTTCACATTTTTCACTATGAATTCTCAGCATTCTTTTTCCTCTGCTTTTCTTTATACTTAAAGAAGACCTTTTTCTTTGCCCTCCCCCAGAACTCTTGACAAGAACTATAATGGTCTCTTGAACCTGTGATTTTTCATTATCATTCTCATGCATAACTCAGATGCCTCAAGAATGGCTCCCTTAATTGCCCCATCTCTCTTCCACCTCACTATGTTGTCCACGTCACCTAATTTTTCCCTAACCAGCTCCCTCAGCATGTTGAAGTCCGCCCTTCTGAAATCCAGAATTTAGCTCTCAGTTAGGGTTTTCTGGACCCAAGGGCAAGTTCTAACTAAATGGAGTTATGGTCGCTGTCCCCCAGTGACTCCTCTATTCTCACAGCTCCAATTATTTCCAAGCTGTTGAGCACATTGAGAATTGCAGTCTGCCTGGTGGGTTCCTTAATTAGCTGTACCAACAGACAGTCCTGGAAGGAGGCCAGCAATGCCTGACATCTGGTGCTCCTGGCCATTTGAATATCCCAATTGATCTCTGGCATTTTCAGATCTCTCACTACCGCCACTTCATCTTTTCCACTCCTCTTTTAAGTTCTTCCCTGAGCTCTCTGTCCCCCTCTTCCCCTTGCACTGGAGGTCTATAGATCACCCCCAAGCACAGTTTCTTGCTTGAGATTGCCATGAGTTGCACCCACAGCAACTAAATCTCTCCATTATTACCCCTGATGCACCCATCTTCTGCCACTTCCATGTTCTGCTTGACAAAAGAGCTTAATCCTCCCTCTCTACCTGTTCCTCTATCCCTAAACAATGAGTTCCCAGAGACCGTCAGGTCCCAGTCATTATTTTCTGAAGCCCACATTCCTGTTATGGCCACTAGGTCCAACTCTGTGTCTGCCATTAGCACTGGGAGCTCACTGATTTTGTTATCCAGGCTCTTGGCATTAAGTCATACCCCTTCTATTGGACCCCTTATCCTCCAATGATTCTACCCACGTGCTTTCCATGTCCTCTCATCATTTTTTGTTTTTTGGTGTTTGCACACTTTGCATTACCTCTCTTTAAGGTCTCTTCACCTAGTCCAGTCTGAGTCACAGCCTCCTTTGTGCCTTTTGTGTTGCTACAAGCCCACAGATGTGGGGGAGTACTAGCTAGGATCCCTTTCTTCTGATCTGCCACTGTAGTTCCTTTAGTTTCAGTCTCTGCCGCAGTCATTAAATGTCTGATATAAACATCACACTTCTGCCCCAGCCCACAGTCTCTCTCTCTTTTCAGATGAAGTCCATCACCCTTGAAGAGTTTCCTATTGTGGAGTCCCCCAATCCCCAACAAAGTGGTACCCCTTCTCCTAACATCATCCCTTAATCCACCCTTTGAATTCCCAGTTACATCATTCGTTCTATCCTGTTTCCCCTTCCTCCTTCACATAGAGAGGTTCAGTAAAGGTCAGGGAGGCTGACTGTGCCACCAATCTGTCCCACACTATCTCTATTGACTGGTTCACCAGATCATTAATAGCCAGGATGCCCAGCTCCCCTTGCTCTTTCTCCACCATCCTCCCTATCTTGTTTAAATCACTGATGACCAATGCCCCAGGAAGGCACAGACTATCCCCCTCCCATACAATCCCCCTCTGTCACCCTCTCTACCCCTTTTATCATTGAGTCCCTGACCACCAAGACACTCCTTGTAGATTAGCTCCCCTTGGGTGCCATTACGTTGTCCTGCCATTTCCCATTGACTGACTTGGGGTACCCCCCAGTGGAGTCAGGTGCGTCTGCCTCCTCTAGGGGTGCAAAGCAGTTCACCATCTGGATGGTGCTAGACTGGCCAGTTTCCTTATGGCTACCTTAAGGAGGCAGTATAGAGCAGTGGTCTAAGGCTCTGAACTGCAAATCTGGTGACATCCAGCAGACCAGACCTGGGCTTGAATCCCACAGCTTCCACTTGCATACTGTGTGACCCTGAGCAAGTCACTTAACCTCCTTGTGCTCCTAGGTCGCTCCTGTAAAAAAGTTTTCAGCTTAGTGTGCTATACCTGATTAAACAACTAAATTAACAATTAACAAAATTAACCCCAGCCTCCCTCCCTTTCCCACTTCCCACCACTCTTCATCCCCCCCGGACCACTGAGTCTCTGGGAGACTGGTGATGTGGAGGATGGGCTCTGATTGAGCTGGTGATGCAGCTGAGATATTTCTACCCCTGCTACCAACAGCTGAGCCTGGAGCTCTGTCATGGCCCTGCAGATAGGGCAGTGCCCCCTCCTCCAGAGCATATCCCTAAAAAAAAGCAGCCCACAGCCACCATACCTCTCTGCCTCACTTCTGCACCCCATCTCTATACAGGCCATTGAATGAGGCTATGCCTAGGTGATGTGGATTTCCAACAACAGGTTCACAGTTAACAAAACATTAAATCAGCTCATAGTGCTTATCTCGATGGGCAGCAGCTGTTAGGCTCAGCAATAGCACAGGAAACAGGGATAAAAAATTACATTGTAGTGCTCATCCAGATAGAGTGTAGCAATAAGCTCCAACTATAATGCAAGTACTAAATTAACTTTAAATTAAATTAAATTCACATAGTTCTTCTCCCAGCAAATTTCCTATTTTGCCCAGTGAAGTCTATGCATACAGTTACAGTCATAGATATTTTCAGATATTTCCAGATGTTTTGCGACGTATCTAAAGAGATTCTCTCGGGGCGGCCCCCAGTGGTACTGTAGGCAGGCAGGGAATTTCTCTAGCGATATCACAGACATTTCAGGAAACATCTGGTTGTCACTTCACCAGTACACTTGTTTTTAAATTCAGATCTTGATCCACCCACTGCCTTCCTAACACATGATTTTAAGACACCGCCCCAATCCAGCCCTCCACTTTTCCCTCCCTCGCCCCTCCCCACGATTCAAGCAAAGTAATAGGTGCTGTGCTATTGTAATAATTATATAAGCGGCTGCCATGGTATAGAAAAATCCCATCCTGCACCAGCTCAAGTAATCATCCCCTTCCCCACCACTTTCATGGGACGGGTAGGGAACAGGATTTTTTACAGAATGGTGGATGCTTATATAATTAAAAAAAGAGCAACTATTACTTTTCCAGGACTTTTTGGGATGTGGGATGAGGGAGGTAGGTACTAGTGAGGGCTGGATGGAGGGAGATGTCTTAAAAGTATCTTGGAGGTAAGTGAGAAGGGTTACATGTGGTCACAGTGGGTGGGGGGAAAGTCTGAATAAAAAAACTTATTTCTTTGTTTTTTTAACTCTACAAAGCAAAGATGGGGTAAAGTCAAGAACTTCACTTCTCATAGCAGGAAGTTTCCAGCTTTGCACCAGCTTGCTGGTGAAGTTTTAATTCACTGTATGTCGATCCACAAGCCTCAGTTCTGCCGCTGTTATTCACAGTTTATATGCTGCCCTGGGGTGAGATTGTTAGGTGGTATAATTAAGCAATAAAGTGAAAGTCCCCGGTTCCCTGGGGTTACTAGAATCACATGTGTGTCAATGTTAGGTAGGGAAGGCAGCTGGTGAATAGCTGGTTAAATAGATTTTCACCTGGTCTCTCTCTGCTTGCTTGGTCTCAGCTGAGAACAGAGAGCTGATGCCACTTAGGACTCTCGTAGCAGCAGCATAAGCCACAAAGCATGTTGTGAGTGGGGAGTAGTTTAGAATTCTGAGAGTAGACTGTACTTGGAGCTCAGAGAGTGAGCATTGGAACAGTGAAGAGCCTGCTTTTCTCGCACTAGTCTGAGAACATCTTTTGCCTGACCGTTGAAGTGGTGGAAACCATCTTCAGGATTTCATGATGCCCTCATCCCCAGTGGGATGAGGGTGTCCCCCTTTTGCCTGAAACCCTGACAGTGAAACACAGAAAATGACCACTACAGCGACAGTCGCTGTAATGGTCTGTTTCCGTGTTTCACTTTCCCCCAGTGTCCTGCTTCTCCCTGGAACAACTCTGACCTGGAGTTGAGAATCCTACAGTCCAGGGGGGTGCACGGGGCCTGGCCCCCTGCATGGGGGGTGTGGGTGGCAGAGTCCCTCACAGAAAACACTGGGTGCTTGGGTGGCTAAATACCTGCGTCAGTATTGTGCCATCACTGTGGGGGTGGTCGACACTTTTACTGTCGACCAAACTTGGTGCTTCCATGGGATGAGGGGGACTGCAGAGGATTTGAGGGGCAATCCCTTGATCCAACCTTACACATTTTGAAGCTGCCTTTGGTGTACAAACTGTGAGTAGATTCTGTCTGAGAGTTACCCGGGGTATGTACCTGCTGTTTTTTCTGTGGGGTGTCTCTCTGAAAAAGGGACCCAATGCACCCAGTTCTTTTGAGACTGTTCTTGAAGAAGTTTGTTTAAAGTTTGCTGACAACAGCGATTGTCCCAGGTGTGACTAGGCACTTTGTTCAGGACTTTAATGTTACACTCCCTTGTATTGTGTTCAAATGCTAAATGTGTTAAACATTTGAGGAAAGCTTAGTTCTACAGTAGCACCTTAGCTGTAACTCTGAAAGAATGGCTGAGTATGGACGAGGAAGCAAAAGGTGGGCAACCCCCCATCTGGAGTGATCAGTTCAGCACTTCGGGTTCTGTAAGGGGGCCTATTTATTCAGAGCATATGGCCAATGCCTGAAGAGTAAAGTTTACCTCCAGGGTGTGGGTTGTTCTAGTGGCCTGAGCACCAGTGTGCTCTGTCATGGCAAGATGCCACATTTCTTTCACTAAATGCCTATACAAAATGGGAATTGCAGCTAAGCCATGGCCAGTGCCACTTAGAAGAAGAAACGTTTGTGTACTCCATGGTGGCCATTGCCACAAGAAGAAGTTTTCAGCTTAGGCTTGCCGCTGAAAAGGCTTAAATCCAATGCAATATGGGAAGTAGCAAAGTTCTGTCAGAGCACAGAGGATGTGTTTTCTGCATTTGCCTTAGGTTTCAAAGTGTAAATCCTTGGGGTCCATCTTTGCTTTTGTGTACCAGCTGTTTTTTTGAATAAAGCCACACTCTAAAATCCCAGCCTGGTATGAGCAATATATTTACTGCTTCCTATGTGGATTTACTGGGTACTCCTCCAGAAGCACAAACCTTACATAACCCTTAGCAAAAGTTCTCTCCTCGGGACCTGGGTTTGGTAAAGGTTTGTTTGTGTCTTGTACACACCAGCAGCATATGCTTTGTAGCCCCACCTCTCCTTTGTTCTCCTAGACAGAAATGGTATGGGAAGTGTGCCTAATAGTTAAATAAGTGGCCGGTGGGGGGGGTTACAGTGGCATGACAGGGGGTGTGTTATGATGGGATAATGGCCCACCTCAGGTGAGTTGACGTACAAGACTAACCCACCATAACGCGCTCCCTGGCATGCCGTATTGCATTTATGAAATGGGACCTTTTTAGCAAATTGGATGCATTTTTTAACATATTTTTGTTGAGCTATTTTCAGCTGGGCTGTTGTGTTGATATAACGGCACAACTGAAAGTACCTCTTGCCCAATTAGGAGTCAGTATTCATTCTACTCATTTCATAATTTGAGTTTTCACTGCTATGCTGATGATCTCAGTTGCACCTATTAGTTATACCTGGAACTGCTGATGTTGTCCCCCTGCTAAATGTATGCCTAGTGGAGATTCAGGATTGGATGGCCCCTAGCTAGCTTAGACTGAACCCAGGCAAGACAGAGGTGCTAGTGGTTGATCCAAGTCTTCACGGGTCCCACAATTTTGGCAGATGGACTTCAGGTAACACTCAATGGCTCACTGCTTACAGTTTCTAAAAAGGTATAAAATCTGAGGATCATTGTGGACCACAGACTGATGAGTATCAACTGGCAGCAATAGCCCATATTGGCTTTCTCCATCTCAGAGACATCTGGATTAAACCTTACTTGCCCAGAGATGACCTGTTGACCTTACTACAAGCTTTTGTGACATTGTGGCTGGATTACTGTAATGCTCTATATCTTGGGATATCAGAGAGTTTATGTGCAGCTTGCAGCTGGTACAAAACAGAGCAGCCCAACTGACTATTAGAACATCTTGAGCCAATCAAATCACTCCAATACTCTTTGAGCTATTCTGGCTGCCTGTTCAGCATCACATCACCTTTAAGGTGGGTTTGCTCATCTATAGTTCAAAGCCCTACATGGTATGGACCCAAGCTACCAATCTGAGCTTCTGACTGTGTAATGGACAACTTGCCCTCTCTGAGATGCAGATACAGGATGTTTTGAGATCCTGAGAGCCAGATTAAAGCAATCTTGGGAGTAAGCATTTTCTGTAGCAACATCAACTTTGTGAAACCCATTTTCATGGAACATCACAGAAGCCCCTTCACTGGAATCTTTTAAAACAAGATTAAAAATGTGTTTTTTTTCACTGTACGTACTCCCTAAAATATGATGAAATTGCTCATGTTACTCACTTTATCCACTGTTATTTATTGCTATGTTTTTATTTAATATTATATTTATTCATTGAGCATATGGTGTTTTTAATATATTTGTATATTAACTGTACATGTTTTATAAAGTGCCCAGCGCCTACTGGATGGGTGCTGTATAAAGCTAATTACTACTGGTACTACTAATTAAAGCAGACTGTCATACCATTACTCCTTTATGGGATGATAAGGGATTACATTTCTCCTGTTTACAAAAGTAAAACTGAATGCTGTACTTTTTAACATTTCAGAACATAAACAGGAGAGATACGGTATACACTAATCCTTTTTATAAATGAAAGATTGATTTTGTGTGGTGTTTGATATGACCTAAGCACCTTCAGACCTGCCAAGACCTGCTCAATTTTTTTACAGCAGAGCTTGTTTGTGATACCATTGCCTTCCAATATCTTGAATGCTCTTAACATCAAAAGGGTGCTTTTCAACGTGACCTGACAATGTAGCTGCTGAAGTTTTTAAGGTATGAATTTGGAAAGCTCATGAAATGTGAGGACTGAATTATACAAACATGGCCTTCACTTTTTATCCACAGGTCAAGTAGATTGCCAGCAGGCATAGTGACTGCCTTTCCATACTGCCAGATCAATGACTCAGTGTACCTCAAAAAACTGACTCTAATGGACCAGGTAAGGAACAGCACAGCCACAAAGAGAAAGAGAGTAGGTATACAAACTTCTAGGTTTGCCTAAATTATTGAAGAATTTCTGAATCATGTCCTATATGTTAAACCAGGTATGGAAAAACAAAGAGAAAATTAGTAGGGATGCCACCCTGAAGGATTGCCCTATAATCTCCAGAAATGTATGATTTACTACCTGTCCTATGGCAATAGTTACCCTGGAGGTAATTTATGTATTTCGGTCTAGTGAGTCTGAGTATGTCTGGGGTGGAGCACTGGCACTGCTGCCTGATGGCTAGGAATATGTTTTAAAGGGAAGCTCTATTCAATAAAGTTTGTACTGGGTAATTTAAACAAGAGCTGCAAATTGGTGCACCCCAATTGTGTGTCCACCTGCATCACCTTTCACCATTTCCTTGCTTTAAGTAGTGCCATGACTTCATCTAAGCCCATGATCACTCTACATAGCCCCCAAATGATAGACAATCACAAGGATTGTGTTACTCTACCCTCTGTGATGTTTTGAGAAATGCAGAGACTCTAGTTTCCAATGGGAGATTTTCCTTTTCTTCTTGATATTATCAGTGTCAGTGGCTTAGTAAGTAGCACTCTTGCCTCTGGAAGATCAGTTGGCTGTAGGTTCTAGCACCCCACTACAAGTATTTGGGCTAATACCTGTAACTGACATTATAGTGCAATAAGTGGGGGTGCTGCGCTCATGAGGGTCTATCCTTTAAAGGAGATGTTAAACTGAGATCCCTTCTATACATCTCTGGTCACTGGTCAGGTGGAAGCAAAATATGTAATAGTACTTATCAAAGAAAAGTAGGGGAATTGTTTATTGAAAAAATCAATTATTAATAATGCATCACATACAAGTCACAAGGAAAACAGGAGAAAGAAAAAAATGGGAAGCATTACTCCATACCAAAGTATAACCCAAGAGTAGGGGCATTTTTTATTAGTAAATTCAATAGAAACATCTGAAATCAAATAACATTCAATATATCAGGAAAACAAAGAAGAAAAAAAACATAAAAAACATAAAATAACATGGCTAACCAAAACATTTTAAATAGCCAGCCAGCAAAGTAAAGGATAAAGAAAAAGGAAAGCAACATAAAGAAAGAAAAATAGTTTAAACCCAATATACATAAGCCTCCCTACATCTGAAACAACCATTTCCCCTTTGATACAGAATAACAAAATATAATCACAGGTATAGAAAACCATGCCACTGCTTTTAAATAAAAAAAAATAGGCAGATACAGTGATCATGAATCCAAAGCAAATTATATTATCTATGACAAAGTCGTATAATTTACTATCATAACACTTCTTTTAATCCTTTCCATACTTGAGTCAATACCATCTGCAAACATCTTTTTGCATCTTTACAATAAACTTCTAAACATGCAGCCTAGCATAACTTTGCAATAGTTAAATAAGACATTAACTGTTGTTGAATAACACATCTGCTCTGAGCTTCCAGAGATAAAACTTCAAACATGCAAATAGTACTTCAAGAGTATTTCTATCATAATGTGCCAGTCTTCCTGTATATAGACCCAAAACTAACTGTTCATATGTCAATCTAGCTAACCATGGCAGGATTCATCTATCTGCCAAGAATAATCAAAGGTTTTTGGAAAAACAGCATTCTAAAAGAAAATGCACTATACTTTCTTCAGATGCCAGACAATCAGCATAAAGATATCCTTTGTCTTCTATTGCCTTATGCTGTAGGTTTCCTCGAACATTAAGTCAACCAGAAGTGCAAAGCCATAAATTATCCCACATTCTAATGGGTATTTGTGAGTTATTAAGTTGTGACACAGCAAAGGGCACATTGATTAGTGTACAAAATTTAAACTCTGGACCCACTGACCCTATCCTCTGCAATATTAAATTATACAGCTGTTTCCTGGGGTTACGTAACAATTCTGATTTCATGATTTTCCATAAGGACATTTTCCTAAAGGCAGGCTTCATAAAATCGGGTACCTGTAGTTTGGGCAGACGATTTAGAGGTTCCTCTTTCCAATTAGACAAATATTGTTTTAACAACACCTTCATCCACAGCACCCTCCACATCCTCACCAGAAAGTAATAAATTCTTCATGGTACCCATCCAGAAAATTACATGAAAAAAAACAGGGTGTGTACCACCACTTCCCCTCCCTTCATGACATATAACTATGTAAAATCCCTTTTAATGGGGTTCAACTGACTACCCCACAACATACGAAAAAAAATACTATAAATTGTTGCCTCCAAATTACCAGGAATGGAATACACCCAACTCACATATAATAATAAGGGGATAAGAAGTTTTTTAATAATAGATAGCCATTTTTGTTTAGATAAAATTGAATTCTTCCATTTTTCTACCCTCCAATCACATTTTTGAATTGCATCTAACCAATTCTTTTTTGCCATATCCCCTTCACCAAAATGAAGGCCTGGTATTTTAATCGGTTCTCTAGATAACTTAATCCCAAAAATACTGTCCGCTTCTTCTGGTTGGCCAGTACTAATGCCAGCACTCTTATATATGTTCAGTTTAGCCCCAACACCATCCCATGCATCTGTAATTCTTATATAACATATGCCACACCTTCGTTTTTACTTAAAAATAAACATAAGTCATCTGCATAAGCAGACACCCTCAAAACAGAGTTTTGCCCTGGGGAGCATAACCCTCTAATAAAGCCATTGTTGGATATGTGTCTGATATGAGGGTCAAAAACCAGAGCATAGAGTAACAGACTTAAGGGGCATCCCTGCCATACCCCTACAGTAAGAAGTATGGGACCTCCAACCATTCCCCTAACTAAAGGTAGCACAGTTGCTTTCTCATAAAGTGCTTGAACCCCTCAAAAGAGAACATGTGGAATCCGATAATGTTTCAACACCTGCAATAAAAATTCATGAGATACTCTATCAAAGGCTTTGATCTAGTGAAAAAATAAAGCCCTTTTGCTGAGTAGTTTTACAATATTCATAACAGTCGCGAATTAGGACTAAACTATCCTACATTCTTGATCCCGGCACCCCACATGTTTGTGATGGATGTAGCAGATCGGGTAACAGAGGTTGTATAAGCTTATGAATAAACTTCCCAAGAATTTTCCAGTCGATATTTAGAAGGCAAATAGGCCTCCAATGTTTCATTAATGTTTTATCTTCAGATTTATGGAATAATTTTACCAACCCCTGAGCAAAACTATCCTGTACCAAATTATCTTGAAGAATTTCCATATACACAGGGAGCAACATCTCAAGTTGTTTATTTTGGAAAACTAAATAAAATTCTAGTGGTAAACCATCATGACCCGGAGAAACATTTTTTCTCATTCCCTGCAAAACCATACTTAACTCATCTATAGATAAGGGTTGGCCAATATCTCATGTAACCCCATCCTATAATACAAGTTGAAAAGCAGTGACGTAGTGCTCAATCTCCTGTGTATCTGTATGCGGGTAAATCTTAAAGGACAACAAATAACAGTCAATAATCTTTCCTAATTCCTGAGGAGAAGGTTTTAACTGAACCATCATCATCCATTAGTGCAATAATGGTAGAATTCTCCACCCTTGTTTTACACGCCGCACACGGGTTCTGAGTCGGTGTTTTCAAGGTACCATATTGTAATTCTGCCGTGATTGTGGAAGCTCTATCATGTTGATACTCCTTCATACGGTCTTTAATCTGTGTGATTTGTGTAGCAT
Organism: Neoceratodus forsteri; assembly: GCA_016271365.2. Taxonomy (NCBI): domain Eukaryota; kingdom Metazoa; phylum Chordata; order Ceratodontiformes; family Ceratodontidae; genus Neoceratodus; species Neoceratodus forsteri. The sequence goes on from CM028130.1 coordinate 321,471,095, forward strand.
AATTCCCAGTGGAAGTATTGGCTAAGGAATATAAATATTGAAGGTGTTGTCAGAGTGATAAATACTTCAAAAGTGTTTCATTTTGTTTATATGTCCCATATTTCTTAAACCAAATCTGAATTTCATTTTTGTGTCTTCCTACCATTCCCCTGCTGTGTTGTACATGCAAAATACAGTTTTACATGCCTATAATAATTTTCTAATATGTAGTTGAATGGAATTATCTTGCAGTATGGTAGTATTTAACCTCCATCCCCTCCCATTTTTCCATGCATTGGCTTGAAAACGTACCTCAAGCCAAAGCATGGAATGATCTGAAAATTCTATAGGTACCACATATAGTTTCTCAAAAGAAACATTAGGTGACACAAACCAATAATCTATACAGGTGGCTAAGCATTCTCTTAAATATGTTTTTGGTAGAGTGTTAGGATGCAGTAAAAAAGATACATCACGTAATCCAGAAATCTTTAAACAGTTCTGTAGAGCATGAGTATCACAGTAAACCTTTTTCCCAGCAGGCAAGTTATCCACCACATCCAGGAAGCAATTAAAGTCTCCCCTCTTAAAGACCAATTTGGTTGTTGCCAAAAAGGGTTATACCAATCTAAACAGATTGACCCTATCTAACTTGCTTTGGACAGCATAAACTGTTATAAGTCTACAAGATTGACCTTCCAGTTGCCCATTGATGATCAATAAATGGGCTGGGACCACATTAACAAATTTTTCCAAGGTGAAATTTACCCCTTGAAATAAAATTCCAACTCCATCAGATCTGTCCTATGCAATGGACCAATATGATGGGCCCCACATCCATGATTTTCCTGCATTGGGCTATGGTATTACCTGTATTAAGCCAAGTTTCCTGTAAAAAAATAACATTAAGCTTTTGCTGTTGTAATAAAGGAAAAACTGCCTTCCTTTTGCCCCATTAAGTTTACTGCACATATTTAAGGAAGCAAAATTGAAATGCATTGGGTTTTGTTAGTGTCAAAAAGACCAACCATTCAAGTTCTCCACATTTTTTGTTTTTTGTCTTCTTCCTTCCAACTTTCCATTCAGGAGGGGGAAGTGATTTAGAAGAGACATCAAAATCAGTACTCTCTGTATCAATACCTCCCACTCAGTCTTATCTCTTAAAACTTCAAGTGGATTGCTAAGGGCCAGATTGGATACCACCGAAGACTGCAACCTGGCACTTCATCGTGATCCTGGAGTAATCCAAGGATTTTGAGGGGGGATGGCATAGTCTGAGAATCCAAGACATCTGCAGGTATGGGGTTTTCTGTAAGCCCAAACATCTGAGAAGGGGGGAGGAGTTCAGAAGGTGTTACAGACCCACGAACCTCACCAATATCAGAGCCAGAGGGGGAGGCAGCAGTCATTACTTGATCACTATTATATTCCATTGAGAGATCTGTGGGGAAATATGAACTGTTTATAGGGGACCCTGGTGCACCAGAGTTACTTGCCTTAGAGCTTGAAGAGGGAAGGGTCTGCCCATTATTCAGCTTTTCTTTGTGCAGTATGTATAAGAGTATCCTGATTAATTCCATCTGACCTGTTACAGGATGTCCATGGGCATTTGTAAAACACATGACCCTTCCCATCACATAAGTTACATCTAGCAACATTTTTACAAGCAGTGCTGATATGATTGTGCTCCTCACATAAGATACATTTTAGTTTGTCACATGAACTTGCTAGATGAGACTTATCCCCACACTTGTGGCACGCTTTCCGTTTCCCTGAGTAGGAGCATATTCCACGATCCCTTCCAATGAAGAAACTATTTGGTAGATGAAGAATTTCTGACTCATTCTGGTGAAGTTTGATCTGAAAATGCCACCCCCAGTCCAAAAAGACTCAAAGTTTATAATGGGGTCTGGTGCACTTGGGACATCACAATGCTGCTGTAACCAGTGATGAATGTCCCCCACATTCACATTTTCAGTTCAAAACATGATGGTCATTTTTTTTACAACTGGCTTAGTTAAAGGGATGACAAGGAAAGGAGTCCAAAGAGGGGAACATTTTTTGGGTTATAGGTAATCCAGAATTTTTCCAGCCCATGTGCAGTGAGGAAACACATCAAAGTTCTCCTCACCTGATATATATGAATCAGGGCATGAACTTCAGCAGGTACAAAATGCAATGACTCTGAGAACTAAATTTTCACCACATATTCCCTATCTGGGAACATTTTCAGACCTCCCTTATACCTAATGCTGACTGCATGTCTCTGAGGTATCTGTGGGACTTTATCAAAAAGATCAGAGAACCTGGGTGGTCTTGGGGGGGTCATCTATCATCCAGTTCACCAGAATCTGTTTGTGCTTTCTGTTGTCTCAATCTGTGCTCTTGATGCCCTGCCTCTGCTGACATCTCCTCTACCTCTAATTTGTTATCAGACTCCATTGAGACATCCCTACTACTATAGTTTACCAGATCAGAATTTCCCTTTCCATCTCCTTGTCCAGTAGGTAATGCAGAACTAGAATTACCATGTGGCCCATGAGAGGGATTCACCGGACGAACATTTTTTTTCGGGAATGTCAGCAGTCTGCGCCCCATTGCTTTCATCTGGGACCATATCCAACTTGTCTTGTTCCTCTCTTGTATGCCCCTCACCTGAATTTTGAGTGAGTCATAAGGGTCTAAAAATCATCCTGAATTGAAATTGTTACTCAGTTTGATACTATCGCTGTTGCCAAAATCGAGCCACCTGAAATAGATTGTTCATCCTGTTGTGTGTACCTCTCAGGGATGTCTTGTGCATTTGCAGATTCTGTATGACACTGAGTCATCTGCATATTACTATCCATAGACAGTGAAGAAGACAGGTCAAAGTCTGGGTGTGAGACCCACTTACCAGTCACATCCTGCTTCCAGCCAGCTTGTTGCAGGGCACACTCCATTGTCTATCCATCCTCTGGTTCTCCAGGTGAAGCTATCGTAAATGCTTCTTTCAGATGCTCATGTGCAGACTGGGTGTAGTCACTACACTGAGTTTGCCTGCCACCCACAGACATATACAATTCCTTTTTTTAACTCATTTTTGCAACTTTTTTTGACACACTTCTTTCACCACCATTTCCAGCTGCCTCCAGGATTGGATTCATGCTATGGGTCTACCATCAGAAGACTGTTTATCCAGCAAGGCCATCATAATCACATCATTTATAAGGTTAAAAATTTCTGAAGCCACTTCCATGTCAAAGTCGTCAGTAACCAAATCTGCTGGCCCGCTCACTAATCCCAGACGTAAGTCCACGGAGCTAGACGGCTCACCAGCAATATCAGAACTCTCAACAGGTATATTTCTCAATCCAGTATGATTGTTCTCCTAGCTTCCATTGGCCTAGAGGGAGAACAGCTCCACAGCTGGCAACACCTCCACCTCCACTGCAACTCCAGGGTCAGCCATCTTGGAATGGGCCCACAGCACCCTTTTTCAATAGTAGGGGAATTTCCCTGATGTCATGGCCAACATTCTCTCCCACTGTTTAAACAACAGACCCACATAACCCACCCCCCAGGATGCAACTGGTTCACTTTATCATAGCCTAGTGTGCCTTTTCTGATCAAAACATACATATCAATTATTATCTGAGCCCTTATTTTTCATGTTGTGGCAGGAAAAACAGATTACAGCTATATTATTTGGGTGTTAAAAATAGGTTGTATTCCATTCTGAAGTGAAGAACTGTTTTAGAAGATATTTACCTCATATAGCCCAATGGAAATGAACCATCTTATCTACATTGTTACCCTGCTTCTAACCATCTACAGCCTGGATGTTTTTAGCATAGGAAGATTTATGTATGTGAACTTTAAGAAAAGAATTGAACCTTTCCAAACAGCACTTTAAATTTACAACTCATACTTCACCAACTGAATTCCATTTTCATTTTGGAGAACTGAATGAAAGACCATCTGTAATTTTCATTAAAAGGTTTTTTTCTCTGTTTTCTACTTTTGGGATACTATGAAAGTCAGCTAATGTTATTTTAACCTGATCATGCTAGCTTTAGAAAAGCCTGTTATTTGCATTCTCCACAGTTTCTGCACTGATCAGCTTTGGTCAGCACAGCTGCAAGGCAGGGTTCTTTTCCACTTGACCTGCTTGTTAGTTCTCTGGCATAATGCCTCTCCTTGCACTGCACATGAATCAAGCCTGATACTAATGATTCACTTCCCACAGGGCAACTGAATAAATATTTTATGCACTGTGTTACAACTTTAATAAAGAGACATGTTGAGCGCAAAAAAACAGACAAGCTGTGCAGTCCCATGCATTGGGTGTATCTTGACATTTTTTGTTACCTAATAACTTTCTTTTAAGTGTTTTCCTATATAATCTAGTTAAAGTCAAAATAACACTAAAATGATAAGATATGGTGCCCTTTTTTAGTGCAAAATTGATGCTGACATAAAATTAGGCTAAGGCCATTGTCACAATGAATTCATTTAAATGAATGTCCTTAAGACAATTTCCCATTGGAATTAGAGGTCATTTTTGCTTATTATCTCCTTTCTCAATTTCCTGAGTTGTTCAGACCCTGAAGCTAGGCAGTGGTGAAAACTACAGTGCTTTTAACTTCTAACATCAAATGGAAACTGACTTTAATAAAGTCATGGTGTATTATATGGGACATTATTGCAGCGACGACTCCCACCTTTGCCACACTTGCAGAAAATAATCTAAGGTCACCCATAAGAAATATACAGTATGTGTCCCATGTTGCATTACTTAGAAAATCTTGAGAGGTGAGCAAGATCTGATGCTTTTCTATGTCCAGTAACAGTCTTCTTTGAACTAGTATGTTGCTATAAAGCTTACCACAGCAGAATTGTTCACTTGGGATGTGACCCTCCTGCTCATGCTTCATGGCATCAAAACTAAGGTAAGTAATAAAGGGAACATTTCTCACAGGAGAATCTGTTAAGTTATTGCCCAACACAGGCCTCAGAGTAAGCTGTAAAACATTATACTTGTTATTGTATTAATATTGAACTTGCACTACTCAATGCTGTCTCCACTCACCTGCTCAACATGTACAGTTGGGTATTGTATGAATAATGTCACGGCAAAAAATGTACTGCCCATATCTGGTGCAAAAGGTTGAAGTCAGCTCTCAATTTTTCCATTGTACAAACATGTGACCAAACAAAATGGACTCTTATTACCTCTTTATTACTAACATGGTGCAACAATATTTTGTTTAAAAACAACAGGAGAAAAATGTGCAAAAAAGTAACAAGATGCCTACCTGAAGAGGCATCTTGCTGAGATTTTGACCTATTTTTGCACAAGCTGTTTTACATCCTGTTAAAAAGAAATATGGGCCTGATCACAGTGGTGAGGCTACCACTCATGACACCAGTTACCCAGGTTTGGGAGCAAGTGTGGGTCATTGGGGAGGGCAAGAATGGGAGGGTCATATCCAGCATTCCAGTGGAGGCTCTCCTCCTCCAAGGAGTATGGCCGGTGTACTTTGCTGCACTACTATCCCTTGGGTGACCACAGGTGGTGGCGTGGAAATATCTGGAAGTGATAGGGATGCCATCTGACAGTCAAAGATGCATGCACAGCATGGGTGCAGCAAGCAGCTCCTTACAGGCGGCAAGCCTGAGGGCAGGGGGAGAAAGAAACAAAGGAAAATATCCCTAGCTATGCAAGCTGAAGCTGCATTCCTCCTGCAGGTCCCACGCTGCTGACCATGATGTTCACATCTGCAGTGCAAAAAGGCAAAAGGGACTGAGGGGAGCCTTGATGACCTCACTATTTGGGCCAAGCCATGGGGTTCAGGAAGCAGATATACAGTAAGTACCCAGGAAAGGAGGGTAATGTGCCCAGGGAGAAACCGATGGAACTGAGCAAGCCAGTGTTGGAAGGGGACATTAAAAAATAGATAATAAAATGGAATTAAGAGGAAATAAAAGCCTGCTTGTGTGGTCACACATTTGTACAGCACAAGAAGTGAGTGCAGAATTTTGCTTTGTGACATGTTTCTGCAAAGCATGACATGGCCCTTGAGCAATTTTTCTGTCACTTTGTACCCATATCCAGTGTAAGAATGATAAAAATTGGTACCTTTTTGCCAGCCCGATCGTCCTACTTCCTGTTCCATCTCAGATCTATTTAGAGAAGCTTTTGGAAGTCAGCTGTAATATGATCAATATCAAAGTATTGCTGTGTATTGTCTACCCAAGCCTGACTCTGCACTACTTGGTCTCTGGCTCTGCAAACAGTTGCGAGTATCCATTCCACCTGCTACTCATGGAATGTTACCCTCTGGTGTCTCATGTTGGGTTTGCATATCTGTCCTTCTGCTGCTGGCCCATGCTGGGGACATTGAAGTTGATCCAGGACTAGAGATGCAGTGAAATTAAATTTTGCCTGTGAAAATGCCGTGAAATCAGCAATTTTGCTGTCGGAAATGTTATATGAAATTGTGGCAAAATTTCACAATTTCATCCACAATTTCATCTGTCACCACCAGCCACCACAAGTTCAATTGAACTCCCCAGCCCAAGACACAGACAAGTTATCCTGCACCCCCGATTTGTTTTATCAAAAAAAATATTACCGTACACTCCCTGGTGTCTAGTGGTCCCCTCTCCGGCCATCACTGGAAGTTATAATATTAAATAAGCACCCCCCCCAAGTTACCCTGCACATCCATCTGTTTTATATGAAAAAAAGACAAAATTACCCTCCACTCCCTGTTGTCTAGTGGACCCCTAACCCCATCAGTGGGATATCAGCACCCCTGCTCCCCCTCCAGTAACCCCAGCAGGCCACCAGCACAGCCCTCCACTCACCTCCATGGCCAGCAGCTCAACTGGGCACCACTGAGCACTTGAATGAATGAGAACGAATGAGGCGTGGCAGTGTGCTCATTCATTCTCATTCATTCAAGCGCTCAGTGGTGCTCAGTCAAGCTGCCGGCCATGAAGGTTAGTGGAGGGATGTGCTGGTGGCCCAATCGGGTTACTGGGGGGGAGCTGGGTGGGTGCTGATATCTATTGATAGGGTGGGAGGTGGGGGATCCATGAGACACCAGGGAGTGGAGGGTGATTTTGTCTTTTTTTAATAAAACAGATGGAGACGTGGGGTAACTTGGGAAGACATTCTTACTCAATATTAAAGTGGCCAGTAATGGCTGGGAGGGGACCACTAGACACCAGGGAGTGGAGGGTATTTTGCATTTTACTAAGACAAATCGGGAGGGTGCAGGTTAACTTGGGAAGGTTCTTATTTGATATTATTATGGCCAGTGATGGCCGAGGGAGGAACATTAGACATCAGGGTGAATTTTAGTCAGTGGGCAATGGCCACAACAATTTGCCGTGGGAGGCGAAATTACTCCCTCAGATGATGAAATTTCACCGTGGGTGGTGAAATTTCACTCACAGGTGCTAAATTTTGCCAGCGAGCGAAATTTCACTGGCTTGGGGGTGACATTTTGCATTCAATTGCTGGCAAAAATTCACATTTCAACCAGCAAAATAGTTCACGGAATGCACTAATTACACACAATATTGTGCTGGGTGAAATTTTCCAATGCACATCCCTACCCAGGACCCTCCCGTCCATCCTCTATGAATATCCTTTTTCCAATGACTCATCCTCTGCCCAAGGACCTGAAGATTGAACATATCCATAGTCTTTGACCTAAAATGACTGAGCTAGAAGCTAGGATTGCTCAGAAGACCCCTGACATTCTTTTCACCTCTGAGTCGTGGCTTAAGCCCACTATTAAGCAGCATAAAGTAGCTGTATCAGGATATAATTGTTTTAGGAAGGATAGGCTGGGCAAAAGAAGTGGAGGTTTTCTCATTTACACACAGTCTGACTTGGATGTCACTGAACAGCTGTTGGCAAGTTTCCCCAGGAGAGAGCTGAGAATCCTGCTTTATTTCATTTAGCTGCTGAAAGGGAACTTGAACTTATGTGCAACAGAGATAAACTGTGTTCATGACTTTGCTACATTTGCACTGGCGGGCCAGTCATGGAACCAGATTTTGGGGACGAGGCACTCCTCTGTATTTTAAATAGCTTGTGCCATTCACAGAATCCAGCAACAGTGGTCAGCAAATTTCCCCAGGTGAGAGCTGAGGATCCTGCTTTATTTTATTCAGCTGCTGACAGGGGACTTGAACTTTTGTGCAATAGAGATAAACTGTGTTCAGGACTTTGCTACATTTGCATTGTGATACTGGCTCAGAGGCGACTGGAGAGAGCTCTGAGGTGGCAGGGTAGCTTGAGTACTGTTTTAAGTTTTAAATTTACAATGGGTGTATTACTATTAGTACTGGTGCCTTTTTTAACAGCAGAATGTCTTCAATGGGAAGTTACTGGTACTCATTCCTGTTGGGAAGTAGACTTGAATGGTTTAAATTTAACCCATTTAACTTCGGGGGCATTGTGCCTGACAAATTCAATGGTCGATGACATTAGACAGTCAGATACCCAGTTTAGGTTGAAAACTTTGTATCACTGTTATGTTCTAATCAGTACAAGGAATTGTCTAGTAGGGGCTGGGGCAGGGGAACTGTTAGGCGATATGGGGAAAATATATTTTGATAGGGTTAATAACAAATCTTTGTTTCAATGTTTGTTGACACATTTTTGCATCTTCCTGTTATTACTACAGAGCAGAGATATTTGTCTAAATCCTGGGTCCCTGCTCCTAGATTCAGAGAATCAGAAGAGCCTTTTGTTCTGCCATGCTAATGTAAGAAGCCTTATTCCAAAAATGGATTTGCTCCAAGAGGTCATGGTGGACAATAGGCCAGATTTCATGTTACTGTCTGAAACATGGTTAAGTAAGAGATGAGGGGACAGTATGGTAAAAATCCCTTATTATAACTTTAAGTGGGTAGATCAAAACAGAAGAGGGGGTGGAGTTATGATTTATTATTTAGAAAAATGTTGCCCTTCAAATATAATCTTGGATATAGATAATTCTCTTTGTGAATGTCTAGCCTCGGAACTCAAAATTTCATACGGGTATACCATTGTTACTGATTGGGTTATATAGGCCTCCTGATGCTTCATTAAGCATTTGTGACTCCCTCTATAGTGTTTTGTTACCTTATTCTTTTATGCATGAACTTTTAATGTGTAGTGATATAAATGTGAATTGGTTTAACCCTACAAAAGTGAAAAAGTTTCACATTAGGTCTAGGATTGACTCAATTATTGTCTGAACCCTAACAAATTAATATTGAAAAACCAGTGGAGTTGACCTTAATTGATTTTAATTTTACTAATTGTCCTCATCAGTTTTTTTCAGCAGGAGTTAAGGCAGACTTATTTAGTGGTCATAATGTGGTCTGTTGTATAAAAGGTAAATTGAGAACTGCAGGGCCTGTGAAGACAATTAAGTTTAGGTCCTTCAAACATTTTGATTACTTGGGCTTTGTAGCTGACCTGGAAGGAATTAGATGGGACTGTTTGTATCTTATACCAGATCTAGACCTTGCTTGGCCGTCCTGGTGGTGCGGAGGGTTGAGGTGCTGGAAGCAACACCTCGCTCCACACCGGTGACCTGGGTTCTGGAGTGGACTTGGGTTGCCGGGGGTCGGCAGGGGTAGGAGAGGAATGGAGTGTCCGAGGGACTGCTCTCCCTCTCAGGGGTGGGGGGTTCCCAGCTGTCAGTGCACTTTCTGCCCCTAGTGGAGGCTGGGGGTGGTGCATTGGCAACATGCATTGGGATCTGAGTTGGGACACGGCGCTGGAAGGGAGTGCATGCAGACGCATGCGTGCTCCTTCTCTTAACATTCTTGCGTGCTCCACTCATGTAGGGTAGGAGAAAAAAGTGAAAAATTCTGGCAACCGGTTGCGGCGGCTTGATGGCTGTCCTGTGAGGTGCCCAGCTCGGGGGGACATCGCCGAATACTGGATCCTGACCAGGCAGAGATTGAGGGAGTCTCTCTGTCACCCCACTGTGTGGGAGGGTAATCCACAGGGGTAACAGGCTAGGGTCCCTAAGGGGGCCTGGTAGCAATGGACGGTGGCTGGAGATTAGGATGCGCAGAAAAAGGAGTAAGAAATAAAAAGATCTAGACCTTACTTGGGTTTTTTTTCTTGGATAAATTAATACAGGTTTGTAATAAGCATATGCCTTTGAAGTTAAGAAGGATAAAATTTAATTCAGCTCCATGGTTTAACTCACGACTATGAAAACAGAAACAGGGTAAGGATAAGGCTTGGGATAAGACAAGGAAGTCAGGTAAATCGGGAGACTGGGAGGATTATAGGAATCTGAGGAACAGATATGTAAAAAGTATTCAGGCTGCAAAAAATACTTTTTTTAAAGGGAAGTTTTTTGAATCTAAGGGAAACCCCATGACATTTTTGGAGGTAGTTAATGAATTAATGGGGAAAATCTAACATTAGATCTAATATTCAATTGTCTAGTCAGGAGACTTTTTAGAAGACCTCCCTTTACCTGATAGATTCAACAGATATCATGTTGATTCTGGTAATTTCTTTGACTCTACCACAGATCTGCTTAATTTAAGTCAGCCCAAGTAGGAGACCCGCTTAGGTCAGTTTTACTTTGAGGAAGTAGAACAGTTTCAAGTTCTTGAGTTACTTCTGGACTTAAAGGTCTGTGGTAGTTGTGGCCCTAATGGGCTCACAACAACAACAATGTTAAAATACTCTGCTCTACATATAGTGGGCCCTTTGACATACTTATTTAATCACTCTTATCTCTCTGGGATATTTTCCAAAGAGTTTGAAACAAGCCAGGGTGGTCCCGATCTTTAAAGGTGGCGACTCAGAGCTTTTGAATAATTATCGCCCCAATTCCCTGCTTCCTTTAATAAGTAAGATACTTGAAAAATTACTAGTCCAGCAACTCATGGCCTACTTGGAGGGTGGTGACTTGCTGGATCAGTACCAATCTGGATTTAGAAAATGTCACGGAATGGTATCTGCTGTGTCGAGGGTCTTGGATGATATCAGATCAGCAATGGAATCCAAAATGTATACTGGCTCTGTGCTGATCAATCTCTCCAAGACCTTTGACACAATGGACCACAAAATTTTGCTTTATCAGCTTTATGGGGTAGGGGTATACAGTTTTGCTTTGGACTGGATTAGGTCATACTTGTCTGACCATTACTAGATGACAACAATAAATGAGTTATTGTCTTCCCCATTACTGGTTGAGCGTGGAGTTCCCCAGGGCTCCATACTGGGGCCCTTGCTCTTCTTAATATACATCAAAGATCTTGGAAAGTTCATGGGGGAAGCTTCTTATCATTTGTATGCAGGTGATACAATAATTTATATTTCTAATCCATCTGCAGAGAGGGTCTAGGCAAGCCTTCAGCATACTGTAGTTTTAGTAGGCTTAGAGACTATTTCACCAAAATAAAATTGAAATTAAATACCAATATGACTAAGTGTATGCTTTTTGGGGCCACTAATTCTGATGTGCCAGAAAATGCTTAAATACTGCAGATGGTATGGGGTTACTCTGGAGAATGTTGATTCATATAAATACTTAGATTTTTGGTTGGATCAGTTTGCAACAGGTAATAAGCATGTTGATTACTTGATTACCCAAGTGAACAAAAGAATGGGCTTTCTCTTTCGAAACAAAAATAATACGGATGCAGAAACATTAAAATTAATAGCTCATACACAAATTATTCCATTAATTGATTACGGCAATATTTTGTAAACGAATGCCACAAGTGAAAGGCTGCAAAGGCTAGATACTATGTATAATCATTTAGCAAGGCTCATATTAAATGAATCTAAATATGTTCATCACTGTGAACTTTACCAGAGGCTAGATTGATTTTCTCCATCAGCCAGAAAGGAAATACACACTTTAATCTTTTCATGTAAGTGAGGACTGGGTATGCATGAATGGAAACATGCCACTGTCATTCCGCTCGTTAAGGGTGGTGACACCTCTGAACCTGTCAAATACCATCCTATCCAACTCTGCCCTTTCGTGCTGTCTCCTCTCAAACAAACTGCATCCTGCAGTTTGGTAAGCAGAACAAAGAGAAGCTGCCCGATGCTCACCCTCCAAGCAAGGGGACAACTCTGCCCCTTTGCGCTCTCTTCTCTCAAACAAACTGCACTCTGCAGTTTGGTAAGCAGACCAAAGAGAAGCTGCCTGATGCTCACCCTCCAAGCAAGGTATGGGTAGGAACCCAGAATTTTGGCATCTACCCCTGGAGGAATCTCACTTTTTCCCATTTGCCAGTGTTTCTGATGCTTTATGCAGCAATCCAGAAGTCTTCTAGGAACTGCTGCCAAGAAATTAATGCTAGGACTGACCTCTGCTTGACATGTTCTTGATTTCTCACTTTAGGTAATGTTTAGTCTGATGTAGAGATTTCTTAAGAGTTGATTTAAGTTTTGAGAGAGGTTTTAAGGTACTGTGATTTTTTTATCTGCCCTGAGCGCTGTGCCTCTTCTCTTAGAGCTGTAAGTCTGTGGGCTGCACCCTTGACCTTGGTGTCCCATTGAGGCTGCTGCAGTGCCCCCTCCCCAAAAACCTGCTTCAGAAACTCTCTGCTTGTTCTTTTTTTCTTTTGATGAGGACAATTAGTAAAATTTAAATCATTAGCAGATTACATCCTTTAGCCACTAGAGGGCCCAGTTATAAGCACACTTACCCAATCCAACACAATATTGTTCCTGTCTCATTCACTTATTGTGTGGTCAGTCTATCACTATTCATCTTTTTTGCCCCTCCTTCTTCTACCGATTGATACTGATTTTTCCCATTTGCAGCTTATAGTCTTTTCGCCCACTAGAGGGGTTTTCCCCCAACCATTCCAAAGCTGATCTACATCTCCTTACTGTCTACTACTCCTGGCACTCTTCCTTTACTGCTCAGCTGCTATGGGTACCTACACTCCATTGCTAAATCTGCTCTCCTTCACCCTCTTGGTACAGACCTCACACCCACTAGAGCACCTTTTCTCCACACTAGGCACCTCATCCCCAGACTACCCCACAGTGACTCAGTCCTCCCCCACCCTCGACACACCCGTGACCCCACAACACCCCCACTGCTTCTGCCCTCCAAGGCCTGACCTGAACCAAGCTCTCCCCTGCCATTCCCACCCTTCACACTTTATCTATCCCATGCACCCTGATTGTAAAGTCCTCAGCTGAGTGTCAACCCAAGGGTCTCCATCGCCACCGGCCACTAACCAGAATAATTGCACTGCTATTATTATTATCTGGTAATGTACACCCAAACCCAGGACCTATTGCTTCCAGCCCTTCTAAACCCTGTACTGCAACTGGCCTCTGCTTTGCATCCTTAAACATTTGAAGTCTCCTAAAGAAATCTGCTGCCCTCCAGTGCTGGGTCATGCAACATCAACCTGACATAATTGCACTGGTAGAGACTTGGCTCTCCAAATCCACCCCTGACTCCACTATCACTCTCTCTGGATATACCATCTACAGGGAAGACTGAGTAGGCAAATGTGGTGGTGGTTGCGCACTACTCATACAGGACTCCCTTATAGGTCAGGAACTCCCAGCTCCTAAACTTGATTATGGAGCCCAAGCCCTCACCTTAAAAATCACACCTGACCCCACCCGAGGCCCTCTCTTCCTCACAGTCTCTTGAGTACCCCCAAGGAATCAAAATCAAGTGGTCCAGTCCCTCACTGACTATCTCACATCTCTCCCTCACAAAGTGGAGCAAGTCATCCTAGGTGATCTCAATATTAACTGGCTTGCCTCCACTGCCTCTCATATAAGGGACTCCTTTGCTGCCCTGGATATGTCCCAGTTAGTCACCCAGCCCACCAGATTCAACTACTCTACTGGCATCAGCACTCTCCTAGATGTTGTTATATCTAACCGCCCCTACAAAATCTGGAATGTCACTGCCCTCCCCAACTCTCTTAGTGATCACTCCCCAGTCCTCTGTCTCTGGTCATCCTCCACTCTGAAGCCAGTGTCCCAGGTCACTCAATGGCACTGTTTATGCCCTGGAGGCCTCCGAAAATTAAAACAATACCTAGCCCAGCTAGACTGGTCCTCTATCCAGCGCATTCCTGACATTGACTCAGCCCTTGACCACTTCACAAATTCCTTCTGTAAGGTTTGTAACCTTTGTGCCCCCCTCACCAGGATCCGCTCCAAAAAATGCAATGCCCCATGGATCATCCCACCCCTCCTCCAGAGACTCAAAAACAGAGATAATCTCTGGCACATTGCTGTAGAATCTGGAAAGGTGTCTGACAGACAGGCCTACAACCCAGAATGCAATAAGTGAAGTTGGGCCATTAGGCAGGCCAAGGCAGAACACTACCAGACCACCCTCACTTCCACTTGGGGTTCAGCCCAGACCTTCTGGGATAATATGAAAGAGCTAAATGGGAAGTCCCACTCCCCCCCACCATCTCAGCTCTCCATCAATGGCACCCCCACCACAGATCCACCCCTCATAGCCGATTGCCTTAACACTGCCTTTTCTGACCTCAGCTCGGTCCTCCCCAGCAGCTTCTTTGACCCAATCTCCACCTCTCTCCCTCCAGTCCTGCATTGCCCACCATTCTACCTGTGCACCCTATCCCCCCAAGAAGCCAGGCTGCACCTTCTAAAAGCCTTAGGCAGCAATAACCCCAGCAGTGACCCCCTTGACTCCAGGATCCTCCGTATGGCCTTGGACAAAGTCCTAGTCCCCCGACTGACCTTCTAAACCAGTATCTATGCCTGGGTCAGTTTCCAAGTGCCTTTAAAACTGCTGAAATCACATCCATACATAAGAGTGGGGACTGATCCACCCCCAACAATTAACGGCCCATCTCCATCCTCCCCCACTCTCTAAAGCCATTGAAAAAATGGTGTTGATCCAGCTCTCTGAATACCTAACCAAGTATGACATTATGTGCCCAGAGCAGCACGGTTTCCACCCAGGACACAGTACAACCACAGCTCTCCTGGAATTCTCCCAACACCTGCATGCTGCTGTTGACTCTGGCAGCCTTGCATGAGCAGTGTTCATTGACCTCTCCAAGGCCTTTGGCACTGTCTGTCATCCCCTTCTACTCGACTCTCTCCACCAACTTGGTTTCTCTGGTGGTCCCATTTTCTGGTTCTCTAGCTACCTCTCTGCTAGATCCCAGTGTGTCAAGATCAGCGGCTCCCTCTCCAGCACTCTTCCCGTTCACTCCGGGGTCCCTCAGGGCTCCATCCTGGGTCCAATACTTTTTAGTCTCTACCTCAACACCCTCCCCAGTTCATGTACCAGTAAAATGCTCTTCTATGCTGATGATGCAGTCCTTGTTGCCTCACATCCAAATCCCACCGCCCTCTAATTATCCCTCCAGCAAGCTTACAATCAAGCCGAAAGGTGGTTCGGCGACGGCAGACTGGTCATTAACCTAAAGAAAACCAAATCAATGCTCTTCTCCCACCACCAAAATAAAGCTAAAAATAACCCCCTCTTGATTATCCCCAGCATTCTGCACCTGCTAGAACAAGTGACCACATACAAGTACCTAGGCATCATGTTCAATACTGCCCTCTCCTTCCACACCCACATTATTGCTCTGTCAGCCACCATTAACTCTTGGATTGGCCTGCTATACTGGCACAGGGACTGCCTGCCTCTGGTTGCCCTCAGGCTGGCCATCACCTCCTCTGTATTGTCCCTCATGGACTATGGCTTGCCTATCTACACTGTAGCTGACAACACTGCCGTCTCCAAAATCCAACTCTCCATCCTGACCGGTGCCCCCAGCTGAACTCACACCTGCCTTCTCTATACTACCACCAATCTTCTCAACTTTGAGGAGCGACTGCTCTACCAGACCTGCCTTCTTGCTAAAAAATCACTGCTAGGACTCTTCCCCGTGGGGGTCTCCACCCCGCTACAGCAGCCATCTTCGTCCATCACCACCCGTAGTTCTGTTAAGGCCACTTTCAAGGTGCCCAGAACCAAGACCTCTGTTGACCACAGATCCCTCCTCTATCGAGCCCCCACCTGGTTCAACTCCCTCCCTAGCTGCATCTCCAACTTGCCAAAAATTGGCTCCTTCAAAACAGCCCTTCGGAACCATATCTTTAATGCCCACTGTTGTAGGTGCAATTAACCTCCTGTTGTAACCTGTGGTTCCCACCCACCTTGCCCCCTGGCTCGACAACGTCCACTGGACAGCCTCTCCCTCCCCAGACCTACCCCTTCCCTACTAGGTCCAAACAGGGATGTAACCCGCTGTCTTCTCTGAGGACCTACTATATCCATGAGTGTAACTCACAATTTTGTAACTTTATGTAACCTAAGTAACATACAAACTACTACATTATGTAACCTAAGTGTATATATGTTAAATGCTCCTTTTACTGCACCTGTAATGTTATCATCTGTTTTAATACACACTGTAATAACTGTCTTGATGTCTGCCTTCCCTGCGATGAGGTGCCTTTGTAAATGAGTCTCTGACTCAAAGGTTGTAAACCCAATTTGTAATGAATAAATTAATAAAAATATCTCCCTCCTCCCTATCCTGGCAAAGATCCAAGAGAAACTAGTCCTCTCCCAACTCTCCACTTTCCTTAACTCATCCTCCTTTTTTTCACCCTACCAGTCAGGGTTCAGGAAGTCCCACTCCACAACCACTTCCCTCCTACGCGTCAAGGATGGTATCCTTGATGGCATGGACAAGGACCATCTCACCTTCATAATATTTGTCAATCTAGCAAAGGCCTTCAACATGGTCTCCCATCTTCTCCTACTAGATAAGCTCTCCACTGCTGGGCTATCTGCCATGGCCACCAGTTGGTTCCACTCCTACTTGGGGGGATGATCCCAGTCGGTCAAAATTAGTGGATCCACCTCCCCCCTCCCAGTTATCACTGGTGTCCCCAAGGATCTTTCCTCAGTCTGCTCCTAGTCTCCATTTTTCTAAATGACCTTCCAACAACCTGCCTACACACCTCAATACACATGCATGCAGATGACACAATCTTGTATGCCACTGGCCCCTCAACCACTGAAGTTGAATCCACGTTGCAGCATGACTTCAATCAAATCCAGCACTGGTTTCATACTAACCAGCTTTTTCTAAATGCCAAGAAAATGGTCTCCATGACCTTTGGAACAAGGCAGAGACCCTCTTGGCTCAAATCCTTCCCCATCTTCCACACCCTGGAAGAGACCACTCTGTAAGTTTTCACTTCCTTCAGATATCTCAGAATCTGGCTGGACCAGCATCTCAACTGTTCTGTACACATTGATGCCATCCACAAAAAACTTCTTCCTAAATAGGGAGCCCTCTACCACAACCGTAGTAGCATCCCCCTGCCAGCCTGCAGGGCATTAGTTCAGAAAATGATTCTCCCCATTTTTGACTAGGGTGATGTAGTCTTTAGTGCTGCTCCCAAATCCATCCTATCCAGACTGGACAGCCTCTTCCACTCTTTCTGCAGATTCACCCTTGACAGCCTGCCTCCTACTCACCACTGTGACCTCTATCAGGCCCTAAAGCTGCCCTCCCTCCATGACTGGTGGCAAGCACACTGCACACTACTCATAGCAAAGTATTGGTCCCAGTCCCTCCCCCATTACTTCAATGCAGTGCTAACTCCTCTTCCCATCTCTGTTTATTCCCTGAGGAAAGCAACCATCCTTCTCCTAACGGTACCAGGTATGACCTCATCAGCTGGCCAAGCAGCCTTCAGACACCGTATGCCTAAGCTGTAGAACTCCCTCCCTGTAAGCATGCGACAAGTGTCCTCACTCACTCACCTCAAACACCTCATAAATGCACACTGCAATTCACCCTGCACATGGCAATAGCAGTGCCTGCTCAGTACTCTGCCCCGGCATCCCACTACAGAGCTGAATTAGTTGTCTCACTTCTAATCACAGGCTTGGCTTTCTTCTGCATAATTTGATGATTGACATAAGCTGCAAGTCTCATCATTAATGCCTAAATATAAACATGGATAAATGTATATATGTATGTATGCTCAAATTTTTCCAAATGATGTTTTAACCTAGTGTTGTATCTGAACTGTCAATGTACTTGCTTGTGTGTGTGTCTCCTTGTGTACCTCTTCTCCCAGGAAGCACCTGGAATTGAGCAGTACTCTGCTCAGTGTGCCTTTCTGGTTAAACTTTTAAATAAATAAAATAAATAAATATTTAAGGGACAAATTTCAGTTTAGGGACTGCGATTTACTCCTTAGAGGGAGTCTTAGAGGGAGTGTATGTAAGCAAATGTTAGTCCCATTTACGAGGACAAAATGTGCTGATAAATTCTTTAGTAAAAAGATGCAAAAAAGTTTGAATGTTCCTCCAAGTAAATTTAGATATAAAAATATTAAGGCATCTTTGGAACAAGTTTTAAAAGGGTACTTGTTTTCTTTGCCGAGACCTTGTGTATGTTTTAAATGAGTGATTGTAATTACTAAATATATGTGTTATGTATGTATGTTTTTGTGTTATTTATATTTATATGATGTGTATATGTTTATGATTTCTTGTAAAGGCAACCACTGTAAATGAGTTTGCTCTATGATTTAACCTATAATAAACAAACAAACAAACTCCCCTAGCTGGACTCTGTATCTCCTTTAGCTGAATCCATATTCCTCTCACTGACTTTTGGGAATGTCAAATAATTAATCTTCTGATGTGTCTGTTTTCCTCCCACTAAGGCCATTATAGGATCTCCACCCCCACTTCATATCCTCCCTTGTCAATCTCCCACATCATGATCTAGTGCTTTGTGGTGACTTCAGTATTGACTGGCTTAACCCGTCCTCTGCCAAACTGCAGTCTACTCTATCGAACTCTAACCTCACTCAGCTCATTCAAGAGCCCACATGCACTAATGCCAAATCAGGTAAACACACATTGCTAGACTGAGTGATCACCAACTGTCCCCAGAAGATCAGAGTTGTGGAAGTTCTCTCAGATTGCATAAGTGATCATTCTTCCACTCTCTATGTCTGGAGAAATAACTGCCCAAATTCACCCCCTAAGATTTCTCTCATCTGTGACATGTCTGGATTTGATACAAATAGCTTCATCAACTGTATCAATGTCATTAATTGGAGCCCCATTAAGACTCTTTCTAGCAATCAGGATCTGGATTTCTTTATTTCTGCTTTCTCGCAAATCCTTAATAAACATACCCCCCCTTCAAAATGCAGGTCCACCTGTGTAAAACTCCATGGCTGAAAAAAGATCACAGGATCCTTATGTACTCTCATGATCATGCTTGGCAGACCTATAAAAGTAGCTAGCAGCCTTCTAACTGGCTAGTCCAATGACAGCTAAGAAATAAATGCAAGAACTCTCTTCACAAAGCTAAATATCACTATTATAGTCAGCTGCAAAATAACACCTGTGCAATCCCAAAGATTTTTGGAAACAGATCAACTCTCTGATTAAAGGGAAAGTGGTTGAGCTACCATGCTCTCTCATTACCCAGGGTACTACCCATACTGACACCCCATCAGTAGCCTCCAGTTTTAATAAATGTTTCACTGACCTACACAAGTATACCTTGTTTTTCCACAATCCTGCTGCCCCCCATCCACTCCCACCCCTGGATACCTTGGGGCCAGACCGGCATTCCATTTGAAACTTGCCACCCTAAAGGAGGTACAGTGGCTTCTTGCTAGCTTGAAGCCTAAGAACTCACCAGGTCATGACACCCTTGAGCCCAAGTTCCTCAAGCTGGGTGCACCTGCTCTTGCTCACCCTATCCAGAACCTCTACAATAGATTCTTCCTCTCCAGTACTGTTTCTGACAAATGGAAAGTTGCAGTAGTCATGCCGGTGCATAAGGGCGGGCCCAACACTTTGGCTAAAAACTTAAGGCCTATTTTTACCCTCTGCCCACTGGCTAAAATACAAGAATGCATAGTTTATAACAACCTTCAGAACTACCTAAAACACTACAATTTGCTTTCCCCCTTCCAGCATAGATTCCATAAAAATCACAGCACCCTCGCAGCCTTGACAAAAGTAACCACAGACATATACCAGGCCATGGACCATGGCTATGCCACTGATGCCATCTTTGTTGACCTTACTAAAGTGTTTGACCCGGCAAACCACAGCCTCCTACCCCAGCAGCTTCAGTCTATTGGCCTCAGTGCTGGGGTCCTCAACTGGGTCCAAAATAAAATTACCTGCCCTCCCAGTTGCAAAGGGTTAAGTGGTTTGGATCACTCTCCAGCCTAAGACTCATAACTCATGGAGCGCCACAGAGGTCTATATGGAGCCCTATGTTGTTCTCCTTTTCATTAATGAGTTACCCAACAATTGTGATGGGGCATCTGTGCACCTGTACATGGATGATGCAATCATCTACCACTTCCATCCTGACATTAATATGATTAACCAATACTTTGCCTCAGACTTTGCAGTCCTTGAACATTGGTTTAGGCAAAATCAACTTGTCCTAAATACAAAAAAACCCCAAAGCATGCTATTTACCTGTGTTTCTTCCTACTCTAGTGCCACCCATTCATTTACTATCTCCTCCCTCAATGGAGGCATACTTGAGGATGTCTGCACGTTTAAATACCTGGGCATAACACTAGATACCACCCTCTCTTTTAATGCCCTTGCCTCCATCCTAATTAAAACACTGAATCAAAAGCTTGGTCTTCTCTATCAAATTCGCCCCTTTCTCACCTCTGCCTCTTGCCTTAAGATTGCTTCCTCATTCCTCCTCCCACTTCTGACCTATGGTGCTCCATTATTACTCTCAAACAATGTTGCCACCATGTCACTACTAATCCAGGCTTACCTCAAGGTTGGGAGGTTTGCCTTTGGGGTTAACACACTGCATCACCACTGTGCTGTCCTATCTTCTTTGTGCTGGCTGCCCAATGAAGCTAAACTGAGATATTTCACCTTATGCTTCATGCATAAACTAGTACACAAACACACCCCTCCCTGCCTCAGTGAGATTATCTGCCTAAGGCAAGCCCCTTGGACCTTCAGATCTGCCTTCCTCCCTCTCCTAGTAAGGCCCAACCTGTGCTTAACAGTTACCCATAAGTCCTTCCAGTTTACAGCAGTGCCTTCCCCTCCTATCCTGTCTTGCTACCCTCCTCCTATGTTCAAAACCAATCTGCTCTCCTCTCTTACAGCAGCTGCTTCCTGCTTCTGCTTCCAATGAAGTGTGCTCAAATGGTCCTTTAACCCAAACTTCCTGGTCTCACAATGCTGCAGCTGTCATTATCTGTGTATTCTAGGGCGTGTACATAACCCCTTGGCTGTATGTTTAAAATTCTGCTTGTTCTCTTTGCTCTGGTTCTCAATTTTGCCTGCACATTTGTGCCAATTCTCTCTAAATGCCTGTATTCCTCTGCTGGATGCCATCATGAATTTATTGATTCCATGTACATTGTTAGGTACCCACCTAGTGCATCTATAATATTGTTTTGCTATGATATTTTGTATGGCTTATTTTTGGACTTCTGTACCCATTTTTTGTCATGGTATGTCTATTCTTTAAAATGTTACCTGCCTGCTTTTTGATTATGTCATTCGCCTATTGTGTTATTTTGTAGGGTAATTGTTATCTTTGCCCTTCCAGGTCGACCCTGAACAAGGGACTACATTGTCTCAGTAGTCTTACACAGTTACCAAAATTGAATAAGTAAATAAATATTGAGTTACTTTATTGAGTTTTATTGATCTGTCATGACCCATCTATTGTTTAGTTGTTATATTATGTACGAGTTTACATTTCTTCCTTTTTAAAGTACCCAGACCCTCTAGTATAGACCGCTTAGAAATAGATATTTGCTGACTTACTTCCTTATATAGTTGAGCTCTCTGAGGGTGATAACAGTAATTTAGATTTTAGAATTTTAAAAAGGAATATATTAAACAATTCATTTATTACAGAATATACACTTAAAATTACAATCCGACTTTTCTTAGACCTAAAAAATAATAGCCCTACCCCTGGAAGACTTTCTGCAGGTATATGTTAAGTAAATAATGCTGTATCTCCCCTCTTGCACACAACTAAATCGGACTCTAGACATTAAAATATATTAGTATACTGGGACCTGTAAAATTGGGAAGAAATAGTTAAACTCATATAAGCTTGATAAGAAATAATAAGAGTAGAGATAATATTACTGCTATATACTCAGGAAAACCTAAGGAGGTTGGTTATTTATACAGATACAATGTCCATTTGGACCTTATTTTCCAAAGGCTATGATAAATATTAACTTGCAAATGAAGCATTTTTATTCACAAGGGTGCAGTGTACACATATATGGAACTCAAGGAAGGAAGGACCTCAGCTGTGATTTGAAACCATGCCACCCAGAATACTGTTCCAGTTGCGCTATCACCTGCCCCACCAAGGCAGCTAGGAAAATTGGGACTTACAGACATACCTTACTTTCTCTAATGCACAACCTGGTACTGCACTGATCATTATATTTTCATTTACAAGGGTGTGGTGTGCACATATACTGAACCCAAACAAACAAAAGACAGAAAGAAATAAGTGCCTCAGCTGAGATTTGAGCCCCATCCACTTGGAATATTGTTCCACTTGTGCTATCAGCTGTGCCACCAAAACAGCTGGAAACCTTGCACTCCTAGAACCACCTTACTTTTTCTCTAATGCACAACTTGGTGCTGCACAGATAATTACATTTTCATTGACAGGGGTGCAGTGTACACATATAATGGAATCCAAACAAACAGTAAAGAAATCCCTTTATCTTTCTCATGAATTGATGCTGAAGTTTCTTTTTAACTCCTTGAATGTTGATGTGTAATGTAGATTAGCAAAATTTCTTTTTACCATTAAATATTGAATTATAGGAAAGCTTAAATAAGTACCATTTTAAAGGAAAACTAAACCCTCATATCTTGTACATTTGATTTGTTTCCATGTCATAGACATATCCAGCCCCTTTATGCACAAATTCATCCAGCATCTGGCCATGCAAAGTACCTATGACTGTCAATCCTGACTTCCCAATTGCGCTCCACCCCACCCACTTCCCTCACCCTACTCAGTTACACGGTTGCCTTGCTGTCTGTATCCCCCATCCCAGATAGGAAACACCCCACTCCATTCCTGTACACTCATCTGCCCTCCCCCTCTTCCCAATCTACTACACCTCCCACCTTTTCGCTACCTCCCCCTCTACTACTTCTCTACCTCTACCTCCTCCTGACAAAGTCAACTCTGAATGCCCTATCAAGTTCTAAGTATCGACACAGATGTAAATGTGCAATATTCTTTGTCCTGTAGTCTTCTCTACATGCAATTATGTACCCTTAGATGTACAGTATATATTATGTGTGCTTTATTTACACTGATGTCCTAATGTGGCAATTATGTATTCTTAGATGTTTTATATTCTATGTTCTTTGTCTTCACTGGTGTTCTAATGTACTCACAAAATGTACCTGTCATGATGTGGAACCTTTGTAAATGAGCTCTTAGTTCAAAGGTTGCAACTCCAAGAGGATAAATAAATAATATCTTTTCATATACTGTAGCTGTGCTATTGAAAGAGTTGATGAAACATATGCAACAGCACTCCACACAAAACAGGCTAGGGTGCCAAGTGAGCATTGTTTTACCTTCAGGGGCATAGAAAAGGTTCTGCCAGGACACCTGCTGGCCCAGCAAAATTGTTACATGCTTCAGTACTGATGACCTGGCTTCAGGAGTGAACCCAGAAAGTCAGTCAGGTAGCTGCAGAGCTAGGGGAGCCACATGGCAGTGATCCCAACCAAGGGAGGGAAACACCCTTGTTTTAGCACTATAGTGACCCCTGTGGTGGGCTGAGGGAGCTTGTCTCCTATGCAGCACATTTGTGAAGATCAAATGGATTTCAGGATGCCAAATAATAAATAGTTATTTATTGGGTCAACCATTAGCACCTAGAACAAATGAATAATAAAAAATGGATGAACACCACTATTTATATTAATTTTCAAAATTGTTTTTCTTTATTTACTTCTCACAAAAGGAAAGGACAGCAGTTTCATGGTAAAATCCATGTCATCAGGCCATTACTGTGTTGCATTTTTAAAACATAAAAATAAGAGAAACATTTTTAATTTCATTGGTATTATCAGATGTTAAAATAGCTCTCTAATTCCATGAACCATTAGTACTGTTATAACACAAACATATTTCTTTTATTTATCCCAAAAAAAACTTTTGTTATTTTCTTTTACCCCCTAATAGTTATTTTATTCAAAATCACTCAACTTCATTATCACACTACATGTAATCACAACATAAGTACTGGTGCCTCCTTGGACCCCTTATAGTATTCATTGATTAGTTCTATAAATCTATTTCAAAATTCAATAACTTCTAATACCACCATTTAGTGAAAATAGTAATTAATACCATAAACAATATTTCAAATATTCTTAATTACAATTTCTTTTTTTACTACAAGTGCTCTTTCTACTAAAGGGTTCACAAAAAATCCTAAAAAAGGAAAGTGGAAGCTCTTATTAATCACATTATTAATTCAATCTTTCTTTAAGCTAAATATTAAAATCATCCTACTCACTTGCAAAAAATACAGCGTGTAGGCTGCAGCCTGTTGGCAATCATTAAAGCTGTTCATGTGTTTCTGTATTCTGAAAGAACAAATGTTCTATTAGTTGTTTAAACAACAAAATTCCATATTTTATTTTAGGTGAAAAAAGAATGCTTACTTGTATAAATATTGCGATCCTAGGATCACTGAATCTCACTCCCTAAATGGGACGTTAGTCTCTTCTGATAACTGCTGCTTCACTGCGTTCTAGAATAAAATAAATCTATCAGATTTTGAATATTAAATACTTCAAAAGACTATCTAATGAGCTAGAAAAAGCACTCACATATTTTTTGTGTTCTTTCAATAGCGTTTAGTACATGTCTCACTCCATTATTATTCTATTAATAGCTGTAATTGCTATCATATCTCTGTGCTCTATAAGCTCAAAAACAAGGAGGGAATTATTTTAAAATTCTTTTTAACTACACTGTGGTCTCAGTCCCAATGCTTAGAGAAGGTACTTGTTATGAGCTAAAAAAGCAAGCTCCATTTTCTAGCTACCGGAGCTGTAATTATTACTGTGTCTCTGTGCTCTACAGTCACAAAAAAAAAGAACTTCTTTAGACACAAACTCTGATAAACATCATGTACTAAGCTCTCAGGCAAGATTACTTACTTCCAAATTTCTTCTAATGGCATGCTGCTACCCCACTTTATTGTTTCTGGCTAAATTCAGCTCACTCTTCTGCATTTTAATATCATGGGTGGTGGGGGGAGAATAAGACATCATTGAATGACATCAGTCTGCCAGCTCCAGTCTCTGGAAAGCCTGTGGCTATCAGAAGATGTTAGAAGCAGCTCAAAGTATAGCATAAAGGTGGATATGCTGGAATACACTACACTGGCTATTCACATTGCCTGGTGTTCTCCCCCCACCATAGGGATTACATTTCTCTATTACTATTTTTAATATGAATTCTTTCTAAATTATTTGAACTTCAAAAAAAATAATTTTTATAAGGAACTCATCTTAAAGGGAGGCAGACAGTATTGAAGTGTCAGTGTATATAATTTTGTTTAAACGATACATTAATTAATATATAATTATACATTGTTATACATGAAACATATAAAACAAAAATACTCTTCTGTGAAAATACACCACATGTTGGAGTTGCATCATAATCAATTAGACTTAAAAGTATCATTTTGCTTTAAATGTGCTTAAAGGCATCCTTTTGTCTTATATTCTGTGGGTTAGTAATTTCTAATCCCACTATTATATTTATTTTTCCCATGATTCAAAAGTTTAAAGATGATTAGTCCATTTCCCCTACTAAATGGGTCTCTCTTGTGTTCTTCACATATCAAAACTTCTGTTAAATATTTGATGCATCCTCCAACATGGTGTTATTATTTTTAATTTTGCCTAACAAAATACAGATTGAAAATAACTCAAAAGAATTATATATGTGAAATATATCTGTACTAAGCACAGCACAATGTTCTAACTAAGCAAGTAGAGGAGTGCAAAAGGTGGGAGGTTAAAATTTCCAGGCAAACACCTATTCCAAACAATGTCTCAAAAATAAAGGTTCCAATTGCATTCTTCATTAAGTCTAACAGAAGAGTTAGTGCAATTCAAAGTGTGAATCCAAAATAATTCTCATTTCCTAAGTACCAAGTCCCAAATGCGTACCCCATCAGTGGGTCCTTGTACAAGTTCCAAACCCCAAAAACGTAAAGAGGATGTTGTATGTTCTGCTTCCAAATAATGTCTAGCCACTGCAGAAGTTTTCACTTTACTAACATACTAAAATGCCAGCAGAATAGGCCTAATGGTCTTGCATGTCTGCTCATTTGGTCAGCCCCCACCCTGGGTGCTGACCTTGCTGCCCCCCTCGCCTTCTCTGGCTTCTCCCTTCCCAGTTCCAGATATTCTTGCTGCATTGGATTTTGCTTCCAGAACCCTTCCTCTGTACCTGTCCCACCCCCTCTTGAACCCCTCCACTGTCTCTTCCTCCATCAGCCCCCTAGGCAGTGCATTCCATGGCTCCACCACCCTCTCAGTGAAGTAGCACCTCCTCCTTTCTCCCCTGAATCTCCCCCTCCAGCTTCCACCCATGCCCTCTAGTGGCCCCTCCTCCTTCCTTCAAAGCACCCTGACTGTTCCTCCCCTATTTACCCTCTTCATGTACCTGAAGACCTCTATCATGTCCCCCTGGTCCCTTCTCTCTTCTAATGTGTACATATTTAGCTCTTCAAGCCTCTCCTCATAGGTTCTGTCCCCCAAGCCCCAAATCATTTTGGATGCCCTCCTCTGGACCCTCTCCAGGAGGTTAATGTCCCTCTTTAAGTGTGGCCTCCAAAACTGCATGCAGTACTCAAGGTGCGGCCTCACCAAGCAGTTATACAGAGGGAGTATCACTTCCCTCCTTCTGGAGGTGATCCCCCTAGTGATGCATCCCAGCATCCTGTTGGCCTTGGCTACTGCCCTCCTACAAGTCTCAGGGTTGTTCATCTTGACATCCACCACCACCCCGAGGTCCCTCTCAGTCATCGAGACTTGTAGCATTCCCCCCCTCACTTTAACACGTGTGTTACTCTTATGTTGACTTATTCTATTCTAAAGTTCCTGGGTAGTCTTTCCAACATATAGTTTCTCACAAGGGCATTGTAGTAAATACTCAACATGATGACTCTTGCATGTTATATGTTGTTTGATCCAAAATTTATGATTTGTGTATGGGTCTTCGAAGAAAGACTTTTTATTGGTGTTACCACATTGAAAACATTGCCCACATGGTATATTTCCAGCTACTAATGGTTCCAATAAAATTTTCTTTTCTCATTGTGGTATTTTAAAGTGTTGTGTGTGTACTAGCCTATCCTTAAAGGTTCGATTTTTTCTTGTAGAAAACAAAGGTTTCTGTATAAACCTTCTATTTTGATTCTCCCCTAATTGTAACAATTGCCAGTCACTATTAATAATAGACTTAATTTTATAATTTAAGTGACTATAGGATGTTGAAAAGACTATCCTTTGTTCTATGGTTGTACTTTGTTGTGCTTTTGTCTAAAAAATGTTGGGGGGTATCTGTAACCTCTTGTTCCACCTTCCTTACAAGGTTATTTTTATATCCGCTGCTTATAAATCTGTGTGTCATATCCTGTGTTGTTTCCCAATATATGTCTTCCTCACTACAATTTCTTCTGGCTTGATGAATTGTGATTTTGGTATAGAATCCTTTAGCTTGGGGTCATGGTAGCTTGTATAATGAAGTAAGGTGCTGTTTGCTATTTCCTTTCTGTACAGCCTAGTCTCCAATTGAGTAGCTTCTTTGTAAATTTCTAAATCCAAAAAAGCTATTTTATGATTGTCATGTGTCATTGTGAATGTTAAATCGTGATTACACCTGTTCAGATTATCATAAAGAGGTCTCAATTCTTCCTCACTGCCTTTCCAGAGCATCAGAACATCGTCAATAAAGTGCTTCCAAGTGGTAATGTTATTAAAAAAATGGGTTTACTTCCCTATCCAAAATAAACGTGTTTTCAAAACCCCACATAAATAAATTTGCATATGAGGGTGCGATAGTGCTGTCCATTGCAGTACCCTTCACTTGAATAAAAAATTCTCCTTCAAATTGAAACTAGTTCTGTTTTAATACCATTTCAGCTAATTGAATCAAAAATTCACTTGGGGATGTAAATGAACTCTCTGTCTAAGTGCTTTTAAAAGACCCTGAATCATGATCTATACTGGTATATAAGTCTTTGATATGAAAAGTGACTAGAATGTTGGTATGCCGTTCATTAATATTTTGATTTAATTCCATTATTAATGCTATTACATGATTTGAATTGTTAATGACTGATACTATGGGGCGGCCTCAAGGTTTTAATGAGTTTTTGTGAATTTTTGGAAGCACATAGAAAATTGGAATTCTTGGAGTTTTATTTGTAAACATCTTCCTTTCTTCTTTGATCTCTTGTGCAATTTCTGCAGTTGGATCTCTTTCTTCTTGTAATGTATCTCATCTTCCAACTGTTTTTTACATTCTATTCTATATTCATTTTCATCTCACACTACAATCCCTCCACCTTTATCTGCTGGCTTTATTATAAAAGTATTCTGATGCTCCAAATTAGTCAGTAATTCCTGTTCAGTCCTACTTAAAGTATTCCACCGTGGTTTCAAAGACTCATTTTTACACAGATCATTGATTTTTTTTGTCAATTAACTTAATGTAAGTCTCCAATGTATCAGCACCTCTAGGTGGATTAAAAGAAGACTTAACTCCCAGTTTCTGTTTTAGTTCTTGCTTTTTACAACTGTGAGTGGAGCCTACAGGAGTATTGCATGTACGAAAGGAGTGATGTCATGTTTTCTGTCTATGGAACTGACTGAAGGTGTAAATAGTCTCCTCCACCTTACCGTCCTCCAAGAAATGTTTTCTGCCCTCAAATAAATACGCTTCCATGTTAGTCAATGGTTGCAGGGTACTATTTTCTTTCTTAAATGGGTGGTACAAGAACTGGAACCTGAGTAGTGGGAGGCAGCATTGTTTTTGGGGGGAAGCAAGGTCCACCCCACCTCCACCCAAGAAGCTCCAACAGGTCCATCCCACCTTTTTTTATTCATGTGGGAGGGGCATGAGGTGAATCTATCATCCTGAAAGAAGACTCACATGTTTGGGATGTGGACAAAGGAACAGAACAACAGGTCTGTAGAGTCCCTGCATGTTGTTAAGGACTAGAACACAAGATACTTAAAATGCCTTCTAACTGACTTAAAAACCTTTGGAAGAAATGATTATCAGAGTCACCTGGTGTCTCAAAAGGAAAGACTAAGAAGTGTCTAAAAACTAAGGAAAATAGACAGCTTTCAGGTATTTCTTAAACATTTATATATTAAAAACAAAGTTCAGCTTTCGGGATTAACAATATTTGTTTACCATATTCTATCTATATATATAGTTTGCCTTTTTAGTAATTTCAAAATCTTGAAAGCATTGGTGTTACTAGTGCATTTAGAAATAATTTTTTTTAATTGTCTTTACAGATAACCTTGAAAGCATTTGTGTTACTAATGCATTTAGACATATTTTTTTTTAATTGTCTTTACAGATAAATCATTCATGTTCATGTGGGAACACATTTTTTGGGGGATGGGGTTCAAATTATTTTAATCATGGGCACAGTACATGGTAAACACATGAAGTGTATTTTTCTTTTTAAAGGATTAGTCCACCCAGAATGTGCAAAAAAACATATGTTATGTAGAGTGTGTTGATATGTATGTTAAATCCTAGTGTGTCTTTCCCCTTTGTCTGCTATTAGGAGTTTTTCCTAAGTTTAGCTTGCTAGCTGTATGGTACTTTTATGACCCCTGGGGATCTCCATAAAAAATAGTTTTATTGGCTTTCTTTCTCCTATGATGCCCCCTGTCTCATGTGACAGTGATATAGCCATGCCCATAGATTATCAAGTGTACTGCTTTAAAATTAGTTTAGCAACAGCTGAGACTTGTAACTGTTCTTATCCAGGGAGCACAAATGTCAACAGTTAGTTTAGCAGATACTTGAGAGCAAGCTAACTGGGATTTCTGTAAGACAACAGCTACTGAATAGCTCTAATTCACTATTTTTGTTTTTTCTGTGCATCAGGTCTAGCTAGCAGGAGTGTTTTAACATCAAAAACACAAATAATGAATGAGAGCTATTTAGCAGCTGTTTTCTTACAGAAAACCCAGGTTAGATAGCTTTCAGGTATCTGTTTTGTTTCTGCCTAGGCTGTTAGAGGAGTTTTTCTAATTTTCCTTGGGTGTTTTATGATGTCTGGGGCTGTCATTCAAGTTCACTTTATTGCATCTTCTCCAAGTTAGTCTTCACAGTGTACCCTTTAGTTTGATGTCTAATAGCACCTACAGCAGGCCAGTGTCTTGTTACAGTGTCTTGCTTATCCACAGCAGAGAAAAAAACACTGCAGCCAGGATTCACAGTGCTATACAATATACTATAGAAAGTTACATGTTTAAACACACACACACACACACACACCAAGCAGAACACGGCTGGATAAGGTACCAGTATTTAGGAAACTTGTCATACTTAAACAGAGTCTAGCAATGTGAATCCTGGCTGTGACTATAGGTGTTTTCAACTGAATGATAATAACCACATTTACTTCACTAGAAAATAGGTAGGCATTTGTGTCTAATTTCTGTTTGACTTACTGCAGGTTACACATAGAATCTGAAAAATTCATAACATGCTGTATTGTGATTCAATGAACTGATAAATGGGGATTTTGGTTTCTTTTACAAATTCATTTTTCCTGACCATGGATATACTAAAGCAAACATTTCTCAACAAAATGTTTTTTTTAAATAAAGAGTTTAATTCACAGCAGCAGAAGAAGCATGTTGGCATTAAAAGCTTAGTGGCATGGATGTAGAGGCACTAGTATTTAAGCATGACTTTAGTAGAGGATTAATTGTGACTGGGGAGGTGAGGGAGGGAGTAAGTCTTGATATTTGTAGCATAATGGTTTTCTAAAACTTCAACCTGCAATCGGTTAGACTCTGCAGCCATCTGTACAGTATATCACTAAGCCATATGCAGTGTGGTATGGGTAAAACCCAGATCACCAGATCAGGACCAGTGCTGTAAAATCTGCACTGGGCACAGCTTGTGAAATATTGCTTATCCAGTGGATCAAATAAATATGTGCAAATAAATAAATAAATACTGTATGTAAGGGAAGGGATAAAAGCAACTGAACAAAAGAGTAAACAGGGAGGTGAGGAGGCACTGTAGGTCACCTTAGATACTAGAAATGGCACCACAATCCTCACAGCTGTTGTATACAGACCCCCATGTCAGGGAGAGAGAATGGACAAGGACATGATAGAAGGCATACTTAGGTTGGCAGAGAAAGGGGAAATACTGTTGATGGGGGACCTTAATATGCCAGATGTCAACTGGAGCACCTTTGCTGCAGCCACATCCAAAAGCAGGGTAATTCTCAATGCCCTTCAGGTGGCATGCCTCAGACAGCTACTTTTGGAACCTACTCATGAGGGAGCAATCTTAGACCTCATACTCTCAAATGGGGACAGTGAGAGGATCTCAGATCTAGAAGTGGGCAGCCATTTGGGAACAAGTGACCACCAAACAGTGTGGTTCATGATAAACTCTGCTACAGAGTCAAGCCATACAAAAGTGAGGGTTCTGGACTTCTGGAGGTCTGACTTTGGCAAGATGGGAGAGTGCCTTAGAAAAGCACAAGCAAACAGGCTAGAAGGAGGGGTGGAGCAACAATGGTGAAACATAAAAATTGCCATCACAGAGGCAACAAGCCTTTGTGTGAAGCAAATAAACAAATCCAAATGAAAGAAAAAGCCACCATGGTTCTTAAAAGAGGTGGCAGTGAAGGTTAGGAAGAAAAAGACAGCATTTAGGAAGTATGAGGAAACACAGAAGGAGCAGGACAGAGAACTGTACCAGTTAAGGCAGCAGGAAGCAGGGAGGGTAGTCAGAATAGCAAAGGCCCAAAGTGAGGAAAAAGATAGCTAACTCAGTTAAGAAGGGCGATAAAAACTTTTATAGGTATATCAGGGAGCGTAGAAAGACAAAGGGAGGGATAGTGAGGCTGAATAGAATAGACGGTGGGTGGACGGAGAGGGACAGTGAAAAAGCAGAGATACTGAATGAATACTTCTCTTCAGTATTCACAAAAGACTTGGTGGGGGAGGTGCCTAATCCAATTAACAGAGTACTCGGGATGGGGGTCGATCCCAGTCCTTTCACAGAATAAAGGGTTCTGAAAGAACTCCTAAAACTGAAGGTGAACAAAACAATGGGGCCAGATGGAATTCATCCCAGAATTCTAAAATAATTAAGCAGAAAACTAGTGACACCACTGACTACCCTTTTTAAAAAATCATGGGAGGATGGTGTGGTGCCTGAGGACTGGAGGAATGCAGATGTGATTCCCCTTCACAGAAGTGGGACCAAGACAGAGGCAGGAAACTACAGACCTGTCAGTTTGACCTCTGTTGTAGAGAAAGTAATGGAATCACTTCTGAAGGAAAGACTTGTTGAGTACCTAGAGGCCAGTGGGGCACAGGACCCAAGGCAGCATGGGTTCACAGTGGGAAGGTCATGTCTAATGAATCTAATTGATTTCTTTGACTGGGTGACCAAAGTAGTAGACCAGGGAGGGGCTGTGGACATAGCCTACCTCGACTTTAGCAAGGCATTTGACACAGTCCCACACAAAATATTAATAGTCAAATTAACCATCCAGGGAGTGGGTCTCAGGGTGGTACCCTGGGTAAAACATTGGCTGGACAACAGGACAAAGAAAGTAATTGTAAATGGAGTCCACTCTGAAGAAAGAGAGGGTAACAGTGGGGTACTGCAGGGTTAAAACAGTGTGGTTCATGATAAACTCTGCTACAGAGTCAAGCCATACAAAAGTGAGAGTTCTGGACCTCTGGAGGGCTGACTTTGGCAAGATGGGAGAGTGCCTTAGGAAAGCACTAGCAACCAGATTAGAAGGAGGGGAGGAGCAACAATGGGCAAATATCAAAACTGCCATCACAGAGGCAACAAGCCTTTGTGTGAAGCAAATAAACAAATCAAAATGAAAGAAAAAGCCACTATGGTTCTCAAAAGAGGTGGCGTGAAGGTTAGGGAGAAAAGGTAGCATTTAGGAAGTATAAGGAAACACAGAAGGAGCAGGACAGAGAACTGTACCAGTTAAGGCAGCAGGAAGCAGGGAGGGTAGTCAGAATAGCAAAGGCACAAACTGAGGAAAAGATAGCTAACTCAGGAAGGGGGATACAACTTTTTATAGGTATATAAGGGAGTGTAGAAAGACAAATGGAAGGATAGTGTGGCTGAATAGAATGGATGGTGGGTGGGCAGAGAGTGACAGTGATAAAGCAGGGATACTGAATGAATACTTGTGTTCAGTATTCACAAAAGAGGAAGTGGGGGAGGTGCCTAATCCAATTAACAGAAGCACTCTGGAGAGGGGGGGGTGATCCCAGTCCTTTCACAGAAGAAAGGGTTCTGAAAGAACTCCTAAAACTGAAGGTGGACAAAGCAATAGGGGCCAGATGGAATTCACCCCAGAATTCTAAAAGAATTAAGCAGAGAACTAGTGACACCACTGACTACACTTTTTAACAAATCATGGGAGGATGGCGTGGTACCTGAGGACTGGAAGAAGGCAGATGTGATTCCCCTTCACAAAAGTGGGACCAAGACGGAGGCAGGAAACTACAGACCTGTCAGTTTGACCTCTGTGGTAGGGAAAGTGATGGAATCACTTCTGAAGGAAAGAATTGTTGAGTACCTAGAGGCCAGTGGGGCACAGGACCCAAAGCAGCATGGGTTCACAGTGGGAAGGTCATGTCAGACGAATCTAATTGATTTCTTTGACTGGGTGACCAAAGTAGTAGACCAGGGAGGGGCTGTGGACATGGCCTACCTAGACTTTAGCAAGGCATTTGACACAGTCCCACACAAAAGATTAGTAGTCAAATTAACCAGCCTGGGAGTGGGTCCCAAGGTGGTAGCCTGGGTAAAACACTGGCTGAACAACAGGACACAGAAGGTAACTGTAAATGGAGTCCACTCTGAAGAAAGAGGGGTTACTAGTGGGGTACCGCAGGGTTCAGTACTGGGTCCAGTCCATTTTAACATCTTTATAAGTGACATTGCAGAGGGACTGGAAGGAAAAGTATGCCTCTTTGCAGATGACACAAAGATCTGCAACAGGGTTGATACACAAGGAGGCGTGGAAAGGATGAGAAGGGACTTGGCAAGGTTGGAGGAATGGTCAAGTATGGCAGCTTGGATTCAATGCAAAGAAGTGCAAAGTAATGCACCTGGGAAACAAAACCCAGGGAAGATTACACAATGGGGTGAGGTAGTAGCAACAACAAAAAGGAAAAGACCTAGGGATAATCATATCAGATGACCTTAAGGTTGGCAAGCAATGTGAGAAGGTGGTAGGGAGGGCTGGGGGGATACTGGGATGTATAGGGAGAGGTATCACCAGCAGAAAACAGGAAATTGTTATCCCCTGTACAGACAGTTGGTGAGACCCCATCTGGAGTACTGCATCCAGTTCTGGAGACCCCATCTCTGCAAGGACATAGACAGAATGGAGGCAGTTCAGAGGAGGGCAACTAAAATGGTGCAGAGTCTGCAAGGGAAGCCATATGAGGAGAGACTAAAGGAGCTTAATATGTATACCCTTGAGGAAAGGAGGGAGAGGGGGGACCTGATAGAAATGTTTAAGTACCTCTAGGGAATCAACAAAGTCCAAGATGGTAGCATCTTTCAGAAAAGAGATGGCAAGAACAAGGGACACAATTTGAAGATAATGGGGGGATGGCTCAGGGGCAATGTGAGGAAGTATTTTTTCACAGAAAGGATGGTGGATGCATGGAACAGCCTTCCTGAGGAGGTTGTGGGGTCTAAAACTGTGGGAGAATTCAAGAATGCATGGGACAGACATAAGGCAATTTTTGTGGGGGGTAGGAAGAAATAGGCTGTTGGTTAAATAGGATCGGCAGCTTATCCTCTAAGTAGGGAAATGGCCGGACTAGGTGGGCCAAGCGGTCCTTATCTGCCATCAAAATCTATGTTTCTATGTTCAGTACTAGGTCCAGTCCTTTTTAATGTCTTTATAAGTAACATTGCAGAGGGACTGGAAGGAAAAGTATGCCTCTTTGCAGATGTCACAATGATCTGCAACAGGGTTGATACACAAGGAGGCGTGGAAAGGATGAGAAGGGACTTGGCAAGGTTGGAGGAATGGTCAGAAGTATGGCAGCTTGGATTCAGTGCAAAGAAGTGCAAAATAATGCACTTGGGAAACAAAAACCCAGGGGAAGATTACACAATGGGTGGGGGAGGTAGTAACAACAACAAAAATGGAAAAGGACCTGGGAGTAATCATACCAGATAACCTTAAGGTTGGCAAGCAATGTGAGACGGTGGTAGAGAGGGCTGGGGGGATACTGGGATGTATAGGGAGAGGCATCACCAGCAGAAAACAGGAAGTTGTTATCCCCCTTTACAAACAGTTGGTGAGACCCCATCTGGAGTACTGCGTCCAGTTCTGGAGACTCCATCTCTGCAAGGACATAGACAGGATGGAGGCAGTTCAGAGGAGGGCAACTAAAATGGTGCAGCATCTGCAAGAGAAGCTATATGAGGAGAGACTAAAGGAGCTTAATATGTATACCCTTGAGGAAAGGAGGGAGGGGGGGACATGATAGAAACTTTTGAATACCTCTAGGGAATCAACAAAGTCCAAGATGGTAGCATCTTTCAGAAAAAGAGATGTGCAAGAACAAGGGGACACAATTTGAAGATAGAGGGGGGATGGCTCAGGGGCAATGTGAGGAAGTATTTTTTTCACACAGAGGGTGGTGGATGCATGGAACAGCCTTCCTGAGGAGGTTGTGGTGTCTAAAACTATGGGAGAATTCAAGAATGCACTGGACAGACATAAGGCAATTTTTGTTGGGGCTGTAGGAAGAAATAGGCTGTTGGTTAAATAGGATCAGCAGCTTATCCCCTAGGTAGGGAAATGGGCAGACTAGGTGGGCCTAGTGGTCCTTATCTGCCATCAAAGTCTATGTTTCTATGGTTCTACTCAGCTTTGCCTCATGCTTCAACCCACCCCAGGAGTGATGTTATTACGTGATATCTTACACTCTGTCATGCCTTATTGCTTAAATATGCCATTTCTCAATGTACTATACTTTGATTCAGTTAGTGCATGCAACAGCCTTCATGTGAACACTCTGGGCTTCTCTTTGGCTCCTGATGTTTATTTGCTTTAGCTATTGTATATTGTTTGAACTGCTTTGGTCTTCTTGATGTGGTGCTTGTGTGCCTAAACTATGTAATCTGCTTAGCTACTGCTACCCATCTATCTCCAGTAAATGATTGTTATAACTGTCTGCTCTCTGAGCCATTGTTTTTGGACTTGTTAACTGTGCTATCTTTGTATTAGTTTCAACCAGGTGCCTTTGTAAATGAGTCTCTGACTCAAAGGTTTGTAAATCTGATATTTTTTAAATAAATAAATAAATGTTTATGGTTAAGCCCATGAAACGCCCTCATTTAGTTAATGCATTCACAGTCGTAGTGGCTCTGCCAGAGCTTGTTAGTCAAAGGTTCCATTGGTTTTTGAGAAAACCATTCCACTAAACGTAGTTTCCTATAAAATTTCTGTAAGTCTATATTCAACTTGAAGGGATCTAACTTATTAGTAGCTGAGAAAGATACCCCTTTTTTCAGAAGTTGTTCTTCCTGACGTGTTAAAATTCTGTGACTAAGATTAAAGACTACTGTTGTCTCCCCCTGCTCCTCCCTCCCCCATACCCTCCCCTGATGATCTCTCTTCCTCTGCCTCCTCCTCCACCTCCTCCACTCCTCCACTCCTCCTTCCTCTGATGTTGATAATAGGGACCCATCATTGGTAATTCCAGCCCCTGCTCCTCAAATCGTATCTGTTGCATTGTTCTTGATAAAGATTGCCCCGATTGATTCCTGTTGTGGATCCTGATTCCTGCCTTGCTCTAAAAAAGGTTGAGACTGATCCCTTAGATTCTTTCTGGGTCCATATCGATTTGTGACAAAACTGTCACCACTATCAGAATCCTGAGTATAATCTGAGATGTATAATAACCTCCTTGTCTCCCTTGTCTCAAAGGATTAACTAGCTAGGAATATACTTTATTTTCCCTGTAATCGATAATATCCCAATTAAATTTTTTTAAGCTTCTGCTGTTTAATAAATTCTTCATAATCAGTCAGATCTTTCTTCATTTTTTCTAAAATAATCGTGTAATCATTTAATTGTACCCTAGATTTATACTCTTCTTTAATGAGATTAATTTCCTCTGCTAATCTGTTTCTTTCTTTGAAGATTGCTTCAATCAGGGACAACATGAAATCAAGAGAACATGTATTACATATTCCTGTCCATTTTTCATTTACTTCTACTGTCATAAAACCTAGATTGGGTTCAATTAATACCCTTAAGCCTCTGCAGAACATTGCTACATGTGACCAAGGAGATGTGCATTGGGGTGCAAGTCCACACCAAAGCATCAGGGATGGGGAGGCCAGGAAGAAAACCAGAAAAACTATGAGCATCACTTGCAATTAATGACATCTCCGGTGCCCTCAGGTCTGTCATCATGTAGATCCCTACCAGAGCAATGATGGGGAGTAATGGCTTGAGCTAGGGATGCCAGGAAAAGCCTGATGCAGGAGTAAGATTGTCACCAGTGACTAAAAAGCTATATGAAAAAAGTGGTAGCAATAGCAAAAGTGGACGATTATAGCAACTTAATACTGAAGCATGAGGCCTTTTGGATATTTACAGTGAATGCTAGGGACTGGACAAACCTAAACGGTTATTTTGAACCACCATCTTTTCTAAAATAAGATCTCTTTTTATTTCCAGTTCTGTCACATATATCCTGACACTTAGCTGTGCTATGAATACTATGAATATCAGAATCTGTGATTATTAACCTTATTATATGCTTTCTCCTTGTTTCAAGAGCTCACTGAGATGTGCTCAGGAAGTACTGAAACACATGCACAGTATCTACATTTGAGGAACCATATGCTGTCACCTCAGTGGCATTTCAAAATCAAAGTACATTACAGCAGCAATTGCTGTTGCCACTGTAATGTACCCGTGGGACCCTGGCACTGATTTCTCAGGGTCTGGCACCCCCTCCCCAAATCAACTACAACTCAGAATTGATTATATTTATAATGGGGTTGTGGGGGGCAGAGCCCCACTCATGGCAGGTTTGGGGCAAAGTTCCCCCCAAACAAAACAAAGTTTTCCTGGAGGAGTTTATGTTTACTGTGATTGCATCCTAGATCCTTGTGATACTTGGGGCAGTCCTACCATGGCTGTTTGTCTCCAGGAAACTTAATAATGTATCTTTGCCTTTAATCAACTCAGTCTAACTCAGTGCATCAAATATGTATCTAAACTATTTTAATACCGGTAATAGTATCTTATTTTAACTTAAGTTTTTTTATATCTCTTATATATATCCACCTTGTCACTGTTTGAACTTTTGACTTCAACAAGGTGTTGTATGTGCTGCCTTTTCCAAAGAGGGCAGTCTTGTTACGTAATGGACTTTATAAGTAAGCAGCTTGCACAGGGTGACACCTTTGAAAAAGTGTTTATGCAAAACGCAACATTAGTTCAAGTCAGACTGGTCTGATATGTGCTTTTTCACAGAGATTGGACTGAAATAAAATGAATTTTGCATTCCATCTTTGAATCAGTTGAGCTCTTTAAAGTTTGAATGCTTGTTTTTTTTAACCCGATTTTGTTCTCCATGTGGGTTAATCAATGGCACCCACTGCCAGGTGCAACTTTTTTTCGTGATTACTTGAAGTGATTAAAGAGATTTTCTAGTTATACAGGCCATCAAAAATAGATGCTCCAGGGAGCCATCCACATCGAATGGTGCCCACAAAACACCTACTAAGAGAAAAACATCAAAAAATATAGAGCACCCATTCTGGATAGCATAAATTAGTACTGTATACTAAACCACATAATGCATAATGTTTTATAGAGAATTTATTTTTATTATTTCTCTCCATTGTAGTACAAAAATAACATGATATTTATCATAATAAAATGGTACAAAAATGTAAGTGCAAGTATTTAGCAAGATTATCTTAGCGGTAAAAGTAGTAAAAAACTAGTTTGCTACATCTCTACATAAAGAGACAAATAAAGAAGAACATGGAGTAATGGCAATTCATGGTGCTACAACAAACACCCTCACGGGTGAAAAAACCTTACGTTTCACTCCATCTGGGCGGAGCTTCTTCAGAGGTTCTATTTATACAGTAGTAAATGCTGCCTCTGTGAGGAAGATTACAACACAAGAAACATATACCTAAATAAGTTTTAATAATTTTTTTCTGCTCCGTGTTCCTGTTTGAATTGATTGTATTTTTACCCCCAGGGACTGTCCAGTTAATCCCTTCCCTTATTGATCACCCTGCCCCCTCACTGGCATTTGCTCTGATGTATGCACAGGGAGGCGTGGGACTTTACAGACCATTATACTCAATGGAGTGAGTTTTCTATGCAGATTTCTGTGGTTCCACCATGCTGCATTGACAGAGAATTTGTTGATGTGCAGCACAGTGACCGTCACAATGCCGACAGGTGAAATTTCGTCTGTCTGACATTGTGTTTTTTTTCTCAAGGTGCTGTTCCTTCCCCACACCTGCCCTCCTTCTTACTATAACTAGCTCTGAGCCTGAGTTATTTTAAAGGGGAGGTGAAGGACGGTGAAAGAGCAAAAGGTTGCCCACAGGACCCTTTCAGCGACAATCTCAAAACCTTTTGAGACTGTCACTGTAAGGGATTTCGTGGTGTTTCATTTGCTATGTGAATGGTACACCAATTTCTTTGTGTTGCTTAGCAACTGGAAGGTAATCAAGAACAGCGCTTGATTAGCAATGGGCTTACCAAATCAAATATTGATGATAATTACCCTTCAATTGCTCATCAGCACAAGGAACTCTGCATAGAAAAATTGTTCAGTTGACTACAATATGGCACATTTTTCCGTACCTCCCTGTGCATACATCACAGCATATGGCTGTATGGGAGTGGGGCAAAGCCCAGGTAGGGAAGGGATCAACTGGATGGCCCCTCAGGACAAAAATATAATCCCTTCCTACAAGAATAGGAGGCAGAAAAAAATTATCAAACCTAACAAGACAGGTTGTTGTTGTAAATTTCCTCACAGAGGAATCTTTAGTGAAACATTTTTAAAACACTTAGAGCTCAATTATGTACATTTTGATTTACAATGGTCCCACAAAATTGGCATTGTGATCAACTGATTTCAAAATGTTCTCAAAGAATAATGAAATAAACTACATCATAGTGTTCAATTTGTATATGTCTAACATTAATGCCAACACTGGCTCTCAGACTGTGTGGACAACTTAGATAACAGTTTAGTCCAGATTTATATGTTATTCCATAGACAGGTTGTCTCCACTAATTCCACAGGCTTTGCATGATTGTAAAAATACATGTTTTCCATGCGGGTCAAAAATGACCTCATAGGTGTGGTGTCCTTCTCTCTGGTACAGGAATAACATGTTTACCAGAGAAGGAGACAAGATATCTGGACTATTCCTAAACAATGCAGCCTTTTGA
Organism: Neoceratodus forsteri; assembly: GCA_016271365.2. NCBI lineage: Eukaryota > Metazoa > Chordata > Ceratodontiformes > Ceratodontidae > Neoceratodus > Neoceratodus forsteri. The sequence goes on from CM028130.1 coordinate 321,511,896, forward strand.
AGGGAACTATATGTTACAATCTGTGTTATGGGACATTTGAGGCATAAAAAAATGCTTTATTCTTCCACCGTCACTTTATAATTTGAGATGATTTCCTTTCATTCTAATTGTCTGTATTTAACCACATAAATGTCTAATAATATGTGTTTAATGAACTATTGCTAAGGTTTATAAGGCTAAAAAAGGGACTTCAGGTGAAACTAGATTATATTGTACAGCACTCTGAAGGGCTAAATTTGACAATAAATTTAGCCAAAACAAAAGTTGTTATATTTGGTGAGAAAAAATTGAAAGGAATTTGGGTTGTGAAGGAAAATAAAATTGAGGTTGTTTCCAGCTATGTCCACCTAGGGATTGAACTCCTTTCTAGTGGAACATGGAACTCTTTATATAAAACCTTATTAATGAAACATAAGAAAATTATTTGCACTCTGGTAAGATTTAACTATAGATTCGGTGAATATACAATTAGGCCCCTTCTTAGAGCTATTGAAGCTAAATTGGAAACACAATTGCTTTATGCCAGTGAGATCTGGGATTTTGATAGTAAAAAGCTAGATCGATTGATGTACCCCCTGTATAGAAATTTAAGAAGTTTGCTTAAGCTTGGGCATTCATACCCAACCACTTATCTATGCTCAGAACTGGATCTTGTTAATATAAGAGCAAACATGGATATTAGAAAAATGAATTATTGGATTAAGCTTACCAGATCTCTTGCAAATAAATTGACACAAATGTGTTATAGAGAGAAGTGATACTGGTATGACTTAGGATACAGGGACATTTGCTGGCTTCCCAAGATCGTCATAATACTTGAAAGATACTCATTAATGAATATGAAGAGGGTAATTGATCAGGGTATTACTCTGAGTCTTAAATATAGTACATATATAAAAAATAAGGTACAGAACTATTGGAATAATGAGGATCTAAAAGCCATTTTAATCTCTGGTTATTCTAAATGGTTTAGTAAGAACAATTTTTGTTTGGGTTATAAGTCATATTTTGATATTTTGGAGAATAATAAATTGACAACAGCATTTATTAGATATACATTTGAACAGTATCCTAGCAATGCTTTGCTTAATAGATATAGTAAAGATAAATCCATATCTGAACTGTGTGATTGTTCAGCTGGGGGCAGGGAAGATCTGGTCCATGTTTTTTGGTTCTGAACCTATTAAGAAAAAGAAAGATTGTATTGGCTGAGAGACTTCAATATAAATAGGTATCAGATTGATATACCTTTGTTGACCATAATTGTGTTACACACTGCAGATAGGTTAACTCTTGAGAAACTGGTGAAACATTTTGTTGCAGTAGGAAAAGTGAAACAAAGAATGAGAACATTGGTGTGAAATATGGGAATACATATGAATGGAATATTCTAATTGAAAGAAGTGCAATAAGGCAGTGATTTTCTATTTAAAATAAAGCATATAAGGAGCTAATTTTAATAGCTTCGGGTATTGCTGATTTTAAAGCCTGTGTGTTATGTATATCTAACACTGCTTACATGAGTATTTAAAGACTTGATGTAATATAATGTTTTGCAAAGTATTTATATTTTTTAAGTATATAATATTGTCTATTTTGTACTTACTTTTCTGTTGATGGCTTTCAGTAGCCAAACAATAAACTTAAACTGGTCAAGGCTAATATATATTAATGCAAGCATAAGAAAATATATAAAAATTACCTGTTTCAGTGCTTATACTGATCTCATAAAGTCTAACTAATAATTTAATAGATCTAAAAACTGTGGACCCGATTCTCAAAGGGATATGCCTAGCATAACTTGACTTGCACCAAAAAATATAGTGCAAGTAGCAAGTTATGCCAACAGTTGCATCATTCAGTATTCTGCAAAGCAGCCTGTGACATGCTGCAGTCTTCTTGTGCCAAACTGAACTTACACCACCAGTTACACTCTAAGCCCCCTGCAACATGGCGCTAGGGGGTTTATGGCAGCTGTTGCATCCTATTCTGGGAAGGGCAGCAACAAAGTCCTCAATGTCACTATTCCAGAAGACCCCCTGGTGGACGTCCATCGATGTAAAGTCACTCCAGCAAATAGCTGGTGTAACTTGCATCCATCAGGGTTGCGTGCTGACAGCATCGATCCACCAGCATGTGCCACCCCAGCCCCATTCCTGCTCCTCTATACAACCCAGCAGGGCTAGAGGAACCCCCCAACCTACTGTAAGAGCTCTGCAGGGCTAGAGGACCCCCTCACTGTAAGTACCCCAAGGAGCCCAACCACCTCGAATCCCAACCTGCACCCCAAGTCAGCAGTATATTGTACAGTACATACAGAAGGCATACCATAATTCCCTGGTAGTCTTGTGGCTCCCCCACCCAACACTATAAGAACACCCTGCTCCCCCCCATGACCCATACCCAGTTGGAGACTGCCAAACCTACCTGCAGCACCACAGCCAGCAGCCAATTAAGCTCACCTAGAAGTGCGTACTGTAATAAGTATGTGCTCAGGGAATGACAGCAGCTGTCATTCTCTGAGCACATACTTATTACAGTATGTGCTCCTGGGGGAGCTCAGTCAGTGTCTGGCTGAGGTGGTGCAGGTGGTTTTTCAGTTGTCTACTGGGTATGGGTCATGGAGGGAGCAGGGTGGTCTTGCACTGTCCGGTGGGAGTCCACTAGACTATCAGGGAATTGTGGTATGCCCACTGTACATACTGTACAGTATATGGCTGACTTAGGCTGCAGTGGAGGAGTTCTCTAGCCCTGCAGGGCTTTGCCATCTCTTTCTGGGGGATTGGGGTATGGTGGGGCACTTGCACCCTGCTGGACAGTGGTTGTGGCTTGCGATGCATCCACCAGGTATGCCCTCTGTTAGGCGTACCTGGCTAGACATTGCAAATCCCAGGACTTAGCCATGGGGACCCTGCCCCATCTAGACTCAGGCACAGGGTCCTTGTCACAACTGAGTTTGGGGCATGTCACCTTTTGGTTGCAACTTGCACCATTCTTCTAGAATCTGCCCTGTGTATCACAGTGTGAAGACACTGTGCTCATAGAATGCAACTGAATAATATATCTGTCACAGCACCTCATAGGTGTACTGTGCTCACAGAATCTAATGAAAACTGTCACAACAAATGTTGTGCTCATAAATCTGACTAGTGATATGCTCATGACCCTTATGACCCCTGTGCTATGACCTCTCAATCCCAACAAGAATGTTCCACAGCTGTAAAATTGTGTTTCCTCTGAAGCTGTCATATGTAAAGAAGTGCAAGGTAATGCATCTGGGAAACAAAAACCCAGGGGAAGAGTACACAATGGGGGGTGAGTTAATAACATCAACAAAAATTGAAAGAGACCTAGGAGTAATTATATCAGATGACCAAAAGGTGGGCAAGCAATATGAGAAGGCAGTAAGAAGGGCTGGGGTATACTGGGATGCATAGGGAGAGACATCAACAGTAGAAAACAGGAAGTTGTTATCCCTCTGTACAGACACTTAGTGAGACCCCATCTGGAGTACTGCGTGCAATTATGGAGACCCCATCTCCGCAAAGATATAGACAGAGTGGATGCTTTTCAGAGGAGGGCACCCAAAATGGTGCAGGGTCTGCACCAGAAGACATATGAGGAGACACTAAAGCAGCTTAATATGTATACCCTTGAGGAAAGGAGGGAGAGGGAGGACATGGTAGAAACTTTCAAGTATCTCAAGGGAATTAACAAGGTATAAGAGGGTAGTATCTTTCAGAAGAAGAGATGTGCAAGAACAAGGGGGCACAATTTGAAGATAATGGGGAGATGGCTTAGAGGTAATGTTAGAAAGTATTTTTTCACAGAGAGGGTTGTGGATGCATGGAACAGCCTTCCTGAGGAGGGTTGTTGAGTCAGAAACAGTGGAAGAATTCAAGAATGCATGGGACAGGCATAAGGCAATTCTAGTGGGGGTAGGAGGAAGTAAGCTGTTGATTAACTAGAATCTGCAGCGTATCCATCAGGTAGGGAAATGGGCAGACTAGGAGGGCCAAGCGGTCCTTATCTGCCATCAAATTCTATGTTTCTATGTGTGAAACTAATACTCCATTTTCTTTCTTTTTGTAGTAGTCTCTTTAACAGAACTTGATGTCTATAACCTTGGTTCTCTTTATGGTAACCCATTTAATCTTTCCCCTCCCCATACTCTGTAATACTGTTCATATCCATTCCTTTACCCAGTCCAAACATACCTTGACTATATTTTGGGAAATGGGCCCTAAGTTATCAGATATAAAAATAAACTATAAAAAATTATGATGGGATTCACCATTCCTAGGCCTCCCTCTTTTTTGGTTGAAGCAAAATGTCCATTTGTAAATTACACACACCACAGTGTGGGACAGCCCCAAATTAGTAATTTTGTAATAAGTTTCAATTTTTTTTAGTTACACACTGTAAAGTATTTTATATATTTTTTATGCCCCCTTTTCTCTGGTCGATCCCCATGTGCTCAACCTTGCCCTTGTTCTGTTACCCTGGCATCTGCCACATATTATGTTGACCTCCCCATATTCCTCCACAGCTTCCCCCCCTCTGGCAGGAAATGGGGCCCCCATACCTTCACCACATATAGATCCAGTTGTGGGAGGCAGTGCCCAGGTAGCCAGGTGCAGGGTCTGCAAAATGTTTGGCTTCATCAGGCACCTCAGAGTGTTTTTTTCCATGTTTATCCCTTACACCAGGGCATTGATGCAAGGGCACGCCAAGCATGCATGCACGCAACAGTGCATCCTGTGGCATTGATTGACATCCTCCCAACAATGAGCTTCTCCAGCTGCACTACCCCCTGTGGTCACCCAGGTGGCAGTATAACATAAGAGCTGGCTGTCTTCTGTCCCCAGAGGAGTACAGTGTCCTCTGGGGTGCTTGATCCTCCTCCTCCTCCTCCTGGCTGACCCTCGGCAACTCAAGCACATTTCTGAACTCAGGTCACCAGTATCATGAGCAGTAGGGCTACCACTGTGCTGATGGGCCAGAAAGGGGTATTTTATATTTGATCTGAATGATCCTGCCATTCTTGCCTTCAGCATTTTAAGTAAAGCTTCTCTAATGGCACATCCCAGAAGCTCCCACAGCCAATGTTAGAGCTTGGGAGCAGCTGTGGGAGCATGTATAACATATTTCTATGGATGGAGCTATTAATAGCTCCAGTTTCCAATGTATATTTCCTAGTGCTTATACAGAGACCAAATATATATATTTATTAATACAACCCTTGGAGCCACTTGTGGGATAAGAGTAGTTTCACACATGTTCTGCTTGAGAAAGAACAACAAAGTGAAGCTGAGCTGTTCTGGCTTGAGCAGAACCCAAGAGAAACCACTCTTACCCACAATGAGTGGTGATGGGGAAAATATTAATACATCATAAATCAAGAGAGCACTCAATTTTATTAAAAAAAACTCCTGGAATGTGCCTGTTTCCAGAGCATCTGCATGAAAGATGCTCATCACAGAATATGAGTGTCTCACACACAGGGGAAAGGAGTGCTCTGATTTGTCGGGAGCACTCACTCAATCTATAATAGACTAACAGTCTACTGATGGTCTATACTTGGTCTTGGTACATCACCGGGACCTGTATCTGTAGCTGACTTGTGATAGTTGCTGTTGGCATGCCTCTTCTCGGGATTGGAGTGTTTGAGGGGGCTTCACAGAGTCTGCAACCCACCAAGACTGTGCAAACAAAACTCACTTCACAAATAACATCCATGCCCAGTCAAAATCAGTAATAGGAACAGAAGGATCATATGGTATAAGCTGCATAAACATTTTATTAATACAGTGGTGAAATCACATCTGTGTGGCTCACAACAAGCTAGAGAGCAGCAGTGAGCCGCACCCGCTACCACTCTAGCTTGTTGTGAGTACACTTTGTGTGAGATGTGATTTTTTTACTACTTTTGTATTAATAATGCATTTATGCAGCTTATACCAGTGACAGTCCTTTTTGTTTGCTCCAACCCACCAAGACTATCATGGTCCAGTGCCGAGTAAAAATAACAATTAATAATCATTGCTGGAGATTAATTTTGTTTTTCTTTGTTTGTAATTTTTTTGTGTAATTTATTTTGTATTAATTGAATTTTGTTGAATAGAGCTGCCACCAGCTGGTAGTGAAAGTTAACTTGTAGCCAACAGAAAACATGAGGTCAGACCAGAGAACTGTGCACCTGTGCATGGGATGGGCAATGTCTGAGCAATGACTTATTTCATCACCGTTCTATTCACTGTTGATATGGTGAGGTGACAAGTCTTACATAACTGATAATGGCCTAGTAGAACATATGATCATATTGGTCCCTAAGCATCATGCCTATGCACTGCAGATCCATGGTGCTTAGGCATCCCTAAGTCACTGGCCTGCATATTAGGGGTCCCTTTCTATGCTAGATCTCCCAGCTATTTGTGCAGCTACAGCTACATGTGAGGATGATTCAGGGGCATGTCTGGGGGCAATGCCTGCACTCTGTGCCATTCATGGAGGTGCAGGGTGCCATACGAACATATGAATGTGCCAGCAGAAACAGACCACCCAGTCTAAGTCTGCTCGAGTGTGCAGCCAACACCCCTAGTTTGCAGCTACCCAACCCCCTCCCCTTTGTCATCCCACTGCCACCTCCTACCTCCCCCCCTCCTCACTCTCCCTGGTTCCCTGTCCCATGCCCTTTTGAAGCTGTTCACAGATTTACATAATACCACACATTCTGGTAGGGTATTCCATTTTGTTACCACCCTCTCTGTGAAATAGTGTCTCCTCATCTCCTTCCTAAATGCCACCCCATCCTTAGCCTGTACTCCCTGGTGACCCTCCCCCTCCTTAACTTAAATACCCCATCTGCCCCATCCTTATTAATTCCCCTCAGATACTTGAATGTCTCTATCATGTCCCCCATCCCTTCTGTCCTCCAGGGTGTACATATTCAGGTCTCCCAGCCTGCTGTCTTAGTCTCTCCCCTCCATTCCACATATCGTCTTTGTTGCCCTCTTCTGCACCCCCTCCAGTAGCCTAATATCATGCTTTAGGTATGGCTTCCAAAACTGCACACAATACTCTAAGTGCGGCTTTACCAGCAACCTGTAGAGGGGCAAGATCACCTCTCTTCACTTGGACAAAAAAACCCTCACCATTCACCCCAGCATTTTGTTCGCTTCTGCAGCCACTCTCCAGCACTGGGCAGTGTTGTTCATGGTCCCTGTTATCATTACCCCTAGGTCCTTCTCCTCCTCAGTGATCCCCAGCTTAATCCCCCCAGCCAGTATTCTCTCCTTGGGCTCTTCACCCCAAAGAGCATAACCTTACACTTCTTTGCATTAAACCGCAGCTGCCAATTCTCTGACCACTCCTCTAGCTTGCTTAGGTCCCCCAGCAGCTGCTTCCATCCCTCCTTTCCATCTACCACTGCTCCGATTTTGGTGCCGTCAGTGAACAGACTTACCTTGCTCACCACCCCATGTGCAATGTCTGATATGAAGAGCCCAAACAATACTGGCCCCAACACAGAGCCCTGTGGCACCCCACTCATCACCGGCCTTGAAGTTGAGAGCTCCCCTCTCACCACCACCTGTTGCAGCCTGCCACTCAGCCAGCTTGTAATCCAGTTCATCATTTTTGCCCCTACCCCAGTTAGCTTCTCCCTAAGCCACACATAAGGCACCGAATCAAAGGTCTTTCTGAAATCCAAGTAAAGAACATCCACTGCATGACTCTTATCCATCTCACCTGCCACCCATAATATTGTATCAGATTGGTTTGACAAGACTTCCCTGAAACAACCCCATGCTGCCTCACATCCTGGAGGCCATTGTCTGCCAGGTACAACACCAGTCTTTCCTCTACTATAATTTCCATGAGTTTGCACACTATGGAGGTGAGACTTACCAGACGATAATTACCTGGCTCATCCCTTGGTCCACTCTTGTGTAATGGTACTATATGTGCCATTCTCCAGTCCAGCGGCACACATCCCGACTCCAGTGAGGTGCTGTACAGATATGCCAGTGGCTCTGCCAACACCTCTGCCATCTCCCTCTGCACTCTGGGGTGGATACCATCTGGTCCTGGTGCCTTGTCTATCTTCAGTGTCCTCAGTCCCTCTAGGACTCTACTTGCCTCCTCTCCCCCTGTCCTCCCACCCTCCCAGCCCATGCTGGTAGTGGTCCCTCTTTCTTCCATGAACACTGAGCAAAAGTATTCATTCAGTGCTTCTGCCTGCTCCTCCCACTTTTCCATCCACTCCCCACCCCGTTTAATCCTCACTATTGTCTCCCTGCACTTCCTTTTCTCCCTGATGTATCTGAAAAAGTCCCCCCCCCCCATTAATTCCCTGTGCTAATCTCAGTTCCTTCTGGTCCTTGGCTTCTCTCACTTTTCTAGTCACCTCCCAGGACCATCTTGCATATTCCTCCCTGTCCACTTCCTTCCCAGTCCTCCTAAACCTCTGGTGCGCCACTCGTTTTGACCTCACCACCTCCACAACCTCATTGTTCAACCAGCATGGTTTTCTTGCTCTGCTCCTCTTACTCTTTGCCTTGGCGCAGGCTTCTGTTGCCTCTGTAACCCCCCATTTAATAATACCCCATTTCTGCTCCATATCCATCTCCTGCCCTATGCCCTCCAGTTTCCCTTTCAGTACTTCCTGCAGCCTCCCAAAGTCCACCACCCCTAAAGTTTACCACCCGAGTAACTGATGTTTCTGGCTCCCTGAACATCATATTAAACCACACCATTTGGTGATCGTTGTCTGATAGTGGTTCTTCTACCTTTTTTCCCCTCACTGCCTCCCCATTTGACAATACCAGATCTAAAGTGTTCTTTAGCCTAGTAGGTATAGTAACCAACTGTGTCAAGAGATCCTCCTGGATCGCGTCCAGGAGCACTTGCTCCCTAGCACTGGAGGTAGCCGGAATAATCCAGTCAACCCCCGGCAAGTTGAAATCCCCCACAATGACCATCTTCCCTTTTCTACATACCTTTTTGATTTGTCTCACTAACTCCCTGTCAAGCTCCTCAGACTGGGACAGCGGCCTGTATACCACCCAGACCTCACTTTTCTACACCTTGAGTCTAGGAGCTGCAGCCAGATTGCCTCTGTTTTCCTTTCTTCTCCCTCGTCCCTTGTGCATTTGATCCTATCCCTCACATTGACTGCCACCCCCCCCCCTTACGGTCCTTCCTGTATAATTTGTATCTTAGGATTGCCAGATCCCAGTCCTGGTGCTCAGTTGTCCAAGTTTCTGTGACTGCTGCAATATCCACCCTCCACACTTCTAAGAGTGCCTGTAGCTCAGCGGATTTGTTTCCTAGGCTTCTTGCATTGAATAAGACCACCCTCCATAATGCCCCCTTCCCTTCACTAGCCTCCATATCCTCCCTTCTACTCCCTCCTTTTTTGGCCACCCTGAGACTTTCCATGCTAGCCTGGGGGTAGGCTGTGACTCCACTGAATCGGATACATGCCTACCTGCTGTCCACTTGCTACCCCCCATCTAGTTTAAATCCACTCTTGTCACAATATACCTCTCCAGTCCTTGCTTTAATATCTCCTTCCCCTCCCCACTCAGGTGCCAGGTACTGTCCCAGCTACCCACAACCCCATAGCCCTTAGTTTGATGCCATTCTACCAACCATGTGTTCAACTCCATAATCCTCTCCTTTCTCATTTGCTTGTCCAGGGTACTGGGAGCATTTCAGAGAAGGTCACAGACTCCCCAGTCTTCTTGCACAACCTTCCCACATGCTCAGTCCTCTCCCTTGTTACCTCCACCATTTCCCCCGCTAGGTTATGGGATGCAGGATACAGCAGCAGGGACCCTGCCATATGCTTTGCATACCCTCCCAGATTACAACTGCTGGCTACGATGGGACCACCCACCCCCAACCATGCTGCCCCAGCCCTGTGAGCTTACAGAGAGGACTGGGGGAAGCCATTCAGGCACTGCCCATCCTTTTAGACTGAGATCATCCCATGCCTTCCCAGAATTACCTGATCCACTTGGAGCAGGGGATCCACTTGTGGACCTGATTGGGCATCCTCCAACTGGATGCCCGACTGTGTCCTCTGATACATCCCCCATGCACTGGGGGGTGTCAGAGACATGGACAGGTGTCCTGTAGTGGTGTGCATTTCTGCATGTTGGCCACAGCGTGCCTGTCCATGAGTGCAGAACTGCATGGCCAGGGTACACTCCTCTTGCTCATACCCTGCAACACATAATGCTTAGGCCCAAATGACCTTGTTGGAGATGGCAAGGTGAATGTTGTTATAGTGTCATTAGGAGGCACACTTGCACTGTTGGTGTGGGTCTAAGTAGACTGTGAGCTGCCATGCTGCTGTTAGTGGTAAGACAGACTGTGGTGCCAGTGCCAGGAAAAGTCTGGAGAGACCTGCAACCAGGAAGTGTAGGAGTCTGAGTAGTAGATGTCACTTGGAAATGAAAATGATGATGGTAACGTTTTATTTTTATCCAGGATACATAATGTTAGGGTATTACCCCTATTTTAAACATTGCCCTGTACATATAACATGTAATCACATACAATGAGTGCAATACACAGTTCACAAATTACAATACAATCTCTTAAGGTATTTATGTAAAAGAATTACAGGTAGTGCAAAAATACATTTTCAGAGTAGGTTTAAAAACTGCCTGTGACTCTATTTTCCAAGTTATCAGGCAATGAATTCCAGTGCATTGCTATGCTCATTTGAAGAGTTGGACTGCCCAGTCTTTTGAAGGATCTGGGTGTGGGTATATTTTGATAGATCTGTCTTAAATTGTATCTTGGCACATTTGGTGTTTCAAGTATTACTTGGTTGCTGAGAGGATGTGTATCTTTTGAATTTATAAGTTTATGACATCAAATTACCCATAAATATTGTAATTTCATTCTTGGTAGAAGCCAATCCATTTATGCAAAAACTTCACAATGATGTGCTCCACATTTAATTTTGGTTGTGAATTTTGCCAACCTATAATGCATTTTATCTATTTTTTTCAGTGAAGTTTTGTAAGAATTTAAGTACAGTAAGGATCCATATTCAAGGACCAGAATTAGCAACTGTCTCACAAGAGTACACCTCACAGCCTCCAAAAGTCAACTTGACACCCTCCTCAGAGCACCCAATTTTTGGTTTACTTTTTTCACTACCATGTTTATATGTTCAGAGTAAGTTACTCACCTATCAACCCAAAACCCTAAATATTTATAAGTTTTGACACTGATTATATTATTGCCTTCCAAAAGTGTTACAGTATGGTCAACTTGTGCTTCATCTGGAGACCTATGGAGAATAGAATACACTGAATTTTCTTAGAATTTAGCAACAGTCTTGACTCTTTAAACCTCTTTTCCATAGATGCCATGTCCCCCTGTAGCTTCTGCTCTAGGGAAGCATGGCTGTCCGCAGATGCCATCAGTACCATGTCATCTGCAAATAGATACATGTCACTGCTGGCAATTTTTGTAGTCAGTTTGTTTACATATACATTGAACATCAGAGGGCCCAATATCGAGCCTTGTGGGACTCCTCTTTTTACTTCTTTTAAACCAGATGTTTTGTTTGCATGCATAAAATATTGTTTCCTGTTGGAAAAATATGACTTAAAGCAATTTGATGGTTCTTCTTGAACTCCAATTTGATACAAATCTTTTAATAATAACCCATGATCAACAAGATCTAATGCCTTACTGAGGTCCATGAACAAAGACCTAGTGTTCCTCCCCAAATTCAATGAGGTTGTAACTAAGTTGCTGAAGTCAACTAGGGCAGTGTCCATGGACCTCCCAGCCCTAAATCCATGCTAAGAGTCTGATAACAAGTTGTATTGCTCAAGATAATTGTAAAATTATCTGTGCATTTGCTTCGCTAACATTTTTGATAGTACAGAAAGCAGGGCTATTGGCCTATAGTTAGCTGGAATAGTACTATCTCCTCCTTTAAAGATGGTAATGATTTTCCCAACATTCCATATATCAGGAAAGGTGGAGCTACTCATGTGCCAGTTAAACAAATATGTGACCATTGGGGCCAATATGTAAGCTCCCAATCTCAAGAATCTTGCCTCAATGTTATCTGAGCCCCCTGCTTTATGTATCTTTAATTTTCTTAGCTCTTTCTCCACTTCTTTAACAAGCAGTTTTTTGACTCTAACTGTAGGTCTTATTTCTTCATGGGAACTACTCATGTTCTGTTATATTTCTGTTATTATGTGAGAGACAAATATGTCTGATGTTTTTATTTTAGGGTTCTGTAAATTCAAATCAGGCAGATCAGTAAAATATTCATTCAGAATTTGTACTACCTCTAACTGATTCCCCATTAATATGTTATCTTTTATTAACTTTATAAGTGTTTTTGTTTTTATTGGATTTTGTATATTTTGTACACAATTCCAAAATTGTTTAGGATCTATTGCTTTGTTTAAGTTTTGCATGTAATATTGTTTTTTTTTTGCTCATTTAAGTTCCTTTGTACACTTATTCCTCCATTGTTTAAACCTCTCCCAATCTTCACTGTCCTTTGTTAGTTTTACTTTTTTCCATAAGTGACTCCTTACTCTCATATGGGTTTTAAGTTTTTCATTTATCCAGGGAACATCCTTTTTATTAAGATCCTTGGAGCATGTTGATTGATTATGGATAGGGATGTAAGTTTGTCATGGATGATGTTTTAATGACTTATTGTTTTTTCATGAAATCATTAGTAAACAGTAGTAAATGTTGTGGCACTGTCATCATTGCTACATTCTGATGACACTAGTGAAAGTCATGGAAGTCCTGAATAAAGATCAAACGTCATGGAATCAATGACGTGTATGACTGCCATGACAAACTTACATCCCTAATTATGGACTTTAAGTTATTTGTAAATTCCTGAACTGCTAAGTTTAGGTTGGGGATTAATAACCGTCTGTCCAATCTTATGTTTGACAAACTGTTCCTAAAAGTCTTTATATTGAATTTTTTTAAGTCAGTGGCCCATTATGTTGCTTTATCATTGAAAGACACATTTTGTAAGTTTAGTAAATTCATAGAACACTTTAATGCCTTGGTTAACAAACAGTAGATCAATAATTGAGCCTTTGTCTAAATGTCTTGAGCATAATAGTGGGACTTTGTATTATTTGTTCTAGTCCTAACACTTCAAAACTGTCTTTCAACCTCACTCCCCTTTCCTGTGTCCAATATGCATTAAAGTCTCCTATCAATATTGCTCGAGCTCCTTTAATTTTGTCCTCTAGTCTATTTGCCAGGACTTCAAAGCTTTTTTTTATTTTCGGCTGGGGGGGCATAAATTACTCCTACCATAGTCTTGCTAGATATTAATTCTATTAGTAGGCAGTCCATTCATTCTAGGTATTCAGATATTATATTTTTAAATGGATCCATCTGTTTTTAATATATATCACCCCCCCAGTTAACCCATCAGTTCTCTGTAGTCCATATCCTTTAATTAGAATCTCAGAATCATATATGTCTTAGTTTAACCAGGACTCCATTATAGCTAGTATGTAAGGCTGTTCTTCCATAACCCATAGCCTAGGTTCATCTATTTTATTCACAAGGCTTAGTACATTTTCATGTATTATTACTCTCTCATTTTTCCTGGGTCCAGAATTGGTCTCAATGTCCCCACTTTGTACCAGTAAGGTCATTACTAATAAACTACTTTGATCAAGTCTAACACCAAAGATGCCATTTTTTTACCTGTTTGTACTTCCTCATGAACTGTCTCCATTCATTTGTGAAATTATTTCTTCTTCTGACATAATCCTTCCCTTTCAATTGAGCTAAACCAAGTACTGAAAGCAATCTGATGTCTTCACCAAATCCTTTTGTAGTTGTAACTGTTCCACTTACATATTCACAAGAATATCCCATTAGCATCAACACCCAATTTAACATTGCAGCCCTCATTTTTACTATTAGTACAAGATAAACAATTTACCTTTTACCGTTTAAGACCTATTCCCACTTAATGTAAGATCACAGTATCCAATACTAACCCATAACTTCAGAAATTGTTTTTTAACCATTGTGGTTTAATTACAAGTAAGTAATGTGAAACTGCTTTGCTTACCTGGTCTAAACCTATATATTTCAGTTATAGAATCACAGTATATAACAACAATCCATATCTTATAGTCAAACTTATTAAAAACACTTTATAAAATACATTGCTGTTTACCCCTCACTGTCTAACCACTCATGCTCACACCATGGAGCTTGTGCCATTGGGCAGCTCGGGCATTTTTAGAATGCTGTGACCCACCCCCTCAATAAAGCAGCCAGCAACCTGTTTGCCCTGTTCACCATCTGTAGCTGTAGGTAATGATAAAGAACTCATATACAGTCAATAGCAGCAGTAAAACTTGTAAAGTTGAATAGCAGCAATATGATGACAGCAGTCCAATTGTACTGGGTGTGCTCGGTAAAAGACAGTTTCTGTGGTACCTGCAACTGATGGAGTTTTCTGGCTGTTTGCAGCTCTCACCTGCAGCCAGGAAAGTTGCAGGATTGTAGTTGGTGAATGTCCTCTGTTGGGTGGCTCAGGCATTTGTAGCATGCTAGGATCTACCACCTCAATAGAGCAGCCAGTAACCTGTCAGCCCCATTCACTATCTACAGCTGTAGGTAATGATAAAGTACTCACATACAGTCAATAGCAGCAGTAAAAGTTGAATAGCAGCAATATGATGACAGCAGTCCAATTGTACCAGGTGAGCTCCTGTAAAAGGCAATTTTCGTATTACCTGCAACTGATGGCATTTACTGGCCATTTTCAGCTCTCACCTGTGTCTGGGAAAGTTGCAGGACTGTTGCTGGTGAATGTCCTCTGTCAGACTGCCAGGGCATTTGTAGAGAGCTGTGACCCACCCTCTCAATAGAGCAGCCAGTAAAACCTGTCTGCCCCTTCACCATCTGCAGCTGTAGGTAATGGTAAAGCACTCACATACAGTCAATAACAGCAGTAAAACTTACAAAGTTGAATAGCAGCAATATGATGATGGCAGTCCAATTGTACTGAGTGAGCGCTACTAAAAGACAGTTTCTGTAGTACCTGCAACTGATGGAGTTTTCTGGCTGTTTGCAGCTCTCACCTACACCAGGAAAGTTGCAGGACTGTAGCTTGTCAAGGTTGATTCATGGTATGTTGAGTCTGAGAGAGGCTAAGATTTCAAGATTCTATGGGTTGAGCCTTGAGTGATGTGGAGAGGCAATAACTAGTTGTACTGAAACATCTGAACTCACGTGAAAACCAAATGGCTGCCCCTGTGAAAAAAAAAATCAAAGCAGGAAGAGGTTGATCCTAACAATTCCAGTGCAATCTTTTACAGTGGTCAGGACAATGGCTCACTCACCAAGGAAAATGTATTTTTTTTTAAAGTGCATACTAGTCCCAGTGGGTCTATTCAGTTAACAAAAGCCAATAAATAATAAATGCTTAGGATACACCGAAAACTACATTTAATGTAATCATTCCAATGTGACAGATGTTGGAGGGCATCTAAGAAAACAGACAGCACCTTTAGCCAGTGGTGGCCAAAGGATGTGCCAGTCTTGACGAATTTGACTGAACCACTACTTTGGG
The DNA here is from genome assembly GCA_016271365.2 of Neoceratodus forsteri. Taxonomy (NCBI): domain Eukaryota; kingdom Metazoa; phylum Chordata; order Ceratodontiformes; family Ceratodontidae; genus Neoceratodus; species Neoceratodus forsteri. Next base: position 321,527,518 of record CM028130.1, read on the forward strand.
TCAGTGGATCTGCTAGATAAGCGATGTGTGACAAGTAGGGAGCATGAGGCTGAGTAAATACTATTGGTTTAGAAGGAATACAGTGGGGGATCCTCCCTGCCTCTTTCAGATACCCAGGGAGCCTCTAGGAACAGGGGACATGTAGCAGATGACCTGGCTACTCCAGTTCCTCCCCTCCATGGTATGCTGTGTAATTCCCAATCCCTGAGGAGAAAAACAGATGTGATATTGGATTTGATCTCAGATTCCTCAAGAGATTTTGTATGCCTCACTGAAACCTGGTTAGGGGGTGACTCTGGGCCTGTCCTGGAAGAGGCCATCCCCATCAGGTTCTCAGTGATACATTGTCTGAGTAGGCAGAATAAAGGTAGCAGGGTGGCCATCTGTTTTTGATCTTGCTTGGAGCTGATAGTTTCCCCAGTGATGGACATGGGGTCATTTGAATTTTTGGCCATGAATGGTGATGCAAATGTGAGATGCAGAATACGCCTGGTTTACTGACTGTCAGGGAGGGATCATGAGTTTCCATGGGAATTTGTGGACTTTATTATCCATCTGGCACTGAACACCCCAAACTTATTTGTATTGGAGATTTCAGTGCATGAGTCATCAAATATTCATAATTTGTTCAGCCATTTCACCAGCTGATGGAATCACTGGGCCTCACACAGACAGTCTCCACTGCTACCCATGAACATTGCTACATCTTGGACTTCATCTTCTGTCTGTAAAATATCATCACCAAAATGTTATGCTCTATGGAGATTATCTGGTATCAACTGTTACATAATCATGAGCCCGAGATGCTCCTGGGCATACAGGACATCTCAGGCATGGAAGTAGTATGCAGTGGTGGTACAGCGATAGCCATTGAGTGTCACAATTTGGACATCTATCAACAGTGCTGAACATCATCTCAATCTGTTTCTGCCTACTTACTACCTGATAGAGTTTGCTCTCATATGAAAATGAGCTCAGGTGGTTGAAGGCAACAGGGCAGAGACTGGAGCATTCTTGGAAGAGGTCAGGTTTTGTAAATGACAGGATGACTCTGATGTCTCATTATAAAGACTATCAGAAGGCAATTACTCTGAAAAAGGCAGAATTTCTGTCATGCATCTGCCTCAAATAAGAACAGGCTGTTCCATCTCTTCAGCATTATAGGCAGGCTCATACATCTGGCCTGTCTGCAGTCCAGGGATGTGTTGTCTCAAAAGAAATGTGATAAGTTTGGCTAGTTCTTCCTAGATAGAGTATCCTTATGTCCTTCATTCACTTCAGGAGGCCTGTTAGGGGCCAGCAGAAGTTGTGACGAGATGCATGAGTGTACCCCAAGGGTTTGGATTTCAGTTTCAGCCAGTTTCTGACAGTGAGGTGCTTGAGTGGTCTTGATACTGTGTCCTACTTGTTATGAGTGGGACCCAGGGCCTCCACAGCTACTGATGGGCTTCCATGAGGCCCTGGGACCAGTGTTTAAAGCATTGTCCAATGTTCCTTTTGGAGGGTTGTTTTCCTGAAGCCCTTAAAAAAGCCTCAGTGAGGTGCTCCTGAAGAATCCATCTTTGGACCTGGAGGTGCTGTCAGACTATAGATCTGTCTCAAACTTTCCTTTTTGGGGAAGGTTATAATCAGGGCCACTGGAAAATTGCACCCACAATGTTTTTGAGGAATCAGCAATTTTCACCATTCTCCTCAAAAACTGACATGTTCCACAATTTCTTGCAATTTTTGAGTTTTTGTATTGAACTACATAAAAAGTATTAACATTTTTTATAAAATACTCTCAAATATATTGACAATTTTGTATGTAGTCTTGGGTTTGGCCAAAACAATGCAGTGCAAGGAAGAGCAAGGGTTTTATGTGACACTGATTTCTTTTGAATCCTTGTCTTATTTGGTTTCAAAATCCACTGGCCAAGCATAAGTACACTTAAAAGACAAAGAACCTCTGTGTGCAAACACTGAGGCAAAGGTTACCTCAAAAGGCATTTGGCTGGGAAGCCAAGTTTCAAGAAAATACAAAATCACACATGCCCACACAGTGCAAAGTATCATGGGCTGCATATGCAAATCACCACAGAATGTTATGCTGGTTCAAATTTAAGCAGAACTGCATGGTGCCGAAAGGCCTCTCACACAGTTTGCAAAGGGTGCTAAGTACATTTAAACACTTAACATTTGTTTTGTGTTGAAGCAGTCTATCAAAAAACTTTTTGTTGCTACACAGACTGAAACAAAAGATGGGAGAAAAGGTACAAATTATTCCATTCACTTAAATGGGGTGCTAACTATGAAGCCTTTTTGTAAATGGCAGGGCAAGTTATTCCTTGTGAGCATACTTTCATTCAGACTAGTTTTGATTCAAATAACTGAGGATTTATGATGGACCTGCCAATTTTAAACTTGAATAAGCTAGCTGCTAACAGTGATTTCACTCTTAGCAACTACCCTTTAGATGCTCACATGTAAAGACTACAATAAAAACCTGACTAAAGTCTAAAAACAAGCTTATAAAACACAAAATGTATCTTAACATTTATCTTTAACTAAACAAAATAATTGCAGCCAGAGTAAAACAAAGGTAAATTACAGGGTACCCTGACTACTGTATGATGCAGTAAAAATGTTTTTTTTTTTTTTTTTACATTTTTTGGTAACCGCATAAGGCCCACTAGGCACAAGTGTCTGTTTTCAGGTACAACCCAGGAGCACTGAGGAGGTTAAGTGACTTGCTTAGAATCATACAGTATGCAAGTGGAGGTTAAGGTCTGCTAGATGCCATCAGCTCATTCAGTTTGTTACTCTAACCGTTACATTATACTGCCTGCCCCAATAACCCCCAGATTTAATGTTTTAATATGTGATTTCCAAAAATAGTGTACAGTACCTATAGTACAAATTATGACCATTAAACTCTTTAACAACATTTTACTAAAACTCAATTATTCACCAATCTATCTGCTTATTTTTTCTTGTACCAAAGTGGGTGAATAGCTGGCAAGGCACTGTAAACAGCTGTTGATTAGGCTTCGTCATTCTACAGCCAGAAACAAAAAAATATATATTTCTTCTGGATTTATTTAATATTGATTTGCTGTGGCTCACTTTATAGAATCAATTTAGAACTGTATGAAGCAGTTGTTTTTAAATTTTGGAAGATAGGCAACACTTACAATAGCTTATCAGTTTAGTATCCTTTTTGGGAACATAAACTTTACTTTATGTTTTAAACATATTCAAGTGGCAGTATATTCATTTAGCAGTTTATACTGACTAATACATGCTGCAGAAAATATTAAAAGATTTATTGTGTAGCACTCAGGGTCTTTAATAGAACCCCAGCAATTTACAGCTATTATTGCAAAATGCTCTGCGATTTTGGGTAACCTTTTTCACAATTTTCCAGTGGCCCTGGTTATAATGAAGGTAGTGGTTATATAGCTAAAGGCACACCTTGAGAAACTCAACATATCTGAGCCATTCTGTCTAGGTTCTCTCACAATAGTATGGAGACCATGCTAAAAGTATTTAATGACCTGACCCTTGATACCATGGATTATGAAATGTTGTGGGAGCACCTTGCAGAATACAGGGGATTCAATAGGACAGCTTTGTAGTTGGCTTAGTCTGTCCTGCTTGGCAGACCACAGTGGATTATGATGTTGACTTTCTCATCATGGCCAGCTGTTGTCAGCTATGGGATACCGCTGATGTTAGTTCAATTCAATTCAATTTATTAGTTCAACTTACATAGTCATTACACATATGTTAAAAACATTTTAAAACACAGACAAAAAACATAATTTACAGTATATCACTTGTTTGACTAAAAATTCCAGCCATTGATTATTACACTGTATTATATAGAACAATCAGATAAATTCAATATATGAGTCAGATGATTCTGAGCTGTGTATAGGAAAAATCCAGGGGCAAGCACTTTAGCAAATTCAAACAAAACATGAATTTAAACATGAGTTTGGGTCTGGCCACCTACACCCCCAAAAGAGTATTGTAATCTGTAATCTCTAACCCAGTACTGGAAAAAAGGTCCATAAAGGGTCATAAAAAGGTTAACCCATGGATTCTTCCTTATTCAGAGTTTGTTTAAATAATAATTAATCATAATATATTATAATATATTATAATTCAGAAATAATTTATTGATCTCTTTGTTAACATAATCATGAATAAATATTTACAAATCTAAAAATCACAAAATTTCAGATCAGATCACAATAAAAATAAGCACCACCCCCTCATCATCTCCAACTCATGCAGTGAGCCACTGGAACAAGTTCACTTGTTCAAGTATCTGGGGGTTATAATAGATGATACCCTCACATTTGCACACCATAGTGACTCTTTGGTCAAGACAGTCAAGACCAAGATTGATGTTCTATACAGGCACAGGCAACACCTCTCTCTGGGGGCCCTCTGCCTCTCAGTCCACAGTTCAATTATATCTACTATTGACCATGGACTTGTGGTCTATGGGGCGGCAATGGATACAGTGCTCAAGAGGGTTCAGACTGCACTCAACAAAGCCTGTAGACTCACCCTGGATGCTGAGCAGGGCACTCACACCTGTACACTGTATGAATGAGCAAATTGGCTGTCAATAAGAAACAGGGTCAAATTATAGACTTGTATCCTAGGGAAGAAGGCTCTATTGGGTAAAACACCACTGTGTGTAGGCAATTTGATCAAGTGGCCAACTCAATACAGGTCACCAGAGGGAGGAATAGAGGGGCCTTGTCTATCCCCTTCTGCCGCACCTCACTTGGGCAACGTGCATTTGCCTACCGGGCCCCCCTGTGGATGAATGACCTCCCTGGGCACCTCTTGGCCACCAATTGTCTGGCACAATTCAAAACTGACCTCAAACAGCACCTAATAATGCTCTCTAAGTGCACCTGCCACTGAGTCCAGCCACACCTGCTCTCTCTGCCCCCCAGCAAGCACTAGGCAGGCCTCAGGTACCCCCTCCCTCTGTCCCTTCTCATGACTTGCCTCAGCAATCAGTCTGCGTCATGCTCCTTCGGCACACGCCATCCCACCCTCCCTCAACTCACAGTCCCTTGAGTTTCCCTAACAGTCACTACTAATGCAGGCTGCCTGACCATGACCCCTCACACCCCACCATTTACTTTAGCATATCTTTTCCACTCAGCCTCTCCTCACCCCACCATTTATCCCTATACCTTACCACCCTTCTTCTCCCACCCTTCACCTCCACCTCATTATATACCTCTCTCTCATACCTCCTTTCTTCACCATAAACCAGCTATCCCCAGCTCTCTGAACTACTGACAAGGCACTCTGTGGCTACTTATCACCCCCACCCTCATAAGGTGTTTTTCTTGTTTTTTAACTTGTACCTATGTGTTGAGTTATTCTGTAAGTTCTGAATCCAAGCTGTATCGTTCATTGTAATGTACTTTTGCTTTCTCTTATTGTTCTTTGTTTTGCAATCTATGACATGGAACCTTTGTAAAAGAGTGTGTGCTCAAAGGTCTTTTCCAAATCACTAAATAAATAAAAAAGGAACAAGAAAGTCAGGAATGAAATACAATAAATATTAGCTCATCATCAAATTTGTAAGTTAAGTTATTTGGACTGAGGAGGGCAGGGCCTTGCTTTTAGTTTCCTCCGAAACTGTGAAAGACGCTGTAAAGTTAGTGAATCAAGGGAATTATATAACATAAGAATTATATTATCAATTCATAACTCCATATTCATAAGGATGGGACCAAGCCAATACTCACTTTGTTGCATGAAAAAGGACATACAAGTGTCAACATGTTTCAGGTCATCTTAATGACCACTCCCATATTGACAGTATGGTGAAGCGTAACCAGGTCTTCACTGTTTAAAGTAATACAATTTGCCTCATATAGTTCCATTCTGTATATGGTACATACTCTGCGATTGTTCAGATCAGATAACAGTTTTAAATAAGGTGCCATACAGTGGTACATTTTAATAATTTTGTACCAGGAAAAACACTTTAATACTGATAGTCTAGCAAAATCTTCAGATATGGCAACATCTTGGATTCTGGTCTTAAGTATAATATGAACATAGGAAGATGCCAGCAAATTAGGCCAAATGGTCTATCATATCTGCTCGGTGTGCTGCTCACACTACAGTCGCAGCAGTTTCCTCTCCCTTATGCTCCCCACTCATGAAGGTGTCACCCCCTTGATTTCCATACTTTTTCATCCTCCCCCAATTTGTAGCCTGCCCATGTACCAGTCCCATCCTTTCTTGAAGCTTCCCACTGATTCCAAGGAAATCAAATCCTTAGGTAACTCATTCCAGGGAGACACCACCCTTTCCATGAAATAGTGTTTTTTTCAATTTCCTTCTATACCTTCCCCCTACCAGCTTCAGGCTGTGCCCTCTTGTGGACCCTCCCCCCCCCTTTAATTTGAAGAACTCCTCTGTATTAACTCTACTAATCCCATTCAACTATTCACCTTAGGTGAATGATATTCAGGGTTATATAACGTAGACAGAATAGTATTAATATAAAAATTAAATAGGAATGGTGTTAAGACGCACCCTGACGTATGCCTTTGTTGGTTTCTATTTGGGGAGAAATATTGCCTAGTTGATCAAAGTTGACCTGAATCCAGGTGTTCTTGTGCAGTCTTATTAAAACATCTAGTAGGAAGGGATCAATCCCAAAATCCTGGTGCTTTTGCCACAACAGCCGCTGAAGTCAGTTCTCATCCATGTTATTATGAACATATGAACATACGTTCAGTGTACATACTACCATTGGGATGGGTCATTAGGCAGTACAGTGTGAATTCTTGTTGCAATACTGGTGATCCTCCACTGTACCTGTCTTTTACATCAGATGGGCAGGCAGTCTCCATACTGAAGCAATGCATGCTGGAGATCATGGACTAGATGACCTCTAGCTAGTTGATCTTGAACATGACCAAGATGGAGGTCAGTCACCTACCAAGATGGAGGTGCTACTAGTGGAACAAAGTCCTCACTGCCAGATGGGATGCCATGATATGGCCAACAAAGAATTGCATGACTCTGGCAACCATGTATAGAGTTAAAAGTCTGGAAGTTGTTGTGGACTCTGGGCTGAAAGTAGAACACCATGTGAAAGCTGTGGTCTGCAATGGATTTTTCCAGTTTAGGAAAATTCCCCAGATTAGGCATTATATGATTCAAGATTATCTGGTGAACCTGGTGCATGTGTTTGTGACTCTGAGGCTTGGCTACTGTAATGCTTTTTACCTAGGGCTATCAGGGAGGTTTGTGCACCATTCACAGCTGTGGAAGAATGCTGCTGTCAAGCTGAGTAATGGATCAACATACTCTGAACATATTTATGCACTGTGGCAGCTGTCTTGGCTTCCAAATAGGTGGCACACCACCCTTAAGACTGCATTGTTAATCTCCAGTTGTGGGCAGTGGCATTTTGTTTTCTGCCATGTGGCCACTACGGCAGATCATGTCACAGTGAGGTGCAGTGTAATTAAAAGAACAAAAGGACATTTTGTTTCCTTTTGTTCTTTTAAACATCTGCCCTGTTGCCCTTGTTGCAATCTGTTGATCAGCCTCGTAGCAGAAGCCAACCCACCACAGGCCTTACCTGTACAAGGTCCTGCATTGTTTGGGTCCAACTTACCTCAAAGATGTCTTAGCCTGGTATAATACAACTTGCTCGCTCCACTCCACCCAAGAGTTATTTCTAATAACCAAGGCACTGTGCAAAAGGAAAACACAATGAACAAATATGACATAGCTTCTGACAATATGAATAAAAAACAAGTATAACCACTAACAAATACAATAAATAATTCATCAGATGCAGCATACAGTGCAGAAAGCCAGCAGCTGTATCAGTCTCCATTAAGTGCCAATCTTCTTTTAAAAGCTCGGAGAGAAGGGGGCAGATCAAATATCCATGGGAAGGTTATTCCAAAGCAAGAGAGCATATTTCCCATTGATTTTAATCTCAGTTTTGGAACAACTAGAAGGACAATTCCAGAACATTGCAACTCACAGATATCTTAGCCTGGTATATTCCCACTTGCTTTCTCTGCTCCACTGAGGAATTATTTTCAGGTATCCAGAGGGTGCAGCTGAAACTCTCTGGTGACAGAGTATTCTCAGTGGCAGCTACGCTTATCTGGAACCCACTCCCTTGCCATCTGAGGAGTTCCCCCCTCTGTGAATTCATTTAAAAAGAGGGTGAAAGGTATTCTGTTTTAATTAGCATTTAACTTGCAGTGTTAATATAAACTACTGTCTCAGTGTTTTAGTATTTTATTATTATTTATTAATTGTGTATAAGTTGTGTTTGTGAAATGTGTTTTTGTTTATGATCTGTACAGTGCTCTGAGCCATTGTGGACAAGGTGCTATATAAAATAAAATGCCTTGCCTTATCTTTCCTTGCAAGTTTTCTAGTTGATCATCTAAAGAACGAATACGGCATCTTCCTAAGTTACATACATAGATACATAGACAGTGTCGGCAGATAAGGGCCTATGGCCCACCCAGTCTGCCCATTTGAGCTTGTAAGTTCAGTTTGTTTTCCTAGAAGTCTGTTGCACCTAACCCCTGACCTCCAGAATTCCTTTATGTCTATCCCATGCATTCTTAAATCTCGTGATTGTTTCAGCCCCCACCACTTCCTCTGGCAGGGTGTTCCACTTGTCCACCACCCGTTCTGTGAAGAAATTCTCTCATGTTTCCTCTGAATCGTCCTCCTCCAACTTCATCCCATGCCCTCTTGTCCTGGAACATCTTTTCGCTTAAAAATAGTGTTTTCCTGCACCTGTTCCTCCCTGTAAGATACTTGTATGTCTCTATCATATCCCCTCTCTCCTCTCCTACCGGGAGTACATGTTCAGTTCCTTCAACCTGTCTTCATAGGACTTGTGATGCAATCCATGCACCATCTTTGTTGCCTCCTCTCAACCTTCTCTACCCTGTCTATGTCCTTACATAGGTATGGTCTCCAGAACTGTACACTGTACTCAGGTGGGGCCCTCACTAGTGTCTTGTATAGCGGAATTATTACCTCCCTTCCTGCTGGTGATGCCCCTGCCTATACATCCCAGCATCCTATTTGCTTTACCTGCTGCCTTGTCACACTGTTTCCCTATTTTGAGGTCATCAGAGATGACAACCCCAAGATCCTTTCCTGCTTGGTGCATGCTATATCCTCACCCCCAACTGATATATTGTGCCAGGGTTTTTGCTTCCATATGCATTATCTTGCACTTCTTTTGCATTGAATTTCAACTGCCAAACCCTGAACATTCTTCAAGTTTCTGCAGGTCACTTCTCATTCTGTCTACACCCTCTGGTGTGTCTACTCTGTTACAGAGCTTTGTGTCATCAGCGAACAGTGAAATTCTGCCTTCTAGGTCCCTGCGCAATGTCACTGATGAAGATGTTGAATAGGACCGGTCCCAGCACTGATCCCTGTGGTACCCCACTGGTCACTCTTCCCTCTGTGGAGTGACAGCCATTTACCACCACCCTCTGTGTCCTGCCACCCAGCCAGTTACCTACCCACCACACTACTGTCCTGCCCACACCCATATTCCCCAGTTTCTGTAATAATCTTCTATGTGGCACAGTGTCAAAGGCCTTGCTGAAGTCCAGATAGGCCATGTCCACTGCCCTCCTCTGATCCACCTCCCTAGTCACCCAGTCAAAAAACTCATCGAGGTTGGTCTGACATGACCTCCCCCTGGTGAAACCATGCTGCCTTGGGTCCTGTAGTCCATTGACAACCAGATGTTCCACCAATCTCTCCTTCAGTAGTGCTTCCATGATCTTCCCCACTACTGAGGTGAGGCTGACTGGTCTGTAGTTCTCTGCTTCCTCTTTGTTCCCACTTTTGTATAAGGGGACTACATCTGCTGACCTACAGTCTTTGGGTACCTCCCCTGTTTCCAGTGATCGGCTAAACAGGATAGCCAGAGGTTCAGCCACCACCTCTCTTAGTTCTTTAAGGACCTTGGGGTGCACCCCTTCTGGCCCCATTGCTTTATCAACTCTTATTACTTCTAGTTCCTTCAGGACCCTTTCTCGTGTAAAGGGACTTGCGTCCATTTCTGCACCATTCTCACCCCTTGTACTCCCTTCAGACCCATTACCCTCCTCTTCCTCAGTAAAGACTGAGCAGAAATACCTGTTCAATATGTCAGCTTTACTGTTGTCATCCTCCACGCGGCCCCTATCTTCCCCCTTCAGTCTCACTATCCCTCCCTTTGTCTTTCTTTTTTCACTTATGTACCTGTAAAAGGTTTTGTCCCCTCTACCCACTGATTTTGCAATGTGCTCTTCTGTCTGAGCTTTGGCTTCCCTTACTGACCTCCCTGCCTCCCTTTGCTTCTCCTGGTACTTCTCCCTATCCCCTTCTGCCTGTGTCTTTTTGTATTGCCTGAATGCAATCTTTTGGCTTCACTCTCTTTGCTACCCTTTGAAACCATAATGGTCTCCTCTTCCTTTTCCTCTTGCTAACCTGCTTAATGCATAATTCTGTTGTTCTTGTAATCCCATTTTAAATACTGCCCACTGTTCCTCAACCCTGATTCCTGTCCCATTCCCTTAATGCCTCTTTCAAGTATCTCCCATTTTCCCAAAGTCTGCCCCTAAAATCCAGGATACGTGTTTTGTGTGGTTTGGTTCTGCTCTTTCTGTGATTTCAAACCACAATGACTGGTGGTCACTGTTTCCCAGGTGCTCCCCCACTGTTACCCCCATCACACTGTCCCTGTTTGTGAGCACAAGGTCCAGTATTGCCTTCTGCTGAGTTGGTTCCATGGCCAGTTGCTTGAGGAAGGCACCCTGAAGGGAGTCCAGGATAAATCTGCTCCTAGTTGATGCTGCTGCTGGGATGCTCCAGTCCACGTCTGGAATATTGAAGTCTTCAACCAGTACTACCTCACCCTTGTCTGCCATCCTTTGGATGGCTAGCATCTACTCCTATCTGTTTCTTCCTCCTGGGCTGGTGGTCTATAGACCACACCTGTGTGGATAGCTGTCCCCATTTTCCTTTCCAGCTTAACCCACAGTATCTCTCCCCATTTTGTTCCTCCTAAATCTCTGTGGCCCTTATGTCATTTTTCACACAGTGCCACCCTCCCTTCCTGCCTGCTCTGTCTCTTCTGAATATGTTGTAACCAGGTATGGCCATCTCCCAGTCGTGGTTATCATTACACCAGGTTTCAGTGATGGCCACAATGTCCAGGTCTGACTGTACCATGACAGCCTCCAGATCTTCCATCTTGTTGCTAAGGCTCCTGGCATTTGGACACATGGCTTTCCATGATTTGACCTCCCTAGACTGTTTCACTGTTCTACTCCAGCCCCTTCCTTGGTTGTCATTTATCCCTGGTTCTCCTTGCTGTCTGCCCTTCTGCTGAATTTTGCCCCTTTCTGCTTCTCCACCTCTTGGGCACTAATCTCCATCTTTTGCACACTGCTTTGCAGAGATAGTCACTCCTCTGGTTCACTGGTTCCACTGCTAGCTGTGGGGTGAGCAAGGTACCCTCCTTGCTGGCCTGCAACCCCCCTTTGCTAGTTTAAATGCTTGTCAATGTAGCATTTAAACTTATCATTGAGTGCTTGGATTCCCCTCCAGGATGGATGCAGGCCGTCAGGCTTGAACAAAACTCCATCCCTCCAGGTGGGTCCCCAGTCACCAATGAATCCAACCCTTCCTCACAGCACCAGTTCTTCAACCATGAGTTAAAGTTCGGTGCATGCACTCCTATGCTCTCCCTTGCTCTCACAGGTAGTACTTCTGAGAAAGTGACAGAAGTAGCTACTTGCTTGAGACCCTCCCAGTTTCCTAAACTCTTCCTGAACTTCCTTTGGCTCCCCATTTGCCAGGTCATTAGTACCTAGGTGGATAATGACATCCAGCTCACCCTCCTGTCTTGCCTTCCCAGTGATCCCCAGGATCTTCCTTCCATCCATGCCATGGCACCTGGTAGGCACCTCACCTCCCTGTCCTCCCTCCTGTGTTCCTAGCTGGATCCTCTTATGATGGAGTCCCCACCAGGATTCGCTTCCTCCTCCTCCTCTGGGGTCCACTGCTTTCCCCGCTGAGGTCACCTCCTTGGCTAACCTCCACATCATTTCCTTCCACTTCTCTGGGTACCTCTATTTTGTTGTCCTCATTTGCCAGTGTGGCATATGAGTTCTTGAATGGAATAGGATCTGGGATATGCCTCTGCCTGATTGCTCTAACCCTCCCTGAGCCCACTGTCATCCAAGTGCTCCTCGTTCTCGGCATCCTTTGAGGCAGTTGCATTGGACTGGATGGTCCCTGGATAGGGTTGATGGTACTCCTGACCCAGTTTACTTCCGCTCTGAGTCTGGCTACCTCATCCCACAGTCCAGAGAGATGCATGCAGATAGGGCAGCACCTCAGTGTCCAGAAGGTCTGCCTGAATATGGCTGCCCCACAGCCACTGCATTGCACCCTCCCACATTACTGCAATTCCACTACTTGTCTGCTACTGAAGCTCTCTAGTTCCCTTTTTATTTACTGTACTAAAAATCCTGCCACTGATCCTCAGATATTTTTTTTAAAGAAAAAGAAACCAATAAATAAATAAATGAGTCAAAACACTTGTCGTGCTGAGGGTGGGCTTCTTCCCCCTTATGCCCCTCCTACTTCACACCTCTTACTATACCCTGTGTTTAGCTCCTGTCAATCAGATTTAACAGGGCATATAATTAAGAGTTGGGGAAAGGGGAGAGAGGGGGTGAAAATTTGCAGCAATTAAAGACAGCACAGAATTACACCACCACTATGTTTTAAATTTTCAACAGCCCAAAAACAATTTTAAGTAAAGACAACAAGAAAGTATAGTGTCACTAAAAGCCCACAATCTAAGTTTAAAAGAAAAATAGCAATTACCAGTTCCTCTAAAGCACTGAATTGAATATGTTTCCTTCCTTCCCCTTCTGGCTTCTTCTACATGGATTCTCAGTCCCCATTCATGTCATATTATCCAACAGCAATAGCAGCAGCAGGGACAGGCATAGGTGGTAGGATAAGATGATTTGATCAACTTAAGTAACCACCATGGCAGCAGCAGCCACAGTGGTCAACTGATGCAGTCTCTGGTTCCAGTATAAAAGCACCACTCTAAGCACCAACCATGCCCAGCAGTCTATGTACAGTGAGCACTAGTCCAGAATTTGTTGGAACAGAACAAACTACACTGAAAGAGTCATAACATACCTGCACTAAACTGCTCCCAACTTACCCAAACTCTGTTTGAATCATTCACTTGACTGAGAATGTGATGGCCCTTTATTTATTTATTTATTTATTTATTTATTTATTTATTTATGTATTTGTTGAGAGAAATCGGAATTGCAATCCTTTGAGTCATAGACTCCTTTGCAAAGGCTCCTCATTAGTACAGGAAAGCACAAACATTACATTTAATGACAGTTTTACATTGGTTACACAGTACAATAATATATATATATATATATATATATATATATATATATATATTTACATTACCTATTAGTTACCGCCTCAAGGGCCAGAGAAGACTTTTAGTCTTTAAGTGCTGAATATGTTTGAATGTATATATCTATGCCTGCAGCACTGTAAGGGTTGGAGAGGACATTGGCTTTCAAAGATTGCTGCACAAACTGCAACTCAAATACACCATTCCATCATGCTTACATTTTCCAGGTATGTTCACCCTAGTATGCATGAGTCAGTATTCATGCAGATGGTGACAACTTCTGCAGAATGCAACTGGGGGAGGATTATTTTCTTTGCACTAGTGATATATGGAGCTGTAGTGCAGACCAAAGCTTACTATGTCTCACTACCCATTGGTCTCAGTGCTCAAGTAGCACCATCACTATTACAGCCCCGCCTCTGCCACCACCAGCCCCTGTAAGAGTTATATTAAAGTAGATGGCCTCACTGAGGTACATCAGTATAAAAAGTGCCTTACTCAATGTCCCACTCATGAAGGGTAAGCAAAAAGGGGGAAAACATTTTGCAGTTCATGCAATCACTGCTGGATATCTAGGTATATCCTCATGCTCTAAAGGTGAGGATACTCATGACGGATAGTAGGAAGAACATGAATGATGGTCAATTCTTCCATGCACAATGTTTTGCACATGCACTGAATCTGGTGATGTGCTTGACAAACAAACACCACTAACAGAAATACCTGACACTGTGCAAGACATCACTAAATAGATCCAGCATTACCCCAAATATGTTGTGCTCCTCTTCCAGTAGCAGAAGAAACACAATGTTCCACAGCATTGCAAGAAGATGCACGAGATAAAATATTTCAAATGGTACTGTAACCCCCCCCCTCTCCGGTGCCATCTGGGAGAGGGCCACTGCTTCTGCCTTGCTGGCCAGAACAAAGACCAGGGGCATGGGTTCCAATAGCTGACCTATGAGGGTTCTTTTCCAAAAGTTAAAATAAAATGGCAGTGCCTCCACCCAGAGTAAATATACATGGATCTGATTACTTGCAGTACAACTCCTTGGGTTGTTGTACCAACCCACCTCCCAACAGTTACCCCAGACATGGACTTATCAGAATTTGAACCTCCTCACATTCAGTTACCACATTTAACTTTTCCTCTCATCAATACACAGGCTCACTAAAAGCAGGCCCTGGATTCCTTTTTTGCTGTAAAACAATAACTCCAGGGTTTATTTAGAGGGAGAGGGTTTAGGATTGAGGTAGTGGAACATAGATTAATTTTTATTCTGCATTTACCCAAATCTCATTCCCCTTTTATTCATTCCCGTATTTCCCCTCAATGAAGCCATCAGTGTCTATCTATCTAGCTATTTGCTGCAGTTTTCCAAAACCCAGACCCACAGGTCCCAGTCCAATTTCCCTTAAGTCCCATACTGGGTACCCAGATTCTATTTACAGGCCTGAGGTGCAGCTGGTAGCAGGCATTGGTGCATTTAAAAATTAAACTTTAAACCTTTTTATATTTCCTTTGGCTTTTCCTCAAACTCTAGTGTGCTTTCTCAACTATTTACAGTCCCCAGGTGCAGGGCAATTCCTGCATTTTACTCATGGTTCTGCAGATGTCAGTCCTTGGATGGTACAGTTCTCAGGAATCCTGGGGAACAGATGGCAACACAGGCAGAACCATGCACAAAGCTTGTATGGGGCACAGAAGCTGCAGCTTGCTCTTCCTTCATCTCTTGCTCATGGATCTTGCAGCTTGTCCCCTTCAGCCCATTACAGGCCCCAGTGCAGAGCACATGTGCAAGGCCTACCACTACAGAGGACTCAGACTGTGGAGTGACCCCACAGCCCGGCTCCCTCAATCAGAGTGCCTTAGCACTCTGGTATGAGACCCGTGACCCCCTGCAACAACAGACACCATTCGATGAGGGTTAGGAAGTTCTCCACCTGGCCCTGGATGCCAGCAGCAACATTCAGCACATTCTCTTCCGCTACTCCTCTTTTCTCTTTCTCTTTACCTGCTATAGTGTGTAACCACAGTCATCCATTTCTCTCTTGGCTGTACCTCAGGAGCAGACCACAGGCACTTGAACCAGAAAGCACCTGTCCATCCTTCTACTTTCCCAGTCTCTCAATGGTAACTTGGCCACACTATTCACTCTGGCTCACACATCATCTCCTGCACACACATTCCCTTTTCTCACCATGCAGTTACTGGCATTTCTCTGACTTGCAGAGGTCCACTCTCCCTCTTCTTCTCTCAGCACATTTATATGTCCTTATTCCTCATTTTCTGAACTCCATCTTTTCACCAGACTTAGACACAACCTTCATTCTTTTCCAGGCTCAGCATGCAATCTTGGTCTTTTTTCCAGGCCAGACCCAACCACAGTCCTTTTATCTCAGGATCAGGACACAACCTTTCCTGCTTTGCTTCTTTGGCCTCACCGCTGTGGTGCAACATCAGAATAATGCATGCAATCATCATGCCACAGCTTTTCCTTTTACTTCTCCTAGCTGCTTCTTTCTTCCAACCTGTAACTTTCTCTTTTCTCTTCAAAGCTGCTTCTTTCCTTTTCTGATGGGACAGGCCCTCCCTGCCCTGGGGACAAGTTGCTGGCAGCCCCAAGGCAGGCCCATCTCTCAGCACTTTTAAACACATTCACACATTGCTTTGGCTTCTCAGAAGGAATTAGAAGGGAAAAGATCAAATCTTTTATAGTACAGTAGCTTCTTGCTGTTTTTACATTGTTTGGATTTTACTTGGTAGAAGGTTATTTCTTTTCTTTCTTACTACTTCTAACGGGCTAGCAGGGTATTGTTTTGGGGTTGTTGGAATTTTTGAAAACTGTTTTGGTGGCTATAAGTGGGCTCATTTTTTTGATGTTTCACTGTGTAGCAGGCTGCATTTGTAGAGGCCTATTTCTTCTGATTTAAAACCTATTTGGTGTGATTCAACAGGGGCTGTTTCTTTGAATCAGAGACCTATATCTTCTAACTTCAAGCCTATTTTGATGTGTTGTTGGTGAAGCTGTTTGAATTGGAGACCTGTTTTTTTTGGTAGCAAACCTATTTTGGGGCTTTGAGTAAAATTGTGATTCAGTTTTGCTGGCTTCACTAGCTGCATAGGTTAGTGCATAATGGGGGAAGGGTGCTAATGGTCTGATCAGGGGCCTCAGCTATCTGATTGTTTCTGGAAGACTTGGGTTGGTCCCACCACCCAACCCCTCACCCCACCCACCCCTGGTCCGTGATTTTCTTTATACCAGGACTTTTGACATCACTTCCTCAAACAGGCAAAGGATATGCACCTGTAATAGCAGAAGCAGACATCTAGGAATGGAACAGCAGCGAGTGAAGAGGTGACTGCTATCTCAGTGGAAGGGAAGTAACTGCAAATCTAGGAGCTTTCATTGTTACTTCTTTGCACTGTTATTGCATTGTGGAAAGGAGAAGTAGGAGTTTGAAGAAGGTTGTGCAATAGCTACTTAAAGTCTCTTTTTGAGTGTGGATAGGAAGGTTAGGAATATAAAAAGCAGTTGCTCAATCTATCTAAATGTGTACAACAAAGGGGATAAGGGAAATTAAGAAAATAATGTTTTGCACTGATAGAGGGGGGAGAGGGTATACTTGGGAGAGTATCTGGTATCCTGCATCTGGAAGGGTGGGGGGGTGGTTGCTGGTGGGCAATGACAGCAATGGGTAGGGTGGTAGGCTGCAGCAACTGCGGTGCACCAATCTTTCTAAAAATTGCCCGGAGTGTGGGAGGATGTTTAGTGTGCTACCACATAGAGAAACTTAGAAAGGAGATTGAGGGTCTGCAGGAGGAACTAAGACAGACAAGGCAGACTGGGGGTGGATTTAGCCCAATACTGGAGGAGGAAGAATGGAAGATGAGGGAGGGTGATTTAAGCCAAGAGTGGTGAGGAGAGGGTCAGAAGAAGGGAAGAAGGGACAAGGGGGCCCAGGCCAGGAAAAACAATTACTGGGGAAACCAGGTCAGGAGACAAAAGACAAATGGAAGGAGGAGATAGGGACTTGTGAGGGGAGGCAAAGAAGAGGCAAAAGTCATGGAGTGGAAAGGAGAGAACAGGTTACTATGAAGAAAGAGGGAGCGGACATTTGTGAAGGGTCTTCAGAAAATAGATTTGTACTGCTAGAGAGGAAGAAGGTGGAGGAAGGAGATGATGAAATTAGAGGAGTAATTGATAAATGCCTGGACCAAACTGGAGCAGGAGGAAGTTCTGCTGGGAGAATTACAACAGGGGCAAAAGGAGGAAATAATGTGCAGGAGAAAGAAGAGGAGCTGGAAAGGAGAGAGGGAGATAAATGGAAGCAAGCAGGGAGTAAGAGTGGTGGAATTTTAGTGCTGGGGGACTCAATATTAAGAGGAGTCAGGTGGGGTAGCAAGGGGTAGAGGCATAGTTGCATTTGGATGGAGGCCATGACAGGAATGACAGCAGAAAGGTTGGGACAATCTGTTCTGAAATATGCTAGAAGGGGTAGGGACAAGCCTCATTTAATTATACATCTTGGGACGAATGACCTGGCTGACAAGACAGTAGATATAGTCCAGAGGAGGTTTGAGGAACTAGGACAATTATGTGAGGGGGCAGGAAGATCAGTAACTTTTTCAGAGATACTTCCAGTGCCCAAGGCAAGCACAACAAGAAAGCTGAGAATAGAGGAATTTAATGGATGGCTAAGAACCTGGTGTTGTGCTAAAGGGTATAGGCTGTTGGGAGTGGGGAGGGACCTGGGAGGACAGTAGTCTCTATGCCAAGGACAGACTACACTTGAGTGAGGAGGGAAAGAAAGTGTTGAAACAGAGGATGGAGGAGTACATAGAGGGAGCAGGGAATTTAAACTAGGAGTGGGGGGTGGCAATTGGGCAAGAGACATGCAGAGACCACAGGTTGGGAAATCATATGAGCTAACCCCCATAACAGTGACAAAGGACAAATGGCAAGTACTATTGATGATGCTGGTAAAGGAGGGCAGGATGGGGGGGGAGGGTGGAAGGTGGTTTCCCTTAATGCTAGGAGCCTTGGGAGGAAAACTGCAGAGTTACAGGTGCTCATGGCAGAGGGAGAGGTGGGCATTGCAGCCATCACAGAAACTTGGGCCACCCAATACAATGACTGGGACCTGTCTGTACCAGGGTACAGGTTATTTCATAGGGATGGGGTGATTGGGAAAGGAGGAGGTGTGGCACTATATGTGAAGGAAGGACTGAAGTGTGTAAGGGAGGAAGGGGAGGAGGGTAGTACAGAGTCACTTTGGATGCAAATCCAGGATTCCAAGAATAGGATTCTTAGAATGGAAGTGGTGTACAGGCCGCCATCTCAGATGGAGGAGTTAGACAGGGTACTAGCGGGACAGATCAGGAGGACCTGCGAGAAGGGTAGTGTGGTGATTGTGGGGGACTTCAACATGCCAGGAGTGGACTGGAGTACCCCAACAACCAGGAACAGAAGGGAGCAGGTACTGCTGGATGCCTTCCAGGACAGCTTCCTGCTGCAAATGGTCAGTGAACCAACCAGGTTAGGGAATACCCTTGACCTTGTGCTGGCAAATGGGGACTTTGTGAGAGAACTTACAGTGGAGGAACCGCTGTCAGGGAGTGACCACCACTCAGTATGGCTCACATTGGATATGGGCAAAGAAGGAGTGGAATTTGGCACAAAGGTGCTGGACTTCAGGAGGGCCGACTTTGGGAGGATGGGGGAAATGGTAAAAGGGTACCTGGCCAGAATTCAATCTAGTATGGACTCTAAACAGAGGTGGGAGCTCATAAAGCTGGCGATAGTGGAGGCCACTAAAACCTGCTGCAAGGCCCAGAGCAAGAAGGCTAGGGCTAAGAAACTGAGCTGGTTGAGCAAGGAGGTCATGGAAAAAGTAAGGAGGAAAAGAGCTGCCTTTAGGAAGTATAAGAAAACAGGGAGTGGGGAAGACAGGGAGGAGTACTTGATGGAATCAAAGGAGGTGACAAGGGCAGTAAGGGGAGCCAAGGCATCTACAGAACTCAGGATGGCACAAGGCATTAAGAAGGGGGAGAAAAACTTCTTTAGGTACATCAGGGAGAAAAGGAGCTGTAAGGACCACATGGTAAGGATTAGGAAGGGGTTGGGTGGAAGCAGGGTGCGATAAGGCAGAAGCACTAAATGAGTACTGCTGTTCAGTATTTATTAAAGAGAAGAGGGGGGTGACACCCAAAGGGAGAGAAATGGCAGAAATGGGGGGAGGGGGTGAGAGATGGACAAATCATGGAGGACGGAGTTCGGGAGGGTTTGAAGGCACTGAGGGTGGATAAGGCACCAGGCCCAGATGGCATCCACCCCAGGATACTGAAGGAGCTGGCAGAGGTCCTTGCAGGACCTTTGGCAGACCTATTTAATGCCTCACTACATTCGGGTGTGTACCTCAGGACTGGAGGATGGCTCATGTGGTGCCCCTCCACAAGAGTGACCCCAAGGATGAACCGGGAAACTACAGACCAGTGAGCCTCACATCCATTGTGGGTAAGCTAATGGAGACTATCCTGAAGGAGAGGCTGGTGGCCCTCCTAGAGGACAAAGGACTACAGGACAGTGGACAGAATGGCTTCATACAGGGCAGATCCTACCAAACCAACCTGGTGGAGTTCTATGACTGGGTAACTAGGCAACTGGACAGGAGCCATGCAGTGGATGTCCTGTATCTGGACTTCAGTAAGGCATTTGACTTGGTGCTGCATGAAAGGCTGGGAAGTTAGTTAGTAGGTACAGAGGCAGGTGCAAAGCTGGTGAGATGGGTAGGGAACTGGCTTCAGGGAAGGCAACAGAGAGTGGTGGTGGGTGGGGAGCTCTCACACCCAAGGGTAGTGATGAGCAGTGTTCCACAGGGCTCGGTGTTGGGGCCAGTGTTGTTTGGGATGGTCATTGCAGACATATGATGAGACATCAAGAGCAAGATCAGTCTGTTTGCTGATGATACCAAGGTAGGAGCTGAGGTGGATGACCTATGGGGATGGCAGGGGTTGCAGGATGATCTGGCAAAGCTTGAAACCTGGTCAGACACCTGGCAACTCTGGTTTAATGCCAAAAAGTGCAAGGTGCTGCATTTTGGGATGAAGAACCCAAGGAGCAGTTACCAGCTGAGGGGGAGTGCAGCTATCCCAGACAGAGTAGAAGAAGGATCTGGGGGTGCTCATTACAGGGTCAATGAACAACTCAGCACAATGTAGGAAGGCAGCTGCAAAGGCCAACAAAATGCTGGGTTGTATTGCAAGGGGTATATCCTCGAGGGGGGAGGACGTGATTCTGGCACTGTACAGGTCATGAGTTAGACTGCACCTGGAGTACTGCATGCAGTACTGGCGCCCGTATCTGAAGAGGGATATTTAGTTACTGGAGGGAGTGCAGCGCAGGGTGACAAAGATGATCAAGGGGCTGGGGGACTTATCATACAAGAGGAGGCTGAGGGAGTTGAACATGTAATCACCGGAGAAGAGGAGGGACGGGGGGACATGATTGAAACCTTTAAGCACATGAAAGGAATAAACAAGACAGGTACAGAGGGGCTGTTCAAAGTAAGGGAGGGGAGGGACACCAGGGGCCATGATACGAGACTGGAGGGAGGAAGGTTCAGGAGAGAGATGAGGAGACACTCTTTTTACAGAGAGGGTGATGGCTGGGTGGAATGCGTTACCTGCAGAAGTGGTATCCAGTAGAACAGTGGACTGCTTCAAAAGGGGTGGGATAGGACAAGGGAGGGTCAATGAAGGGGAAGAGTGAAAGGGAGGGGCAGCTGCAGAATAAGGGGGCTAGCTGCACATTCGAGCAGACTTGATAGACCTCTAGGCCTTTATCTGCTGACAAATTTCGTATGTTCGCATGTTCATATTCAGCCCCATTGCAGTAGCTGCTGCCATTTCACATAGCTCCCAGGTAGCACACGCCTAGCCCCAGTTCCTGGCTGCAGTCCATGTCACTTTTGCATTTATTTATTCCCCCATGGACTGACAGCCTCTTTATTTTCCTTTTGCATACACATCTTTATTTATTTTATGCTCTTTTTCCCTGCCTGTCCTAGCACTACAGTTTTCCTCAGCACTAGACAGGACTCACACTACTTCACCAGCGCTGCCTCATTAATATTCACGAGGCAGTTTCCCTGTAGCTCGAGCATGATTGGTACTCACAGAAATGGCTCCTTTTGCTTCTCTGCCACTGCTCTGGTTTCCTCCACATCTCTGGTCCCTCTCTCTTTTTCCAATGGGACTGGGACCACCAGAGAGGTACACTGAATTGACTGCTGAAATGGCCCTTGAACGTGTGCATATGTGGAGCTTGCTGGCACTGCAGTGCCTTTTCAAAAGCCAGCAGCTAAATAAACCAGCTTCTCCTGCCCCAGTCTCTCTAGAAACCAATGTGGGGGCTGGCAGGAGCAACCCAGGAACACAGGGGCAAGCCAGGAAAATGGGACCCAGGATTAAAAAAGAATGGGGGTGGAACCAAAACTCCTAGCCTTTTTGGGGGGCTCAGAGGTAAGCCCCCAAGGGGGGGGGTTACACTACCATATTTGAATAACAAACCAAAAAATAGTCACTGCAATTATTAATTTTTACTAAAAAGCATGCCATATCATAACACTGAAATATTTATGTCCAATTTTAAAACTTAAGCTTAGGTAACAATTTATATAAAAAGAGAGACTTATTGCTCAAGGACCCAATGTGCAAGTTTTCTTTAGAACTTCAATCTTAAGTGTGGCCTACCTATTGAACTATTTATTATATCAAATTACTTCATTAAATGAATAACACAACCAAATTTAGTTAGATCATGAGTATAGGTAGTTGTACTTAAATTTCAGTCTCTTCTGATTGTTGACTAGTTTTCAATTAGGCTGAATAGCTCCTTAGCTATGTTAATTATTGTAATTTTGGAGGCCTCTTCATAAAAATAAAAATAAACCCCAGGACTTTTGTATTTTAGTAGGCTAACAGGAGTTATAGCCTCTAAAAGCAGCATGTGCTGCAACCTGTTGGCATTCTCCTCCATGAGTTTTGTACAATAGCTTCCTGCCAGTACTGCATGCAGCATTGCTTTAAAGTACAGTGCATGGTTGATGTCAGCATTTATAGCTCAGATGATTGGACCATTTAAATAAAGTATCCTTAAAAAGGATTCCTCTTTTTTATTTTTTAAAAAGACAAGTTCTTGCTTAATTAAATGTGATATTTAAAAAAAAAATATATATATATATATATAAATATACACGAAAAAAGCTCTATGTTTGCAGGATTATTCAAGCCTGATTTTGGTTAACTTTTACTAAACTTTAATATCTATCTACACAGAAAATAGCCCACTACAAACCTACTGGGCTTTCTTTTAAATTAACCAAGCCTGTTTTTGATAAAGGTAAAGATAATGGTTAAGCTCCCACACCCCCATTCTTAACCACTATAAGTAGAATTTGCTGTTTTGCTCTGGAACTCCGATCCCAACACCCTGCTGACTCTTAACTCCACACCAGCCACTGAATACTGCTGCTTGCCAGGATAAGTTGCTGTAAACTGCCATTCAGCAAATCCAATTTTTCTTTCCCTTCCAGCTTTGTTCTGTTTGAGACTGCATTGCCATTTGTCACCTCAGCAGCTACCGCAGTCTCTTGAGTCAATCATTGTGTCCATCCAGCATGCCAAAAAGGGGCTTCCCACCTGAACAAGCACTCTGGGATCCCGACTTCTCTGTTCTCCATTCTTCAACCCAAGCTCCACTCAGGTCAGCCAGACCCGTGGCCTTGCTACAATATTCACATCAGGCTTCACCTAAAAATAAAATACAAAAACTCCCAGTGCAGATAACTCCTTAAGCAGAAAAAAAGATGAAACTACAAAGAAAGAAGCTCTCAAAAGCTTCCTGTTATACCAGAATTCAAATACATGTGAGCATTCAAAGATATGTTGAGCAGCTACTCCTCGACACCTCAGCATTTATCCACCATCTTCCTACATCATACATTGTATAAAGACATTTTGTGCACATAAGGGACTCAATTGCTGAAGGTCAGAGAATGATGCAAGGTGATTACGCCAGAAAAGAATGACTCAAGGAGCAAGCTGCATCAAAACTTGTGTCAATTCTGATTTTCTAATGTTGCTTGGGTCAAAACAGAACTGCCTGTTCCAAAGTTGCTTGTGTCAGCTTGCATCAAAAAAATGGGTGCACCCATGGGAATTGCATAAAAAAATGGTGCACCATCCCTTTTTTTGATTTTCAAAGGCGGAAGCTGTTGACACTGAACTGAAGATAGCATGAATCTGTTAGGCCAGCAAGACCTGGTCAGACTGACACTGGAGCATATAAAGGAGAGGGTATATCCTGTAGATGTTTGGTTATAGAGCCATTACTCCCCTGTGGGACTAGTTTAGAGCATTTTGAGGGCTTAGCATGCCATTGTCTTGGACATTTCATCCACCATATTTTTTGACTCAGCTTGAGTTATTCTAGCCCCTTGCATCATCTTTTTGATACAGCTTGTGTCATTCTCACTGCATGCATCATTCATCTTTTTGGCTCACCTTGAGTCATTCCCACCCCCTACATCATCTTTTTGACTCAGCATGGGTCTTTTTTGCTTCCCTGCATCATCTTTTAAATTTAAAAAAAAATTGGCTTAGCTTGAGTCATTCTGTCAGCATGCATTTTTGACTCAGCTTGCGTCATTCTCTCTTCTTGCTTCATATTTTTGATGCAGCAGACCTTTTGTGTCATTTTGAGGGACTTTGCCATAGAGAATGCTTTTCTTGCAAAATATGGTACACAGCATTTGGCACAGCTGGATTTGTCACAAGGTGGTTGTTTAACACACCTTGCATCAGTCTGGGGACCCTTGGAAGATCTAACCCAAGGTGTTTGAACCTAAAAGTGAAAAAGCACACAACTTTGTTGGAAAAACCAAATGAGTGCTGCATTTTTTTCTGAAGGAGCAACATATCTGGCCACTTAATGTTAATAAACTTTAACTGGTGGATTCTTTCTTTAGCCATTTTGTTGTCCCTCCCACCCTTGGATTATAAAACAAATTTATACGACTTAACACCCTTTTTGGCATTTTCATTTGAAAGGCCAAGAATGGAATGGGCATGGAGTCTGAACTACTCTCTGACCTAGTAGAGGTACCATTTCACCATGATAGGTTGTGAAATACTGGTGGTACTGTGTTGAGGCTTGCACTGCAGTTGTCCATGCAGTACTAGTCATGTGGATAAACATATGATTTCTGTCTCCATGGCTGTCGAATGGAGGAAAATGACTTCCTATACATAAGAAACTGGGTAAAATATAACATTAATATAAATAAAGCATATGCTGGGTTTATAACAAAAAGATTATATGAAAAGTTTAAGCAAATTGACCTAATGGAGATATAAAAAAATAAAAACTGCAAAACAGTTAGTGGCAAACACAAAGGAACATACACTTAAACCATATTTAAATGTAATAAAAACAACTGAATATAGAGCTATCCTAACTAAGTTTAAATTTGAAACTTTCCCAAGCAGGGACAGGCAGGTGTTAGAGGCCAGATTCAATAAAAATGAAAATATTACAAAGCTGTGTTATTGCTTTCTACAGGAAGAGGAGGATCTTGAGCATGTGTTATTGAGATGCCCATGGTACAATACTCAGAGCGCAAAATATTTAAGAAATTATATAGGATACATGAATATTCCTTCAGGATATATGCTGGATCTGCTATTTAATGCTGATAATGAAGAGACAGTAACCAATCTGGCAATATACTTACTAGAAACAATCAATACTCTGAAAAAAAGAATTAACATGATAAAACCATACATGGACACTTGAGGTGGTACATGTCTAAAGGGCTCTCCGGCATTGTTTAGTTAGTTATGTAACTGTATAAGTAAGTACAACTACTAAACAAGGAACTGATTCTATGTAAATTCACTGTAGTACTTAGGCCACTCTTTCATGAGAAAGTCTAACTTTAATAAGAATGATGCATGTGAACTGGACCTGGCCCCGATACATTTTTTAATAGGATGTGTCAAGGCTGTGGGACCAATGTTCACCAGGATTGCCAGGTGCTCAATGGTGGAGAGGGTCTTCCCAGCAGCTCTGAAAGAAGCATTGGTGAAGCCCCTCCTTAAGAAATCTTCCCTCGACCTAGACGTCCAGGCGGATTATCATCCTAGCTCCAACCTACCCCTTTTGGGCAAGGTTGAGAAGTTAGTGACACAGCAGCTCGAGGATTGCCTGGTGTCCTCGGATATCTATGAGCCATTTCTGTTGGGTTTTTCGCTCAGACATAGCACAGAAACAGCTCTAGTGAGGGTGCATAATGATCTGCTTAGGGCTAGAGACAGAGAAAACAGGTCAATTATTGTGCTCCTCGATCTCTCCTCAGCTTTCAACACTGTCATTCACATCATGCTTCTTGATTAGCACTGTGAGTTTTGTGGACTTGCTGGGACTGTCATCACTCCTACCTCTCCAACAGGATGCGGCAGGTGGTGATAGGGAATTTCTCCTCCTCCCTAATGCCTCTGTCATGTAGAGTGCCACAGGGCTCGATCTTATTGCCGATGTTGTTCACAGTGTATATGCTGCCCCTGGGCAAGATCATTTGACACTACAGTGTGGCATTTTACTGCTATGCAGATGATACCCAGCTGTATCTGTTTTTTGCCTCCGGAACATCAGGAGTTGTCAACCTGCTGATCAACTGTTTGGCTAAAATAAATGATTGGATGGCTTCCAACTTGCTTAGACTAAACCTGGCCAAGATGGAGGTACTGGTGATTGAGGCTGGTCATGTACGTAATTGGTTGCCACCTGGGCCAATACAGGTCTAGTCCTGAGATTAGCTCCATTGGTGGCTTCCACAAGGGTACAAAATCTGAACACGATCCTTGATAGCAGGCTGACCTTTGAAGATCAGGTGTCATCCGTTGTCAGTAGTGGTTTTTACCACTTGTAGAACATTACTTGGATTAAGCCCCTCATTCTGCTCGAAGATCTGTCGACACTAGTGCATGCCTTTGTGACCTCTAGGCTTGACTACTGCAGTTCTCTGTACTTTGGGGTCACAGGAGGGATCCTTTGCAGGCTGCAGCTAGTACAGAACGCAGTAGCCTAGTTGCTGACGGGTCTGTTGAAGTCCAGTCATGTGACCCCAGTCCTGCGTGTCCTGCACTGGCTGCCCATCAGGTGGTGGGTCCTTTCCAAGGTGGGTCTTCTCACTTTCAAGGCCCTATATGGACTGGACCCTGGTTATCTGTCAGAGCTCCTGACACCAGTGACTGCTGCTCATTCCCTTCACTCCTCTTCGAGGGGCCTCCTGGATGTTTCCAGGGTTCAGCTCAGGACCTCGGGAGATCATGCTTTTAGCGTCTCTGGGCCAACCCTGTGGAACTCTCTATCACCTGCAATCTGGAAGGCCTCCCTGACTGAGGTGTTTAAGTGGTGACTAAAGGCCCTCCTCTTTGCCTTGGCTTTTGCAGATTGCTGATTCCATCTTTGTCCAGTCCCCGGGTGTGGTGTGATGAAGCTTTTTTAAAGTGATTTCATTTATAGCTGTGTTGTATACTGATTGTGGCCATTTTATAATTTTCTTTTTGTGTTTTAAGCTATGTCTCCTGTATTGATACTTGTTCGGCACCCAGAGCTCCGGGTTTGGGTGCCTTATAAATAAAATTGCCTTGCCTTGCCTATGTATATAAATAATAAGGAACAAACTGCTATTCATAGTAGGACTCAGTGCAATATACTGTAACTACAATATGATATAAAATCCCAAAATTTTATGAGGGAAAAAGTTGTTTGAATTCAGAAAGCACAAAAATCAATGATGTACCTGATTTATGACCCAAAGTTCTCACTGTAAATTGATGAATTGATGGCATGATTTTACAATGTCAACTGCATGTACCGGATGATGTATTTTAATGTACTGTATGTCTTTTGCATTTTGTAATGGCAAATACTGATCAATAAACTATTAAATAGTAAAACCACGGCTGTCAGTCTAGAATTTCCATGAGGACTTATAATTCACTTTAAAATGTATCAAGATCATCTAAAAAAAGACTGACCTTTTCCGGAGAGGAAGTTGCAGTGTTTTCTCCAGATGGATTCAACAATCCCAAACTGTATTCACAGAAAGACCACAATCACAAGAATGAATAGATTGACTTTCCAACTTCTTATGTATCTACTGCAGTCAAATACAGGCACATCAGCAAGGGTTCATTTTAAACTTTGCTATAGAACAATGGCTGCATCCCTTCTAAATATTCCTTTATTTCTTTAAGAAGTCTCTGTGTAGTAAACATAAGAATATCTAGTCCTTTTAATATATGGTACTGCAGGTACAGCCTCGCTATAGGGTTACATTATTACAAA
Source organism: Neoceratodus forsteri (assembly GCA_016271365.2). NCBI lineage: Eukaryota > Metazoa > Chordata > Ceratodontiformes > Ceratodontidae > Neoceratodus > Neoceratodus forsteri. The sequence goes on from CM028130.1 coordinate 321,555,427, forward strand.
AAGTTTCCTTTAGCTGAGAAATTAGTTGAATACACTAAACAAATGACTACAGAACTGTATGGTTTATAAACTAGAGAGGAACATCATTTATAAAATCAAAAACTGTCTATCCACATCTATGTCTCTCTCATTAAAGTCCAGAGTGATTTCAGATGAAAGTTTCTCACCCTGCCATTATAAAGTTTAACAAAAACTAATTCCCATAACACAAGGAGGTTGAGTAATTCATCTTTAGATAACAGGCTGACCTATTCAAAACTAAGATTTTAATGTAAGACCAACCTTTGAAAATAGATCAAATAATACGAATTATTAAGGGGAAGGCATTTATTAGATGGATAGTCTCCATTAGTTATTGCATGCATGAATTGGCATCTTCAGAAACAGCATTGCTGTCTACATGAAAGGCAAAAAAATGATACAAATTTCTTTATTTATGTATTTATTTCAGCATTCAGAAATAACCTTTGAGCAATGTGCTCTTTTTTTAAAGGTTCCACATCAAGACAGGGAGACAATACACAGACAGTACTTAACATATTTTGTTCCATAATACAGAGGCACAAAAGGTACACATAAAACATATCAACAAGCTAATGGTTACCATTTCAGTAAATCCAAACTCAGAGGAATCACAAATTGCAGAACAAGCACAAAAGTAACAGAGAAAGTGCAGTGTGCAAAAGATAGCAAAAAATAGTAAGCAGTGAAGCAGCCAAGAGGAAGGCATTGTCTAAGCTAGCAAGGAAGGAGATGGTTGGAAGTGGGGAGCAAGAAAGGAGACAGTGGGAAGGGGGAGAAAGGGGATTTGATTAGAACATGCAGGCAGAAGTAGGGAGAGTGCTAGGGGCCTGGATAGGGCCAGATAGGGGATGAGAGAGGAGGAAGAGGCTATGTAGTTAGGGATGAGGAGGATGGTGTTAACAAGGTAGATCAGAGGAAAGTGAAGGCAGGATTGTGAATCTGATGGAGGGAATGTAGTAGTCCTTGCAATTTGGAGGGTTAGTATGTGGGACTACTCAGTAAGGGGAGGGAGGGAGGAAGTGCAAGAACCACGGTAAAGTGACAATGCCAGGGGGAGGTAGAGGGCAGAATCCTTCATTCTCAGAGTAAATGAGAGAAACGTGAGATGCTAAACTTGGGCATTGGTTGCATCCCCTGGTCAAGCAGGTAGCCTGTATGCACAGGGACCTGGTCCAGAGAAGTGTAACTTCAATTTCAATTTAAAGTATGGGAGAATGTAGTTGTTTAGTAACTGAGCGGGGAGCTCATTAAGACAAAGAGGCACCCTGTATGTGAAGGACCATTGCCCAAGAGTGGTTTTCCTAAAAGGAACAGCCAGTGAGCTACTTGCAATACCACTGGTCTGGTAGCTTGAGTGACTAGTTTTATTAAATCCTTGATGCAGGATGGAGCCTTCCCAAGCAGTGTTTTCTTACCCAGGAGACACATCTGATACTTAATCCTGTTGTTTAAATTAAGCCAGCCCATTTGCTCAAAGAGTAGGCAGGAGTGAGTATGGTTGTCTGCTCTGAGGGTTAGTCTACATACCTTATTGAGTAAAGTCATCACCTGCTTGAGAGCAGCATCTGATGCTGCACCATAAACCACCAATCCATAATCTATGATTAACAGGATGGAGCTACTAACCGATAGCCATAGGGCAAAGGGTGTAAGATACTGTTTATGCCTATGTAGAACTCCTAGTTTAATATTTACTGCTTTTACAATCTGATCAATATGCTGAGTGAAAGAGAGAGTGCAGTCAATAGTGACCACAAGGTACTTGAAGGTATGTACCTGCTCAAGGGGTTCGGCCATGTTGTTGACAATAGAAAGGACTGGGTATGCCTTTTTAAGATGATGGCTTGATATCAGCATTGTTTTGTTCTTCTTGTAAATGAGAAGTTTTTGCAACTTAAACCAATCCTCAAGATGGCAGAAGGTGGATTATAACTCCTGTTCCAGATGATCTAGCTGGTCACTGCAGCCCAGTATGACAGCATCGTCCACATACAAAATAATTTGCTCATGGAAGTATTGGATGGGCTGTTCAGAAATAAACTGAAAAGGAGAGGGCCCAGAATGGAGTCTTGTGGGACCCCTAGACCAATCTCCCTAGCCACAGATGTAACAGACCCTATTTTGACGCACTGGGATCTGTGGGACAGGTAGTCCTTGAACCAGTGGACAGTTTCTGAGGCAAACCTCAGGAACAGACATTGCTCAAGCAGGATAGGATAGTTGACTGTGTCAATTACCTTAGTGAGATCTATGAAAATGATCCCACTAACTTGTCCCCATCCATAGCCTTGTGCACAGAGTCAAAGAATTCAGCTAGTCCAGTGGCCATGCTGTGACTCCTATGAAAGCCGTTCTGCTGTGGACACTTCAGATTATACTTCTGGATGTACTCTGAGATCTCATCTGCCATGATTCTCCCGAGTGCTTTTGAGGGGGGGGGAGAATAGAAATAATGTAGCCTCTGCAGTGCTGTGGGTTTGATATAACCTGTTCATTCCCAAGGGTGGCTAACCAGGACAGGTGAAAGCCATTATGTACGTTTACAAGTATAAAGGGCAACAAGTTGAATTTTAAGGATCTGAAACTTGATCCGGTCTGAAGATTTTGTCTTTGTTGAATTCTGTGTCCCTTGACCTCTTAGCAATTTGAGCTGCCACTATTATACCCACATGTATACTCAGCATATTTGCTGTCTTCCTTTTTCACATGTTAGCTTTAAAGATGAGCTGCTGTCCAATGTACCAATCTTTCTAAACATAGTACAGTATTTAACTCAGTTCAAGTGGCCACTTGTACAACTAGAAAACTCAAATGTGCTGTGATAATCACTTCTTCAGGGAGAGTGGTCCTAAAAAGTGAAAAAGTAAAAAGTATATAAAGTAAAAACTGATCCCAGTCCATTTCTTAAAATAAGACAAATATGGTATTCACACACACAAATTATTTAAAATAATACTATAGAAATCATAGGTACTAAAAGCACAAGCACCGGACTTTCAGAGAAAAGTCTAATTTAAATTTGTTTTGATGACAGGCATCTTCAATTAATAGAGAAATTGCCACGTGATTCTATTACCATATTTGTTCCATCTCTCTTTTTTTACCAGAATTTTATTATGTCTTATTTTCTGGCATGTGTCTGTAGATCATAACTCTAAATATTGTGTTTAGCTCAATAATTACTAAATGGCATGCTTACAAAATGAAGTACTATTTATCCTAGACCAAACCGCTAATCCTCCAATGATCCAAAGAGTCCAGTGGGGAAACCAGCCATCATTCTACTGTTTGCAATTCAGGCCATTGGTTTAAAGTTCCAGCACTGTTCTGTATACTCTCAGAGTACCTGATACTTACAATGATTTGATCAGCAAAGGAGAACAAAAGGGGAATCTAGTTAGGACACCCCCAGAAATGAGGGTTGGAAGCAATGAGAATGGAGGCATCCTGATAGGGGTCCATAATAAAATAAGAAAATTAATCAGAGACTGGGGGCACACAGGACAAGCAAGGGGCAGGAATTTGGGGAAGAAAGAGGAGGACTAAGGGGAAGGTGCTAACAAGGATGGGAGGAGTATGGGCATATGCTGGAAGGCAGTCTGCCTAACTGCCAGGACCCTAGGAAACAAACTTAATAAGCTCCAGACAATGGTCACAGATGCAGGATTAGACCTTTTAGCCGTCACAGAAACATAGGGCACCAAAAAAATCAACTGAGAGAAATACCAGGATGCACCATTTACAAGTGAGATGGGGATATGGGAAAAGGGGGTTTGGAGGCCCTTTATGTCAGAGAAGGTATAAAGGTGGTAGATGAGGGGTTCATCAGAGGAGGTAAGCGGGGATAGACTCGCTTTGGGTGCAGCTCACAACCACATCAGGTAAGAAGCTATACAAGAGAATGGTCTACAGACTGCTGGGACAGAGGTATGAGGGAGATGGGGAGCTAAAAACCAGAAATTCTGAAGAAGAATGAAGAGGGGGAGATAGTAATGGTAGAGGATCTCAATCCACAAGATGCTCATTGGGACATTCTAAGAGTAACTGGAGTCATGGCCTGCTTAATATGTTGCAGGACTGCTTGCTGGTGCAGCTGGTCAGGGAACCCACAAGACAAACTACCATTCTCAGTGTGATGCTCTGCAATTTGGAAATGGTAGGCAGAGTGAGAATTGGAGAGCACATGAGGTCCAGTGACCATAAAATTATATGGTTTGAACTGGCCCTGGGTACCAGTATACCCTCATCAAGGGCTGCAGTTCTGGATTTCAGAAGAGCAAACTTTGACCAGATTAGGGAATTTATCAGGAATAAGCCAGGGGACATGGCCAAAAGAAGGAGAGTAGAAGAGAGGTGAGAAGTAATTAAAGGGACTATTCTAGAGGCAACTAAGGTATGTCTTTCAATGGTTACTGAGAGAAACAGGCACAAGAGACCAAGCTGATTATCAAAGAAGGTCAGGGAGGCAGGGAGAGTTATAAAAGGACCTTCATCAGATTCAAAGATAAATATGGAGAAGAGGAATGGAGTGAGTACCAGTTAAAGATGAGTAAAGCCAAGAAGGTAGTAAGGGATGCAAAAGCAATCACAGAACTATGTATTGCAGAGGGGTCAATGGGGGAAACAGTTCTATAGCTACATTAGGGAAAAAGGAAGATGATACGGAGAATTATTAGGCTGATGGAGAGGAGCAGGACAATAGAGGGGGATGACCAGAAGGCAGCCATTCTTAACAACTACTTTGATTCCATGTTCACAATGGAGGATAGTAGGCCCTTGCATGAAAGCAGCATAAAGGCTGCTGCAAGATGGATCACAGAAATGGGGCCAGTGGGCACCCAAGAATGTGAAGGGAACTGGCATCAGAGCTAGCTTAACCCCAGGCAGGGCTATTCAATTGCTCACTGGAGTCAGGAGTGGCTCCAAATGACTGAAATGTAGCAGACGTAGTTTCACTCCACAAGGGAGTAGACAAGGAGAAACCTTGTTGAGTCTATTTAAAGTGAGAATCAACTGCTCTGAAATCTTCCAACTAAACAATTTCCTGAGTGCAGGGATTAAATAAGAACAAATCAAACAAGCTTGTACAATCCTGGGTGAGAGGGTATTCCACACCGAAAAATATTTCCCAACTCCATATTCAAACCATTCATGCCACAATTTGGATATGGGAAGGAACCATCTTTTCAGTAAGGACGTAAAGAATAAAGACTGAAGAAACACATCAGGTCTACCATATTAAGACCCCCATTTTTCTTTGTTAAATACTGTAAGTGAAGTCTCTCTTAATTGGACTCAGCTTACTCCCCTGCAACAATTGAAACAAAGCTCTCATCAATATAGTTTCCAAAAATCTTGGGGGTGGATAAATATAACTTTAATAAAGAGAGATAGTCATAGGAAATTTCTTTATAATCATGTCCCACTTCTATTTTGCACATTTCCATGTTTTCTGTTTTGAAACCTTAGACATACAATAGTCTAGCTTGTTGTTCCAGTTTATCAGTGGAAGACCACCTGGTACAAAAGTAATTCCCAAGACCTTTATTAAAGTACCAGAAAGACAAATTCCTGATACCATAGTATTGTTGTATTATAGGTAACCAAGCTTAAGGCCTACACTTTTAGAAATATTCAATTTTGAGTAGGACAGACAGCTAGGTGGTAGTGCTACACACTTCCACAGTGCTGTCTCAGGTTTGGGAGTGAGCCCAAGTCTGCAAGAGTCTGGCAGCCAGGCTAGGGAGTGCTCCGAATGGAAGCATAAGCCAGCCAGGGAGGGCAGAAGGCCTAGACTTTGTGCAGTAGGGGCCCCTTGCAGTGAGCTGGGGGAGATTACTCCCTTGAAAGTGGTACTGCATGCCCAGTGTGTGCTACTGCATCCAAGGCTGCTAGAGGCCATGCCGTATATCTGGAGTGGAGGGCAGGAGTGATGGCAGAAAATGGCAAAATCCATGTGTATGGCCACTGAGAGTGACAGCCCCCATGGTCCTTGGGTCCTGCACCATGCGTATCCCCACCTGCTTGACGATGGGTGGTGTGGCAATAGGGTTGGGTACTGGTAGGGGGGGCCTTAAGGCAAGGATCATGTGGCAGTCAGAGCCAGAAAGCAAAATGAAAAAAAATAAATATTCAATTTTGCCCCTGACATGGTGGACTGGCAATCCATCACTTGGAAATTCCCAATTCCAGAGCAAACATCCACTAAATAAACACACACATTCTCTGTTTAGGCAGTAAATTTAATCTGAGTGGTTAAAATAGGGTGTGAAATACTTATAGTTCTAGTATCTGAAAACATTTTTTTTTTTAACTAGGAGATCTATGGAAAAAATAGGGGACTCAAAGGGCATCCCTGTTTTACTCCCACTAAAATGGGCACAGCTTTCCTAGAAACCCATTCATAAGTAGGTGCACCGAGGCCTGAAAATATAACATGTAAGGAATAAGGCATGATGAAGTGTGGTTTATGGGCTGAAAAGAGCATGCCCCATAATAAGGCATGAGGCGCTTGCACCGAGTGCCTTTAGCACCTGGAAAGTGCTCTTATCAAACCATAAACCACACCTTGGAGTGTCTTATTCCACTTATAAAATGGGTCCCCAAGTAATTACTGTAACTGTTTAAAAAAAAGAACAAAAAAAGGCAAATATATAAAAAAAAAGGTTTCAATAGCTCAAATAGTAAAAATAGCCCCATGTTAAACTACTTTGACAAGTGTTTCATCAGCAGTAGAGGGCTCCCCTATGTATTCCTTTGATTATCTGAGTATTACTGATTTTATTTTAGTATTAAACCCCCCCATTTTGTTTTGTGTTCATGCAGACATGTGTAGGTTCTTAGACATATAGAAATAAGCTTTTCAGTGCTGTGCTCAGTGTTAGTAATTAGTAAGTCAATCAAAAAATTGTTTTCTGCTAGTGGTAAATAATTCACAACAGAAAAGATCACATTTTTTTTCATGGCTGTAAACCTTCAGCTCTTGTAGCACTTAACATGAAGGCACTTTTATGCTTTTCTAAAAAGTTTTACTATAGCATCCGGTTTTTCTCAGAGTGAACATGCTGTACCCAGCACTTTTCAGGTAGTGCTTATCAGACTGTGATTAGAACTTTGGGCTGGTCACTTGTAATGGATTCTTTTTTGTTGTTATGAAGTGTACATAAAAGGATCATGGAGGACTGGGTCTGGGTTTTTATTTGGAAGCTGTTGCCATGCTCTCCAAATCAGTAATGAAGGAGCGGGTATGCTGCAGGTTTGAAAGCTGTGGCACGCGCTTCAGTTAGCTGACTGCAGTTGGCTTTTACCACAGGAGTACAGGTCAGACTTTAGTTAAAAAAAAGTGATGCAGGGGGTGTGTGTGTGTGTGTGTGTGTGTGTGTGTGTGTGATCTGCTCAGCTGCTGGGGAGAGGGGCAAATGCAAATGAGACTGTAGATCAGAAGTTTTGTTTTTAGCTGGTTGGCAGTGATGGGTCTTTCTGCCTGTGCAGCATCAGTGAAAGCCTAACTAGGACTGTTTGCCAGATTATGTCTGGATAAGAGCACACCAAAGTGTGGCTCTTACCCAGTCAGAAAAAAAGGAAATATTCTACCCATTTTATAACTGGATCCAAGCAATAAATGTATCACAAATCTGATGTTGTGCTAACAGACAGAGTAAGCATGAATGACACATCTTATCAAAGGCCTTTTCTAGATCTAGACTAAAAAATAAACCATTAACCTTGTTTTGCTTTGTCAGTTCTTCAATATCCCTCAGGAGGTAAGGATTTTCCTTTTCAGTTCAGAATGAAGCAAGTTTGCATCAGCTCAGTCAAATCCCTTGCCAGCTTTAGTAATCAGTTGAATTAGAATTTTGAAAAAAAAATGTAAAGTCTGAGTTTAAATGGCTATTTGACCCTCAATTTTGCAAAAGAGTAGCATAGCCTTTTTTAAACTGAAAAATAGGAAGTGCCTTATCAAAGGCAGCAGAGGACCTGATTGTGCCCATTATATACTGAAAAACCTGTTGCAAAAAACTGATAACACATCAACATTAGCCTTATAGAATTTTTATTTGAATCTTAGATTACAAGTACCTTTGAGCCAAGGCTCTTTTACAAAGGTTCCACGTCAGTTGAGGTACAAATTAAACAAGACATTGAATAACAGTATAACAGTGGGTTACATACATTCAATACAGTGGCAAAAATGCCAGAAGGAAACCTGGTAACAGGGTTGACACAGTGTGGAGGAGAGACACACTAGTGGGGGTGCAGCCATAGGCACGTGTCAAATATTAATTAAAGTGCTACAGGGGGTAGGGAAGGAGGGTGGGAGGAGGGGAAGATGAATGGTTGTATGGAAGAGAGAGAGTTGAGGGGGAGAGGGTTAAGTATTAGGTGGAAAGAGCAAAGAAGAGAGGGGAGAACAATTAGGAAGGAAAGTCACAAGAGCTAGATGCAGACAGGATGTGATGGAGACTGGATTTGAATGGACCAAGCTTTGACATTGAGGCGATGTCAGTGTTGAGACCTTTGAACCAGCTGGGAACTCTGTGCACAAACGATCTTTGCCCTTTTGTGGTGCGAAAATATGGGATATGCAGAAGCTGGGATTCAGAGCCCCTGGGTGATGCGAGTAGTTCCTTCTGGGCAGAGGAGAGCTTGGACACCTGGGGGAGCAAAGCCTAGTGTTATTTTCTTTGTCATAAGGCAGGTTTGGTACTTGATCCAGTTTTAAAATTGAAGCCACCCAGTCTGTGCATAGAATTCATTGGAGATCCCACTCACCCCATGTGAGAAGCCCAGATTTAACCCTTTTATTACCTGACATACTTCTTCCACCATGAAATGAGACAGAAGGTCCCTTTTCTGTTGCATATCAAAATCACAATGCTTTCCCAACTCAACTTCCACATTCATAATAGTACCAAAAGTATCCCTGAGAAACTGGAAATGCTGGAGAGGTGGTCCAGGATCTGGCAGCTTGGCTTCAATACCAAGAAATGCAAGGTTATGAATATTGGAGCCAAGAATCCCAGGACAGAGTACTGCCTGGGTGGAGTCCAAGTATCTGCATCACCGGAGGAGAAGGACCTGGGAGTGATGATCACTAGTGACCTGAAGCACTCCATGCAGTTCAGGAAAGCAGCAGCAAAGGCAAACAAGATGCTGGGATGCTTATCTAGGGGGATCAGTAGTAGGAGAGAGAGGTTATACTGCCCTTATGCTGGTCACTGGTAAGGCTGCATCTACAGTGTGGAGTTCAGTACTGGTGCCCACACCTCAAAAAGGACATTAACCTGCTGGAGAAGGACCAGAGGAGGGCTACAAAGATGATAGCTGGTCAGCAGGGTAAGGCATATGCGAGGAGAGATCGAGGACACTGAACATGTACTCCCCTGGAAGACAGGCAAGAGAAAGAGGACATGATTGAGACCTTCAAGTACTTGAAAGGGATAAATAAGGTTGATAAGGAGAGTCTCTTTAAGTTGAGTGGCAACCATAACATGAGGGGGCACAGTCTTAAACTGGAGGGTGGGTGGTTTAGGAGGGAGGTCAGGAAGCATTTCTTCACAGAGAGGGTTGTGGGCACTTGAAATTTGCTGCCAGAAGAGGTAATCTCATTGAAGACAGTGGGAAGCTTTAAGAGAGTCTGAAATAGGTATGGGGGAGGTAAGGATCATGGGTAGGGAGGATGGGAGGAGAGGGGAGGTAGGGAAGGGACATTAGCTCAAGCTGTGGACCCTGCAATACGAGCAGACTTGACTGACCAAATGGCCTTCTTCTGCTGGCTTCTTCATATGTTGATATGTAATATCCAGCATAGTAACACTATCTAGAATTACTTTCCCAGATGAGTCAGTTAAGCCACTAAAGACTGTATGATCGAATGTACCTTATAATTACATACTACATATGGGTCCCCAAAAGGTGTCTTTTCTGTACCATACATTTATTCCATGTACAAGGATTCAGTCTTTTTATATTGATAGCTATCAATGTCCACCTTAATGGCATCTGAGTTTTATAAGATTATTTTTTCCAGCACAGCCTTGGATAAGATGGAGTAAAGTTTGTCACAAGACTTTAGATATTGGAGATAATCTGACAACACTTTCTTCCTACTGAGTGATTGGAAAAGCTCTTTAATTGTCTCTTTAGAGTTCTCCCACCATATTAAAGGGTCATCATAACAGTCATATACTGAATTTCTAGCAACTAGAAGTGTTTGCACAGCCTCTTGTACCTGGGGCTGACTAAGAGTAGTCATTTAACCTCCACCAATCTTTTTGTCTATGCCATAGAGAATTGCCATACTGCAATTGACTACAGTATGTAAAAATAAATGGTCTGAAAATTCTACAGGGATAATTAAAAAAGAGACTGGTTTCAAGGAAGTATAAATAAAAAAATTATAAATCCGGGTGGAAAAAGGATTTCTAAAATAAGTAGCCTACAAGTGTCTAACAAGCGGGCAGTAGTCACCCTCCTTTGTAGGGCAAAAACATCACCAATAAATCTTCCCTCCAAGCTTTCATCTAAACTACCCTTTTGTGATTAAACTCCCTCACCACATGCAAGAATAGAGTAACCATCGTTAATAGGTCTATTTGCCCTGTTTTAACCTGGGGAGCATATACATGAATTAATCTAATATTTGTATTGTGATATATAATGTCTGTTATAAAACAGGCATAAAAACAAGCAGCAAATTTGATAACTTCATTGGTTAAACACTGTCACCTCACCATTGATTAATGACTAGTACACTACCAGTTTCCCCATTCTCCCACTAAAAAAGGCACCATTTTAGAAAGCGACCTAAGTGAGAGAATGGAAAAAGACAAAATGACAGAAATATATACGTCAGGGGTGGGATATTCAGAACTGCACCAGGCAGGGGTGCAAGCTGGGTGCAGCACAACTGGGATGCTCCAGGGTGTGGTCTGGGCAATTTTCAACGGTGCTGTGCCACGGCTCTGCACCATTGAATATGGCACTGTGGCCACCCACATTGCGCATGGTGCAGTGGCACTGCACCAGCTCAAGTGGCCAGAGACGAGCAGGGGGATACGCTAGTGCAAGTGCCGTTGTACTAGGCACAGCAACCGTGATATTCAGTGGTGGACATGCAAATGGGTGCATAATGTATGCAAGGTGCAAATGGGGCCATTTGCATATCATTATGGCCCCATTTGCATGCAGGTGCACTGATCCCCTGTGACTTGTGCCTGGCACCGTGTCAGGCTGCAGCCATCGGGGAATGACGACCCCTGCCCCTCACCGGCAATGTGCCCCGTTGCCCGATCGCACACTGTATTAGTGTTGTAACTCCCTGGTGGTCCAATGGACTGAACTCCTTGCCCGATCGCAGGTTGTAATAATAATTTAACTCCCTGGTGGTCCAGTGGACCAAACTCCTCGCCTGATTGCAGGCTGTAATAATAATTTAACTCCATGGTGGTCCAGTGGACCAAACTCCATGCCTGATCGTGGGCTGTAATGAATATATTACTCCCTGGTGGTCCAGTGGCACCCGTACCCCCATCCCAACCTGGCCACTTATACCCGACACCCTGCTCCCCCCCAGGTCAGTAGTGGGTGGCAACATCCCACCCACAAGCCACCCAGCCACCCGTGGACTGACAGCGTACAGTACAGCTGTACGCCCATTGGTCCACAGCGTGGGCCAATGGGTGTGCAGATCATACTGTACTACACAGTCCCTAAATGTGACCAGGGGGGCAGGGTGGCAGGTATGAGTGGGCAGGTTGGGAGGGGGGTACAGGTACCACTGGACCATCAGGGAGTAATATATTCATTACAGCCCATGATCGGGCACCAAGTTCAGTCCACTGGACCACCAGGGAGTATAATAATTATTACAGCCCCCGATCAGGCAAGGATTTCAGTCTACTGGACCACCAGGGGGTATGATAACTATTACAGCTTTCGATCGGGCAAGGAGTTCAGTCCACTGGAACACCAGTGAGTTAAATAAATAATACAGCCCATGATCGAGCATTGAGGGGGCGCTATGCCACCAAACGGTGCCGCCAGGGCTCGGGCGGCCACCCACAGCTGGCAGCTACCGTGTTGCACCCAGCAATATGGCAGCCAGCCTGTGAGTGGCCAGTCCTTGCTCCTGTTTTATTCAGGCACATCTTTGCACCCCACTGTGCGGCAGAACGCGGGTGTGTGCCTGCATATGCACTGCACATCCTGGGCTGAATATCGGGATGTGCCGCATATGCATGGGCACACTCCCCACACTTGCACTGCATACATTACTGGTGCACCCCAGTGCATCAGGATTTGCCCGGAGCAAATTCTCCTTGTGAATATCGCGTCAGGGTGCATCAGTGGGTTGCGCATGGCACAACACTATTGCACCATGTGCAACCCCTTTGAATATCCCATCCCAGATTTCTATCTTTTTTGAAGGGATGAGTACAGAAACATAGATCAAGACAGAATTCAGCACTGAGTCTTCACCTAAGAAAATAAAAATTGAAGTGATTGAACAGCCAATAGTACTAAATGAAACTGAACAGACAAGACCTATCACTGGCATTAAGACATACTGTATGAGGCAAGCGACAGTCCTGCCATCCAGAAAATAGAAACTAAGTTCATTATCACAACTGAAAGTATGTCAGTAAAATCAAATGAAGAGCAGCACACAGCTGTTTGTGAAAGTGATAGACAACCATTACTGAAACTGAGCTCCCAGCTGTCAGAAAACCTGACAAACACAGAGCCATGACTGAAACTGACAATCTGCAAGTCATCAAGTAAGAATTAATAACAAACATGTGTCAATGCTGAATGTTTGCTTGCTGGTATTAGCATTGGAAGTGCAAGAGTTAGACAGATGCAGAATAGGAATGGCAGCGCATTATTGAAGTGATGCCAACCTCACCCCCACCCTGCAGAGATGGACTGGCATTGAGGTGTGCCTTTGGGTCATTGCCCATAACGCTCATGCCATTTCACCTCACCTTCAACAAGTGTTGAGGTGTGCCTTGGGGTGTTTGACTTAACAGTCACCCCATTCCATAAGGAAATACACTGGAATGGATGCAGTATAGGAGAGTGGGGTGAACTTTGGGGATGAAGAATCCAATGCACACCTCAATGCCTGCACTGGCTGCAGGGTGAGGGTGGAATGGCATGAGCATTACTGTCGACAGTCCCAAGTCACACCTCTGATGCCTGTCAGTCCGTACAGGGCAGGGTGTTTTGGTCAGAAACCCTAATGCCCTGCATTTCTTGGTATTTTCACTCCAAGTTTTCAACATGGGTTTTTTGTGACCCTACTGCATGAACAGTGACACAATCAGTTCATTAGCCGAAAGGTGATTTTGCACAGAAACTGTGCCATTTGGCGCTACAGGTGCGAAAACACATTTCGAATAGGATGTAAAAAATAACAGCTGCACTGTTCATGAGGAGGTGTAAAAAAATAGTAATGTTGAAAATCCGGAGTGAAAATATAAAAAAATTGGTGAAGTCATAGAAGCTGCACAACACACACCAGTAATGCAATTATTTTGGGGATTTTTTACACCAGATTTTCAACATAGGCATTTTGGGACCTCTGATCATGAACAGTGGCACTCTGATTTTCTTATTCTGTCCTGAACTTTGATTTCGCACAGCGACCACACCCATTGTGTGCCAGAATTGTGAAATCACCTTTCGGGCAGGATATGAAAAATGACAGCTGTACTGTTCATAAGGAGGTATGCAAAAATGGCAATATTGAAAATCTGGACTGAAAATATAAAAAATTCTCTAAGTTACAACTGTGCATGTAAACTGAGCAATTCACACTCATAACATAGTCATTTTGTGGAATTTTGTTACCAGATTTTCAACATAGGCATTTTGGGACTTCTGCTCATGAACAGTGTCACTGCAATTTTTTTAATCTGTCCCACAGTGACCACACCATTGTGCTCCGGATGTGTGAAAACACATTTTGGTCAAGAAGTGAAAAATGACAGCTGTACCGTTCATAAGGAGGTATGAAAACACGACAATGTTGAAAATCTGGAGTGAAAATATTTAAAATTCTTGCAGTTACAAGCATGCGTGGAAACTGCGCAACGCACACTCATAACACAGTCATTTTTTGTAATTTTTCCTCCAAATTTGCAACATAGGCTTTTGTGGAGGCCCACCTCATGAATAGTGACACTGTCATTTTGTTGATCAGTCCCAAAAGGTGATTCCACGCAGTGACTGCAAAATCACCTTTTGGGAATGAATAATGACATGACAGTGACTGAATTCATGAGGCAGGGTCCCAGGAACCCCATGTTGAAAATTTGGTGCCAAAAGTCACAAAAATGGTTGAGATATCCACCTTAGTTGAAAAAATCCCATTTATTCCATTATACAGCTTACTGACATTTTTTCAGTTCACGGTCGGCTTTGAAGAGTGCAGACATGTTCCCACTACACCGAAGATCATCGTGGTGGGCTCTGGAGCTAAGTATGGGGTGAGGAGGTGGAGTGTGCAGATGGTGGGTGCGGGTTGGGGGAGGAGGGACACCGCAGATAACGAGGGACCATTTTTTCTTTTACAGATAAAAAAAAAAACATGTCATGGGAAGAGTTTCTTAATTACAGGGACATTTAGCATGCTGGGGTGGGCTCCCAGCATGCCACCTGGGTGTTTTTGGGGGGACTGGAGCTGATGGGTATTGGGCATCCCACTGGCAAAAAAGAAAACTTGACCAGCTGGAGGATGAGCCAAGGAATGAGGGAGCGGGGAGGACGGCAGCAGAGGGAGGAAGTGGGAGGGATTTCTTTTGTGACTGGAGAGTGAGTCGGAATGAGGGAGTGGGAAGGACAGCACCAGAGGGAGGAAGTGGGAGGGATTTCATTGGCAGCGATGTGCAGGTGGGCTGGAGAAATTGAGTAACGTCAATATGCTAAATACATGCACGTTACCACTGCTGATTGCAGCGGTGGTTTTCTTTGAACTGAAGACCACTGCAGCTGAACTGCTGTCATAGACAGCTCATGCATCCATTGGTGTGGTAAGGTCATGCCTGCTAAATGGAGCATTGCATTTTACAGGAGGGTCACACACCTCCAAAAATGTGTACGATTGCAATATGTTTCTTGCACATGCTTGTAAGTAAACATAAAAATGACTTCCCAAAGCAGACACCTTCCACGTACAACAGAACTAGATATCCTGGAAAAAAAAGAGATGAGAGAAATACTCAGAAAAGCACACCATGGACAATCAATGTTTTTAATGACTGACTAAGTGAAAAGCATCCAACTGCAGACTTTATAATGGTTGATTGGTTGGAACTAGCAACCCTTTTAAGGAAATTCTATGCATCAGTAAGGAACTCCAAAAAGGAAAACTATACCATCAGCTGTTTCATAGGGTTAAATGCAGGAATTAATTGATATCTAAACATTGTTGAGGTAGGCAGAGACATCCATATTATAAGTAATCCCATATTTACATAGATACATACATACTGTAGATACATAGATACATAGACAGTGTCAGCAGATAAGGGTCTATGGCCCATCCAGTCTGCCCATTTGAGCTTGTAAGTTCAGTTTATGTTTTCCTTGAAGTCTGTTGCCCCTTACCCCTGACCTCCAGAATTCCTTTATGTCTATCCCATGCATTCTTAAATCCTGTGATTGTTTCAGCCTCCACCACTTCCTCTGGCAGAGTATTCCACTTTTCCACCACCTGTTCTGTGAAGAAATTCTTCCTCATGTTTCCTCTGAATCGGCCTTCCTCCCTTTAACTCTGCAAATAATATTTTTGCATCAGTATGCAAACAGTTCAGACATAAAGGGAAGGAAAGAGCTTCCCATCACCCAAGAATCCATGACAGTGACTTGAAACTCCTCTGACAGTCATATGTTATCGCCACCAGATGCTGAATAGGGCTGGTACACCTTGTATGGTTTGAGCTGCAGCTTGGACTAGCATGATGAGGAAGGAAAGGCATACAAAAACTCAAGCCAAACCCATTCTTAATTAAATCTGATGTCAGTGGTATTGAGCACTTAACCATGTCATACAACTAACAAACAAAAAAAAATCATTCAAAAATACTTGAAGAAAATAAAGAAAGCCTTTTAGGATTTTTATATAGCAATCCCAGTAATCCAAACTGCCCTGTTAAACTGTACAAAAAATACCTGTCTTAATATCCCCCAGATGCTCAGTCCCTGTACCTCCACCCACTGAAAACATTGCCCAATGTTCCCTAGATAAGCATCCTATTTGGTATAGTAAGCATCCCATAGGGATTAACTATTTAGGAAACCTCATGTCTTCCATCTCTAAAGAAAACAGGCAGTCAATGATCTATACAAATCACTGACTGAGGAGCACAGCAGTTCACTTGCTTCCTGAAGCTAGACTAGCCAGCCAATAGCCAGACTAGCCAACTGAGAAATAATGGCCGTAACTGGCCACCGGTGTGAGTCCAGTTTGTGCAACTACTGGTCAGCATCGACAGCAGATAAAAAGAAATGGAGCTGTCTTAAGCTCTTCAAGTACTGAGAGTGAAACTTCAATAAGTACACCAGACATAAAGTTAGAGCCAGTTGATACTGAAGCCAAAGAGACAGATGTGGGGAAAGAAACAGCAACAAATCAAAGCAAAGAAACACTCTTCAGTACCTTTCCCCATAGTTCCCATCTGGGAACTAGCGACCATCGAACAGTATGGTTCACAATAAACACAGCAATAGAGTCAAGCCACACAAAGGCAAAAGTAATGGACTTCAGGAGGGCTGACTTTGCCAAAATGGGTGAGTGCCTAAGGAATGCACTAGCAAATGGGCAGGAAGGAGGGTGGAAGAACAGTGGGGAATAATAAAAACTGCCATCACAGAGGTAACAAGCCTTTATGTGAAACAAATAAAACAAAATGATGTAAGAAACCACTATGGTTCTCAAAGGAAGTAGCAGTGAAGGTTCAAGAGAAAAAGAAAGCATTCAGAAAGTACAAGGAATCACAGAAGGAGCAGGACAGAGAATTGTATCAGTTAAAATAAAAGGAAGCTGGGAAGGCAGTCAGAACAGCAAAGGCCCGAACCGAGGAAAAGATAGCCAACTCAGTTAAGAAGGGGGATACAACCTTTTTTAAGTACATCAGAGAGTGAAGGAAGACCAAGGGAGGGATAGTGAGACTTAATAAAGGGGAAGGGGGTGGGCTGAGGGTGACAGTGAAAAGGCAGAGATACTAAACAAATATTTTTGCTCAGTATTTATAAATGAAGAGGGGGAGGTACCTAAAACAAACAACAGAAACACTCTGGATACAGAAGTTGATACCAGCCCATTTACAGAAGAAAGGGTTCTGAAAGAACTCTTAAAACTGAAGTGGACAAAGCAATGGGGCCTGATGGGATTCATCCCAGAATTCTAAAAGAACTAAGGGCAGAACTAGTGACACCACTGACTACCCTCTTTAACAAATCATGGGAGGATGGGGTAGCACCTGAAGACTGGAAGAGGGCAGATGTGATTCCCGTTCACAAAAGAGGGAGTAGGGCAGAAGCAGGAAACTACAGATCTGTTAGTTTAACCTCAGTGATAGGAAAAATAATAGAATCACTTCTGAAGGAAAGAATTGTCAAGTACCTGGAGGCCAGAGGGGAACAGGACCCAAGGCAGCATGGATTCACAGCAGGAAGGTCATGCCAGACAAATCTAATAGATTTCTTTGACTGGGTGACCAAAGTAGTAGATCAGGGAGGGGCTGTGGACATGGCCTACCTAGACTTTAGCAAGGCATTTGACTCAGTCCCACACAAAAGATTAATATACAAGTTAGCCAGCCTGGGAGTGGGTCCCAAGATGATAGCCTAGGTAAAGAATTGGCTGGAGAATAGAACACAGAGGGTAATAGCAAATAGAGTCCACTCTGAAGAAAGAGGGGTTGCTAGTGGGGTGCTGCAGGGTTCAGTATTGGGACTGGTCCTCTTCAATGTCTTTATAAGCGACATTGCAGAGGGACTGGAAGGAAAAGTATGTCTCTTTGCTGATGACACAAAGATCTGCAACACAGTTGATGCACAAGGTGGGGTGGAAAGGATGAGAAGGGACTTGGCAAGGTTAGATAAATGGTCAAATGTATGGCAGCTTAGATTCAGTGCTAAGAAGTTTAAGGTAATGCACCTGGGAAACAAAAACCCAGGGGAAGAGTACACAATGGGAGGTGAGATACTAACAACAACAAAAATAGAAAGGGACCTGGGGGTAGTCATATCAGATGACTTAAAGGTGGGCAAGCAATGTGAGAGGGCAGTAAGGAGGGCTGGGGGGATACTGGGATGCATAGGGAGAGGCACCACCAGTAGAAAACAGGAAGCTGTTATCCTCTGTACAGACAGCTAGCGAGACCCCATCTGAGTACTATGTGCAGTTCTGGAACCCAATCTCTGCAAGGACATAGACAAGATGGAAGCTGTCCAGAGGAGGGCAACTAAAATGGTGCAGGGTCTGCACCAGAAGACATATGAAGAGAGACTAAAGGAGCTTAATATGTATAGCCTCAAGGAAAGGGGGGACATGATAGAAACTTTCAAGTACCTCAAGGGAATCAACAAAGTCCAAGAGGGTAGCATCTTTCAAAAAAAGAGGTGTGCAAGAACAAGGGGGCACAATTTGAAGATGGGGGGGTGGCTCAGAGGTAATGTAAGGAAGTATTTATTCACAGAGTGGGTTATAGATGCATGGAACAGCCTTCCAGAGGAGGTTGTGGCGTCAAAAACAGTGGTTGAATTCAAGCATGCATGGGACAGTCATAAGGCAATTCTAGGGGGTGGGGGTAGAAAGAAGTAGGCTGCTGGCTAACTAGGATCTGCAGCTTATCCATTAGGTAGGGGAAATGGGCAGACTGGGTGGGCCAAGCGGTCCTTATCTGCCGTCAAATTCTATGTTTCTATATGCCTGGGCAGTTTAACCTAAAAACTTTTAACATTCAAGGCCCTGAGAATTTTAATAACTGTTACAAAGATGGCTGTGAACTACACAAGTAACACTGCAGACTCAACTTCATATCTGACGGTAATATTTCATGACTGTTAATCATTTTAAAAATTGTACAGCATATTTGAGCTTATTTACAGTGTGATGAATGTTACTGGAAAATTTCAGTCACTTGACCGTATTGCAGTTGATGCATGACTTAGTTTTTTTCTGCAGTCATAGCAGATGCATGACAGTTCTGTTCTGTGGTTTGCTGTTGTGGCTGCAGAAGGAGTAAAAAATGCTTCTCATTTACTTTTAGAGTGATGTGTAATATAACTGTTTATTATAAACATGATTTTGACCTGAAATATATGTTTAATAAACAAAAAATACTATTCTACTTAAAACACATGTGCTTTAATTACATATTGCAAAACACATATGACATGAGCTTTAGTAAATGGAACTACTTTTTTTGGAGTTAAAATAAAGGACATTATAATAAGTTTAATAAGCTTCTGAGTATCTTTTTAGCCTAAAAACTAGTTCATTTTATAAGTACAATAACCCACTCCAGACATTTTATTAAATTTAACAAGCTTCTGAGTATTTGTTTTTCAACACAAAAAACAATTCATTTCATAAGTGCAATAAACCACTCCAGACCATGTGTGTATGGGGGAATTAATGCATACCCTAGGTGGTTGTAGGTCACTCAGCCTTCAACCTTATGTCTGACAATGCACCCGGGGCATGCATTAATACCTCAATACACCCATGGCCTACCATGAGTTATAGCTTACATAACAATGTTCTGCCCATGTTTACATCCACTAGCCTTGAGACTTAAAAATTCATACCTATAAATAAAGTACCCACCCCATCTGCAGCATCCTTACCAAAGATCCAAAAAGAAGGGCCCTCATATCTAAGGCTTCTTAGTGTGTGAAACATCAAATAAAGTAGATAGGTGGGTTTCCTGTAAAAATGATATCAGCTAAGATTATATCATGTAATGTCCATCTGTTCATTAAGCTACTTTTTGAACAACTGCGTATTGTGCTTCTTTTTGTTTGAACTATTTAATTTCTATAGGAATAAATCATTTCTACAATTAAAACAGGTGAGTGTTTTCTGTGTTTTCCTAATAAAAATATGTTTAAAAATTGTTTCTTTCATTGTTATTTGAGTCTAACAGTCAGGCACAGGCTTCTTTGCTTGCAAAGAACACCCATAATATTTAGCTTAGAACCAGTTTTCACATACCATTTTAAAAAGAGCATATACATGTATAATACAATTGTTTTCTACCAAGAAAATGTAATCTTTATTTTTATATCTTAAATTAAAAAGTATATATTGCAGGTTACTGTGTATGTCCTCTATGTAACCTTCAATATAAAGAGACATTTTCCCCTGTACAAATGTTTTTACACTAAAGTTAGTCCTGTCATTACTTTGATTAGTGTCTTATTTAATAACTTAAGTTTATAAAATAATACTTCTCAACACATTCCTTTCCAAAAATGACGTAATGTGAGGCTGTTATTTTTTTCTGTCCAAAAATTATGTTCACATGTGTCCCATTTAGCTAATTTCACAACATTATAGTCACTGGTCAGTTTCTTTCAAATGAAGTGCATGGGGTATCAGAGGTACAGTATAAATTTAACTACAGGTAAAATGAGCTGTGAGGTTGAGTAGCATCTGACAAAAGAAGTCCAACAAAAGGAAGAGCCAAACATGAAAGATACAATTAAAACAGCAAAATTTGTTTTGTTAAAAAGTGCATTAAATTGCACTGTGTAATGGCACTTCAGACATGTTTTATTTAATGGATAATGATCTGTAAAATCCTGGTGCTTCAGCTGAATACTGAAAAGTATTTAAAAAGAAAATTTAAAAAAGTTATAGCAATGGTCCAGGAACAGCATGCCTCTGACAGGTGAAGACGCCACCAGCATGCAGTCCAACTACTATGCTTGGTATGTTTTTAATTTTCTGTTACCTGAAATCAACTATCTTGTTTGTTTTCAACTATCACAGAGTCCTTTGTGGCATGTAGGAGGGTTTTAGAATAAAATAATGAAAACACAAATTAGTCCTATAATAAAATTCTCTGGATTGCAGCTCGCCTGTCACATCCTGAACCAAACAGCTGTCCCAGACATGCACAATGCCATCTGTATTATATAGTTAAAGAAATACTGGTGCAAGGATGCTTCATAGGAGTCTGTATAAAATTTTGCTCTGTAAACCTTTGCAAATGGATTTTGGCAATCTCATCAAGTTTATTGTAGATCCTGGGCTCGCTAATTACTGGGGACTCCAGCATTTTGAGCACCACTCCTTTGTCCCACACTAACTTCTGTTTTCCCAGAGCAACTTAAAATATACTTTTAAGTAGCATGCACCCCTTTCACATGACCGAGTTTTTTTTAATATGAAAAGAAAGACCCATTTAATTTGGTGTTAATATTTTTTGTATGCTCATTTGGGCCTTGTGGGCCGACTCCAATGGGCTCAAACTTGTTCATATGAACATTGTCAGTCTAAGGCACAAATTCCATGACCTTGAGGCATGGGCTGCACTCTATAAGCCCGACATACTAGCTGTGACAGAAACCTGGCTCAAACCACAGATCCTCCCCCACGAAGTGGACCTAGTGGGCTACCTTACCTTCAGAAAAGACAGGGTAGGGAAAAAAGGAGGAGGGGTTAGTATTTACATCAGCACTGCCCTGCAAGCTTCGGAGCTGGATTTCCCCTCTCATAGTGGATCCCTAGCTGAAACACTATTTGTAAAAATTCTCCTCGGTAACACCAAACCCCTTACTGTAGGGGGTGTCTACCTCCCACCTCAAACTACCACCTCCTCCTTGGAATCCCTAACAAATCACCTTGAGGACTACTTCATGGGGGAGGCCATACTCCTTGGGGATTTCAATCTCCACTGGCTATCCCTAATCACATCTACTAAAAACCCACTACTTGGATCTCCATTTACACAGGTCATTGACCTTCCCACAAGACATAACCCCAAGACTGATAACCACTCTCTCATTGACTGAATCCTCGTCTCCTGCCTGGGCCATATACTGTCAGCAGGGATTATGTCTGACTCCTTGAGTGACCACTCACCTATCTTCTGCATCTGGTCCAACAAGCCTCCAAAAATTACCACTAAGGTCATTGAAGTGAGGAATTACAGTCGGTTTGCACCAGCTAATTTCTGCTCCGACCTAAGGAAAACTGACTGGGCCCCTATCGTCTCTCTCCCCACACTTGACGAGGCACTTGAATATTTCATTCAAGCCTTCTTGTCTGCATCTAATATGTACGCCCCAATAAAAAAGCTCAGGGTACAGGGAAAATGACATAAATGGCTGATCCCGAGCCTCAGGCATACCATGATCCTCCGGGACAAAGCATGGGGCATCTATAAATCCTCTGGCAACTCATCAGACTGGGAGAAGTACAGAGAGCTGAGAAATCAGTGTAAAAAATCTTCGAAACAGGCCAAATCTCAGTACTTAAACAACCTCCAAACTAGGCACCTACGTGACCCCCAAAAATTCTGGGGCCACACAAACGTACTCCTCAAGGGTTCCACAAGTAGTCAAACAGACCCCATCCTGGGACTCACTGACCAATGTTCCATCCGTAGTTGCTGAGGCCTTCTGTGCCTCCTTCTCTATCCCAAATGGGCCTCCTCTCCCTGCCCTCCCAAGGCCTGCCCTTTACTCTGGAGAGGCATGGGTGCACCCATGGCCTCAATTCCATCTAAAGCTGGTCAATCAGTCTGAGGTACTACCACTCCTATGCAAAATTAACCCTACTTCTTCCCTGGGCCATGACAAACTTGAACCTCACCTACTGAGGGCTGCTGCCCCGGCTATCACCCGCCCTGTCACCCTCCTCATAAATAGGTCACTTTGAGAAGGAATAGTCCCAACAATGTGGAAGGTAGCGACCATCGTCCCTGTCCACAAAAGTGGGCCCCGAAACAAACTGGGAAACTACAGACCAATCTCCCTTCTCAGTCCCCTTGGGAAAATTCAGGAAAGACTAGTCTCTGACCAGCTACAGGTCTACCTAGAGCAGCACCTTCTCATGGCTGATGTGCAGCATGGGTTCAGGAAGGACCATGATACCGATACTGCTCTCATCCAGCTCACAGCGGACATCCTTGCTTCTACGGACCAAGGCTCCCCAACGGGCGCCCTCTTCATTGACCTATCAAAGGCCTTTGACCTTGTCAACCATAATCTCCTCTTATCCAAACTCCTGCTCCTTGGACTAGATGACCACTCACTTTCATGGTTCGAGAGCTATCTGAACGACCAGTGCCAAAAGTCCACTGGAGGGGTACACAGTGGACCAGACGTTACCGCTGGGGTGCACCAGGGATCAATCCTGGACCCCCTGCTCTTTTCACTCTTCCTCAATAATACTGAGGGAAACTGCTCATTCAGCAAACTCATTCTGTATGTGGATGACACTGTCATATACTGCAGTGACCCCCAACCTAGTCTAATCTCCTCAAAACTGCAGGACAGTCTCTCAACTCTTGAGGCCTGGTTCTCCTCAAACTCCCTGAAGCTCAATGAAGAAAAAAACAAAGCCATACTGTTTGGTTCTAGACGCTTGGGCTCCAACAGAAGTGAGCTGCTCCAGATCAGCACTAACCAAGGAAAAAGAGCTGAGGTGATGACCAGTTTCAAATACCTTGGGATCCATCTTGACCAAGAGATGACCTACAGACCCCACATCGACTCCATAACCCGGTCCATCCACCAAAAGCTTGGCCTCCTCTACTGTCTGGGGAACTCCCTATCCTGTGTTGCACGTCGAGCAATTGCCTGCTGCAATCTTCTCCCCTCCATCCTATATGGGGCTCCTCTATTGCAGTTCCTCCGTGAGACGGAACTCAATAAACTTACTGTACTCTATAACCGAGTGGCTCACTTCACCATAAACTCCTCTCCTAGGAAGCATCATTGTGAGGCACTTAAGGAACTGAGCTGGCCCACTCTTTGGCACAAACTAGCCTACCCTGTTGCCTGCCTTGCTTTCAAGTTCTCTACCCTTGGTCCCCCTCCCCATCTTAGTGGACTACTCTCCCCCAAAGTACAATTCTGAACCCTGCGATCCTCTGCAAATCACCCCCTGGACATCCCTCAGATACGCTCCAACCAAGGCAAATGCTCCTTCAAATTTGCTGCCTCCCACCTATGGAACTCCTTACCAGCTAGCTTGACTGACTCACCCACCCTTAAGCAGTTCAAGTCTGGACTCAAACTATATCTTCTCAATCTCAGCCTCTGGCTGCAACCGTTAGCTCCCTAGTCCAGGTCTCATTTCTGTCACACTGCCTTAAACCTCCCTTCATCCTGGATGTATCTCCAAATCATTGATGTCAATTTTCTGTTGTTGTCTTAGTTCCCTACTAATTGGTGTGTAACTTGACGTCATGTATTGCTAATAAGATCCTGAATGTGAACCTAATTCTACCCCTGTAAACTGTTGCTAATGTATATTTGTGTGACTATTGTAACTATTGTAAATAATGCTATTATGTGTCTTTTTCTGTAACTAATTCCGGGTCGCCCTTGAAAAAGGATCTCTGGTCTTAGTGGGCTTACCCAGTTACCAAAATCTAAATAAATAAATAAAATTTTGCCCCCTGACTTGATCACATGTTGGTTCTGTAGACAAGACTGCAGCATCCTGCAACTCATCCTGTGCCATCTCTGTAATTATTACAACTGAAATTTTGATGTGACTTCAGCATTTATTTTGATTTAATTTAATTTATAACTCATACATGTTGATAGCAGTGTGGAGTACATTTCAGGTCTGGTCTTGGGCAATCGAGTTTGTACTTTTGCGTGCTTTGGTGGACTCCTGTTGTTCCAGTTATGTCCTACATACAGTAACTTGCACAGTGTAAGCACAGGTTATTTCCAGAAAGTGATCAGAAATATTTCATCTTCCCCTCAGTTGCAATAATTTTCTGCATAACATTCTAAGTGCATTGTATTGTGAGAGATTTTTTTTTTAACATAATTTGTGCTGTTACAGGATTGAGCGTGTGTTCTGTGGCTGAGACAGCCCTAACCAGAACCTCATCCCATGCGATTTCAGTAATTATTAAAATTGGAATTTTGATGTGATGTCTGCCTTTTTTTTATTTAATCTTATTTATAACTAGTACATGTTGATCAGCAACATGCAGTATATTTCAGGTTGGGTCTTCTGATGGCCAGTTCGAGTTTATGCTTTTGTGTGCTTTGGTGGACTCCTATTGTTCCCAGTGTAAAGTAAAGTATGTCCCAGATAACCTGCACAGTATAAGCACAGGTGTTTCTAGAAAATGATTGAAAATCTAAGTAATCTCCTCCCTCAGTTGTGATCATTCCCTGCATAAGTTCCTAAGTGGCTTTGCATAGTGAAAGCATTTAAAAAAAAATGTAATTTGCCCTGTCACAGGATCTAGCATTTTGTTTAACTGTGTCTTCAGACGTTCAATAGTATTATTATACAGTTTCACATCCTGCCCAGTTGCACTGAAATTGAAGAATGTGTTGCGTTCAAGAGCCAAGGTTTCATCCATTGATAATTATGGCAATTTCTAACTGTGCTTTTTTGGGTGAGATAAATCAACGTTTCATCTGACTCATTCTACAAGGACTGCAGAATACAGAACATGTCATAGTGTCCAACATTCTGGTACTCTTTAATTACTACTCTGTGTATGTACTGTATTGTTTTCTCCCAAATGACCCACTCCCCCCAGGACTCACCATGAGATGAGCAACTTGTTGTTCAGTGTGCCTTTCCTGGTGAAACATTTCAATAAATAAATAAATAAATAAAATTATATAATGGCTTAAAAATTCAAGGCATGTGATTGGCTAGTTGCCACCTCCTAGCTGTGTTAAATCCTAGCATTACTAATGGAAAAAGGTGCCAGCTTCCCTTTGATGCCCATTGCAATCACAGCTCTGTGAAAATCAATCCGATCCAC
Organism: Neoceratodus forsteri; assembly: GCA_016271365.2. Classification (NCBI taxonomy): domain Eukaryota; kingdom Metazoa; phylum Chordata; order Ceratodontiformes; family Ceratodontidae; genus Neoceratodus; species Neoceratodus forsteri. The sequence continues at coordinate 321,581,442 of CM028130.1, forward strand.
CATCTTTACTCCCCGCTAAACCCCAAAGCTGGAGCGGGAGATTCAAAAGAACTGTGCATATGAACTCACCTGCCCTCTCACTGAAACAACTAGTCATCCCCAGAAAGTACCTCTGACAAAAAAAATGCTGTTTTCATTTTGTTAAAAAATCAGTGGCATTGCCTACCTCCTGCTCAAGTCCCAGAACTGACAAAAGCACAGACCAGTAGAGCAGTCACCATAGTACACCTTCCCAAAACCATTATGACTATTCAAACCACTCCGGGAACCGCAAGCCCATCCCCTTACCTAACAATGCACACAGCACAGGATTACAAAAAAAAAAGTCAGTCCTAGAAGGTCAGGGCACTTGCTACAGAAATACAACTCTCCGTCCTGGCTGCTCCATCTGCTTTGCTGGCTGCTGCCTGCTGGACTGACCCTCCACTTTGCCTGGCCCCGTATGTATTCCATATCATCACAGTAGATCAGTAAGCAAGAGATTTATTAGTGTATGTCAACTGTTGATTTAAAATGCTGAGGAAAAAAAAGTATTTCTCCGAGTCATGCCACTACGTTTTCATGACTGCATATTTGAACCAGGAAGCAGACACGGCAGCCCGTTAGCACTCGTTCCACACAGAGTGTTAAGTACAATAACCCTAAAGTGCAGCACCAGTTGGCAGTTAGCACCAGGTATCATTCACCTTAACAATAAATGTTCTTGTGCCCAGCACTCCCAATTTTATGTAAACACCTTTTAATGTTTTCATTAACCTTACACTGCTATTTTTTCTGCTGTCAAATTTATGTGTCTGTCACTTTCCTCTCAGTATCACCTGAGTTACTGTCAGGTAATGTGCTTTGTGTATGTTGTGATCTTGCTTACATATGGGACAGTCCAGGAAGTAAGTGCTTTGCTGTGCACGCCTATGTGATTTATTTTACTGTCTTACAGAATGGGCAGAATGGAGAGCAGGGGATCTATCTCTCAGCAGTGAGTTTAACATGAAGACTAGACAAAGCTGCCAGTGGGAGAACTGGACTGTTTTTTTTTTTCTGGCATAAAGATCAATTAAATAAAAATCATCACAAATCATCAAAAATGCCAAAAATCTGTATTTTTCTTAATTTTGCATACCAAAAAGTAAAGGGGGACATTGTATAATAGCAATAAACTACTCCAGGCTGTGGGTAATGCTGGGATTTACCCATGCCTAGCGAGGTTTTGTCACGCGGCCTCATGACTGAACCATGCCAGGGATGGGTAAACCCAGCATCACCCACACCCTGTCGGGGTTTATTGCTGAAATAACACAGCATCATATTTTATTTTATTTATTTATTTTATTTAATATACTTTATTGACAGTTTTAAACATAACATAACACACCACAAGTAACAACATATACAAATACAAGGAACAAAGGTGCATCCCCAGTATATACCACCTCACCACCATTGCCTCGGTACACAGCTGCAAACCCCCAATAAATAGCAGCACAAAAAACATCTTAGCAGGCTCCCCTTTGGCTCTGAAAACTCCAAACAAACTAAGCAATAAAGTGGAATCTTACCACCATGCTGTCTATTTGCTGAAGAAAGGTCATGATTAAGAACACGAGGCCTAATGACAGGAAAGCCCAGTGTCTTGTCATATGGGTTTGAATCCCATAGCTACCTAGGTACATACTATGTGATCCTGAGCAAGTCACTTAACTTCCTTGTGCTCCCAGGTCACATCTGGAAACAAGCTTCAGCTTAGTGTGCTACTCCTGGTTAAACAATGTTCCCTTTCCCTTTCCCCTATATAATCAGCAAAATGCATACAAAGATCCCCACTTCATCTGGAAGACTAAATTATGCCCAGTCATATTTGCAATTAATTTTTAAGTATTTATAGGAATCATAAGAATAATACTGAGCTGATGGACTTGCATCCTATATGCTTGCCATCTAAATTATTAAACTCTAATTTTGATTATATATGCATCCCATCTAAGTTTAAATACTGCAGTTGTTGGACTAGCCACAACCTCAAATGGTAGTCTATTCCAGTCATGTACAACCCTTTGGCTGAACCACCATGTACCACACACTTTCTTTCTATGTGGTGCAGTTAACTGCATGGGATGGGATCTAGTATTATACGTACTTGTATTTATTTCAAGACCAGTAATCTCCCAGAGATCCTCGTTATTCCATGCCCTGTGTACCAAGCACATATCACCCCTTTTCCTCCTTGCCTCCAAGGAGTACATATTTAATTTGAACAGTTGAGACTCATAATTTTTACCAGCCATATGCTGAATTGCCCTGGTAGCTCTCTTCTATACTCTCTCCAACAATACTATATCTTGTTTTTTGTATAGTGTCCAAACTTGGGCACCGTATTCCAAGATCGGTCTAACCAGGAATGTATATAGTAGCAACATGACAGACCTGCTTCTTGACATGATGTGTCTAAATATACAGTTAAGTATTCTATTTCCTTTTCGGGCTCTCTTTTGGCAATGTGGTGTAAAAGACATATCGCTAGACACTATAATACATAAATCCCTTTCCTCCTCGATTGTTTTCAAAGTAGTATTTCCTAGTTCATAAGATATTCTAGGGTTTCTTTTTCCCAGATGCATAATAAAGCAATTGTCATGATTTAATGTTAATTGAAACTGCTTGGTCCATATCTCAATGTTATCAATAGTTGTTTGTAGATCAGATGGATTTTGACCAGTATTAATTTCTGCACCTATCCTGCAGTCATCTGCAAATGTATGTAACCAAACAGTGCCGTGGTTTATTTGAAGTGATGATACATATAAATTAAATAGACAGGGGCCCAGCACTGAATCCTGTGGAACCCCACTAGTCACTTCTGACTGTTCAGAATACTCTCCTCTGATACACACACGTTGGTTTCTATTTTTCAGCCATTCTTGGACCCATTTTATTATAGTTGGATGAATAGTTAATTTGCTCATTTGTTGTATGAGTTCTAGATGGGGAAGCTTATCAAAAGCCTTAGAGAAATCAAGAAATAGTACATCCATGGGAATTCGTATATCTAATCTGTCTTATCCCACTGTTATAGAATGCCAGCGTATTTGTCTGGCAAGACCTTCCTTTTACAAACCCATGTTGAGAATGGTCTGTAAGATGTTTTAGATTTAAATGTTGATTTATCTCACCATTCAATATTCTCTGCAATATTTTAGAGGGGATAGCAATGAGACTAACGGGACGATGGTTTGCGGGATCTGACTTGTTCCCTTTTTTAAAAATTGGAATGACTATTGCTGATTTCCAGCAAAAACTACTTCCCTGTGTCCAAAGATTTAAAAAAATATATAAGTTAGGGGAGAGGATATTGTTTTATCTAATTCTTTCAATATTCTTGGGTGTAGTCCATCAGGACCTGGAGATTTGTTAGGGTCTAATTTAGCTAGCCTTGATTCGACATCAGTGATTTTTCATACTATTTTGTCTTTAGTATAATTATCTTGTATTAGTATTGGATGAGAATCACTTTTTGTTATTATATACTATTGAAAAATAATTAGTTGCTAAATTTACCATTTCTTTGTTGTCAGAAGTTGTATCCCCATTTATTGTTTTAAGAGGTCCTATACTGTTTGAGTTCCCTTTGATGTTATTAACATAGGCGTAAAATGCTTTATAGTTTCCATTGACTCTGTTAGTTAAATTCATTTCATGATTTGCTTTAGCCCTCTTAATTTTTTTTTATATTGTTGGATAGTTGTTTATATTGAGCTCTAGCTTTATATGATTTAGTTGTTTTCCATTTCTTAAACAACCTGTGTTTCCTATTTATTAGTTTTTTGATTGTCAGTGTCCACCATTGTTTTTTTATTGTTCTTTGGTAGATACTTCTGTTTAACAGGGATATTATCACTTATTTGCTGTTTAATATTAGTAGAAATGATTTCCCATATGTCACTTAGTGGTTTATTGCCAAAATCTTTCTCCCACTGCCAAATTGTAAGATTAGCATTCATCTTAGCAAAGTTGGCTTTGCCAAAATCAAAAATGGCTGTGTTTCCTTTTTGTTCATTTATCGGTTCAGCAAACTTAAACTCTACCTTGAAGTGGTGCTAGTTCCTAATGGTGCAGTTGTCTTACAACTACTTAATGTGTTTCCCATATTGGTTAGGACTAAGTCCAAAATATTCTGTCCCCTTGTTTGATCTTCGACTCTCTGTGTAAGTCCTATTTGGTTGCATGCATTCAGGAACTCTCTCTCTAAGGATGTATCTGTAATTGCTTGATCCCATTTAATACCAGGTAGATTAAGGTCTCCTAAGATTAATATTCTCTCAGATGGATTTAATGATAAGAGCTTATCTATCAGGAATTTGTTAGTTTGTGGGATTGATGCTAGGGGTCTATAAATGATGCCCAAAATTATTTTTGGATTGTTTGAGCATGTTATTTTGACCCATAGTTGGTCAAGTGTGTCTGTAGCTGTGAATATTTTTTCAGATTTTATGTTATTGTATATGTACACAGCCACTCCTCCTCCCTTCCTATACACTCTAGACTGCTTATAAAGGGCAAACCCTGCTATGTCTTAGTCCCAGTCATCATTTGCGTCCCACCATGTTTCTGTTACTGCTCCTATATGTATATTATTGTCAGACATAACATTTCTAAATTCATCCATTTTGTTTTTAAGCTCCTTGCATTCAAGAGCATGCAATTCCAAGTATCAGATTTCCTTAGTTTGTAAGTATTACTTCCTGGTTTGATATTATATCTTACATTACCCTTGACCCCCTATTTATGGGTTTAAGTAAAGCCTGGTTGTATCCTTAAATCTCTTAGCTAGGTATCTTGTGCCTGCCATTTCTAGATGGAGTCTGACTTGTTTAAACAGATAAGGGTCCCTAAATGCCGCTGAGTTATCTATGAACTCAGCTCCCTCCTTCTTACAAAGTTCTCTCAACCCTCTGTTTGGAGTATTTATTTTTGAAGTTTTAACTGAGTAGCAACCACACACTTGTAGTGTACTAGATACTACAGTACTCCCCCTTTTTGTTTTATTATTGCTATAGTGTTCTGAAAATCTAAAAAGATTTCCTGTAGATTCCTGTATTGAATATCATTTATCCCCACATGTAACAAGACCACTGGGTTTGTGGTGTTTTCCGTTAATCCCCCCAGAAGTGAACATACATTCTGTATTTTGACCCCTGGTAACATGCTCATGGTAGTGTGTTCATTTCTTCCTCTACATAGCATGGTGTCCATACCTCTAATTAGGGAATCACCTATAACCACTAAGTCCCTGGTTTGTACACACAGTTATTTTCTCTAGAATCCTGTGTTAATAATAGGGGACTTAGTCTAGGTATAGCCTCAGTAATAGTTTGCCTAAAATCCTCATTTGACAAGGGTGCAAATCTATTTTACAGTATTATGGATGCACTGTTACGGATTTGTCCTCCTCTCTTTCTAGTTTTGGTTTTGGTTACTCTAGCCCACTCTTCTATTTCTTGCTCTAAGTTTGTCTATATTATGTGTTTTCTCTGCCTTACAACTGCTACTGCCCTGTTCCTGGATTTCAGTTTGGGAGACCATTGAATCGATGAATTCTTCTAGGCTTTCAATCTCCCCAGTCCCCGTTTTCCTGTCTAGGAGCCATGTAATTTCATCTTGCAACATGTCCACTAATTTACATTTGTCGCATACAAAGGAGTCATCATGCTGTCCTTTAGTAAACATTTGGCACTTGATACAGACTTTTATTGGGCCCTCCATCCTAAATAATTTTTGTTTTTGCTACTTACAATAGTTAGCAGGTGGCGCAGCTTCCAGCTTCCTCAGCTGATACAGCGGACACGTGTGGAACACATGTGTCTCTGCACCTGTCTCCACACACGGCCCTGCGCACGCTCGCCCCGATCACTACAGTGGGCGTTTTAAAGGTGTGCTGAACCCAGAAGTAGGTGACATGCCTCCTGGTTGGTATTTGGCAAGACTTACTCAATTTAAAATATATCGGAACGTGCCCTCACAAGCCCCACTCATGCGTGAGGTCTTATGATTACAGGCACCCCAGTTCAAAAACACCAGACAATAAGGGTTGATGTTTATTTAAAGGAAAAAATATTACTGAAGCTCACACAGCAGTGGTAATCTGCAGCAGAACACTACCCCCCGCACTCCAGAGGCCACTACTCCAACTGCTGGCCATCACTCGCCCCGCTCACTACACCGGGTGTTTTAAAGGCGTGCTGAACCCAGAAGTAGGTGACATGCCTCCCAGTTGGTATTCAGCATGACTTACTCAATTTAAAATGTATCAGAACATGCCCTCACAAGCTCCACTCATGCATGAGGTCTTATGATTACAGGCACTCCAGTTCAAAAACACCAGACAATAAGGGTTGATGTTTATTTAAAAGAAAAATATTACTGAAGGATTCAAAGCTAGCAAAATCTCCTTGTGCCATTCCTCCTTTGTTAGGACATAAGCATCCAGCCGGTAAAGTAAAATGACTAACTTAGCAATTGCTGTTACTAGGGCTATATATACATATATATATATATATATGTCCATCCTGGGCCTCAAAACAGGATATCAGTAGAGTCCCACAATACATATCTCAGGAGTAAATGCATCCTATAAGCCCAAGAGGGGATCAAGGTGTTCCTGAATGTCTTTCCAAAAGAGTTGAATCTTAGGGCATTGCCAGAGATTGTGGAACAGTGTACCTTCCACTTCACCACATTTGATATAAAGGTTAGACTCCCTCTTCCTGATCTTGTATAATTTACAAGGGTAAAATATAGACTGTGTAATATGTTAAATTATTCCAGTCAGAGTCTGTTTTGCTTCAACTACATGTAAGTGTCCCTCCAAACCCTGCGCCAACCTGTCAGCAACATATTTCAAACTAAAGTTATAGAAACATAGAATTTGACGGCAGATAAGGACTGTTTAGCCCACCCAGTGTGTCCATTTTTCCTGCCTACTGTAAAACTGTAGACTCTATTTAATCTCTAGCTTTACCCCACTACCACCCGGTTCCCTTATGCCTATTCCATGCCTTCTTGAATCCCATTACAGTTCTTGCCACTACCACCTCCTCTGGGAGGCTGTTCCAGCTATGCACCACTCTTTCTGTGAATAAATATTTTCTTACATCTCCCCTGAGTCTACCCCCTCCAGCTTCATAGCATGGCCCCTAGTTCTTAGACATCTTTTACTTTGAAAAATGATTTCTTCTTGAACTGTATTTATACCCATGAGATATTAGAAAGACTCTATCATATCCCCTCTCTCTCTCTCTCTCTCTCCTCTCTTCCAGGGTGTACATATTGAGGCCTTTCAGTCTCCCCTCATAGGGCTTTTGATGCAGATCCTTCACCACTTTAGTTGCTCTCTTCTGGACTGACTCCACTCTGTCTATGTCCTTCCTGAGATGTAGTCTCTAGAACTGGACACAGTATTCTAGGTGTCATCTCACCAGTTATTTATACAGCAGTATCGCCACCTCCCTCTTTCTGCTGGTGATACCCCTCCCTATGCACCCTTGCATCCCAATGACTCTCCCCACTGCCTTGTCACACTGTTTCGCCACCTTTAAATAATCAGATATGATTACCCCAAGTCTCTTTCCTGTTTGGTGGTTGTCAGTACCACTCCCCCCAATTAATACTCCTTCACTTTGTTTCTGCACCTGCAGTGCATGATATTTACACTTTTTCACATTGAAATTAATTTGCCACACTCTTGACCACTCCTCAAGTTTTCCTATATCCCTCCTCATTTTTTACACCCTTTCTGGAGTATTTACCCTATTAAAGACATTGGTGTCATCTGCAAAAAGACATACAGGTACCTTCCCTTCCAGTAGCTCTGCATTGTTGCTAATAAAGACATTAAAGAGAACCAGTCCCAGTACTGATCCTTGTGGCACCTCACTGGTCACCCTCCCTTACTTGGAGTTCGATCCATTTACCACTACCCTCTCTCTCCTGTCCCCCACCCAATTTCTTACCCAGTTTACTACCTTTGGACTCACCCCTTGGCTGCACAGCTTATTTACAAGTCTCCTATAAGGAACGGTGTCAAAGACCTTATTGAAATCTAGGTAGGCTACATCCACTGCTCCACCCTGATCTAGTTCCCTGGTCACCCAGTCGAATAACTCTATCAAATTTGTTTGCTATGACCTCCACCTTGTGAATCCATGCTACTTCGGATCTTGTAAGTCACTGAATTCAAAATATTCTACAATCCTGTCCTTCAGTAGTGATTCCATTAATTTCCCCACCACCAAGGTCAGGCAGATTTTGCCTATAATTTCCAGCTTCCTCTTTACTACCACTTTTGTGAAGTGGGGCTACATTTACCCTCCTCCAGTCCTCCAGTCCTCTGGGACTGCCCTCATTTCCTGTGAGTGGGTGAACAAGCTTGTCAGAGGTGCAGTCAGCATCTCTCTGAGCTCCCTCAATATCCCTGGATGTATACCTTCTGGTCCAATTGCCTTTTCCACTTTCAGATTTGTTAGTTCCTTCAGAATTCTCTCCTCTGTAAATGGACTGCTATCCACCATCCTACCAATGATGCACTGGCTCTTATCTGTGGACCCTCACCTTCCTCTTCCTCTGTGAACACTGAACAAAAGTAACTGTTCAGAATGGCTGCTTTTTCCTGGCCCTCTTACACACACACACACACACACACACTCCTTAGCCTTACAATCCCTCCTCTCTTTTGCTTACATACCTGAAAAATGTCTTGTCCCCATTCTTTACTGTCTGGACTATTTTGCTCCTCTGTTTGTGCCTTTGCACATCTGACTACTCTCTCTACCTTCTTCTGCTTCTCTTGATACTCCTTTCTATCCTCCTCATCTGTGTCTCCTTATACCTCATAAATGCTAAAATTTTTGCCTTTACCTTCATAGACATGAGAACAATAGCAGTCTCTTGCCTGACACAGAATTTGTTTGCCTTCATTGCTTTATGGTAACTGCAATTATTGGTTCTGGGTAATTGTAAAGGTTTATTGCAGGGTGAGCTGCTGGGGTACCCGCTGTTCTGGCTGGGCTTGGGATGGGTGGCACTGGTTTTGGGCCTGCCGAAGGGTGGGTGTGGAGCAATCAGTGCCTCCTAGGCCTACGGGGGGGGGTCTGTTGGTGGACGATCTCATCTCTGGAGGCCGTAGTCCTGATCTCGACTGGGGGTCGATGTTCCCTTTATGGTAGTTATTTTTTCCCTAGTGAACTTTACACTAAACTTTCATCTTTGTAGGCCTGGAAAGGTTATTATATTAAACTGACCATGACTTAGTGATGTCTTTAAGATTTCTGGTGAGACAAGAATCTAAATTAAAATCTAATGGGCTGAGGAAGTGAGAGGCTCTTTAGCCCATAAAAATAAGACATGTAAAGTGGTTAATTTGAATAATATTGTTTATTCATGTGATTTGCTGGAATATATATAAATATATATATATATATATATATATATATATATATATATATATATATATTTTAGTGTGGTAATAACTGTTTATTTATCTTAATTTAAGCTGATTTTCTGTAATGAATAGGGTTTAATAGATTGATTTGTGCAGCTGTGCTGATTTATGTATCAGATATTATTGTAATCAAGATATTCAATTTGGGTATCTTAATTGTGTGGTTAAGTTATTGCTCATTGAGATGTTCTGGGAGGGCTCCAAGATGGTCAGGCGCTATTCTCCCACTCTGCTTCGGAACCTCCACCCTTTTCACTGTCCCCCTTTGGTGGCCAACATCTATAATAGATGTCATGCATTGGGGATAGTGAGAAGGCATTTCAGGGGTGGATGGACTGGGCAGAGTGGTAGAATGGAAATGGGTCGACCGATAGAGGTAGTGGGGACAGGTGATGACCTGGAGCAAAATGGGTTCAAGAGATGGGTTTTCCCTGCCTGATTCCCATACCCAAGGGCTCCATAAATTGTGGGCAGGTACTGTGCTCCTCCTCGAAAAGCCATCCAACCTGGGCAGTGTTGTGTAATGGCAGGTAAATTAAAAACAAGACCACCATTATAGAGGACCTTGTTGCAACATCTAACCTGGCATGCATCACTGAGACCTGGCTAGATGAGAATGCAGGCCCTATATTGGCATCTGCTGCTTGGGCTGGGTTTTTGATGATACACGCCCGAGCTTGGATCGTAGGGGCGGGGGAGTAGCCATCTTTTTTAGAATGGAGCTGGGTCTTGTGGATGTACCAGTGAGTTTCACTCATACCTTTGAGTGCATCCTGGGAGCAGGTGCAGGGTTCAGGATTCTCCTCATTTACCATCCACCCGGTGATGGTGGAGAATTCCTGAGGGAGTTTTCGGACTTCATCATCGACATGGCATTGGAGTCACCCAGGTAGTTAATACTGGGTGACTTCAATGCTTGGGTCAATGATGAACTCTTGCTTTTTGGGAAGAATCTTCTCCAGCTTATGACAATGTTGGGCCTTATGCAGGTGGTTACCTCTGCTACCCATATAGGGGATCACTCATTGGACCTAGTTTTGCTACTGGAGTTGGGAGTCATGCATTTGGGGGTGGAACCAAATGTGTGGACAGACCATCATACCATAAGATTCAGCCTCGGGGCACCCTCAAATAGGCCTGCCCCTAAGGAGATGGTCCAGTATTGCCCTTTAAGGGGAATTACCCCAGAAGGTCTACTGGCAGTACTGGACCTATTGGGTAATTTGAGTGAGTGCATGGGTCCAGGGGATCTCATTCTTGCCTATAATAAGGCTGTGGGTGAGGCCCTGGATCAAATTGCTCCTGTTTGTGTTCACCCACTCACTCAGTGCCCTAGATCTCCATGGTTTGATGGGTCTCTGAAGGAGCTGAGGAGAGTGGGGTGAATGCTAGAGAGGGTTTGGCAGAAATCCGGCCTGGATGCTGACAGGTTTAGATTGCTGGACCATTATGGTGTCTATCAATCAGCAATCACCCATAAGAAGGCAGAATTCCTGTCCAGGGAGATTGCTGGTGTGTGGAACCGACCAGCTCAACTCTTTCAAACTGTTGACAGATTGTGCAATCCACTCCATCTACAGTCTGGAAGAGATTTTTCACAAATAAAGTGTGATGAGCTTGTTCGGTTCTTCGCAGATAAGATTGCCGGCATCAGGTTGGGCATTGGGTTTGCTCCCTCTTTAAGGAATTGTGGTGGTCGGTGGGAGGAAGCGAACTCTCATGCTACCTGGTCTGACTTTAGTAGGCCAAAATTCATGGATGTTGTGAGGATTGTTCAGACTATACGACCAACCAGCTGTAGTTTGGATCTGGGCTCTACGCCACTATTATTAGGTTGCGTAGATGTTATCTGCCCGATCCTTGCTGAAATTGTCTGGAAGTCTTTGGAGCAGGGGGTTTTTCCTGATCCACTAAAGGAGACAGTCATTTGACCACTCCTTAAAAAACCTTCATTGAACCCAGACTGTCTAGCTAACTTCAGACCTATCTCTAACCTGCCCTTTGTGGGTAAGGTTTTTGAAAAGGTGGTTGCGTCACAGCTAGATGACCATCTCACAAATCACAATATCTATAATGCTGTCCAGTCAGTGTTTAGGAAAAGACATAGCACTGAGACTGCTCTCATCTGGGTCTTAAATGATCTCCTAATTGGGAGAGATCAAAAGGCTCATACTATTCTAGTCCTTCTAGATCTCTCTGCAGCATTTGATATTGTGGACTATGGTGTGCTGTTGGAGTGCCTGCACCTTTTTTGTGAACTGTCTGGTACAGTTCTACATTGGTTTCAATCTTTCCTCACAGAGGGTTGTCACTGGAATTTATTCCTCTGACACCATCTCTCTGTCCTATGGGGTGCCTCAGAGCTCCATCTTGGTGCCCATGTTGTTCACAGTTTACATGCTGACATTAGAAGATATCATTAGGCATTACAGTCTGGGTTTTCACTGCTACGCTGATGATACCCAGCTATATCTGTCCTTTATTCCCAGACAGGATGATGCAGTCTCTCTGCTTAACAGCTGCCTAGCTGAAATCAAAGACTGGATGAGTGCCAGCTGGCTGAGGTTAAACCTGGATAAGACCGAGGTGTTAGTTGTGGACCCGGGTCACCTTGAGGTAGGCCGTAGGGCTGGGATTTCATTGGGCCTTTGGTTAGATGGTGTCCAGCTCTCAACCTCAGACCAGGTGCATGATCTGGACATTATCATTGACGATGGTCAGACCCTGAAATCTCAGGTGACGGCCATTGTCAAGTCCTCTTTTTACCATCTTAGGAATATTACCCAGGTGAAACACCTGGTTTCTCCTGCTGACCTTCCTACCTTGGCCCACGCCTTTGTGACCATCCACCTTGATTACTGCAATGCCTTGTACCTAGGGCTACTGGGGGTTGATATCCACCATCTGCAGCTAGTGCAGAACACAGTGGCCAGGCTTTTGTCTGGGACATTTAGAAATAGTCATATTAGGCCTGTCCTGCATGGGCTGCACTGGCTGCCGGTTCAGTGGCGGATCACCTTCAAGGTCAAATTACTGACCTATAAAGTCCTACATGAACAGGGACCGCAGCATCTGCAAGATCTCCTTACTCCCTACTGCCCCTCTCGCATGCTCTGATCTGCCAATGAGGGATTGCTAGAGATTCCCAGAGTTCATTTGAAGACATCTGGGGCATGTGCATTTTCTTACGCTGCCCTTACCCTGTGGAATTCTCTACCTCATTGGATATGAGGCTGCCTGACTGTCGAGAGCTTTAAAACAGAGTAAAAAACATTTTTATTTTTAAAATCTTATGGTGAATGATTTTATTACTGTTTTAATGCCTATTATTTTTAAATGTTATTTGTACAGCGCTCTGGTTTTTTGAAAAGCACTTAAAATAAATTTTACTTACTTACTCACTATCTCAGCTTTTAGTTTTGCCCACTGATCCTTCACTCCACCTAAGTTCTTCCCCCCCTGCCAGTATATCCCTGAGGCATTCCCTCATTTTTGTAAAACTGGCCCTTCTGAAGTCTAAGACTTGTGCCTTTGTGTGATTTGCTTCTGTCACAGATCTTATATCGAACCAAACTGTGTGGTGATCACTGTTCTCCAGGTGCCCACCCACCATGACTTCTGCAACACTGTCCCTGTTAGTGAGAACAAGGTCCAGAATTGCTCCTTCACAAGTGGGCTCCCCACAAGTTGCCTGAGCAATGCCCCCTGCAGGAGTCTAAAATGTTCCTGCTCCTGGCTGATACTGCAGCTGGGATGCTTCAATAAACACCTGGCAGCTTGAAGTCCCACACCAGCAGCACCTCACATTATTTGCCATCTTTTGGATGTCTTTCATCAGAACCATACCCATCTCTCCCCCAAAAGCTGAAGGTCTGTAGATCACACCTGCTCAAATAGTGGTTGCCTTCCTTGTCTCTAGGAAGACCCACAGTACCTCTGCCCCCACGTGTTCCCTGAATCTCTGTTGCTTTTATACTATCCCTCATGTAAATAACAACTCCTCCCCCTGTCTTACCCACCACATCCTTCCTAAACAGAGTATAGCCTGGTATGACTATGTCCCAGTTATGGAATTAATTGCACCATGACTCGATAATGCCAACAATATCAAGGTCAGCTTCTGCTGTAATGGTCACTGGGTCCAGGATTTTATTTCCTAGACTTTGAGCATTTGCACACATGACTTTCTAAATTCTGCTGCCACCCTGCTTGTTACCCCCCCCATTTCCTTCAGCATTCTCTAGTTACCCTCTCTGACCTCATTCCCATCTCTCTACATTTCTACCATTTTGTATTTCTTGTTATTAGGCACCCAATGGGATTTTCCTGCCTTAAGGTATTCCCAACTGACTACTTCACTTTGCAGGTGGGGGTGGCAGTTTATATCTCCTTGCTTCCTTCCACCACCCCCTCCATATATTTAAATGCTTGCTGATGTATGAAACATTTAAACTGTTTACTGAGGACTGTGGATCCCCTCCTTGATGGATGCATGCCATATTCCCTGTATAGGCATTTATCCCTCCAGGTAGGACCCCAGTTAGTGTCTGAGTGCTAAAGTTTTAATTCTGTCTGCCATTCGGAAGTAATACTGTGAATGGTATGCATTTAGTTTCTATTTTGGAAATGTTTTGTGAACTAATCATTTCATATTGAGTTTGGTGGCAGTATGAAAAATTATGACCTACTTTATCTATTAATTTAAAAAATACAGTATTTTTGTTATTCTGTTTGTGGTACATGATCTATTCTGATCCCCTTCAGTTAGCCCAAAAATATTTAAATAATAAATAAAAATAGTAAATGGCAGTATTTTGTTTCTGTATGACCACGTTTTGGTAATTTACTGAGAGATGTAATATTGGGACACATGCCTTTTATAATCTTAGTCCCCCATAGCAACTGGCTATATCTTCCTTTGTGGACAGATTTAATAAAATTAGTGGACAGAATGATGGTGAAAAAAGGAAATGATAATTGTAAAATGACATACAGGAAAAGCATAAGCTAGGTATCAGTTTTACAGTGAATAATGTTGAATCTGTGAAAAATGACTTGTAAAATCAATTGTAAACCATCACCGGATATGTCATATGTGTGAAACGGAGCAGGTAGATAGGGTGCATCACTAAATATATAAAAAAGGAGTGTTATCTTCTTATGTAGGCAAGAGTTAGGAGGGGCTTCAGGCTCGAGCCCCCGGAATTTGGATGACACAAAGAAATAGTTTTTAATTTTTTAAATAGCTGGCTTTCTCAGTTGGAGTGGTATGTAAACAGAAAATGGCTATTGAAAACTTAAGTCATAACTCCAAAACATGCACGTCTGTGATGCTGATGCGAATGCTCGGAGTCATGGCTTGGACTGGCTTGGCACTGGACTCTGTTTCCCAGCAGCCATGGTTTCTGCAGGTTAATGGCTTTTGTTGGGCATCTCTTTGTCATTTGGTGATCAAACAGGTGGAGGTCATGGAGTAGAGTAATGACTTTTGGCAATCGGCGGGCTTCTCCTTGTCACCCGGTGGTCAAACAGGTGGAGGCAGTGGACATCACATAAATTTTAGGTGAGGATCAACAAAGCCAATAGGGGGTAACACTGTGAATGAATTGTGGGCTACATACGGGAGGGATTTTGTGTCAGTAATGTAGCTGTTGGACTTGATCAGTATCCATGAGTATGTGTAAACATTAACAGTTAACCCACAACAGAAGAGGGAATGTGGTTTGGCTTATTTGCACTTTATGATTCAGGTGTCATGGAGACAGGAAATGGTATGGCTGACAGCCATACCATTGGTGATGAGAATATGAGAACTGTGGTTCAGAAAAGTAAGCATGCCAAACTATGAAGTTGACAGGTGGAGTGTGTCTTAGCACCTCTGCCTGTTTAGCCTAGTGGTTAGGGTGATGGGCTGTAAAGGAGACAGAACATTGCTAGTTACTGGGGTTTGATTCTTACAGTCTCTACTTATATTCCATGTGACTGTTACCCAAGTGACTGAATCAATAAAATCTCTGCAGTCATCCCTGTACAATGAATGTTGGCTTGTATAATTTTTTTTCCTTCAAAATTGTGTGACTGTGGAGTTGATTATATTTATTTATGGGTGGCATGGGGGGCGTGGGGGTTGCAGCCTCCTACAAAAATAAATTGTCTGAATTGTTTTGGTAAAGTTTTTTAGTTAAAAGTGTTTTTACCTGTTTTCAATGAAAAAGAGACATACATGAAGTTTTTTATTTATTGAATTTGGGTAACCATGTAGGCCCACTGAGACAAGGCAGTCCCTTTTTCAGTGGCGACCCGGTAAGTGCAGTATATTGATAGTGCAATAGTTGACACAGGAAACCATACAGGTATGACAATTGAAATAATAAGACCAACTAAGTTATGGCACTAACAGTTTTCCCCTCCATGATGGTATTCCCATCAACCATACTGTTTCCTGTTGCCATGACACCTGAATGATAAAGCGCAAACACTCCCAGGATTTACTGAGGAAAAATCTTGTGAAGTTATAAGTTGTTGTATACTCCTACTGTTACTGTTAAAAACAATACAATTGGTTCTGTGCCTGAAACCTAACATGCTAATTTTTAATTTGTTTGGTAAATGTATCATGTAGTGTGAAAACCTTGTGAAGAATAGTGTAGTCTAAATTTGGGTTAACTGTTTTGGCCCATAGTTTTGAGCCTGAGCCTCCCCGGCCCCCCGGGAAAACCTAAACTCAATGCCCATGTCATCTCACTATCCCATAGTCGATCTCTAGGGTGAATACTACAAATGCATACTTTGAAACAGTAATGTGCATGAACCTTTTTCCCCTGGAATGTCACACTAGTGGCCCAGCCATATCACAGAATGGCATCCTCTTCTTTGCATTCCTGATGCTACACACATTGATAGAAGGTATATTTTGTATGCTGTGACTGGGAAAGGCACTCTTAAATGTTTCAACCTCAACTTACACCTCCTTAGAGGTTCTCCTCTTTTTCTTGGGTTTAGTAGCATCTGCGTGAGTATCCTAATCAGTTTCTGAAGAAGGAATGATTCAGAGAGATCTGGAAAGCACAGAATTATTGAATACATCGCAGTCAATATCCTCAGTATCTGAGTTGCTGCATCCTTTTTGATTTCTCAAAAGTTCATATTTATTCTCCAGTGAGACTGCTGTTGGTTGCATTTTTTTGCACTGATGCTCATGTTCTTCTCTTTGTAACCACTGTCATGCCTTCCAGGTGACACTGGGAAACAAGCTATGGCTTAGAGTGCCTTTCCAGTTAAACAATCCCCCCTTCCAGGGTGGAGGATGGAACCTACATCTCCTGCAGTGGCACCAGAACAAAGAGATTCTAGGGCTAAGGGTCATCAAGGGTATTTCATGACTTTGTGTTTCACCTTCCTCCAGGGCTTCATGGGGGCAATGTTGTGGGTTCACTGGGAGGTGTTCTGGGCCTAGCATGTGAAGGTTTATGCTGTGCCTTCATCAGTAAAGAGCCCTGGTCATAACTATCAGATCTATTTATGGTGGCCCAATGGCAATTTTGAAAAGCATGACCTTGCCCCTCACACAAATTATACTGGAAAATATTCCTGCATGCCATACCAATATGTCCAAATTGCCCACACAGGCCACACATAAGCTGATCACATGTACAACTTAAATGAGTCCTTTTACCACATTTTAAATTAGGCCTTCAGCTGTCCTGCATAGAAGCAGAGTCCACAGACCCTTCCTAGAAAAAAGCTATTGGGAAGATGTTCAATCCCCAGGTTAGTTTGCTTCATGCATACTTTAAATCCCCAACCCCCATCCAGATATTTTCAATGTCTATAATGGGATCTCATGGTCCCAACACATTGTACCATTGCATAGGCCAATACTGAATATTACTGACATAGACTGTCTCATTTCTGAAGAGGACAGTGATAGGAAAAGTTTTTAGGAGGTGCTTCGCTAAGGTAGATCCTTGCCTGTTCATTGTGACTCTGTTGTAGGACACATATTGTGTCTTGCTATTTTTGTGCTCTTTTGTTATGTTGTAGCATTGCTGCTTTTTGTTATTTCAGTTGTCTCTGTAGCCTCCCAGACTGTGCCTGAAAATAGTTCAGTGTGCAATAGTACAGTGGAACACACCCATACAAGTGGGCAAGAAAATTGTTTATGATCAGTTAATGTATCCAATGTTTCTAAGTAATCAAACCTTGGTTATACCAGTAAGATCCCAATGAGTCCACTGGGTCTTTATAATAAATGATTGGAGGCTCAAGCTATATAACCCAGTCGGTACAGAATAATAAAGAGGGATGATCCCTTTGGGATTCAATCAGTAAAGATTTTAATAATCTCTATAATACCTATAGAAGAAATATTCCAAATTTTGATTTCTCTTTTGGGTATCCAAATTTTGGTAAAAGAAACCAACAGCAAAAATGTTTTGATGCCTTTGGTCTGTGCTCTGTCCTTACTCTTGGAAATAATCCTGAGGGTATGCTCGGAGCACGTGGAGAGACAGAGGTGTACATTATTAGGGATCCCATGGGGCCCTCCAAGGTCATAGACTGAACTGCAATTGTACAACATAAAGCCATTTTGGCCTGCCCAGATGGATTGTATAACTTTCATATCTCCACTCAAAATTCCTATCAGACATTTCTCAATGCCATGGCTCATCAGAACATTAAGTGAAAAAAAGGTGTCTTTTGCTACCTTTGTTCCACCTTGGCGTCAGTATATGTATTGTGATCGCAAAGGGCAAAAACAAAAAGTTGAAGGTCAGGATATTTCTGTAGTGGTGCTACATTGCTACAATATTAGAACAACAAATGGTAGTCAGCATACTATACTCACTGCTACCTTTGACTCCCCACAAGAATTATATAATGCAATCTGGACTCCTTATACCAGTGCAGATACTACTGTTTAGGGTGATGAGGCTGGTAATCTTTTCTTTGCCTGTGTCTGCAGGATAGTCATCCACTGTATTATGCAACTGTTAACTTTGCCTCCATGGTCTTGCTTGCCAAGGAATGCATCAACCAATAGTGGGACAACTCACTCAGAGAGAGTATTACTCGCAGCTGCAAGGTCTCAGCGCTTCATAGCTGAGGCAAAGACAGCTACTTTTATGAGCCAGTAGACTCAAACTGTTATCAGTTCTCAAAAAGGTCTAAACATTTTTGGTGTCTTGTGGGGGTGCTTCTTGGAATATATGACACTTATTTATAGTCCAAACAGGGAGCTGCCACTGATCACTTAATGAATGCCATTAGAAGCATCTAACATGCACTTAAAACAGAGAGAAACTTTCAAAATACTACTTTGGGAATAGAAATGTCTTTTCAAAGTACACAAAAAAATGTCCTAGAGGCTCAGCATGACAGTGTAGTGCAAGCAGAAGTGCACAGTCTATTGGAAGGAACTCTTTCTGATTTAAGAAACGATATCTTGCCAATGGAATTTTTGGGGGCAGACTTTGTCCAATTATTATTTACAGACTAGATTCAGAAATGGCTCTGTTACTAGATTTAACATCCATGGCCTTTGCAGCCACGGTTTACCCCTACCATTCATCCTCAAAGGATTGTGGCTCTTATTTAGAATTCATTTTATGAATGTTTGTAATTTTAAGGGGACAGGCTGGTAGTGGGTATTCTGTGCTTAATTTGGGATGTTACTCCCCTGATAGACCACTACATGCCATCCTAACCATGCCCTACTCCTTCATTACATATGGTAATGAGAATTGGAAAGCCTTTCCACATGATTCTTGTGAACTCAGGCATGACAAATTTTACACTTGTAAGGGGACAACCTACACTCCGTGTGAGATATCTCAAACCTGTCCACTACGAGTTACTCGGGTCTCTGGCCCAACTCATAATGTAGTGCATCAGCTGACAAATGGTTCTTATGTCATTTTAGACCCTGACCGTTTTCTTACTAAGGGGTCTACTTGGCCTACACTTGTCACTTTTTGAACTCATACTCATGCATGTGAGTATGATTTCCTGCCCATTGTGCCAGCTGTATACACCATTTAACCTGATATTCAGTCTATTAATTTTTATTCATGTGCCATATGGTTTAAAATATTTTATCAAACTACATGAGGTACTTACCCTAGCTTCCCTATTTCCTGACATACAGAATAGTACTTATGAGCTGTTCTTTGCTGCTCAGCAAATGAACACCACTCTCCTATTCAAACCTCAAGCTTTATGGGATATTATTTCTAAAATACCATATTGGTTTTCCAACCTCATACCTGGGTTTGGTTTCCTCTGGAGTTGTCTGTAGGTATTTCTTCTCATTGTGGGCATCTTTCTTCTCCTTCATATGATAATTTCTTTATTCAACAGGGGTAATTCCATTGCATGTCTCACCCTGAAGTCAGAACTAAGCCATTTGAAGGTTTCAAATTCTCAAGAGGAAAAAAATATAGCAGAGTCCTCTGTTTAAGAACAGTTAGAAAAAAATGACCATTGTTCTTGGGTTTCAATTTCAAGTGGGCTTGAGAACAGTCTCCTAATTCAGTCGTATGACCCTTTGCCTTGTGCACAGCCTTATCTCTAGGGTCAACCTGTTTAAAAGACTAAGCAGAGAGAGAGTTTTTCTTCTTCTTTTAGTCTGAACACTCATGCTGTGCACCCAGGCTCATGTTTGCTACTTATGTATAGCACAAGGGAGTCTTGTCTGGCTCTCACATTCTTGGAGGGTGCCCCTAGTCCCTCTTAGAGTTGGAGAGTCTCATAAGACTTGTATTCCTAGTCTTTCATGTTTCTGCCTGCCACTTTTAAATGTTGCTCTGCTCTATGTGTGTGTTTTTTTTCCTGGCTTGGTGAACACCCTTGAGTTACAAACTCTAGGGTCTTCAGGGGGAGGATTGTAATGAAACGATATATCCCAGTATTGTTATATCCCAATATTTTATGCAGCTAATTATGCTACAGTATTCACTGGCTATGAAGGAAGAGAGAGAGAGAGGCTCACACTCAGTTTGATATAACATTATATGGGAAGACTGCCTTGTCATGCTGACCAGAGTGAATCAGCCTCAGAAAACGTGACACACACAGAAATATTTGCTCAGAATGAATTTACAAATACACTATAATGTTTTCCATTCCTTTTATGAAAACAACCTTTATCTATAGGTAAGAGATTAAGTGTGACTTGTAACTGTTATAAGCTGGTGAATAGAGAAAAACCCTATTATCATTGTGATGCTTTTAGAGTTTTACTATAGTGAAATGGCTTATTGATGTCAGATGTCAGTACATTCTCCGAAGTGTTTGTATAACAGGTATACACCGTGTTTTTCGAGAAATGTTATTTGTAATTTCTATACAAAGAAATGTTTTTGACAAGGTAATTATGACATAATTACTAGGAAAGATAATATCTTGGTCTTATGTAAGTAGAAAGATTTTATAATGTCAGCCTGAGATCCTGCTTGTGGTGTGTGCTTCCATAGCCACACCAGAAGAGGATCCAAATAAGTAACGCAGATTCTACAAATGGCTTCCATAATGACTTTAGCCTTCTATGCTTCCAGAAGTGAAAGCTGTTTATGAAGTCCTTAGCTGTAAGTGTACCTTTTCTTTGTTCCCCTAATAAAGGGTTTATGAAATGTTACATGAGTGCTGGATGGTCTTTTGTCACAACTCGCATAGAACCCTACATAATTGTTTATCATTAGTGTTATTTACTGCTTGGTATTTTATTCATTGTTGGTTTTTACTAAGTTATGATATGATAGACAATTTATTCCTTACAACTATGTGAGACATTATTTCCAGAGTATTTTGTCACTTAGTTTACTCATTAAGGTTGTCTATCTGAGATGGGAGAGGAGGGGTTTAGCTGAATATTAGGCACCAGTTTCCCCATTTCCTAAGATAGTCTATCTTTCAAGTATTATGACTTTTCCTCATCTTCCCTAGTACCTGGTTCTATCATCCTAGCCATATTCTATATTGTCCAGCACTCTACATACTTTTTCATCCTGTCTTGTACCTGATAAGTTATTCTTTCCATTTCCACTATCTCTTTGATAATTTATTGCCTTTTTGGTAGTGGAAGTGGCTCATGTTGGAGCTATCTCCTGGCTATGGCCTTACCTATTGCAGCAATGCATATATACAACATGTAAAGAGAACTAGATCCCTTTGCCAATGGTGGTGGGAGTCTTAAAACTAAGAGGGCCTTCAACTGCATAATGATTGATCAGGGAAGTGAGAACATTCTCTTGTTGTTTTGTCTCAGTTGGTGGATGAGGGGGTTATAATTGTCTTGATGAAGGTAAGTGTTTGTGCTTCAAACTGTTATTCCCAGAAATGTTATCTTGAGTATGGCCCTTTTCATAGGGAAGTTGGTTTGTATGTCCCTGGAAGGTAAATAGGACAGAGTAAGAACTTCTGTTTTAGTGGTATTAAAGGTATACCCCACCAGGGCAGAGGACTCTTCTATCAAGTCCATCACCCTAGGCAGAAAAGTATCCAGCTCCATAAAATAGAGGAGCATGTCATCTGCATATAATACAATTTTGTGTTCATGCTTGCCCGCCATGACTCGCCTAACCTCTTGATCCAGCCTGATTCATTGGGCCAGTGGTTCAATGGATAAGGCAAATAACAAAGGGGAGAGGAGGCTCTTCTGCCTCATTCCCCTGCCAAGGGTGAAGCCCTGTGACAAAAACCCATTGACTCTAACAAAGGCCTGAGGTTTTCTGTACAGTGTCTGGAATTACTGGACAAACTGTTACGAAAAGCCAAACCCTGCAAGGACACCATACAAGTGTGATTAATTGACCTGATCAAACACCTTCTCTGCATCCATACCAATCACTATGACTAGAGTGTTAGCATGATTTGGAAGATCTACAATATGAAAACTACATTGTACATTATCAGCCACCTGATGTCCCATGACAAAGTCAGTTTGATCTAAGTTGATAAACTGTGGAACAAGACCTACCAGTCTTTTAAATAATATTGCAGTTAGGTATTCATAATGAATATTTAAACTTGAAACTGGTCAATAAGAGGGGCATAGGGTGATGTCCTTGCCAGGTGTGGGTATCACCAATATTACCACTTGATTCCATGATTGTGGTGACTCCCTCCTTCTTCAAAAGCCACTCCAAATGCTGCCAGCAGAAGGAGTATTGTCTCTTTTTAACATTTTTATAAAATTGTGCAGGAAATCTGTCAGATCCAGGGCATTTACCCATCTTACTATTAGTTATTGCCAATCAATTTCTGCTATTGTGATAGGTGCACAGAAGGCTTCATTTTGTTCAAGGGAGACTTGGAGTAGGTCAAGTACAGTTACAGTATGCAGTCATCTGTTTCTTTTCTGGGGGATGTTCCCCTCTAGCCCTAAATAATAAATAAGTTTATTGATAAAAACAAGTGTATATTCCAGAGGACAAACACTTCTAGTACATAACAAAATACATAAATACAATCGATCAGGAGAAATCAAGTTCAGACAATACTTTTATCACAATTAATTTAAAACTTCATAGTATTACACACTCCCAGATAAAACTGAATAGCAACATAGGAATATAACATATCACTTCCCTCTATAAATTTTTGTACAATATCCTCCCTTCTCTTGCCAGAGATATTCTTTAATAATAACATAATTCATTTTGTCCTAAGATCAGTTAACAAGTTACAATCCAGCAATAGATTGTCAATAGTTAAATAACAATATTTATTGCACTTACTTTTTTGTTGCTCTTCAATTTTTTTCCATGGTAGCATTTGTGCCCGATAATTGCAAATGAATATCAAATCTCATCCTAGTGAAAATGTTTCTATATAGAGAATTTTGACAACAGGATAAATAATCCTGGCTATTGAGACCTAAATTTATTGTTTGATAGAACATAAACATAGAGGATGAATTAATTTTTGCTTTGTCCCTTTGAATCTCATTGTCTTTCCATCTGGTTTTTATTTGTTCTACATAAAGATCAACATCAAATAGTGCTCTATTATTAAAAAGAGAGTCCACTCCTGATTTTCTTACTTCCATATCTAATTTTTTGAACGAAGAATCATAACCTATCCCTTCATTGTGGTATCTTTTTGCCTCTAGCCAGCAAGGATGTCTGAGGGTAATATCTGCATTTTTACAAGTTTTTTCCAATAATTCAAAGTTCTAATTCTGGCTGATAGAGCCAGTGATGTCATACCCATTTCTGTTCTTATGTGACTGCCTGATATCGGTACTGGTAAACCCAGATTATTTCTGATGAATAAGTTTTGAACCGGTTCCAATATTGAAGCTTTCTCCTCTAATCCCCATATCTCAGCTGTGTATAATATAACTGATTTTGCTTTTGTAAGATATGATCTCCTTACTGCCTCCAAAAAATTATTGGCAAAAAGTTTCCCAAATCTGTTCAGGCCTAGTACTATTTGCCTCCCTTTACTTTTATTATATTCTACATGTTCTCGCCAATTCAAGTTTTGATTTACTAATCCTCCTAAATAATTATATTCTTTTACTTCCTGGAATTCTGTATCTTTTAGCTTCCATACACATCTTTTCTTACAAACTATCCCTATCTTAATTATCTTAGATTGTTTTACAATTTTTTTCAAGTGATAAATTTTGAAGGACCCTGGCTACTATGTTATTGCTTTTTGAAGACCAGCTGCTGATTTTGATATAAGCATTGCATCATCTGCATAAGCTAAAATACTAACTTTTTTCCCCATCTACACTTGGAATATCAACCTCATGATTATTTAGTTCTCTTATAATTTGGTCTGTATATATATATATATATATATATATATATATATATATATATATATATAAGGGCCAGTAAGCATCCCTGTTTAACTCCTCTTTTAGGCCAAATCTTGTCTGTGTATTTTCCATCCCTTGTATACCTATTACTGATGAATGTGTTATTATGTAAACTAATAATTAGATCCAATAATTTGAGGTTAATTCCCCAAGTTGTTAAGATTTTCCAGAGTGTCTCATGACTAACGTTATCAAATGCATTCTTTAAAACAAGATAACATCCACATAAACCTCCTTTCCTCAACCTCTTTTGTTTATTGGCTAGGTAGTCTAGTAAAAATATATTATCTATTATGCCTCTATTTTTTCTAAACCCAAATTGGTTTTCTGCTAATATACCCCTTACTTCCATCCAATCCTGAAGTTGTTCTAATAAGACCCTCAAGAAAATGTTTGCAGATATACAAATCAGGGAAATAGGTATATAATTATTTGGCAATAATCTATCTCATTTTTTTAAATATAGGCTCAATCTATGATAATAATCATTCTAAAGGAAATATGTTACGTTTTATTATGTACTGAAAGACAACAAGCAAAACTTTGGACTACCTTTCAATATTTACTTTAAAAGTTTTAGCTGGAAGGTCGTCCATTCCTGGTGCTTTATTGGTCTTTTGATTGTTAACATGCCTTTTTATTTCTTCTAGTGACAAGTTATCCCACTCAGCCTTCTGTTTTTGTAACTACTGGTTCATAATTTTTAATCTAGGGGTAACTGTTCTTCATATAACTTACTGTAAATTTCCACCCACCTGTTTGCTGGAATTACAGCCTCAATATTACTAGTAATGTTTGCTTCACCATAAGCAATCAGTGTTCAGAATTGCTTGCTGTTTTTCTGCATTATTGCATCTTGTAGTTTACCCCACATAAGAACATGATGCTGTCTTTTTTTTTCTTTTATTATTTTCTATATTTCTTTTTTTTAATCTTGCAACTCCTTTGAATGGCATCAGTTCTGGTTTGTTTATTACAATTCTTCCTGCCTTATTGATATCTGACTTTATCTTCTTATGCTCTGTATTGAACCAGGGAGTCTTGTCCCTGCCAAAGATTTGTCCTGTATTTGATTTTTGGCTTTGCGACTGTTGTCCCTTTCTGCCTTTTTTCTATATCTGCAAGCAAGAATTGCACAACTGGACAACCTTGCAGGGCTAGCATTTTGTTGTGAGCTAATAACTTCTACTTCATTTTTCTATCATTACAAACAAAGAACTTGTCTGTCTGAACTTGTTTCTCCTTTTATTCACTTCCCATTTTAATTATGATACAGCATGTAAGTGATCACTTGTACATTTCTGACTTACTGTAAAGGATTCAATTAAATGGCAATGTAAAGTATCAATAAATGCATAATCTAGAGTCATGCCTTTCCCTGATACCATAGATAAGAAAGTAAAATCACCCTTAGAATCTCCTTTAACACAACCATTAATGAAATGTAAAATATTATCACTCAGCCAGTTTAAAATTATTTTGCCTTTGCTGTTGACCACCTTATCTAGTGAACATTTTTCACCTATGCCCAGTACTTGATCTATTTCTTCTCCTATTCATTGGTTTTCTCCTAAATAAAGGAGGCTTCCAGTACGGGCATTTAACTCTCCCATACCTAATATTACCATGTCCCTGAATTTGTTGTTGAGTAACAACAATTCTCTTTCCAAGTCCTTCAATTCTTGCATAATCATTTGTGTGGACAATGAGGGTTCAAAGTACATGTTCAATGTGTAAATATTTAGGGCATGTGCCATGCTCAAAACAGATATGAGACAGTGGTTTCATCTGAATAATAGTGGGATTTTTAACAATTTTTACATTTGTAGATACCAAGGTCATACTTAGGGAAGTAAGTTTGTCATGGATGAGGTTTTAATGACTCATTATTTCTTCATGAAATCATTAGTAAACAGTAATAAATGTTGTGGCACTGTCATCATGGCTACATTCTGATGACACTAATAAAAGTCATGGAAGTCCTGAATAAAGATCAAACATCATAGAATCAATGACGTATATGACTGCCATGACAAACTTGCATCCTTAGTCATACCTCCCTTATTCTGACCACAATTATTTTTAGGCTTTTTACCTTTAATCTCAAATTTGGTATATCCTTCAATTACAATCTCCTGGTTATTCTCCATCCAGGTCACATGCAGGAGTATGATATCATGGTTCTTAATCTCTTTTATCCAGGATTTATCATCTATTTTATTCCTAATTCCTGCAATATGCCAGGATACAATTGAGAAATGTATTTTACCACTTATTTACTAAATTGTGGGTGGTATAAGGTCTATTTTTCTTTAACCTTTTTTGTTTTGCTATAAATATTTGTCAGTCATAGATGCAACTTTCCAATAATTCAGCTTCTTCCAATCTCACAGAAGCAGTGGGATCATCATTTTTGATTTCTATCAAACTCTTAGAACATGAATCAAGTACACAATTATTGTTTATTCTATCACCTAAAACCTTTCTACCTCTTATATATGTTTCCTGCTCTGGAGTACCTTTTAGTGAATAGTCTTATGTCATGCCCCTTTGTATACATTTGTTAACATATACTTGTCTTACTTTCCTAGTTTTAATTCCCTCCTGCTTTTGACTTTCCTGTCTGTTTTCATGAATTATTTCAAGGAACACATGAATATCTGATACGGTATAATTTAAATAAATGCCATTATCCACTAGTAATATGCAGCTGTCTAAGATCCTCTCTCTGACTTTGCTAGAATTTACCACCAGGCAAATTTCCTTTTCGATGGTTTTACTTTATACCTGTAGACCGAAATTATGTTATCCCATCTTACATTTTCTTTCAATTAAGGCTTTACTATATTATATATTGTGATTTTGAGAAGAAATGGAGTTTCACATCTAGCCACTGGGATGTCTTTTATAACAACTGTATCTAATTTTGTTTTCAACCTGTCTCTCAGGGTAGTGCTTTCATTCTTTATTCGTGTCCCTTTCAACCTTTCTAGCATTGTTATTCAGTTGTACATCCAATTGTTTCCTTTGTGTATATTCACTTCTCAGTGACCCTTCCTCCTTCCTTTTATTAGTCTGACTGGTGACTGAGTGTTTTGTTTTTGTCTGTTTATGAAATGCCATCGACCCTTTATCCATCTCGCCTCTCTTTTTTAATCCCTTAACTACTTGTTTAGTTTCTTCTGTTTATCTTTCTTGAATCTTTATTGTGGTTACTTTAATTTCTTTTTGATACTTATTTATTTTTGGCTTGTATTCCTCTTTCTTGTTTTGAATTTTCCTGTATTTCTCAATTTGCTGTTCCAGTTGTCGATTATCCTCTAAGTCCCTATCCAGATTTTTATCCTGCATGCTATTTTTATGAGCATCTATTTTATCTGCACCTAATTCCTTTTTATTTGTTTCTCTTAGGACTGATAGCTTTTCCTTTAAAAGGATAGTATTCTAAATAAAGGCCATTTTTATATCCTTAGGTTCTTTTTCAAATATGTGCTTTAATTCTGAGAAGTGGGCAAAGATCCCCTCTACTAATTCTTCCTTAGATTTTGTTTCAAGTTCTTGTTTAGACCAAAGACAATCCTCTTCTTGATTTCTGGAGGGGGGATCTAGCTTCTTAAGTCTTATCAAATATGGAGTTAATAATTCCTTGTAATCCTTAAGATGGGGTGCGTTTCCCCTTTTTCACTCATCAGGTTAGAGTTCTCCCCTTGTTGAACAATATCACTTAGATCTACTCTAGGATGCACCGATTGGCTAAGTGTTTTTATTACTGGGGACTCTAATACTCAAGATATTTTTTAAAAGAGGATGATCCTCTCTCATCTCTTCTCCTTTATCCTCCATTATAGGCGAGGAGGTTAACTGAATTCTCTGAGACTCCTTGTTCAAGTGACTTTTATATTCCATATTATTTTTATTATTTACTGGTAATATGTTAGATTGCATTTTTCCTTTTGTTCCCCCCCTCTTGTGTACAGTAACTTGTTTTTTATTTCTTAGTATCATTGATAACTTATCTTTCATTTTGGCAGTATGTGATCTATATATCACAAGACAGCAATGTAATGCCCTGCCAGAATGATTCAGTTTTAAACAACAACAGTGGTGATGAGTTTCTTCCCTAGCCAAATTCACTTATTCAGTCACAATAATTTGTAAATCTTATAATACTTTAAAGGGCAGATATCATTAATCCTCTAGATCAGAAATGTACAATTTCTTAATTTCTTTTCTAAAATCTAGCGGGGCAAACAAATATAAATATGTAATATATATAGTAGCGCATTCAAGTAATCCTTATAGAGAACTTGTTCTTGTCTTTATTCTGGTTTCAACTTCAGTTTCAAAGGTTCTTTTTTTTCTTTCTCCACCTCTCTTTTATAAATTTCTATATAAATTGATCTGTCTATAAGGAAGCCCAAGGTCCTCTCTCTGTTCCACAGCATCACTAAGAACAGAAGCGAAAGCCAGAGAAAGCCACTATAAAATCCTATTTGAATTAAAAAAAAATAAAATATTATTTGTCCCCTTTTAAAAATTAAAAAAGAAACAGGGAGATGGGGTAAACAGAAAACTCAACCTACTTTTCTTCTTTTCTTTGTGTTTTTGTTTTAGCTGTTTTTATTATATCATCATTTCTTGGAGAGAAAATATAGGGCCCCAATTAATACTTCCCTTTACAAACAGTTACTGGCCTCTTAAAATATAGAATAATAGCAAATAGTAAGTAATTATAAATATTCTTGCTTTTGTAAGCTAGATTTCAAGTTTAAATATTTGCTAGATCTTTGCTTAAGTAAGAAATATTGAAAATCAGCTTACTTCTGCTACTTATTCCCTAAAACTCTGCTCTAGAAGTGGAACTTTGTATACAAGCTCAGGTGACCACGACCGACTCCCAGCTTACTCAGCTCAAAATGGCGAATGTGTATACCATAACACCACGCATGTGCTTTTCTATACTGAGTCACGTGACCTGAGATTCCTGTTGCACAGGAAAATCTTTTTAGTTTTAAATTCCTTCTCCCTTTTAAACAATATAAAACAAAAGTAAAATAATTTATTTTTAGGTAGTTTTCCTTACTTTGTTTTTTTATCTCACTTAACTCCTCAGTTGCTTCCACATTGTGTAAATATAAAAATTAGGTGTAAATCTCACTTCCGAGATACTTTATATCAGTTTAAGCACTAAAATATAATAAAATACAATAAACAATTGAGAACAGATTTAAAGACTGGCGATAAAGAACCAGCCATGTAAACATGTAGTCCTCACATCCCTCTGATCCTAATGAGTCTGAGTTAATATCGGCCACCTCACCACAGGCCGATTGTCAGTATCCACTCTGATAGACACCAATTAGATACCCAAGATCTCCAATTACCAGGCTCCAGTCTCTAGTCTCTGGTCTCCAAGTCCAGGTCTCATTCCCACTACTCATTCCGTTGTTCTGTCAGTGCACCGTTCAGGGTTCAGAAATGGTCTGCTCTCCACCAAATCACCATGAAAACAAAGCATCCTGCTATTTCCTGACTCACTTGGACACAGTCTTCGTTCTAATTATGGATCTAGTTCTGGTTCCGTTTGTATTCTCTCCACAGTTCTTTGTATCCTTCTTAACTTTTACTCCTTTCAAGGTGATCTCTATACCTATCACCCAACATTTGCTCCATGCCACTGAGCCACTAAAAAGTAAAAACACACACAAACAAAAACAACAACAACAAAAAAAGGAACCTGGAATGGATTTGTTGAACATGCGTGCAATAGAAATATCCTGGAACAGAACCATAAAGATGCCTCCAAGCATCTGATATGCCAATATTTAGCAGCAGAGCTTTAACTTTTTTAGCTACAACATAAGCCCTCCTAGATATTTGTAAGGTACTGTCTTACTGTGGGACAAATGTGAGGTTCAAATTTCCACCACAAATAAGGACCAGCTCAGCTTTTTCTGAGATTACTGCAAATAATTTTCTAAAAAATGTTTTGTCTGAACCAGGTGGGGCATAAATAGAGACTAAGGTGATCTTTTGGCTGTTAAATTGGCCCTTGACTATGACATGCATATCTACCTTCACTGTCTTCAATGCTATCTGCAGTCCTGAATGAGACCCCATTTGCTACCTGCAAAGCTGTGCTACACCTCCATCCAGTCTTATATGAATAGATGAGTGGACTTCCCAGAAATCAAACTGAGTCTGCTTTAGATGTTCTACTTGTGTGAGGTTAGTCTCCTACAAGAACATAAATTCTACCTTAGCTTGGCATTTGTAGGTCATTTTTTTTTTCCTTTTCACAAAATTAGGCAAGCCACTTACATTACAGTTAGTATTGTAACTTGAAGAATTATCATTTTCTCATGACTAAGAATGGGCATGAATGTTGGGTTGGTTCAAGGGCCAACTCCCTCCCCACCTCTGAAGCCCTTAGGTTTGCCTCAGAATGGTTGCCTTGAAAAATAATAAAAAGGACCAATAAATACCTCACCAGCAGAGCTGAAAACTGAAAAAAAGTTATTCTTCCAAAGTAGTGGATTGTCACTAGGCACTCTCTTTCATCAGTTGTGGTCATTTATAAGCCTCAGGTCCATCATAAGACTGGAGCAGTAGTGATGTCCAGTCCCCTATTGTTAGAAGTTGTTTCCTGAATGGAAGAGCTCTGAGTATAAAACCAAATATCAGCAAACAAATAGAGCAGCAGCCATGTCCAGGGCATTTGAACCAACTGCTCCCCCCCAAAGATCCATGAATTTTATATGAATTTAGTTGAGATCCCCCTGTCTGTGTTTATAGAGACCTATAGCTATTGCTGACTTTCCTAGACTGCTTAGACTGGATAATGCTATCCCTTTGGGTGAGTGGTATTTAACTCAACTGTTTATAGGTCGTGGTATGTTTTATACTCTCAGTTCTAGAGGGTGAAAGTGGGCATGAGATAGAGGTATGCAATGAGTGAGGAGAGTGGGACTTCTCTCTCCCTGTCCAGCCCCATAACCAGCCCCATGGCACAGCAGTCCCCCCCACCTCATTGATTCCACTGAGATCCAGGCCACAAGGTCCTTAAACAGGTATGAGTTTCTACCTCTCACTGTTTCCCACTCAGCACCTCAGAGTGACACTGAGTAATTGCCTGTCCTTATAGCAAGGAGGGCTATTGACATTAGTCATGGGAGACAGACAAAACCATTGCTGGAGAGAGTGACTCTGCAGACCAAGAGGCAGAGGCTACCTGAGTGCAATGGTGGATGTCAGCATCCCTGTCAGCTCCCCGCTCCAATCAGGGGCAGTCTAACCAGGCAACATCTAAACCCATCCCCCATGTCCCACCCTCCTGCCATGGCTGAGCACAACTCATGTGCGGCACAAGATGGGACATTTAGTCCTTGTGGAGTTTTAGTCTCCCTGAACAGAGCAAGCACCATCTTAGTTACACTTTTGCACCCCTTGTAACACATGCTGTACCATCCACGTTTTGCCCATTGTTGACATCAGGGAAACCAATGTTTTTGTGTATTCCCATCCAGTCTGAGTTCTGCAGTGCTTTCATTTCCCTGAATCCTTTTCTCTGCACAGCTTTATGCCCAAACATTGCATAAAAAGATCTCCCACCAGAAAGGCACCATTATGTTTGTCCATTTGTTCCCTCCTGTTACAGTTCAAGAAATGCCAAAGTGAATTTAGCTCAAAATTTGGGGTTAACTCATACCCATCCCTTCAAAAAAAAGCCCTGTGATAGTACTCACCCTTGTGCTGCACTCATGTCAAAGCTACCACCAACAGCTGCAACCTAGGCTTTTTCCTGAAGGATATAGCATGGTTCAAAGATGGAAACAGACTGGAACAAGAAGATTGAGCAGTCCACTCCTAAATCAAAGCAAGGTGTGGTAGGGGAGAAACATTCTCCTGGTGTCTGTGGGAAGCCAAAGTATGTCTATCATATAGTTGGCTTGTTGAAATGTTCTGTCCATTGCTAGTTGTACTGTTTCACAATATTGTCAATAAACCATCAATTGCAAGTTCAGGTGGGTTGTTGATGTCCGGTGTTATGTGGGGAATTCTGCTTGGACCTGTTGCAGTATTGCTCATATCTCAGTCATGGTGGGCTGCACCACTCTGTGTCCCAAGACTCTAATGGTCTGCCTGCAGATGTATGACCAGTCTCCCCTTTCTAACTGTGCCAGTTTCTGTTGTTGTACAGGTTTACGCTGTTCCAGAGGAACACCATGTGCTGCAATAGCTTCTGTGGGTATATTATAGAGCCTGACTCCATCTTCCCAAAAGATATGTATCTAGGCAGGGTACAAGGTTTGAGATTTTATTTGCTATGGTGGAGTGCCTTGATTATGTCCAGATATTGCAGACATCTTCTTAGGATATCGGAAGGGTAGTCCTGGTCATAGTAGAGCCGAACCCCATTTTATTTAATCTCCCCATTCTGCCAGGCAAGTTGCAGGATCTCTTCTTTTGAGTGGTAGCCGGTAACCTTCATTAGAATCAGCATCAAACTGACATTGGGGTCAGACAGTCTAGAGAAGAGCTCAGTGAGCACCGCAATCTGGAATTTTAGTGTTGCTGGTAGCTCCAGGACATCCTTTAGCGACTCATATAGAAAGTCGCTCATGTTCCTGGTTTCAGATCCTTCTAGCAGCCCAGTGAATCTGAGGATCTTACTTTGAGGGTGATCTCTTGCAGCAGGTTACACCATTTAGACCAAGCCACCAGGCACCAGGACCCCACAGAAAACTTCTAGCTAGCAGTCTACAACGGGAGACTGCCCCCCTGATGTCGGCCTGCCCCAAGCATTGGCTGATGGTATAAAAGAAGCAGCCCAACAGCCCCACTTCACTTCTTGTCCTGCCGTTGACCCGCACGCATCGACTCCACAGATATCTTCTGCTCTTAGTCGACTGCCATATTCGGGTTTATTCGCACTTTATTATTTTACTTAAAATAGTAATTCTTTCCATTTTGTTCTCTGCATTCCTTCACCTCAGACCTCTTCATCTGACTGGCAGAAATCCAAGTGTGTCTGTGGTGAGCAAATACCATTGAAGGATGGGCCATTTGGCCTGCCTCATCTGCCTAGGCCTTGACCACAATTCTGAGGCCTGCCAGCACTGCCAAAGCTTCAACCATAGGACTAGGACCTGCTGCCTGGAGACCCTGAAGAGCTTCTTGCTGGAAAAGCAGTTGGCTGCCATGCAGAAGACCTCTTACAGACAAAGCTTCTCTTTTTCTTTGGTTCTGAGGACCTCCTCCTCTTCTTCAGCCCACAAGGAGAAGAAAACCAGCAGGAAACATCATCACAGGGACAAGGCTAAGGAGAATCCCTAGTTGGACTCCCGCTCCAGGTTCCCACACAAGTTGGTGGCCTATTCGAGTTCCTCCTCCAGCAGGAGGTCAGATTCTGCCCCCCCAACAGCCCTCACTCCTTCTGGGCTCCCGTTGGTGAAGCCTTCTGCCCTAGTCCTGATGTCTGGCATGGGCCTTTGGGGCATGGGACTTCCTTGGCCCTCACTCCCCTGAGTCTTTGGCCTTTTAAGCATACCTCTGGGCCTCAGCTAGGCAGATCAGCAGGTACTTCTTTGGGCAGTTGGTCGAAGCTCATCATCCGCCTGGCTGGGGCCTCCACATCGTTGAAACAGGCCTCAGGGTCCAGCGACACTAAGTGATGCCAGGAGTAGGAGCTCCAAATGGGAGTTCACTCCCCTCAGCAGGTGCCTCTCAGCCAATGCCAGCCTGTACCCTGGACTGCTGTCAGCAGACACCTGTCCCTTTGACCCTGGCTTCTCCAGAGTCAAACGGGGTGATGCCTCCCCATCATCACCAAATCCTCAGATGTCACTAGCTCCTCCAGCTTCCCCTGAACTGATGACCGAGGACTAGATACCAGCTTACCCAGCACCCCCTGACCAGGTACTGGATAATCTGATGCTGGATAACCCAACGCCCTTAGTGCCACAGCCCTCTGGAATTGGCAAAGACTCAACCAGACTTCTCTCAGAAATCTGACTTGCTGGATATCTTCCAGTCAAGTGTGGATGTAGGTAAGCATGTTCTTTGCTCATCCTATGATTCAGCAGACCCTGCCACTGGGGCAGCTGCCACTGGCATTTGTCTTCGCAGGTACTCCTGGCTTAGAGTCTCTGACTTTCACCAAGACCTTCAAGAGGCCATCTTAGATGCTCCATTCCAGGGCCTAGTTCTTTTCAGGAAAGACACTGAAAAGATTATCATGGGCCTCCAGGATTCTGGAAAGGCTATCCAGTCAGTCCATAAGATATACAAATCAGAATCAACTCCCTCCAGATGCCAGCCTTTTCATTGCACAGTGGGCCAACAGTCCAAAGGCCAGCAGTCCAGAGGGGCCTTTAAATGTAATGCCTCCTCCCAGCCTTCAGGGACTTTGGGCTTAGAACTGCCAAGGCCTCCCAGGTCTCCTTGTCCACCCCAAGTGTCTCCACTTGGACTACTTGCCTGACCCATCTCCTCCAGTGGAGATCCTGAGGGAGGTGGTGTGGGGTTGGATCTCTCTCTACCTCAAGGGTTGGACAAAGGTCACATCAGATCAGAAGGTCCTACAACTGCTAGAGAGAGAGAGAGGACACACTCTGGAATTCTTGTAACTGTCTCTGGACAACTTCCTGTTCCTTCCAATTGCTCCCCATCCCACTCTGTCCTGATCCAAGCAGAGATTCAGGCACATCTGTCCAAACAGGCCATAGAGTTCATTCCTCCAAACCAAAGGGGGAAGGGGTTTTATTCCAATTTTTTCTTGGTTCCCAAGAAGATGGGAGATCTACTCCCCATACTAGTAGCCTTGATGGAAGAGGGACACCTGGATATTGTGGCTGTCATGGAAACATGGTACATGGAAAGCCATGACTGGGATGTCAACATAGGGTATACAATCTATAGAAGGGAGAGGGAGTATAAAAGGGGAGATGGAGTAGCTCTCTACATAAGGGAAGGGATCAAAGTTACAGAACTGAATGGCAAAGGGGAGGACAAGAAGCACTGTGGGTCACCTTGGAGACAGTGAGTGGCACCACAATCCACACAGGGGTTGTATACAGACTCCCATCTCAGGGGAAGGAAACTGGCAAGAAAATGATAGAAGGCATTCTCAGAATGGCTGAAAAAGGGGAGATAGTGTTGATGATGGACCTGAATATGCCAGATTGTTAAATGGAAGACATTTACTGCAGCCACATCCAAGAGCAGAGTCATTCTCTATGCCCGACAGGGGGCATGCCTTAGACAGCTAGTGTTGTAACCCACTCAGGAGGGAGCAGTATTAGACCTGGTACTCTCAAATGGGGAGAGGATCACAGATTTAGAAGAGGGTATCCGTCTGGGAACAAGTGACCACCACATAGTGTGGTTCACAATAAGCACAACCATGGAGACAAGTCATACAAAAACAAGGATATTGGACTTTAGAAGGGCTGACTTTGGTGAAATGAGTGAATACCTAAGGAATGCACTAGCAATTGGCCAGAAAGGAGGGGTGGAAGAACAATGGCGAAAAATCAAAACTGCCATTATGGAGGCAACAAGCCTTTGTGTAAAACAAATAAAGAAAACAAAAGTGAGTAAAAAACCACTGTGGTTTTCAAAAGAGGTGGCAGGGAAGGTTAGGGAGTAAAATACAGCATTCAAGAAGTGTAGGGACACACAAAAGGAGCAGGACAGGGCACTGTATCAGTTAAAGCAGAGGGAAGTGGGGAAGGCAGTCAGAATAGAAAAGACCCAAACCGAGGAAAAGATAGCCAACTCAGTTTGGAAGGGGGATAAAATCTTTTATAGGTGTATGGAGCAAAGTAAAGTCAAGGAAGGGATAGTGAAGCTTAATAAAGGGAAGGGTAGATGGGCAGAAGGAGGCAGTGAAAAGGCAGAGATGCTGAATACTTTTGCTCACTATTCACAAAAGAAGAGGAGTTACCAAAACCAAACAATAGAAGCACTCTGGGCAGGAGGGTCAAGACCAGTCCATTTACAGAAGAAAGGGTCCTGAAAGAACTCTTAAAACTCAAGCTGGGCAAAACAATGGGGCCTGATGAGATTCACTCCAGAATCCTAAAAGAACTAAGGTGGGACCTAGTGACACCACTGAGCACCCTTTTTAACAAATCATGGGAGGATGTGGTGATACCAGAGGACTGGAGGAGGGTGGATGAGATTCCCCTTCACAAAAGTGGGAGCAAGGTAGAAGCAGGAAACTACAGACCTGTTAGTTTGACCTTAGTGGTAGGGAAAATGATGGAATCACTTCTGAAAGAAATAATTGTTGAGTACCTGGAGGTCAGCAGGGCACAGGACCCAAAGCAGCATGGATTCACAGCAGGAAGGTCATGTCAGATGAATCTAATGATGGGTTTCTCAAATGGTGAGGCCAGCCTCCATGGGGAGGCCCTAACCTGTTCAAGGGGAGGCTCAACCAAGTCTGAAAAAGAACTATATTTAAATTTTGAGTTTTAAGTATTTTGTGTGAAGGGATGGGGCAATCTGAAAAAGGATAATAGTAGGTGAATTTATGTATTTATTTACAAATTGGTGACCATGAAAGACACTCTGAGCCATGGCTCATTTCAAGTGTACCTTGAGAAGTGTAGAGAGTGAATAAAATTCAGAAGGTAACTACAAAACAAAGCAATACAAAATGAATAGTGCAAACAAATAGGAACAATGAACAAATAATGAGAGGTAACAATTGACCGATTAGACTGGTGGTAGAACAACCCAAATACAAGGCTTAAGCAGAGACATTGTAGGGGCTACAGCAGGTGGAAGCAAAAGGATCTCTGAGAGGATGCTTAAGAACAGGGGAAGAGGGAGAGAGGTGGGTAGGAATGTTATTCCAAATAGAGGGAAAACACAGAGAAGGCAGTCTGACCAATGAAGGCACTGCAGCAAGAAGTAACAATGGTTTGAGAGTCAAAACAGTGGAGCAAGTAGGCTGGCCTGGGGGGGGTTACAAGGATGGGTACAATAAGCTGTATAAAATGAGAGCTAAGTACTCAAAGGAGTTACACGTTATTCCTGCGGTACTGTGCTAAGATGTTATTTTTTTATGGGGAGGCCCAAGACTATTTCAATGTTTGGGGGAGGCTCAAGATCTTTCCCATGGCTTTGGGGAGGCTCACCATGGCAACGTTTGAGAACTGATTTCTTTGACTGAGTGACCAAAGTAATAGACCAGGAGGGGCTGTGGATATGGCCTACCTTGCCTTTAGCAATAGATTTGACACAGTCCCGCAAAGAAGATTAATAATCAAGTTAGCCAGCTGGGGAGTGGGTCCCAGGGTAGAAGCATGATTAACAAATTGGCTGCACAACAGGAGAAAGAGGGTAATAGTAAAAGGAACTCACTCCGAAGAAAGGGGTGTTACCAATGGGGTACCTCTGGGTTCAGTACTGGGTCCAGTCCTCTTTAATGTCTTTATAGGAGACATTGCAGAGGGTCTGAAAGGAAAAGTATGCCTCTTTGCAGATGACACAAAGATCTGCAACAGAGTTGATACACAAGGGGTGTGTGGAAAGGATGAGAAGGGACTTGGCAAGGTTGGAGGAATGCTCAGATGTATGACAACTTCAATTGAATGCAAAGAAGTGCAAAGTAATGCACCTGGGAAATAAAAACCCAGGTGAAGAGTACACAGTGTGGGGGGTTACTAACAACAACAAAAATGGAAAAAGACCTGGGGGTGATCATATCAGATGACCCTAAGGCAGGCAAGCAATGTGAGAAGGCAGTAAGAATTGCTGGGGGGATACTGGGATCCATAGGGAGAGGCATCACAAGTAGAAAACGGGAAGTGGTTATCCCACTGTACAGACAGTTGGTGAGATCCCATTTGGAGTACTGCATGCAGTTTTGGAGACCCCATCTGTGCAAGGACATAGACATGATGGAGGCAGTCCAGAGGAGGGCAACTAAAATGGTGCAGGGTCTGCATCAGAAACCATATAAAGAGCATCTAAGACAGCTTAATATGTATACCCTTGAGGAAAGGAGGGACAGGGGGGACATGATAGAAACTTTCAAGTACTTCAAGGGAATCAACAAAGTCCAGGAAGGTAACATATTTCAGAAAATGAGAAGTGCAAGAACAAGGGGGCACAATTCAAAGATAGATTGGAGAAGGCTCAGGGGCAATGTGAGGAAATATTTTTTCACAGACAGAGTGGTGGACACAGCAAACCACCTTTCTGAGGAGGTTGTGAGGTCAAAAACAGTGGGGAATTCAAGAATGCATGGGACATATGTTAGGCAATTATAGTGGGTGTAGGAGGAAGTAGGCTGTTGGTAAACTTTAATCTTCAGCTTATTCAATAGATAGGAAAATGGGCAGACTGGGTGGGTCAAGCAGTCCTTATCTGCTATCAAAGTCTATGTTTCTATGTTTACTGGATCTCAGCCACCTGAACAACTACATGGAGTACAAAAGATTCAGGATGGTGACTCTTCTAGGCCTGCTCCCCATGCTACTGCTCTATTAGGGGTACTGGCTTTGCACTGTGGACAGGCAGGATGCTACACAGAAACATAGAAACATAGACTTTGACGGCAGATAAGGACCACTTGGCCCACCTAGTCTGCCCATGTCCCTACCTGGAGGATAAGCTGCAGATCCTATTTAACCAACAGCCTATTTCTTCCTACCCCCCATGCATTCTTGAATTCTCACACAGTTGTAGACCCCACAACCACCGCAGGAAGGCTGTTTCATGTGTCCACCACCCTCTCTGTGAAAAAATACTTCCTCACATTGCCTCTGAGCCATCCCCCCTCTATCTTCAAATTGTGTCCCCTTGTTCTTGCACATCTCTTTTTCTGAAAGATGCTACTCTCTTGGACTTTGTTGATTCCACTGAGGTACTTAAACGTTTCTATCATGTCCCCTCCTCTCCCTCCTTTCCTCAAGGGTATACATATTAAGCTCCCTTAGCCTCTCCTCGTATGGCCTCTCCTGCAGACACTGCACCACTCTAGTTGCCCTCCTCTGAACTGCCTCCATTCTGTCTTTGTCTTTGCCGAGATGGGGTCTCCAGAACTGGCCGCAGTACTCCAGATGGGGTCTCACCAACTGTCTGTACAGGGGGATAACAACTTCCTGTTTTCTGCTGGTGATGCCTCTCCCTATACATCCCAGTATCCCCCAGCCCTCCCTACCGCCTTCTCCGTTGCTTGCCAACCTTAAGGTTGTCTGATATGATTACCCCAAGTTCACTTTCCATTTTGTTGTTGTTACTACATCCCCCCATTGTGTAATCTTCCCTGGGTTTTTGTTTCCCAGGTGCATTACTTTGCACTCCTTTGCATTGAATCCAAGCTGCCATACTTCTGACCATTCCTCCAACCTTGCCAAGTCCCTTCTCATCCTTTACATGCCTCCTAGTGTATCAACCCTGTTGCAGATCTTTGTGTCATCTGCAAAGAAGCATACTTTTCCTTCCAGTCTCTCTGCAATGTCACTTATAAAGACATTAAAAAGGACTGGACCCAGTACTGAACCCTGAGGTACCCCACTAGTAACCCCTCTTTCTTCAGAGTGGACTTCATTTACAATTACCTTCTGTGTCCTGTTGTCCAGCCAATGTTTTACCAGGCTACCACCCTGGGACCCACTCCCAGGCTGGTTAATTTGACTATTAATCTTTTGTGTGGACTGTGTCAAATGCCTTGCTAAAGTCTAGGTAGGCCATGTCCACAGGCCCTCCCTGGTATACTACTTTGGTCACCCAGTCAAAGAAATCAATTAGATTCGTCTGACTGACCTTCCGCTGTGAATCCATGCTGCCTTGGGTCCTGTGCCCCACTGGCCTCTAGGTACTCAACAATTCTTTCCTTCAGAAGTGATTCCATCACTTCTACCACAGAGGTCAAACTGACAGGTCTGTAGTTTCCTGCCTCTGTCTTGCTCCCACTTTTGTGAAGGGGAATCACATCCGCCTTCTTCCAGTCCTCAGGTACCACCATCCTCCCATGATTTGTTATAAAGGGTAGTCAGTGGTGTCACTAGTTCTCTCCTTAATTCTTTTACAATTCTGGGGTGAATTCCATCTGGCCCCATTGTTTTGTCCCCCTTCAGTTTTAGGAGTTTTTTCAGAACCCTTTCTTCTGTGAAAGGACTGGTATTGACCCCACTCTCCAGAGTGCTTCTGTTAATTGGATTAGCCACCTCCCCCACTTCCTCTTTTGTGAATACTGAACAGAAGTATTCATTCAGTATCCCTACTTTTTCACTGTCACCTCTCTGCCACCCACCATCCATTCTATCTCAGCCTCACTATCCCTCCCTTTGTCTTTTCATCTCTGATATGCCTATAAAAGTTTTTATCCCTCTTCTTAACCAAGTTGGCTATCTTTTCCTCAGTTTGTGCCTTTGCTATTCTGACTACCCTCCCTGCTTCCTTCTGCCTTAACTGGTAGAGTTCTTTATCCTTCTCCTTCTGTGTTTCCTTATACTTCCTAAATACTATCTTTTTCTCCCTAACCTTCACTGCCACGTCTTTTGAGAACCATAGTGGCTTTTTCTTTCATTTGGATTTGTTTATTTGCTTCACACAAAGGCTTGTTGCCTCTGTGATGGCAGTTTTGATGTTTCCCCATTGTTGCTTCACTCCTCCTTCTAGCCTGTTTGCTAGTGCTTTTCTAATGCACTCTCCCAACTTGCCAAAGTCAGCCCTCCTGAAGTACAGAACCCTTATTTTTGTATGACTTGACTCTGTAGCTGAGTTTATCATGAACCACACTGTTTGGTGGTCAGTTGTTCCCAAATGGCTACCCACTTCTAGATCTGAGATCCTCTCACTGTCCCCATTTGAGAGTATGAGGTCTAAGATTGCTCCCTCATGAATAGGTTCCAAAACTAGCTGTCTGAGGCATGCCACCTGAAGGGCATCAAGAATGGCCCTGCTTTTGGATGTGGCTGCAGCAAAGGTGCTCCAGTTAACATCTGGCATATTCAGATCTCCCATCAACAGTATCTCCCCTTTCTCTGCCATCCTAAGTATGCCTTCTATCATATCCTTGTCCATTCCTCCTCCCTAACATGGGGGTCTGTATCAACCCCGTGCAGATTGTGGTGCCATTTCCAGTCTCTAAGGTGACCCACAGTGCCTCCTCTCCTCCCTGTTTACTCTTTTGTTCAGTTGCTTTATCCCTTCCTTACATAGAGAGCTACTCCCCTTCTGCCCTCCCTCTCCCTGTAGGTTGTGTACCCTGGTATGTTAACATCCCAGTCATGGTTCTCTGTGTACCATGTTTCTGTGACTTCTACGATATCCAGGCATCCTCTTCCATCAAGGCCACCAGTTCAGGGAGCTTGTTGCCCAGACTATGGACATTGGTACTCATTACCCTCCATTTCTTGATGGCCTTACCCTTTTGCCCCATCCTTGTCCTTACTGCCTTTGTCACTTCTCTATTTATCCCTGCCCTTTCCCTATTGACATCTCTATCTTGGTGTTTACCTCACTTTGACCTTTTTTTGGGGGCTAGGATTTCCTGCTCCTTTCCAGTGCCTCCCCGCAGCACCTCAGAGATGTTACCATGCATGCTACTTGTCAAACCCTTCCCCAACTCCACAAACTCTTCCTGCACTGCTCTGATTCCTTTCTAGCCAGGTCATTTGTCCCTAGGTGGACAATGACATCCAGCCTCCCCTGTACAGCTGCTCCGGCGATCCTGAGGATTCACTCCTGCCCTCCAAGCCATGGTGCCAGGCAGGCACCTTACCTCTTCCCTCCTCCCCAGTTCTACCTTTCCTAACAATGGAGTCCCCACCAGGAGTTGTTTCTTCCTGTGGGGTCCCATGCCACCTCCTGGGTCTCCTTTGTGGAGGTTCCCAGCATCCTCCTTGGTCTCCACTGCAGGTGCCTCCAACAGGAACCACACTTTGCCAGAACGGCATATGAATTGTGGAGAGGTACAACTGGAGGGATG
This sequence comes from Neoceratodus forsteri, assembly GCA_016271365.2. Classification (NCBI taxonomy): domain Eukaryota; kingdom Metazoa; phylum Chordata; order Ceratodontiformes; family Ceratodontidae; genus Neoceratodus; species Neoceratodus forsteri. The sequence continues at coordinate 321,623,715 of CM028130.1, forward strand.
CACCTCTGTTCCACCACCCTCACCCTCCCTGAGCCCACTGTGGTCCAACCGCCTCCTTCTTGGCAACCTCTGAGGCAATGGCAGTGACCCTGTGGTCCCTGGGTGGAGAGGAGGTCCACAAATCCTGGCCAACTCAGCCTGGAGATGAGCAACCTCCTCCTCAGCCCAGAGAGTGCCTGCAGATGGGACAACACCGCATCCTCCAGAACATCTCCCGAAGACTGCTGCTCCACAGCCACTGCACTGCACCACTCCCATCATGTCTTATTTCTGGCCCCTTCACTGTTGTTTGGAATACTTACTCTTTCTCTGTTTTATTTTTTTTTTCTCCCTTACTTACTGCCTCTGTGCCCTTTAAGCTCCTGATCTTCCTGTTCTAGACAAGAAGTTCTTATATTTCTCAGTAGTCTCCTTACTTGCTCAGAGTCAGACCTCCAGCAGCTAGGGGGGCAGAGAAGCTACTCTTGCCCTTCTAGGATGGTGAGTCTTTGGTGGCTCTGTGATCACTCACTCCTCCTCCCAAACAGGAAGTTCCTATTGTCAGTTAAATCCTGTGCCTATAATAGTAGAACTGGTTTAGGGTGGGGGGGGTGGAGAGGAGGGAAGGAGGGCATTATAATCCCAATTGAGAAGATTTAGTTATACCAGTAGCTCCTTCCTCCTGGTGTTCTGTCTGTACCTTCACATCACGGTCCTGCTGTCCAACAGAAGGTTCTTACACTTCACCTCCCAAGGAAGTCACTATTGGTTCTGAGCTCTGCCCTTCAACTTGTCCTCTGCTTCCCCTGTCCTCACCAATTTGGCCATTCTGACTACTTCTTAGTGCTATAAAAAAGATCCTCCTGCTGCTACTCATCTGTGCTTCCAACATCAAATTAAACCCCACCCCCCTCCAATCCTGCCCCATCTGACCTACCTTTACTAAAAGGGTTATCATTTTTGCATTTGGATGCCTGCAGCCTTCTGAAAAAGCTTGATGTTATCAAAACTGGGACCTTCCACTGCTCTCCTGATGTTCTTGTAATCTCCGAAACTTGGCTAAGACCAACCACCCTTAACTATGAGGTTAACATTCCTTCATACAACTTGTTTCATACTGATAGGAAATCCTGGGAAGGGGAAGTAGCCATCTATGTCTGGGACAACATTACTTTAACTATGGTAGACATGACTACAGTCCCCAAGGAGTTTGAGGGCCTCACTCTAATAATTCAACCAGCCAACTCTACCTCTATCTGCATTAGTGGGTGCTATAGGCCCCCCTCAGCTAGCCTCTGTCTGCTCAAACACCTAAGTGACATACTAGCTACCACCTCATCAGAAGTATCCATAACTAGTGACCTCAACCTTGACTGTCTCTCTCCAATCTCCTTACTATTGAAAGAATTCTGTGATGCCCATGGACTTACCCAGATCATTAATGAAGCTACCCACCCAAACACCAAAAACCCAGAGAGTAGCTCCCTTCTTGACCTAATCCTTGTAAGTAATCCTCACCTCTTCTTCCACTCAGGTGTATTCTTTAACAACATCAGCGACCACTGTGCTATTGCATGCGTAAGGTCGGCGCAACTCCAAACCTCCTCTTCTTCTAAATACATCCACAAAAGATGTAAATGCAACTTCTGCCCAGATACTTTTCTCTATGACCTCCAGTATGCTACCTGGCAGAAATTTTACCTTGCATCTTCTGTGGAAGAGGCACATGAGGTACTTCATGAAATACTCACCAGAACCATAGACCTCCATGCCCCAGTTACCAAAAGCAGAACCAAAAGAAAATCCTGTCCCTGGTTCACGGATAACCTAAAGACTGCCTTATGGCATAGGGATGCTCTTTGGAAAAGAGCCATAAAGTCTAAATTGGCCACAGACTGGTCTGCTTTCTGAACCGCAAGGAATTTCTGCATGAAAACTATCAGAGCTGTGAAGTCTACTTATTTCCACTCTGAGCTTAACGCATCCACTAACTCTGCTACTAAGTTTTGGAAAACTTTAAGGGAGGTAGAAGGCCATAACAGCACTGGCACACTTTTCCACAAAATAGTGACCAGTGGTACCTACACTACAGATAAAAATGAGATTCATGACCTCCTTAACAATCACTTTGTCACAGCAGGGATGACTTTTGATACCTCCCCAGCAAATGCCATCAGGGCACAGTTCCTTAGTCAGTCATCTGATTGCCATGATCTGGAATCTATTGACCCTTACCGCTCTTTCTCCTTCTGTCCAGTCACTGTCAAACAGGTTGTGGATCTCCTTCTTCAACTTGATACCAAGAAATGTGCAGGTGCGGATATGATTGATCTTTTCTTCCTAAAGTTGGCCTACTATATTTTGGACCCCCCATTACCCACCTTTTCAATTTGTCTTTCAATCAGGGCTCCCTCCTCAAGATCTGGAAGATGGCCCATGTCATCCCTCTATTCAAATCAAGGGACTCCTGTGACCTAAATAATTATCGCCCAATCTCCTTGCTCCTAGTCTTGTCAAAACTATTGGAGAAGGTAGTAAATGAACAGCTCAGATCTCAACTGGAAAGTTTTAATCTACTAAACCCAATTCAATCCAGTTTACATCCAATGCATAGTATCTCCACTGCCTTTTCCGAGGTTATAAATGACTGGCTGCCTGCACTTGATAACAAGCAATATATATGCATCTTGTTTCTGAACCTTAGCAAGGCATTTGACATGGTGGACCACAATTTACTTCTAGTGACCCTGAAGAAAGTTAAGGTGGACAACCTGGCCCTAAGTTGGTTTGTAAACTATCTTGTGGACAGAGAGCAGTAGGTCAAGGCTGAAGAAGACCTATCGCCAAAAAAAATACTCCTTAGAGGTGTCCCCCAAGGATCCATACTTGGTCCACTTCTCTTTGTCATTTATATTATTCAAACCGACACTGGCCTAAAGTCATCTAATATCCGTTTCTTCACTGATGATACAGTGTTATACATTGACAGATCAACTTTGGATCAAGCCATTTTGGACCTTCAGAACGATTTTGACATCCTCCAAAAAAATCTACTCAACTTGAAACTCCTGCTCAATGCCAAAACAACTAAGGTCATGATTTTCTCTCCACTGGCCCCTCATCTCAAAAAAAAAAAAACATGTAAGGTTCCTCACATAAGCACCCTTTTGGGAGAAGCCCTGGAGTTCGTTGAACAATTCAAATACCTGGGGGTCTGGATTGACTACAAATTGTTCTTCACTGATCACATTGAAGAACTCGCTAAGAAACTGTGTCAAATGCTTAGTATTTTCTTCAGGATCAAGCACTCACTAACCCAGGAAGCTAGGAAACTCCTAGTCCGAGCTACCTTCTTGCCTCTCCTAGACTATGCAGACTTCCTATATGGTCATAGTACTAGCACAGCTCTCTTCAATCTTGATACCTTATACCATAGAGCCCTTAGGTTCATTTTAGATGTCCCTTATGACACGCACAACTGCATCCTCTATTCTTCCATAGCTGGAGCTCTCTTAGCTTCAGGAGGCAAAAGAATGCTATTCTATGGACATATAAGGCAATCACTAATAAATTACCTCAGTACCTCACAAGCTGCCTATTTCCCTGCATCCCTAGTGCCTATTCTCTCAGACGTCTTACCATCTTATCTCTGGCTATCCCTAAAGTTAAAATGCACTTTGGTAGAGCTTCAATAAGCTTCACTCATCCTATGCTCTAGAATATGATCCAGAAAACCTTAAGGCTCATGTCCCCATCATGTTCTCCCTCTTCAAATCCTTGTTCCTGAGGACCTTCTATGAGGCCTTTCATTGCTTCAAATCAAGGTCTTAACTTCACGATTCATTACTGCTTTAAATTCTGGACTTAAACCTCAACCATTGCCTGAGGCATCATTTTGAGTCCTCCCTTCTGTCATTGTCCAAATCAAGGTCCCAACATCATGATCTGTCTTTGCTTCAGATATTGGACTTAAACCCCAACCATTGCCTGTAGCATCTATCATGCTCTCCCTTTGACCAGTCCTTCCTCCCTAGGCCATCATGTCCATCCCTCTCCTATTTCGTCTGACCTTCCCTCCCTACTCCCTATACCCCTCCCTACCCACCCCACTTGCCTGGACATGCCTACAGTACTTATCAAAGGACTCTTAGATCTCAATCTTCTTCGCACTTTGATGTTAGAGAAACTGCCACTCCTGCTCACTATGACTCCTCCAATGATGTTTACTGTAAAAACTTTAGCTCAGTACCTTACATCCATATATCTGTATCCATGCAATTGTATTTAAATGGCACTACTGCCTGCTGAACCTATTGCTGTGTTCTGGTGCAAGTGTCTTGGCACATGTGACAGTTATATGTTATTATGTTGTTACTATTACTATGTAATTTTTATGTACGTTCACTCAGCCTGTTATGTCTTAACCCTGTTGCCAACTGTTTTGCCCCAGGTTCATCTTGTAAATGAGCTTGTCTCAATAAGGTCCTGCCTGGCAAACTAAAGATTTTGATTGATTGATTGATTGAGTGAAGTGCCTTGCAGTGGTGGCTGCGTCCCTCAGGAGAAGAGGTCATTACATCTTTCCCTACCTAGACGACTGGCCCCTTACAGCTCCAAGAGACCAGCTGCTGAAAACCATGGAAGACACCTTTATGTTGTTCAGAGACCTGGGGATCACTCTGAACCTGCCAAAATCTTCCCCATGGCCAAGTCAAAGGCTGCAGTATATAGGGGCAGTGTTGCACACCATTCAAGGGAAGGTTTTCTTTCCTTCTAATAGGGCAGATCACCTTCTGGCTCAAGCTCAGGAGATTTCCTTGTCTTGCCAGGTTCTGGCCAGAGCATTCCTCAAGCTTCTCTGTCACATGGAAGTTGTCATGTGCAATAGTTCCCATGGCATGGCTTCATATGAGAGTACCCCAGTGGACTCTGAGGGTTCAACAGGACCAGTGCAAAGATGACCTCAAGCAGCACATGTAGGTCCCCAGGGCAGTGTGCCAGACCCTGGAGAGGTGGCTAAACCCTTCCAATTTGGAAAAAGGGGTTCCTTTCCAGAGAGATACCCCTCAGCAGATCCTGATGACAGATGCCAGGGTTGGGGAGCTCATTTCAGAGACTGCCAAATGCAGGGGACCTGGTCTGCTATAGAATAATATCTCCACATCAACGTGTTGGAGATGAGGGCGATCCTCTATGCTCTGCAGGTGTTCCAGCCAGCTCTCTCCCTTGGTTCTCTGCTGATCCAGATGGACAATATGTCTGTGGTGTTCTACATCAACAAGCATGGAGGGACTCATTCCTACCCTCTCTGCAGGGAGGCCATGAGAGTCTGGTTCTGGGCAGTAGAAGACAGTCTAGAACTCACTGCAGTTCATGTTCCAGGCATCCAAAACACCTTGATCGACAACCTAAATAGGTCTCAGTCCAGGGTCCATGAATGGGAACTGCTACAGTTCATAGCAGAGGATCTGTTCAAAAGGTGGGGGCATCCCAAATTAGATCTCTTTGTATCCTTGCTCAATGCCAAACTGCCCAGTTTCTGCTCACTCAATCCAGGATCCAGTTCCCAAAACAGTAATGCACGCTGGTGTAGAGTGAGAGGTGCAGGCACGGAGCAGCTAACCCCAAAATGTTTGAAACATTCCAAAGTGTCTGCACTCACAGAAGGATAAGAATTCAGAAGCTGTAGTCAAAAGTTTTTGTTTTATTTTCAAAAATAAACAACTTATTAAGCTTTGAAAATACAGCTAACTGCCTCTACCAGTTGCCAACATGCTCCTTACCACAACGCTTCATGTGTGATACCATGCTTCATCAGGGGGCATGTTATAGGAGACCAGACTATTATTCCTTATAGTCCTTAGATGATGACATGTGATGTGACATTTCAAAAGTAGTTGCTAAGTTACTAATGAAATTTATTAACATAAACAGAAACAATAGGTTTCATCATCTTAATCTAAGTGAAAACTTACATAAAAGGCAGAAGATCATTATGCAAAAAACTCTTTAGCAATTTGGATCTAAATAGTATCCGGTATTTGCCAGAAATTCATTTTAATCTAGGCACAATAATTTTGATCATATACATTTTCAAAAGGAAGAAGCATGTGTTCAGCATTGTCCCATAATAGTTCTGAAAAAATGTTATCACCCATTTTAATTTCAAGGCAGTTATCTGTAGGGATCCACTATAAATTCAGACCATATTTTTATTTTTGTAGGTAAGAACAGCTTCATCTTAGATGGAAATGAATGATAAAAAAAAAACAATACAGTGCTGACTATACAGTGCTGTGCATTGCCAGGCCAACTCCAGGGCTTGCATGTAATGACCTCCAAACTGAGTTTAACCAGTTACAGCAAAATCTTTTGCACTCAAAGCTCCTGTTAAACATCAAGAAAACAAAGGCTATGCTCTTAGCCCCATCAGTCAATGCATCCAAACTTTGCACCCTTGGGATGGTTTCTCAATTACTTACTCTACCAGGTGAACCCCTGGAATATGTGAAGAAATTTAAATATTTGGGTGCTTGGATTGACGCTAAGCTGTCATTCATAGATCACATAGAGGAACTATCCAAAAAATTAAAGTAGAGGCTAATTATCTTCTTTCATATCAGACACTTACTTACACAGGAAGCTAAAAAAAGTTAGTGCAAACTACCTTCTTGCCTCTCCTGGATTACGCCAATTTTTTGTATGGGCATAGTACAAGGACGGCCCTCACCAAACTTGACTCTTTATATCATCGAGTGCTTAGATTCATCACCGGTGCTCTTTATTCGACTCACCACTGTACTCTCTATTCTTCCATAGGCTAGAGCTTACTTAGTTTCAGGTGGCATAAAAATGCAGTCTTATGGACTTACAGAGTCATCATTAACAAGTTCCCACAGTATATCAGCAACTGTCTGCCTGTTTGTACCCCTGTAGCTACCCTCTAAGAAGTCTCTATTATATTTTGCTTCTAATCTCATGGGTCAGAATGCACTAGAGCAGAGCAGCAATCAGTCATGCTCTTCCAGTCCTCTGGAATAATGCACAAAAAACACTGAAGTCTACTATTCCAGTGAAGCTGTCTATCTTCAAGAAACAGTTTTTGCAATCATTTAGGGAGACGTAATTGTTTCCATTAATGACCTTCAGAATAAATTTACAAACCTTTGTCTTCCCATTCCTTTTCTTTCACCCCCTCCCTCTCCCTGCCTGTAAGACCGTACTTTATACTCTAATTCTTCTCCTGGCTTCCTTTCTTCTCCTCCTCTCGTCTTTTGCTTTGTCTTCTCCCTCCTTGCTTAATTCTTCATGTTAACTGTAAACCTTGTATATATTTACACATACATGTTCTGCACATTCTGCATATATTGTACATATTTCATAGCAACATCATGCTGCACATAACCTATAAAACTATTTTAGGGATAGCCTTTCTTGCCACATTAGCATCCTTCCCACTCTCACTCCTCCCTAAATCGCAGCTTAGTGCCCCAGAAATCACTTCAAAAAACACTCACCCAAGTCCCTGCTCCTCCTCCATAATTGGACAGTACACCCATGAGCCTCACTGTCACTGGATTCCTGGTCCATCCATTCTCCCCCCATCTTTTCACACTGGGCTGACAGTGTTGAAACTCCCTGTGTCAAGTAATTTCTCACAGCCCTCCCAAACTCCCACTGCCCACCGTAGGCCGAAATATTTTCTGTCAAATTCAAAACTAGTGCTAAGCTTACTACTTCTCCTCGCAGGAGACATCGAGCTAAACCCTGGACCAGCCACCCACACTATCCACAACCCCTACCCCACTGGCCAACTACCCAGAGGCCTAAAAATAGCCCACCTAAATATATGCAGCCTCCTACAAAAACTGCCCTTCTACAACCAATTGTATTATCAATATGTCATGACATCCTGATTATCACTGAGACCTGACTGAAACCACACAACCTGGATGCAGAAGTAGCTATTCCTGGTTACTCCATCACTCGTCATGACCACCTGGGCACCGAGAGTGGAGGTGGCATAGCCATTTACATATCATCCCTGGTAAAGTTCTCTCCGGTCTCGCTATCCACACTCCCGCAAACCATCGACACCTTGCTAATAAAAATCTCCTTATCCCACTCAACTCCTATATTTGCAGCAGGCTCCATTGTTCCCCAGACTCCCAATTAAACTCAGTCACAGCACACCTGGACACCCTAAAAACCATTACTTCAGGAGGGGAGCTCCATATCCTTGATGACTTTAACCTCAACTGGCTCTCTAGTACAAGCACCAAGCTTCGAAATCGTGGCAACATTAAATCTGTCTCAACAGATCACTGAGACCATGCATCTAAACCACAAAACTCTGAACCACTCCCTACTGGATTGGGCTCTCACTTCTCACCCACACAGAATAATAGCCTCTGGCCTCCTACCAGACTCCCTGAGTGATCACCACATGATATGAGTAAGAAAAATATTTAAAGGCAAGTCACCCCCACCAAGAACTCTACTCATCAGATCATATAAATCCCTTAACCTTGAAGGTCTCCTAAATGACTTAGCAAACTTGGACTGGTCTGACATCCCCAGGGCCACCTCCATTGACTCTGTCCTAGACTTTTTCAAGTCCAAATTTCTTGCCTTCTGGGATCACTATGCCCCACTATAAAAGGCCTGAGTAAGGGGAGCCCATCTGCCCTGGATCACTACAGACCTCATGGATCACCTCCATGCCAGGGACCGGGCATGGAAAGTCTACAAAGCATCGGGGATGCACGCTGTCCACCTACACCATCGAACACTTAGAAATGCCTGCACCATGCTTATCCATCAGGCTAAAGCCCACTACTTCACATCATCCTTCCAAAACAATCTAAATCATCCAGCTAAGTTTTGGAGGTCGATCAAATCACTGTTCTCCTTTCCCACAGCCCCCACCCCTGCCCTAGTTGTAGGCGGCTCCACCATATCAGAATCACATGCAGTGGCCATGGTTTTCAACATGGTGTTCACTAGCAGTGTGTCCCCTCACTACTCTAACCCACTGCCTGCTACACACAACCCTACATCCACATCCCTACCCACTCAAACCCCCTACCTGGCTTTCTCTTTCTCCCTGGTTACTCCATCCAAAGTACTCAAAGCCCTGCTTGCCCTCAGTCCCTCTAAGGGTAAATGCCCCTCAGGTTTGGATGCCAAAATGCTCTACCTTTTCTGCCCCAGCAATCGCCATGCCACTAGCATCCCTCTTCAACCTCTCCTTTACTACAGCCTCTATACCTTCAGATTGGAAGTATGCCACAGTCATCCCCCTCCTTAAAGGCAGTGACCCATCCTCCCCTGGTAACTTCCGTCCCATCTCCCCCCTACCCATTCTAGCCAAAATCCAGGAACATCTAGTCCTCTCGCAACTTACCTCCTTCCTTGACTTCTCCTCCTTCTTTACTCCTAACAAGTTGGGTTTTAGGAAATCCCACTCCACTGTCACTTCCCTCTTCAGACTCACTGACTCCATCCTGACAGGCATGGACAAAGGTCACATCACATCTGCCATTTTCATTGACCTAGCTAAGGCTTTCAACACTGTCTCACATGCCCTTCTCCTGTCAAAACTTTCCAGCACTGGACTGTCCAGTGCGGCCATCATCTGGTTCAAATCATACCTGGCAGACAGGTCCCAATCAGTCAGAATTGGTGCCTCTACCTCCAACCCCCTCCCTGTCACCATTGGTGTCCCCCAAGGCTCTGTCCTTGGTCCAATCTTGTTCTCCATTTTCCTCAATGACCTGCCATCAGCCTGCCAGCACACATTCATTCACATGTATGCAGATGATACGGTACTGCATACCTCAGGCCTCTCCCCCCTGGAAGTAGTGTCTAGACTCCACCAAGATTTCACCGATGTTCAGCTCTAGTTTTGCACTAATCAGCTTATTCTCAATGCCAAGAAAATGGTCTCCTTAACCTTCAGCACGAGACAGAGACTCTCCTGACTCCCTGCCTTCCCCACTTTCAAAACCCTTGATGGGACCCCCTTAGATGTTTGTACCTCCTTCAGATATTTAGGGGTCTGGCTGGAGCAGTACCTTGACTTTTCTACACACATCGAAGCAAACCACAAAAAACTGCACCCCAGGCTGGGTGCTTTATACTGGAACCATAGCTGCATTCCTCTGTCAGCACGCAAAGAAATTTTGCAGAAAATGATCCTCCCTATTTTTGACTATGGGGGAGTAGTCTACAGTGCCACCCCTAAGTGAACCATGGCTAGACTGGACTCTCTTTTCAACTCCTTTTGTCATTTTGCACTGGACTGTCCACCCTCCATCCACCACTGTGACCTCTACCAGTCCCTAAACCTCCCCTCGCTGTTCGACAGGCACCAGTCCCACTGCTATAGACTCACAGCCAAATTTTGGACCCAGTTATTGCCCTTCTACCTCACCACTACCCTAGCTGCTCAAACACCACCTACATACTCAATCAGGAATTTTGACTCCCTGCTCTTTCAAGTCCCGTACATGGTGACCTCTGCTAGCCAGTCGGCTTTTAGAGCCCACCTACCAAAACTATGGAACTCCCTGCCTGTGGACATCTGGCACCCCCCTCCTCTGGGCAACACATTTCCCTCCTTAAAGGGCAAGTCTCCACTAACTGCTCATGCTGCCTAGACTCACACTAGAATGGGCCAGCTCTCCAGCTTGCTCCAACTATGGTTTACTCGAAATGTTTAACTCTGACCCAGTTAGTTGTCACTGCACTTTCTACCAATTGCTGCCTTATCTACTCAGATTTTTCCTGTTGCTGCTGTGTACATACTGTTTATATTCCTGTACATATCATATCGTATATAATCCGAATTTTCGATATTCTGTATTTTGTATCTCTATATTTGATATGTATCATCCCATTCTCAACAACCCCCAGGACGCATCTGGAATCAAGCGGTAGTCTGCTCAGTATGCCTTTCCTGGTGAAATGTTTAAATAAATAAATAAATTATATAAAGATTATTGACTGTATAGTGTATAAGCTTGATTGTACCTTGTGCACTGCCTTGTCTAATTATGAAAACTTTCCTAGTCTGTGTGCCACCTTGTCTAATTATGTAAACTTTCCTAGTCTGTACCTCAACTGTTGTTTGTAATCTTAGGTGGTCTGGTCTTGAGGCCCCTGGTTACCATGTTTAACTTATGTATACTGCTGTATTTTTATGTGTACTGTACCCAGGTCCACCCTGCAAATGATTTCAACTGAATGGTGTTCCGCCTGTCAAAATAAAGATTTGATTGATTGATAGAATATAAGGTCTTCAGAAAAAAACCCCATTAATAATAGAAATCAATCATCTCACATTCTATAGCTACACATTTTCACTTCAAATACCTTGAGAAAAGTTTAGGGGTATGTCTATAATTAATTAGGTATGCAGATGAATGTGCAATTTCTGTTGTTTCTGTTGTAAATTTTGTTAGTAACTTAGCAGCTGTATCTGAAATATCACATCACATGTCATCATCTAAGGACTATAAGAATAATAGTCTAGTCGCCAAGAACCCGCCCCTTGATGAAGCCTAACAGCACAGGCGAAGCGCTGAAGTAAGGAGCATGTTGGCAACTGGTAGAGGCAGTGAGCTGTATTTCACAAACTAACAGTTTATTTTTGAAAATAAAAAAAAATGACTTCTGGTGATGCACTGTGCTGTGTAGTAGCTTCTCTATACAGCTTCAGCCACCCGTCTAAATACAGCAGTCTATTTTGCAAACTACATTACCGAGATAGCGCAATATTGATTAGATATATCTTGGAATACTGCAGGCACAACTGGAAGTATCAGTCAGCAGCCATAATGGAGGTAGAAACGAAAAAAAGCCTACCGAAGAGAACACCACTGATGACGCCTGATAAGGCCCCGAAGAAGCCTCGGGCTTTCAACTCCAGTGCCTGCCCTCCCTCTACAGACAATGAGCTGCTCACTCTACAGTGGTTCTTAGAAGAGTTTAAACCTTTTAGGGAGGACCTCCACATGTTGGCAACAGATTTTAGCTCTCTTTCCCTGATGCTGGAAGAAGCACACAGAGAGCCACAGATAACTCAGCTCGTCTTTTCTCGCTGCAAAAGCAATAAGACAAATTAGATCCTGAGCTTGCTATCTACAGACAGTGCCTAGCTAAACTTGAGTTAAAGGTGGAAGACCTGGAAGGGAGCAGGAGGAATAATGTGGTCATCATTGGCCTCCCTGAAGGGGAAGAGGGGCATGAACCAATTAATTTCATACAGAAATTCATGGAAAAGATCATGGGCCCATCTCCATATGGAGTCAATTATATTATAGAAAGGGTGCACAGGGCACTGCAACCCAAGCCTGCTCCTGGATCCCCTCCACAAACTGTTATCTTCCAATTTCTCAACTTCCTGGAAAAGCATCATTTTTTTTTAATAAAGTTAAAGAGCTGCAAGATATCAGCTGGGAAGAAAAACACCTAAGAGTTGCTCAGGATCTCCCTGCTTCGGTCCACCAGAAAAGAGCGGCTTTCCACCCTATAGTGGTAAAATTAATAGCTGCTGGCATCAAGTTTTGGATGGCATACCCAGCAAAATTGAATTTCCTTATTGCTGGGGTCTGGGCTGCCTTTAATGATCCTGAATCTGCCTCGGCGCAACTGAAATCTGCTTTGCCTGATCTATTCAAGAATCCCTGAGGGAAGTGATGAGAGATGCGAGCAGAAGAGGTTTTGCTTTCTAAAGGGCTGAAAGAGGGAGACAGATCCCTGCTTGTGCTTAGCAGGACCGAACTCTAAACAGATTGGACACGCCTACTTTAAGGCAGTCTGAATATACTGAATGGTTTGATGGTGGGGTTAAATGTCAGTTTAATACCTTGCTACTTACAATATAGAGGGGGCTTCCTGATCATGATAATGGTGCATCGGGTTGTAGCAAAAAGGGAGCTTTTGCTGTTCTCCTCGAGCCTCCAATGTGATACTCCCTGATGGCACTTTTATGTTGTTACCACTAGGGGGGGCCCTCCATTAGTTATGAATGCCTATGCCAATGTATGCTTGCTAGGCAATTTAACCGTGTTATTTTTGTTTCGTTCTTGCAGAGATAGCAGAATAGTGTAAGCATTTGTAGCTGATTGTCACAGAATTTGGCTGATCAGCTAATTCTCGGTGCAGGTAAGCGCCTTTTTGAGTTAAGGTGAAAGAGGGAAGGGAGATGAAAGGAAAATGGCATGCATCATTCATTTCCGAATGCTTCCCGAATGAAAAGAAAATCTAGAGGGGGCAGGTGATGCCTATGGCACCCCACAAAGGTTATTGTCGATCCCCCCCCTTTAATGCTTTGCATTATGTTGTGTCTTCTTTTTCCAGATGTAGTCAAATGTTTGTGTGTTTAGAGTTCTTTGCTCACCAGTGCCTCTTGTACGCTGATCATTCACCTGGTGGCACCAGAGTAAGTGTTTAAAGGTTTGCTTCTGGTCTACTTTGTTGCGACCTAACTCCATTGTTATTCTATATCAACAAGTTAGCAATACCATTGCCTGTGGTGATGTACTGACCCTTGTTCTGAACATTGTGATGGATTAGTTTATATCTTGACAGAATGGGAATTTAATTTAAAAAAAAAAGGAAAAAAGTCCAATTTCGTCAGCTACTCAAAGGCAGTATTTTCTTTACCAGCTTCTAGGTTAGGTAGGGCTACTAGTTATTCCACTTACTTTAAATAGTTAGGATTTTGTTAGGGTGGCTGGAGCAGAAGAGAAATGTTGTGGGGCATGTGGCAGAAGGAGAAAGGTAGAATGTGGGCTGGGGAGGGCTGGGGAAGGTCCGTAGTGGTTACACTGCTTAGCGAATGTAGGGGTCGATTATATGGGGCAAGAGGGGGAGGCAGGAGGTTCACTTCACACAGGGGTATGTGGCAGAGTATGATATTGTCTGACTGTCTCATGTATTGGCCAGCCTCCTGTTCGACATGGGGGGACAGTGAAAATCATTACGTGTAACATGCGGGGGGGGGGTCCATACGGAAAATTAAACAATACCAGATTCTGAAGCATTTAAATCTTTTGGCTGCAGATATCTTGGTTTACTTGGTTTACTTGGTTGCAAAGGACAAAAGAAGGCTACTGCCCATCGAGATTGTCCCCCACCACATTGGTGGGATAATTATACCTTGAAGTTGTTAAACTCGAGCCAACAATCCAGCCTTTTTTTGAAGACTAGATTAGAGCTGCTGTCCACTAAGTATTGTAAAAGGAGATTCCACAGTTTGGGTGTTCTTACCGTAAAGAAGTTCAACCTTTTTGTTGTTTTAGTTTTAGATACAAATATCTGTTTGTTATGATACCGTGGGGAAGTCCAACTGGTAGAGAAATGTAAGCCACAGTGGTGCATTAACTCCTGAAAATTCTAGATTTTGTACAATAGGAGAAGGTCACCTCTGGTACATCTTGTGCAGAGTGAGTGTAACCCCGTAACCCTTAATCTTGCCTCGAAGTCTAGTTTGGATAAATAAGGGACCATTTTTGTGGCTCTTCTCTGCACCCTTTCAATTCCGTCAATGTCCTGCCTCAAGTAGGGACTCCAGCAGGGGGATCCATAGTTCAGATGGGGCCTAACATAAGCTCTGTACAAGGGGATTACGCATTCCTGTGTCCTAGACACAAACGAGCGTTGGATCCGAGTAAGCAAGGTGTTAGATTTCCTGGCTATCATCTTGCAATGATCATTGGATGATAATTTATTGTTAATGATTACCCTGAGATCTCATTCTAATGGTGACACGTGAAGGGCAACATTGTTCAGAAAATAAGTCTGCCTAGGGTTGTTCTTACCAAAGTGTACAACATGACACTTGTCCGAGTTGAGTGTCATCTTGTTTAAAACTGTCCATTCTTCGATGGATTTTAAGTTATTCCTCATGGATTCTCTGTTTAACGATGTAAGAACAGAGCCACACAGCTTGGTGTCATCAGCAAATTTTGAGAGAACATTCTCGGGGCCAGCCTGCAGATCACTAATAAAGATGTTAAACAGGATGAGTCCCAATACGGACCCCTGCGGGACTCCGCTGGTCACACTCAGCGAGTGAGAAAGTGTGCCATTAATTCTGACTTGCTGATATCTTCCATTCAACCAACCTGACACCCAATTAATTATGTAGTAAGAAAATCCCATATCATTCATTTTGTCAAGTAGGATGTCATGAGGAACTTTGTTGAATGCTCTACTGTAGTTGAGAAGTATCACATCCATAGGGATGCCATTATCCAATGCCGTACTGACATGATTAAAGAAGGAAACCAAGTTAGTAGTACAGGAATATCCCTATCTAAAGCCATGTTGTGTAGTGTCAGTCAAGTTACCCCCAATAGATTCGTATTCTAGTAATTTCTTAATAACTTTCTCCATGATCTTGCTTATAACGGAAGTCAGACTTATTGGACGATAATTTTCTGGTCTGAAATGATTACCCTTCTTAAAGATTGGGACTACAGTAGCCATTTTCCAGTCCTGAGGGATAAATTCCCTCATATAAAGATTTGTTGAATATAATTGAAAGTGGTTTTGCAATAGCAGCAGCTGTCTCAATTAGAAATCGGGGGCTGATGTTATCAGGTCCTGGACTAGAATTAGGTTTTAGGGATAAAATTGCTTTTAGTGTATCATCCTCAGTGATGATGTAAGAGGGGGGTAACATTGTTTGCATGCTTGAAGTGTTTAGGAACCTCTTTCTTGGTAAATACTGAGCAGAATTCCTTGTTAAATATGTCAGCCATATCTCTGTCTCTAGATACAATTGTGTCATATATGCATAAGGGCCCCATGTGTCTATTATTTATTTTTTTATTGTTAAGGAAGGAAAATAGTGATTTATAGTTGTCTTTGGTATGGGCCAGACGAAACTCAAGTTTCTTTTTAGATTGCAGAATGACTTGTTTTAGTAATTTTAGAGTTTCCCTGTATTGAGTGAACAATAATTTTTTGGTGTCTCTCTCGCTATTTTTAACTCGTGTAAATAGCCTCTGCTTGTTCTTAATTAAGGCTTTAATAGTATTATTAAACCACAGGGGTATTTTCCCCTTTTTATTATATTTTTGTTGTAGGAACGTATAATTTTTCCGAGTAGTAAATGGTAGATTTGAAAAAGTCCCAGGATTCTTCCATGGAGAGAGAGGATAGTGTTGTATCCCAAGAAATTGAGTTTAATTGGTCATTAATAGCATTAAAATTAGCTTTATTATAATTTTTCAATTCAGTACAATTGGTGATGTGTTGACAAAATGACAGTGTAAGGGAAATAGTGTAGTGATCACTTGATCTTAGTGGGGCACCAATTATAACTTTGGATATTAGATTCCCTATATTTGTAATAACCAAATCCAGGATATTGTCACCTCGTGTTGGTTCTGTAATGATTTGTTCAAGGCCCATATCAACCATGACAGTAATTAAGTCTTTCTCGGGCCTGCGTATTTCCAGATAAAGAAAATCAATTTATAGTTGGCAGGTTAAAGTCACCCAATATAAGGATTTTTCCTTTAGAGGCCATATCTAGGATCTCATTCTTTAAGCATTTAGAATATTCTTTATTAGATGTCGGGGGCCTGTAACATGTCCCTACCATCAGTTGTGGGTAACCCTTAAACTGGATGTTAACCCAGATTGTTTCAATATCACTCGTTATAGGGATTAGAAATGAGGATATGTTGTTTCTAACATAGAGACATACCCCCCCCCCCCCCTCCATTTGCCCCTGGCAGTCCTTATGATATAGTTTATACCCTGGGATATGCTAGATCTAAGAAGTATCAGGATCCCACCAAGTTTCTGTAATAGAAATGAGTCCGTATTTATTCAGTCAACACATAGCTTCCAATTCAACCATTTTAGCCTGGTTTAAAGATCTAGCATTTAGACTGAGTACCTCACACTCAGAAATGTCTGTAGTAGGTCTCTTTAGAGAACAGCATCTTTTGTCACTGATCTCACCCCCGGGTTTTAGTTTAAAAGTTTATTAATGACTGTTGTAAAGCTTTTACCCAGGAGCGAGCTACCCCTACGACTGAGGTGGAGTCCATCCCAGCAGTACAGTGAGTCTTTTAGATAGAAGGTTTCCCAATGTGTGAGACAAAGAATGTTCTGAATATCGTGCTGGTCCAGGAGTCCCACTTGCTTAACTCTGAGGCCGTGAAGCTCGTAGGCAGCAGATGGGTCAATGCTTTGCAGCAGAGGGCAATACTCAAAGCTGCAGAGTCCTGCTCCTGCTGCGAAGATCTATACCATTCTGCCCTAGCCAAGTCACAGCACATCCTGAAGGGTGCTACATTTTTGTGAAAGGCTTGCTTTATACCAAAGAAATTATATTGGGTAGTGTTTATGGTCCCAATAGTGACACACCTGTTTTTTTATGCATATTCTTAATATCCTTTCCCCATTTCTACAAATCCCTCTGATAATAGGAGGTGATTTCAACCTGGCTTTTGACCCTTCAATGGATTATTCCTGGAGATCTTGTAAAGGGCTTTCCCCAGCACAACGGGCACTCTGAGGTTGGATAGACAGTGTGGGACTGGCGGATATCTGGCATATTCTCCACCCTTTGGACAGAAAGTACACCTTTACATCCTCGGTGCACCGCTCATCCTCCCATATCGACTACATATTGATTTCCCAGTTCCTAATCCCTGGGGTATTAGACTCAGAAATACTCACAGGTCTGCTTTCAGACCATTCACCAGTGTCTTGTTTGATTTTGCTTATTTCGCTTCCCAGGACAGGTGAGCGATGGAAGCTCAATAATCAACTTTTAAAGATTCCAGACTATATAACGCACATAAGCAAACACATTTCCATTTTTTGGAAAGGTAATGCCGGCTCCACTGGGAAACCAGATAATGAGTGGGGTTCCCTAAAAGCCTATCTGAGGGGTGTACTAATTGGCTTAGCAGCCAAAAGAAAAAGAACTCAAGACGAGCATCTCAAGCTCTTATTTTCTCAAATCCGTACCATAGAACCATAGAAACATAGAAACATAGAACATAGAAACATAGACTTTGACGGCAGAAAAGGACCACTTGGCCCACCCAGTCTGCCCATTTCCCTACCTACTGGACAAGCTGCAGATTCTAGTTAACCAACAGCCTGCTTCCTGCAACCCCGCACTATAATTGCTTTGTGTCTGTCCCAAGCATGTTTGAATTCCCTCACTGTTTTAGACCCAATGACCTCCGCAGGAAGGCTGTTCCATGTATCCACCACTCTCTCCATGAAAAAGAATTTCCTCACATTACCCCTGAGCCGTCCCCCCTCTATCTTTAAACTGTGCCCCCTTGTTCTTACACATCTCTTTTTCTGAAAGATGCTACCCTTCTGGACTTTGTTGATTCCCTTGAGGTACTTGAACTTTTCTATGATGTCCCCCCTGTCCCTCCTTTCATCAAGGGTATACATATTAAGCTCTCTCTCAGTCTTTCTTCATATGGTTTCTGATGTAGACCCTGCACCATTTTAGTTGCCCTCCTCTGGACTGCTTCCATCCTGTCTATGTCCTTGCGTAGATGAGGTCTCCAAAACTGCACACAGTACTCCAGATGGGGTCTCACCAACTGTCTGTATAGAGGGATAATCACTTCCCTTTTTCTACTTGTGATGCCCCTTCCTATGCATCCCAGTATCCCCCTGGCTCTCCTTACTGACTTCTCACATTGCTTACCCACCTTTAGGTCATCTGATATGACTACTCCCAGGTCCCTTTCCATTTTTGTTGTTGTTAGTACCTCCCCTGCTATTGTGTACTCTTCTCCTGGGTTTTTGTTTCCCAGGTGCATTACTTTGCACTTCTTTGCATTGAATCTAAGTTGCCATATGTCTGACCATTCCTCCAACCTTGCCAAGTCCCTTCTCATCTTTTCTACCCCCTCTTGTGTATCAACTCTGTTACAGATCTTTGTGTCATCTGCAAAGAGGCATACCTTTCCCTCCAGACCCTCTGCAATGTCACCTATAAAGATGTTAAAGAGGACTGGACCCAGTACTGAGCCCTGAGGTACTCCACTAGTAACCCCCTTTCTTCGGAATGTGTTCCATTCACTATTACCTTCTGTGTCCTGTTGTGCAGCCAGTTTGCTACCCAGGCTACCACCCTGGGACCCACTCCCAGGCTGGCTAACTTGATTATTAATCTTTTGTGCGGGACTGTGTCAAATGCCTTGCTAAAGTCTAGGTAGGCCATATCCACAGCCCCTCCCTGGTCTATTACTTTGGTCACCCAGTCAAAGAAATCAATTAGATTAGTCTGACATGACCTTCCTGCTGTAAATCCATGTTGCTTTGGGTCCTGTGCCCCGCTGGCCTCTAGGTTCTCAACAATTCTTTCTTTCAGAAGTGATTCCATCATTTTCCCTACCACTGAGGTCAAACTTACAGGTCTGTAGTTTCCTGCTTCTGCCTTGCTCCCACTTTTGTAAAGGGGAATCACATCTGCCCTCCTCCAATCCTCAGGTACCACCCCATCCTGCCATGATTTGTTAAAAGTGTGGCTGAGTGGTGTCACTAGGTCCCCTGTTCTTTTTTAGGATTCTGGGGTGAATCCCATCAGGCCCCATTGCTTTGTCCACCTTGAGTTTTAGGAGTTCTTTCAGGACTCTTTCTTCTGTGAATGGACTGGTATCAACCCCCTACCCAGAGTGCTTCTATTGTCTGGTTTAGGTAACTGCTCCTCATCTTCTTTGTGAATACTGAGCAAAAGTATTCATTCAACATCTCTGCCTTTTCACTGTCTCCTCTGCCCACCTCCCCTCTCCTTTATTAATCTTCACTATCCCTCCTTAACCTTTCTATGCTCCCTAATGTACCTATAAAGGTTTTATCCCCTTTGACCGAGGTTGGCTATTTTTCCTCAGTTTGTGCCTTTGCCATTCTGACTGCCTTTCCTACTTCTTTCTGCTTTAATTGATACAGTTCCCTGTTGTGCTCCTCTGTGATTCCTTATACTTTTGAATGCAGCCTTTCTCCTTAACCTTCCTGCCACCTCTTTTGAGAACCATAGTGGTTTTACTCTGCTTTGTTTTCTTTATTTGTTTTACAAAGACTTGTTGCCTCTATGATGGCAGTTTTGATTTTCTCCATTGTTCTTCCACCCTCCTATTTGGCCATTTGCTAGTGCATTCTTCAGGTGTTCACCCATTTCACCAAAGTCAGCCCTTCTAAAGTCCAGTATCCTTGTTTTTGTATGTTATCTCCATGGTTGTGCTCATTGTGAAGCACACTGTGCAGTGGTCGCTTGTTCCCAGATGTCTACTGACTTCTAAATTTGTGATCCTCTCTCCATTTGAGAGTACCAGGTCTAGTATTGCTCCCTCCCGAGTGGGTTCCAGCACTAGCTGTCTAAGGTCTGCCCCCTGCAGAGCATTAAGAATGACCCTGCTCTTGGATGTGGCTGCAGTACATGTCCTCCAGTTAACATCTGGCATATTCAGGTCCCCCATCAACAGTATCTCCCCTTTTTCAGCCATTTTGAGAATGTCCTCTATCATTTTCTTGTCCATTTCCTCCCCTTGAGACGGGGGTCTGTATACAACCCCTGTGCAGATTGCGATGCCATTCCCCATCTCCAAGGTAACCCAGAGTGCCTCTTGTCCTCCCCCTTTACTTTTTAGTTCTGTAGCTTTGATCCCTTCCCTTATGTATAGAGCTACTCCACCTCCTCTTTTGCCTTCCCTGTCCCTTCTGTAGATTGTGTACCCTGGTATGTTGACATCCCATTCATGGGTCTCGTGTACCATGTTTCTGTGACTGCCACAATATCCAATTGTTCATCTTCCATCAAAGCTACTAGCTCAGAGAGCTTGTTTCCCAGACTACGGGCATTAGTAGTCATTGCCCTCCATTTAATGTTGGCTTGATCCTTTTTTCCCCCATCCCTGTTCTTATTGCTCTTATCTATTTTACCATTTACCTCCATCCTGCCCTGTGTTGAGCTCTGTACCTCAGTGTTTACCCTACTACCTGCCCTGTTTTGTGGGGGAAGGCTTGACTTTTCCTGCCTTTTATTAGTACCTCCCCCCTTATCTAGTTTAAAAGCTTGCCAAGGAAGTATTTAAACCTGTCACCTAGGAGCTTGGTCCCCTTTGTGGACAAATGCAGACCATCATACCAGTATAGACCTTTCTCTCTCCAGGTGGACCCCCAGTCCCCAATGAAGCCAAAGCCTTGTGCTCTGTACCAGTTTTGCAACCATTCATTAAACTGCCTGGTGTGCAGTACCCTAGCCTCATTCCTGCCATGGACTGGTAGCACCTCTGAGAAGGTTACTGTGCTTGCTACCCGTCTGAGGCCCCTCCACAACTCCACAAATTCATTCTGCACTGCACTGATCCCATGCTTAGCTAGGTCATTTGTCCCAAGGTGGACAATGATATCTAGTTCTCTCTCCTGTGATGCTGCTTCTACAATTGTGAGGATTCGCTTCTTGTCCCTCCAAGCCATGGCACCAGGCAGGCAGCTTACTTCCTTCTCTCCCTTCCCCAGTTCTACCCCCCTAACAATTGAACCATAGAACGTGACTTATCCCCACAGTCCTCAGATTAAACCAGGGAAAGCCTAGTGAAGCTTAAAGAGTTATACTTGAATCATTTAAGGGAAACGGCTGAGTATACCATCTTGAGAAACCAGGCACTTCATGTAGACCAAGGGGATAAAGCAGGTCGTCTCCTGGCCCTCAAACTTAAACAGTTGGAATCCCACAGATTGATTGCTGCAGTTCATTCTCAAGAGCACAGATCACTTCTGACTTCCCTCTTAGATATAACTTCAGAATTTCAGAGCTATTATGGAGGCTTTATAGTCCAATGGAGAATCCTCCATCTCTATCACAATTAATCTCTTACTTAGCACATTCCTCTTTGCCCGTAATCTTGGAGTTGCACAAAACTTCCCTAGTCACACCCATTACCGTAGAGGAGATACTTAGGGTTATTCGAGATTTGCCTTCGGATAAGACACCCGGTCCGGATGGCTTTTCTGCTAATTTTTATAAAGTGTTTACTCCACAACTAGTGCCTCATTTACTATCTTTATTTCAGCACATTTTGTCTGGACAGGCAGCGGATGGGTCCTTGTTTGAAGCATTGATTACCCTAATATTGAAGGAAGGTAAACCTTCTGAGAAAGTTCAGAGCTATAGACCAATCTCTCTTCTCAATCAGGACCTTAAGATTTTAACGAAACTCCTGGTGGACCGATTGAGCCTTGTCATGCACGAGATCATAGGCCCGGAACAGGTAGGTTTCATGAAGGGCAGATCCTCGGTCGATCACTTTAGAACCCTTTCGCATGTCTTCTCGACCTCCAGGGATGCTGACTTTCCCACTGTACTGGTCTCCCCTGGATGCCGAGAAGACATTCAGCAGGGTCAATTGGAATTTTTGTTTCAATCACTTACAGCATTTGGATCCCCCCCCCCCCTTTTTATAAAATGGATAGGAGTTTTATATAAATCACCCACAGCATGGGTTGTGTGTAATGGAATACTGTCTGATCCCTTTACATTGCATGCTGGCACCAGACAAGGTTGTCCTTTATCCCCCCTGCTATTCAACATTTATTTGGAACCCCTCATTTGGAGGATTGTGGCGAATGCAGGAGTTCACGGTATAAGCATACAGCAGCATACTGTTAAAGTCCTGGCCTATGCAGATGACTTGCTCCTCCAAATATCGCAGCCTAATACATCCATACCTGCCCTACTCACCATCTTAGGGGAATTCAGTTCTATGTCTAACTATAAACTTAATAAAGATAAGAAGGTGGTCTTTCCTTTGAATCATAAAAGTATTAAAGTCAGTGGCTTCGTCGGTGGGCTTTTCTTGGCAGATCAATTCATTGAAATATCTGGGATTGAACCTGTCAAGAGAGCTGGCCAAATTTACAAAAACTAAATCTTGACCCACTAATATCTACTATTAGACAAGATCTTAAGAGATAGGCTTTACTTCCCTTCTCTCTTTGGGGTAAAATCAATATAATCAAAATGAATGTTTTCCCATGGGTATTTTACCCATTAAACCTATCAAATACCTGGCTACCATTGACATGGTTCAAAAAGGTACAACAGATGTTCTCTGCTTTTATTTGGTCAGATAAGAAACCCCGGATTGCCTACGATAAGCTTTTGGCGTCAAAATTGAAGGGTGGACTCCGTTTACCTCAATTAGGATTATACTATTGGGCTAGTCATGCAAATAAGTACCTGCAATGGTTAAGGGCGGAAAAGCTCCCATCCCTGCAGTCCTTCACACCTATATGGCTCAATATAGAATGTGCCTTAATACAAACTCATGGGCTATGCCCTGCGGCATTTCTATACATCAACTTAAAATCTCTGCCTTTGACACTAAAGAAACCCCCCATTGCATTATCTGTTAGAATTCATTGCCAGCTTTGTTCATTCCTAAAATATAAGTACACTATGGACCCATCTCAACCCTGGTGGGGCAACCCGAATCTTACATTAGAGGGCAAACCACTCCAATTGAGATGGATTTCCCAGTTGGCAGACTGTCCTCTTTCATTTTTTCTGAAGGCTGATGGCTCGTGGTTGACCTCACCTGAAATCCTTAATAAAAATCATGCCCCGAATTCTGTGATTTTTAGAGTATTCCAATTGCGTCACTTAATAATAAAATCCATGGGTACTGCTCCACCAGTACTTCCGAATCCATTCTTGTCGTGCTTAATTCCCCATGCGGGTCTCCCACATGCAGTGTCTACACTGCATGAGGTAATCCATGATTGGAAATGGCCTGACTGTTTTGGTCCGACGCATTACTGGTCCCATTTTTTTCCCAATCTAGATTTGCACTGGCCCTCTCTATGGAAGAGCTGTCACAAGTTTGTTAGGCAAGATAGGCTTTGATTAACACAATTTAAAATCCTGCACAATCTTTACTATTTACCTCAGAAGTTGGCCAAGTTGAATCTGCTCCCATCACCTACATGTACCCGATGTCTGCAGAGTGAGGGTAACTTATTTCATATCTTTTGGACGTGTCCCAAGATAGTCCCCCTGTGGAACAACATTGAACAGAGAGTTGACCCACTTTTGGGTTTATCGGGGCTTTTATGCCAGAAATTTGTATTTTGGGAGAACTTTCCTCTGTGCTGGTCACCAGCAGAAAATATCATATAACCCTCATTGCCATGTCAGTTAAGAGGCTGGTTTTGAGACATTGGAAAGACATAACCAAAATTTCTTATAGTGAATGGTTACAGGAATTGTTGGCCAATCTTCACTTGGAAAAGACAATTGCCAGTCTGAATAATCAATCGGAGAAATTTCTCAAGAACTGGAGCCTGCTTGCTACTCTGTATTCTCTTCAGAAGTCATAAGGTCTAAATGTCTGTTTATACGTTGTACCATAGCATACGAATATACTCTGTGTGAAGAAGAGGGGAGTTTGGGGAGGGTGGAGGGGGAGAGTTGATCTAGTCTCATTCTATGCATCACTGTATGTTTGTTTCATGAAAGTAACTTGAGATCTTCTCTCTGTATTTGTGAAATATTGAATACATTTTAAATAAAAAAAAGAAAATAAAAAAAAAACATTTGACTACAGCTTCTGCATCCTCATCATTCTGTGAGTGCAGACACTTTGGAACTGTCCGCTCAATCCAAGGCCTGGTGTTCTCTGGTGAGATGTGTTGTCCATCTCTTGGACAGGGAGATTTCTGTATACCTTTCCTCCCTTCCCATTGCTGCAGAGAGTCCTGCTCAAGCTGCAGTTAGAGGTGGCAGACATGATCCTGATTGCTTCCTTCTGCCCTCGACAGATTTGGATCCCTCTGCTCCAACAAGTGGCAGTGGAACCTCCGGTTCCTCTGCCCCTGACCTCGCACTTGCTCTCCTAGGAGCTAGGCACCCTGGTGTACCGAGACCTCAGATTATTGCACCTGCATGCATGGCTCCTGCAGTCCTAGCTAGAGTCAATTTTGTGGTTTCCCCCAGGGTGTCTGACATCTTTGTGGCTGCTAAGAAGCCTTCTACCAGAGCCACGTATGCCATGAAGCAGAAACATTTCTGCCTGTGAACTTCTGCCCGTAACCTAGATCCCTTCACCTGCCTGGTGAACTTTGACCTGAAGTACCACCTCTCTCTATCAGATTCTGGGCTTAGTTACTCCTCCATCAAGGTGCATCTTTCTGCCATTTCTGCCTATCGTGCACCTATGGAAAGCAAGACCCTTCACCAATTGGATCTGACCTGCACCTTTTTGTGAGGCATTTTGCACCTGAAACCTCCCATATGGTATCTTGTCCCTCCATGGGACCTTCTGTTTTTGTTGGAAAAACTCACCTTGCCTCCTTCTGAACTGGCCTCAAGTTGTGAGCTGCGCTTTCTGTCATGGAAAGCATTGTTTTTAGTTGTGTTTACTTCAGCTTGAAGGATTTCTGAGCTTCAGGCTCTGATGTGCAAAGAGCCTTATTTAGTTTTTCACAAGGACTGGGTGTCTATGCAGACTAATCCTAAATTTCTGCCAACAGTAGTATCCGAGTTTACACTTAATCAGGACATCCATTTGCCTGTCTATTATCCAACTGAATGGCAAAATTAGATACCAATCCTGCCTCCTCACCAAAAAGTCTCTTTAAATCTACTACCAACAGGGGTACAGAACCAACTATCCCTGCATACAGACCAGAAGCTCTACCACCCAAGTCTTCAGTGTACCCACTGCCTTGGCCCAATGTGAGTTTTCCTACCACACCCCCTCTGAATTAATGCTCTACCGCCAGACATTACCAGTGCTGTAACAATTGGTTCTTTCAAACGCAAACTTTGTTAGCACCTTATTAGCACAAGCAACTGTGTTTGCTTCCACTAATGACCCAACTCAAATCAGTAATCACCTATCTGCACTTAACCTCTCCGCCAACTGTCCCAGTTGGTACAACCCAACCACAGCACTTCTGTGGTCCCCACCCTACCTCCCGCCTTGGGCACTGCCACCATTCCACCCCCATTACAGTGCCTACTCCATCCAACTACCCTCTCCATCTCTCTGTCCTCTCCTCTCTGTCATTTCCATCTGCTACTCCCTATGTGTCCATTTTAGTACTGTGTGTCTAACTTCCAGATGCAGGCATACTTGGTACAATGCCCCAGCTGTTCTAATCCTTGTGCATTACTGTATTATGACTCACTGTACCAGCTATGTATAATACCTCTTCTGTTGTATCTTACCATTTTCTATCAATTGACATGGAACCTATTTAACAAGCATCTGCTCAAAGGTGTAATCCAAGACCAAATAAAAAAAAAAACAGTACTCCAATCGAGGGGAGGATCTACTTCACACTCTGGAAGTTCATAGGGTCCTCCATTACTACTTGGACTGCACTCATCCTGTCAGAAAGGCTGACCAATTGTTTGTTTCTTTCACCCCAAAAACTAAATCGGCTCCAGTTTCCAAACAGACTTTATCTAAGTGGTTAGTTAACTGCATTATATATTGTTACTGTAAGTACAACAAGCCTTTACCAGGTCCGGTTAAGGTCACTATACCAGGGGTGTTGCTGCCTCTTTTGCATCACTGAGGAATGTGTCAGCAGTAGACATCTGTGCAACTGCTACTTGGAGTTTTGTCCATACTTTTGTCAAGCATTACAGTTTGACATTGCCTCAAGGCATAGGACTGGCTTCAGCCTAGCTGTCCTCCAGGGCCTGCTCTCTTGAGAGCTTCTGTTGGTTTCCTTCACCACCACCCATCTGAGCTGGGTTTATCCTTTCACTGCTTGGGACTCATTCTTAATGGGGTAGCTTGTTGCAAGAGCTCACCCTTGATGTAAGATAATACAGTTACATAAGTACTTACCATAACAGTAGATCTTCAACAGGAGCTTTAGCAGCAGCAGTTGCTTTCCTTCCCTCCCTCCTTCCCCCTGGTCTTTTCTTCTCCTTATCCTAGGGTTAGTAGAACCTCCTCGGTTCTCCATCTCTGTGTAGACGAGGCCTCCAGCAGGAGAACTGATGTGGGGCTGTGGGACTACCCCTTTCATACCACTGGCTGATGGCAGGGGTGGGCTGACATGAGGAGATGGTCCACTGACCTGTAGACTGCTTGCTAGACATTTTCCATGGTGCCCTGGCACCTGACAGGTTAGCACTAATTGTGTAGCCTGCTGCAAGAGCTCTTCTCGAAGATCTACTGTTACAGTAAGTTCTTATATAACTGTACTTTATCTTATCTTGAGCAAGCCTCTAGGTCAATGCATTTGTCTTGGGGCACTCTGTATACTGTAACAGGGTGTCATGGGCCATTCTGAGTTGCAGGGCCCTCTCCACCATTACCACAATGCTCTCTTCTGCTTCATCCAGTCATTTTTTCCACACCATTCAATCTTTCTTTTAATTTCTTGAACTCAGCTTGTTTTCCTGGCAGCAGACCTTTATTTTGCAGAGAAGAATTTCAGATATGTTCCATGTAAGGTGCTGTCCCTTTCTGTGTCAGTTCCATGTCATAATAGCAATCGAGAAACAGCGATCGCTATGGTGAGTATACATCACCGAAAATCAATTTCGGTCATACACACTCACAGCACAGAAGAAAAGGCGCCAGAGGCCTATGGGGGGTGGGTGCATGTCAGGGGGGGGGTGCAAAACCTGATTAAAATACATGCCACCAGGTGGCAAAAAAAAAAGCACCATGTTGGACCAGAACTCAGTATCCTGTGCTGACCACCCTACCCATGATGCCAGCGATCCAGCTCGGCAGCTGCTCACCACAACCCCTCCTACATGCCATCCCTCCCCTGCCTCTCTCTCTCACAGGTGCACATGCACACGTATACCCGCTAGTTCCTGTTGCGATTTTCGCCAACCACAATATCCGGTCGCCCTTCTCCCTGGGCAGCCATGATCACAGTCACTGACATTGAGTCGCCATTTTTCTAGGTACTCAGTCTCAATCGCTATGGTCATGGACTACCCTCTGAGTCATATGAAGGCTGTCATATGCTGGCTGGAGAAACTCTGTGGCTGCTATCTGAGCTCAAGGTATAGTATCTGCTTCCTTCTATCGCCTGTTCACTTTGGCAAACAGGAATCGTGTACCGCTGCTGTGTTCTTCACCCTTCCTTGGCATTTTGGTAAGTTTTTTTGTGGTTTAAGGTGGAAGGAGACAGTTTATTCACTCGAGTCAGGAGGGAGCTTCTCCCTTAAGTGGTTGTCCCAGCTGTGATGTCACGGACAGTCTCTCCCAAAAGCCTCCTTGATTCACATACTGTAGAAAGAAGAATGAATTCTGTACAACAGTCCTAGACAGCAATGAACTGATTTAGTTAAACATTTTACATGACTATCATAAGAAAGAGAAAACTTCAGAATTTCTCTCAAGTGGAAGAACTTGTATGCCATTTCAATCAAATTCCCATCCAGTGTTTTAATCACACAACTACCCTCATAAGCCAATTTCTTTTGGGTAGCTCTAAAAATCAGCAATTCATTTTCTTTTCATTGAGTGAGAGGCAATTAGTAATTAGCTAGTTTTGTAGGAAATCAAAACCTTTTTATAAATCATTATTTATGGTACTGTATCAGTATTGATGCCTTTACAGTACAGTACTGCATCACCTGCATAAAGTAGCAGATTATCCAGGGCACAAACAGTAGGGAGTGAATTAAAAACCAATTAAATAACTGGAGACCGAGGTTAGATCCCTGAGGTACATCCAAATTAATTGTTAAACCCTCTGCAGTTGAGCCATTTACTAATATTCTCATATGTCTATCCTATGAATGCTTGCATCCCTCTACTGTTTTTGCCTCCACCACTTCCACTGGCAGTCTGTTTTAGTTGTCTACCACTCTTTCAGTAAAGTAGTATTTCCTTACATCTCTCTTAACCCCCCCCCCCCCAAAGATTCTTTCAGGTCCCAGAAGCTGGCATGATGACCTTTTCCCTTTGTTCTGGTGGCTGCATTTGCCCAATCCCTAGAAGATACCAGTACTGTAGGGGGAACTAGTGCACATGAGCATGTACTAACTACTCACACAGATCCCTGGCCAGCATTTTCTCCCTCCCACAGGGACCTCAGCCACATTACCACCTATTTTCACCTAGTGGTAATATCACAGCGAGAATTGCAACCTCCCCTCCCCAGTGGAGGAGAGCATCCTCTGGGATGCTTGACCCTCCTTCCCTGGCCAGCCTGCCATAATCCAGGCTAATTCCAGAAGCCAGATTGCCAGCGTCACAAACAGTAGCTCGACCACTGCACCACCAGCATTGGTTCTATATCTTAATTTTATCAAGGAAAACATTTTGCACTTAATTCACAAATTTGGTCTCAAAGATGTGTATAAAGAAAATTGCATAGGCAGGGTCATTATACTGCCCATTTCAATTGTAAAGAAATTTCTGTAAAAACTGTTCCAGCCAGGACCCTTATCAGACCGGGGGGAGGGGACAAGATTCTCCCCCTCTAAAATAAGGGTTTACTCTAAGTCTTTCAGGCCAACCTGATGTAGGATTGGATCAAGGTACATAAGTCCCTGATACCTTAAGTTCTCAGAATCCAGTTCCCTACTGGACATTCACTATTGATCTACTTAATCAAATTCAGCATATATATTGTGTCTTTCACAAAGGATCTTGTTGAGAAGTGGATATATAAAATGCTTGACAGCACATGAGACAGAATCTAGAAATTAACCAATGCCTGACAGCGTTGGTCAGCTGACAGGTTCAGTTACAGATTCACGCAATTTTGGCAGTCAGTAAAAAAATGAATTTTGGGATCCATTTTCCTTACAATTTCTACCTCCCAATCCATAATAACTTCCTTCTATGATGATATTATGAACTTACAAACATACACATGTGCCAGCAGAAACAGACCACCTGGTCTATCTAAGTCTGCTCAAGTGTGCAGCTAGCACCCCTAGTTTGCAGCTGCCCACCCCCTCCCATTTGTCATCCCACTGCCACCCCACCTTCCCCACTCTCAATCTCCCCAGTTCCCTGCCCCATGCCCTTTTGAAGCTGTCCACAGATTTACATGATACCACCCATTCGAGTAGTGTGTTCCATTTTGCTACCACCCTCTCTGTGAAATAGTGTCGCCTCATTTCCTTCCTAAGTCTTCCCCCTCTATTCTTAGCCCATGCCCCCTGGTGACCCTCTCCCTCCTTTGCTTAAAGACCTCATCTGCCCTCTCCTTATTGATTCCCCTGAGATACTTGAATGTCTCTATCATGTGCCCCCTGTCCCTTCTATCCTCCAGAGTGTACATATTCAGGTCTCCCAACTTGCTGTCATAGTCTCTCTCCTCCATTCCACATATCATCTTTGTTGCCTTCCTCTGTACCCCCTCCAGTAGCCTGATATCACGCTTTAGGTATGGCCTCCAAAATTGCACACAATACTGTAAGTGTGGCCTTACCAGCGACCTATAGAGGGGCAAGATCACCTCTCTTCACCTGGATGAAAACCCCCTCACTATTCACCCCAGCATTTTGTTCACTTTTGCAGCCATTCTCCTGCACTAGGCAGTGTTGTTCATGGCCCCTGTTATCATTACCCCTAGGTCCTTCTCCTCCTCAGTGATTCCCAGCTTAACCCCCCCCCCCAGTCAGTATTCTCTCCTTGGGTTCTTCACCCCAAAGTGTATAACCTTACATTTCTTTGCATTGAACCCCATCTGCCACATCTCTGACCACTCCTCTAGCTTGTTTAGGTCCCCCTGCAGCTGCTTCCATCCCTCCTCTCCATCAACCACTGCTCCGATTTTGGTGTCATCAGTGAACAGACTTGCCTTGCTCACCACCCCTTGTGCAATGTCTGATATGAAGAGCCCAAATAATACTGGCCCCAACACAGAGCCCTGTGGCACCCCACTCATCACTGGCCTTGGTGCTGAGAGCTCCCCTCTCACCACCACCCGTTGCAGCCTCCCACTCAGCCAGCTTGTAATCCAGTTCATCATTTTGCCCCTACCCTTACACCAGTTAGCTTCCCCCAAAGCCACCCATGAGGCACAGAACCGAAGGCCTTGCTGAAGTCCAAGTAAAGAACATCCACTGTATGACACTTATCCAGCTCATCTGTCACCTAGTCATAATATTGTATCAGGTTGGTTTGACAAGACTTCCCTGAAATGAACCCATGCTGCCTCACATCCTGGAGGCCATTGTTCTCCAGGTACACCAGTCTTTCCTTTAATATGATTTCCATGAGATTGCACACTATGGAGGCGAGGCTTACTGAATGATAATTACCCAGTTCATCCCTTGGTCCGCTCTTGTGTAATGATACTACATGTGCCATCCTCCAGTCCAGTGGCACATATCCTGACTCCAGTGAGGTGCTGTACAGGTCTGTCAGTGGCTCTGCCAACATCTCTGCCATCTCCCTCAGCACCCTGGGGTGGATACCATCTGGCCCTGGTGCCTTGTCTACCTTCAGTGTCCTCAGTCCCTCTAGGACTCTACTTGTCTCAATTCTTCCATCTGTTACCTCCTCTCCCCTGTCCCCACCCTCCCAGCCCATGGTGGCAGCGGTCCCTAGCTATTCTTCCCGTGAGACACTGAGCAAAGTATTCATTCAGTGCTTCTGCCTGCTCCTCCCTTTTCCATCCACTCCCCACCCTTTTATCCTCACTATTGTCTCCTTGCACTTCCTTTGTCCATGATGTATCTGAAAAAGCCTCCCCACGCATTAATTCCTGCATTAATCTCAGCACCCTCTAGGCCTTGGTTTCTCTCACTTTTCTGGTCACTTCCCTGGACCATCTTGTATACTCCCCCTTGTCCACTTTCTTAATAATTATTAATATCTGATGTGATTCTATTACTAGGGTGCCTTCCCAGTCTCACACAGTTATTAGTATTGTTGTGAAGTTTTAAAAACATTTTTGATATGGTTCTAGACACATAATGACAACCCCCCCCCCATCCACAAGATGAATTCTTCCTGGCACCCCTATTTTATTTTTTATTTTGTAGCACTCATTAATCTCTGTCTCCACCAAATTAATATAACATTCAGTACTACAATAAGTGATAGTCCTTTTACTTGGTTATAATAAGACCTTATGCTGAGAGTTTGTTTCATCTCCCATTTCAATCGAGTTGCCTCCTCTGCATTATTAAATTGACTGGTTTTGTGTTGAAGGAGATGAAAGTCCCTTACTAATTATTGATATTTCTTAATCAGGAAACTATCTGCTACTCAGGTTAAATATCACCTTCTGTATTGTCCTCTGTACGGTTTGCCTCACCTCTGCCCTGAACCCATCCTTCTGCATGTCTTCTGTGGTCTCCTCCTACTCTGTAGTCCTGATATTCTCCGCCAACCTTGGTAGATCCCAAAATTTGGTGGATAAAAGATGATGGCAGATAACAGAGGGGGACAGTCTCATGAGAAAATCCAAATAAAGATACTACAGTACTGTACATTACTGTGTGTTGGAGGCTATAATTTTGTTAACAGAGTTATGTATGAGTATTCCTACATAAGTGAAACTGTCTGTTGTCCAAGGAATAGAAAAAGATAAGACTAGTCTGGTTTCTTCAAATTTGATAGAGTGAACATGAGGCCAACAGATACATCCCAGATGACCTGCAATCCTGAGAGACTGCTGAAGGACGTAAAGATTGGTTCTAGTTTACTGACTGAAAATATGGTTGACTTATTGTTAATAGTAAGTAATCATCAAATGCCAGTACTTCATGTAACTCACCTCCAACCTCAATACCATGTATGTTTGTAGAGTCTGAAAATGTCCTCTCCCGAAAGTATAAATTTTCAAGGTAAACATCTAACTCTTCAGTACCCAAGACATTTCAAACTAAGGATTATGTCCTATTGACCAGTTACATCATATCCTACAGACTGCCTGTTAAGGCAGTCTTGAGTGGGGGAGGAGGGGCAGAAGAGAAAAAGTCACATTAGCAAAAACAGTTCTACAACAGACTGAGTTGCTGATTTCTAAGAACAAGATATAAATATTATAACTACGAAATAGCTACTAATATATAGCCATATTAAATTTCCCTACAGAGTAAAACAGTTTATTAAATAAAGTCAGATGGAGGGGAAAATGACAACAAGTATGGAATATAGAATGAATTTAACAACATGGGACAAAATGCAACTGCAATAAATGAGTCTGGGATCAATTGAATATTTTTATTCCACAGAAACAACCAAGACTGAAACTGAGTACAGCAGGCAATCAGGGTTTCCAAAAAGAATTATATCTAAGAAACTGTGGACTAGATACAGTACACCATCCCAACTTTTTAGGATTTCTGTCAGCACAAGAAGACATCCATTTAAAGGGATACACCCAGCAGGATCTATGATCCTTAATAATTATCATTGGCTATTGCTATTAACCTGTCATGCCATAATGCCATTGTTCTTTACTAGTATTGTAACAACACTATTGCTTCAGAATGCATGAACTTACTAATACTGATGCCTCACCCCATAGTAACTGAGTCACAGTGTGCTATTTGAATCTATGATATAACATGAACAGTATATTAAGCACAAAATATTTGGTGCCATTCCTCACTCAGACCCAAATTAGTATTGTTAGTTTGCAAGAATGGGCAGAATCAAATTGCAATGTATCCTAGCCAGTCAGAATTTTGCATAAGTGTGCTACTATGCATACACTGAGCACTATTAAACTGAAGGCAATGTTGATAGAGAGGTGGATCAAGGAAGAGCAGTGAACATGTCCTATCAGGACTTCAGTAATACTTTTGACATTGTGCCATACAGGAGGCTAGTTAAGTAACTAAGCAGGCTGAGGGTGGAGGAGAAAGTGACATGCTGGGTATCAAACTGGTTAAGTTATAGGTGGCAAAAGGTGGTGGTAAACAGCAGCCACTCAGGCAATAGAAGAGTTACTAGTGCAGTAACACAGGGTTCAGTGCTAGGACCAGTCCTCTTCAATGTCCTTGTAAATGATGTTGCAGAAGAGCTTGAGAGTAAGGTGTGTCTCTTTGTGGATCATACAAAAATTTGCAACAAGGTTGACACTCAGAAAGGGGTAGAGAGAATGCAAAGAGATCTGAGGAAACTAGAGGAATGGTCTAGGAGGTGGCAACTGGGTTTTAATGCCAAAAAGTGCAAGGTTATGCACTTAAGGCTGGGGAACCCAGGGACTGTGTAAAAGATAGAAGGTAATGGAGCTTACATAGAAACATAGAAACATAGAATTTGACAGCAGATAAGGACCGCTTGGCTCACCCAGTCTGCCCATTTCCCTACCTAATGGATAAGCTGCAGATCCTAGTTAACCAGCAGCCTACTTCTTCCTACTCCCACCCCCTAGAATTGCTTTATGACTGTCCCATGCATGCTTGAATTCCACCACTGTTTTTGACTCCCCAACCTCCTCCAGAAGGCCGTTCCATACATCCACAACCCTCTCTGTAAAAAGATACTTCCTTAAATTACCTCTGAGCCGCCCCCCTTCTATCTTCAAATTGTGCCCCCTTGTTCTTGCACACCTCTTTTTTTGAAAGATGTTACCCTC
Source organism: Neoceratodus forsteri (assembly GCA_016271365.2). Classification (NCBI taxonomy): domain Eukaryota; kingdom Metazoa; phylum Chordata; order Ceratodontiformes; family Ceratodontidae; genus Neoceratodus; species Neoceratodus forsteri. The sequence goes on from CM028130.1 coordinate 321,658,239, forward strand.
TTGGACTTTGTTGATTCCCTTGAGGTACTTGAAAGTTTCTATCATGTCCCCCCTCTCCCTCCTTTCCTCGAGGCTATACATATTAAGCTCCTTAAGTCTCTCTTCATATGTCTTCCAGTGCAGACCCTGTACCATTTTAGTTGCCCTCCTCTGGACAGCTTACATAGATACATAGATACATAGACAGTGTCGGCAGATAAGGGCCTATGGCCCACCTAGTCTGCCCATTTGAGCTTGTAAGTTCAGTTTGTTTTCCTAGAAGTCTATTTCCCCTTACCCCTGACCTCTAGAATTCCTTTATGTCTATCCCATGCATTCTTAAATCCCGTGATTGTTTCAGCCCCCACCACTTCCTCTGGCAGGGTGTTCCACTTGTCCACCACCCGTTCTGTGAAGAAATTCTTTCTCATGTTTCCTCTGAATCGTCCTCCCTCCAACTTCATCCCATGCCCTCTAGTCCTGAAACATCTTTTTCGCTTAAAATAGTGTTTTCCTGCACCCTGTTCCTCCCTGTAAGATACTTGTATGTCTCTATCATATCCCTCTCTCCCTCCTCTCCTCCAGGAGTACATGTTCAGTTCCTTCAACCTGTCTTCATAGGACTTGTGATGCAACCCATGCACCATCTTTGTTGCCTCCTCTGAACCTTCTCTACCCTGTCTATGTCCTTACGTAGGTATGGTCTCCAGAACTGTACACTGTACTCCAGGTGGGGCCTCACTAGTGTCTTGTATAGCGGAATTATGACCTCCCTTTTCCTGCTGGTGATGCCCTGCCTGATACATCCAACATCCTATTTGCTTTACCTGATGCCTTGTCACACTGTTTCCCTACCTTGAGGTCATCAGAGATGACAACCCCAAGATCCCTTTCCTGCTTGGTGCATGCTATATCCTCACCCCCAACTGATATATTGTGCCAGGGTTTTGTGTCCCCATATGCATTATCTTGCACTTCTTTGCATTGAATTTCAACTGCCAAACCCTTGACCATTCTTCAAGTTTCTGCGGGTCCCTTCTCATTCTGTCTACACCCTCTGGTGTGTCTACTCTGTTACAGAGCTTTGTGTCATCAGCGAACAGTGAAATTCTGCCTTCTATATCCTGTGCAATGTCACTGATGAAGATGTTGAATAGGACCGGTCCCAGCACTGATCCCTGTGGTACCCCACTGGTCACTCTTCCCTCTGTGGAGTGACAGCCATATACCACCATCTGTGTCCTGCCACCCAGCCAGTTACCTACCACCACTACTGTCCTCCCACACCCTTACCCCAGTTTGTGTAATAGTCTTCTATGTGGCACAGTGTCAAGGCCTTGCTGAAGTCCAGATAGGCCATGTCCACTGCCCTCCCTGATCCACCTCCCTAGTCACCCAGTCAAAAAATTCAATGAGGTTGGTCTGACATGACCTCCCCTGGTGAAACCATGCTGCCTTGGGTCCTGTAGTCCATTGATAACCAGATGTTCCACCAATCTCTCCTTCAGTAGTGCTTCCATGATCTTTCCCACTACCGGTGAGGCTGACTGGTCTGTAGTTCTCTGCTTCCTCTTTGTTCCCACTTTTGTATAAGGGGACTACATCTGCTATCCTCCAGTCTTTGGGTACCTCCCTGTTTCCAGTGATTGGCTGAACAGGATAGCCAGAGGTTCAGCCACCACCTCTCTTAGTTCTTTAAGGACCCTGGGTGCACCCCATCTGGCCCCATTGCTTTATCAGCTCTTGTTACTCCAGTTCCTTCAGGACCCTTTCTCGTGTAAAGGGACTTGTGTCCATTTCTGCACCATTCTCACCCTTGTACTCCCTTCAGACCCATTACCCCCCTCTTCCTTAGTAAAGACTGAGCAGAAATACCTGTTCAATATGTCAGCTTTACTGTTGTCATCCTCCACGCAGCTCCCATCCTCCCCCTTCAGTCTCACTATCCCTCCCTTTGTCCTTCTTTTTTCACTTATGTACCTGTAAAAGGTTTTGTCCCCTTTAACCACTGATTTTGCAATGTGTTCTTCTGTCTGAGCTTTGGCTTCCCTTACTGACTTCCCTGCCTCCCTTTGTTTCTCCTGGTACTTCTCCCTATCCCCTTCTGCCTGTGTCTTTTGTATTGCCTGAATGCAATCTTTTGGCTTTCACTTTCTTTGCTACCTCTTTGGAAAACCATAATGGTCTCCTCTTTCTTTTCCTCTTGCTAACCTGCTTAATGCATAATTCTGTTGTTCTTATAATCCCCATTTTAAATACTGCCCACTGTTCCTCAATCCTGATTCCTGTCCCATTCCCTTAATGCCTCTTTCAAGCATCTCCCCATTTTCCCAAAGTCTGCCCCTAAAATCCAGGATACGTGTTTTTGTGGTTTGGTTCTGCTCTTTCTGTGATTTCAAACCACAATGACTGGTGGTCACTGTTACCCAGGTGCTCCCCCACTGTTACCCCCATCACACTGTCCCTGTTTGTGAGCACAAGGTCCAGTATTGCCTTCAGCCGAGTTGGTTCCATGACCAGTTGCTTGAGGAAGGCACCCTGAAGGGAGTCCAGGATAAATCTGCTCCTAGTTGATGCTGCTGCTGGGATGCTCCAGTCCACGTCTGGTATATTGAAGTCTCCAACCAGTACTACCTCACCCTTGTCTGCCATCCTTTGGATGGCTAGCATCAGCTCCCTATCTGTTTCTTCCTCCTGGGCTGGTGGTCTATAGACCACACCTGTGCGGATGGCTGGCCCCATTTTCCTTTCCAGCTTAACCCACAGTATCTCTCCCCATTTGTTCCTCCTGGATCTGTGTGGCCCTTATGTCATTTTCACATACAGTGCCCTCCTCCTCCCTTCCTGCCTGCTCTGTCTCTTCTGAATATGTTGTAGCCAGGTATGGCCATCTCCCAGTCATGGTTATATTACACCAGGTTTCAGTGATGGCCACAATGTCCAGGTCTGACTGTACCATGACAGCCTCCAGATCTTCCATCTTGTTGCTAAGGCTCCTGGCATTTGCACACATGGCTTTCCATGATTTGACCTCCCTAGACTGCTTCACTGTTCTACTCCAGCCCCTTCCTTGGTTGTCATTTATCCCTGGTTCTCCTTGCTGTCTGCCCTTCTGCTGAATTTTGCCCCTTTTCTGCTTATCCACCTTTTGGACACTAATCTCCATCTTTTGCACACTGCTTTCAGAGATAGCCCTCCTCTGGTTCACTGGTTCCATTACTAGCTGTGGGGTGAGCAAGTAGGTATCATCCTTGCTGGCCTGCCACCCCTTTGCTAGTTTAAATGCTTGTCAATGTAGCATTTAAACTTATCATTGAGTGCTTGGATTCCCTCCAGGATGGATGCAGGCGTCAGGCTTGAAAAAACCTCCATCCTCCAGATGGGTCCCCAGTCACCAATGAATCCAAACCTTCCTCACAGCACCAGTTCTTCAACCATGGTTAAAGTTCCTGGTGCATGCACTCTATGCTCTCCCTTGCCTCTCACAGGTAGTACTTCTGAAAGTGACAGAAGTAGCTACTTGCTTGAGACCCCTCCCCAGTTCCTAAACTCTTCCTGAACTTCCTTTGGCTCCCCATTTGCCAAGTCATTAGTACCTAGGTGGATAATGACATCCAGCTCACCCTCCTGTCTTGCCTTCCCAGTGATCCCCAGTATCTTCCTTCCATCCCTCCATGCCGTGGCACCTGGTGAGCACCTCACCTCCCTGTCCTCCCCCTCCTGTGTTCCTAGCTGGATCCCTCTTATGATGGAGTCCCCACCAGGTTCGCTTCCTCCTCCTCTGGGGTCCACTGCTTTCCCACTGAGGTCCCTCCTTGCCTAACCTCCCATCCTTTCCTTCCACTTCCCTGGGTACCTCTATTTGGTTGTCCTCATTTGCCAATGTGGCATATGAGTTCTTGAGAAGGAATAGGATCTGGGATGTGCCTCTGCCTGACTGCTCTAACCCTCCCTGAGCCCACTGTCATCCAAGTGCTCCTCGTTCTCGGCATCCTTGCGGCAGCTGCATTGGACTGGGTGGTTCCTGGACAGGGGTGATGGTACTCCTGACCCAGTTTACTTCCGCTCTGAGTCTGGCTACCTCATCCGCGGTCGAGAGATGCATGCAGATAGGGCAGCACCTCAGTGTCCAGAAGGTCTGCCTGAATATGGCTGCCCCACAGCCACTGCATTGCACCACTCCCCACATTATACTGCAATTCCACTACTTATCTGCTACTGAAGCTCTCTTAGTTCTCTTTTTATTTATTTACAGTACTAAAAATCCTGTAACTGATCCTCAGATATATATTTTTTAAGGAAAAAGAAACCAATAAATAAATAAATGAGTCAAAAACTTGTCGTGCTGAGGGTGGTCTTCTTCCCCCCATGCCCTCCTACTTCACACCTCTTACTATACCCTGTGTTTAGCTCCTGTCAATCAGATTTATCAGGGCATATAATTAAGAGTTGGGGAAGGGTGGGGGCGAAATTTGCAGCAATTAAAGACAAGCACAGAATTACACCACCACTATTTTTAAATTTTCAACAGCCCAAAAACAATTATAAGTAAAGACAACACAGAAAGAAAGTATAGTGTCACTACAAGCCTACAATCTAAGTTTAAAAGAAAAATACCAGTTACCAGTTACTCTGAAGCACTGAATTGAATATGTTTCCTTCCTTCACCTTCTGGCTTCTTCTGAGCTTCCATCCTGTCTATGTCTTTGCGGAGATTGGGTCTCCAGAACTGCACGCAGTACTCTAGATGGGGTCTCACCAGCTGTCTGTACAAAGGGATAATAACTTCCTGTTTTCTACTGGTGATGCCTCTCCCTATGCATCCCAGTATCTCCCAGCCCTCCTTGCTGCCCTCTCACATTGCTTGCCCAACTTTAGGTCATCTGATATGACTACCCCAGGTCCCTTTCCATTTTTGTTGTTGTTAGTATCTCACCCCCATTGTGTACTCTTCCCTGGGTTTTTGTTTCCCAGGTGCATTACCTGCACTTCTTAGCATTGAATCTAAGCTGCCATACATTTGACCATCCCTCTAACTTGCCAAGCCCCTTCTCATCCTTTCCACCCCACCCTGTGCATCAACTCTGTTGCAGATCTTTGTGTCATCTGCAAAGAGACATACTTTTCCTTCCAGTCCCTCTGCAATGTCGCTTATAAAGACATTGAAGAGGACCGGTCCTAATACTGAACCCTGCAGTACCCCACTAGTAACCCCCCTTTCTTCAGAGTGGACTCCATTTACTATTACTCTCTGTGTCCTATTCTCCAGCCAATTCTTTACCCAGGCTGTCATCTTGGGACCCACACCCAGGCTGGCTAACTTGTATATTAATCTTTTGTGTGGGACTGTGTCAAATGCCTTGCTAAAGTCTTTTTTTTTTTTTTTATTTAGTTGTTTAACCAGGTATAGCACACTAAGCTGAAAGCTTTTTTACAGGAGCGACCTGGGAGCACAAGGAGGTTAAGTGACTTGCTCAGGGTCACACAGTATGCAAGTGGAAGCTGTGGGATTCAAACCCAGGTCTGGCCTGCTGGATGTCACCAAATTTGCAGCTCAGAGCCTTAGACCACTGCGCTATACTGCCTCCTCTGGTAGGCCATGTCCACTGCCCCTCCTTGATCTACTACTTTGGTCACCCAGTCAAAGAAATCTATCAGATTTGTCTGGCAGCCACAAAGCAAGAAAGAGACCTAGGGGTTGTCATATCTGATGACCTCAAGGTAACTGGGCAGTATAACACAGCAGTGGGGAAGGCTAGCAGGATGCAAGGGTACATTGGGAGAGGGAGTTCTAGCATGAGGAGGAGGAATGTGGTGCTGTCATTATATTGCTTACTGGTGAGGCCTCACCTGGAATACTGTATCCAATTCTGGAGCCTGCAACTCCAGAGGGACATTGAAAAGGTGGAAGCAGTACAAAGGAGGGCAAGCAAAATGGTGAGGGGGTTGCACCCGAAACCATATGAAGAAAGGCTGAAGGAACTCAACATGTACTCCCTGGAAGAGAGGAGAGTGAGAGGGAACATGATTGAAGCCTACAAGCACTTCACAGGAATGAAAAAAGTGCAAAAGTGAAGGGTCTATTTCAGAGACAGGACGGCACTAGGACAAGGGGGCTTGCAATGAAGCTAGGAGGAGGAAAGTTAGGAAAGATGTGCAGAAATACTTCTTCACAGAAAGGGTGGTAGATGACTGGAACAGCCTGCCAGAGGAGGTACTGGGGACACAGACTGTGGAGAGCTTCAAACATGCATGGGATAGGCACATGGGCATAATAAATAGATGAACGTGGAATGAGTGACACCTATGACCAACTAGTGTCAATGGTGATGGAACAGGCAGGGACAAGGGGCAGACTAGAAGAGCCTACAAGTCCTTTTCTGCTGACAAAATCTACGTTTCTATATTTCTATGATGAGGTAACATAGTTACACTCATCGAACAGGAACCAGAATTGGAGTCCAGACTTGAACTTTTAACTGCAGATGGTGCCTGTCATGCAGTATGCATCTTTTCAATTAACAGTAAAGTCCAGCACTGCTTTCAATTGATCTGAGTGGAGTAATAAATCAGTACCTGAAGCTCACAGTTTAAAAATGGAACTTGCAGATAAAGTGCGAGGAAGCCCAGCTGAAGGTAAACTGCAGACTTAGCACTGATTGTGGTGCTGCTATCATCATGCAGTAAAGTTTTGTAGCATGGTGCCAGTTAATTGTGTTGCAGTTATTGTGATGCGATAAAGTTAAAAAGTGGGGTGCCTGTAATTGTATTGTAGTAAAGTTAAGCAGTGACATAGTCTACAGTATGTATAAATTAAATTGCATCTGAGGAAGAAAAATGCAGATTGAGAGTAGTCCAGATTTAGCATTGTAAGGTGGAAGTACTGTTTCCAAAGTGCTGTAACATCTAGATTAAATATCTAAATTAAATATCCAGATTAAATATCTGGAGACAGAAGGCCTCCTGGATGGCAACCAGCATGGATTCACAAGTGGTAGGTCTTGTCAGACCAAACTGATTGAATTTTTTGACAGGGTTATGGAAATATGGGACATGGGAGGGGAGGTGGACGTGCCTACCTGGACTTCAGGAAGGCCTTTGACACTGTCCCCCACAGGAGACTGGTAGACAAAGTCGACAGCTTGGGAGTGGGGAGCAAGCTTATAAAATGGATTGAGCATTGGCTAGAGGGAAGATCGCAGATGGTTGTGGTAAATGGGGTGCACTCAAAGGAGGAAAGGGTGATGAATGGGGTTCCCCAGGGTTCAGTGCTGGGATCCATACTCTTCAACATTTACATTGGGGATATTATAGAGGCTCTGCATGGGAAGGTGAGTCTGTTTGCAGATGGCATGAAGATATGTAATAGGGTGGATACATCCGGGGTGTGGAAAACATGAGAAAGAATCTGGTAAGGTTGGAGGAGTGGTCAGAAAGATGGAAGCTGCAAGTTAATGCAAAGAAATGCAGAATTATGCATAAAGAGTGTAGAAACCCAAAGGCAAAATACTGGCTGGGGGGAGGACCGGAGACAAAGAACAGGAAAGGGACCTGGGGATTACCATTTTAGACAGCCTGAATGTTAGGAGTCAGTGCAACAAGGCAGCGGGAGAGGCACTCAGAATGTTGGCATGCATAGGGAGGGGCTTTACAAGCAGGAGAAGGGAGGTGATCATGCCACTATACAAGACCATGGTCAGACCACACCTGGAATATGGGGTACAGTTCTGGAGGCCATACTTACAAAGGGACAAGAACAGGCTAGAGAGGGTCCAGAGAAGGGCTACCAGAATGGTGAGTGGACTACAGGAGAAGTCATAAGAGGAGAGACTGGGTGACTGGGCCTGTACATGCTGGAGGAGAAGAGGGAGAGGGGGGACATGGTTGAAACATTCAAGTACTTGAAAGGCATAAATAGGGTGAGGGTTGACAATATCTTCAGATAGAGTGAGAACACATCCACTAGGGGGCATGCATTAAAACACCCCCACCACCCTCCCATTCCCTTAGATCAATCGACTCCCATACCCTGGTTGTCCCCTGCAGATCCACCCAAATTGGCCAATCCGGTTACTATCACTGCCTCCCAAAGATTTGGAATTCCCGCCCCCCTCAAATCTAGTACTCATCCTCCACCTAATCCATCAGCTTTGCCCTCAATAATTATCTTGCACCTATCTGGTCCTGTCCTGTCCTTCCCTAATTTCTTCCTCACCTACCCTCATCTTCATTTTACCATGTGCACACCCATCCCAAATTCTTTAGCCCTCTTCCCCTTCCTCCTAATTGCTCTCCCTTACTGGCCTCCATTGATCTCTCACAGAATGTAAAGGATCCTGAATACTCTCCATGGGTCCCTCTCCAACCCCCCCAAAGGACATGTATCTCTCATCTACTCCCTTCCCCCACCATCTTAAAGGGGTCTTTCTGGGACACTGCCTTGTCTTCTTCTCTCTGGTCCCCCAGTCCCGTTGCAGGGTTCTTCACATCCTGAAGGGGTCTCCAGGGACACGACTCATCCTTCCCTCCCACCTCACCTCTCCCTCCCCTTTCCTCCTTCTCTTTCACGTAAGCACTTGTTTACTTATTAACCCAGCACTTATTATTGTTCACTCTTTCTACATGTTATGTGCAACACTGTTGCAACATTGTTTGTAACACGTGCTTTACAACTGTATGTTAATGTTGATCTTGTAACTTGAATGTTTAATGTCTCATTCCAATTGTACCACTTCCCCCCCAGGTCACACTGGGAGATGAGTGACTTGTTGCTCAGTGTGCCTTCCTGGTGAAACATGTCAATAAATAAATAAAAAAATAAATAAAACTTGAGGGGGGCAGATTTAAGGGTGACATCAGGAGTGAGTTCTTTACTGAGTGGGTGGTGGGGTCATGGAACAGACTGCCAGAATGGGTGGTGGGGGTTGATACAGTGGGCACATTTTAAAAAGCCTGAGATACATACATGGGCTTAACCAACAGGGGACAGACAGAAAATGGAGGATGGAGGTCTTCCTAGAGGAGGGAACTCGGGCAGACTGGATAGACCACCATGGGGTCTTTTTCTGCTGACAAATTTCTATGTTTATATGTATGTTTCTATCTGTGACAGTATAAACATCAAGTAAAAGAGAATGTATCCATAAATCTTCAGTTAGAAAAGGAGCAAAAAACAAAGACCCTGATGAAATAAGACACAGATGCACTAAAGACAACAGATTTAAAAGTGCTACAATGCTGATGTAACTTAAAGGAAAGAGAGACTAACTTGCATTGATTATTTTAAAGTCACAGGGTTCACAGCATTTGATTAATTTAAGTCCACATTAAATACAGACGTACTTATCAGGCAGCGGAGTAGTAGAGCAAGGCATCTATATTTGTATATGGGTAATGGCATACAGTGGTCAGGTAGATGTAGATGCCAGATTGTATTTGAGAGGAGAATAGTTTGAAAGCTGGTATGTAAAGAAAAAATTGGGATCCCATTTCTGAAGTGCTGTAATTGTGATACATTAGAAATCAGGTGTGTGGGATCATTTCCATGCTGGAAAATTCCTGTAGTGTTTGTGCAGGCTTATGTTGTGCTATTTGGTCATCTGTTGCATACATTATACATTCTGGTATTCTCTATATTTGTTGTCCTCGCTTGTCTTTCAAAGTGTGTGGCAGGTGTAGCAAGCTGTATTTTGCGATACTGCTTAGTAGTCCAAGCCTGTGTTTTAGAAACAGTCTTGGATTTTGCAACTTGGGAAGGAGTAATGGTTAAAGCAGAAATGTGAGTTTATACAGAATCCTCAGGATGGTCGTGCAACAGTGGGGAAAATTTGTTGGAAGAGTAAATGACATCTGGTTCATAGGGGGAATGATATTTTTTGAAACATCACCCTCCAGTCCTGTGCCATGCATGCACATGCACATACTCCTTTACCCATCCCATTAGTATTGTAGCACAAAAACAGTAACCACAGTTTTATGAAAAAAGTCAAAAACTGTTGCATCTTTTTTTAACATACTGTATACTCCTGCCCACATGCCTAATAGCAAACAAACCACAACTACACCATACTGAAAGACAGAATGCACCTGGAAATGAGCTTTCAGCTCAATGCGCCTTTCCTGGTCAAATACTGAAAATAATATTAATAATAAACTGTGGCATATGCCCTGTAGCCCTGTAATACTTAATAAACTGTTTATTTTTTTTCAATTACAGCTCTTCTCTTGCAAAAGATCATGACTAGCGATGTAGTGAAGTTTTAATCCACTGATGAAGTTGGCACAAATTAGCAGAAATTCACACTTTCTTGAATTTAGCAAATTTCCTGGCAACTGCACAAACTTCACTGCGTGAATTTCTTTTTAACCCCCATAAAACTGTAAGAAAAAACTCCCCACCCACTGTGCTTTAATGCTAGCCCCTCCCCTTCTCAAAATGTTCTAGTCATGTACCCAATTCCAGTCCCCTGCTGGAACCCTTCTCCACATCATCCTTTGTGAATTTAAAAGTAGCAAATTGAGTGACATGAAAGTTCAATATACCCTTCCCCCCAAACCACACACCAAACACACTCACTGCCTTCCCCCACCTGAGTCACACCACCAGATCTATGAGTCATAATGACCCCCACCTAACCCCCCCTCTCTGGTCTGCACCACCCTCCTCCCCTCACTAGCACCCAGAATAAATGTGACATGTGATAAAGAAACTGGTCCCCTGATGCAGAGCGTCTGCTCTGTTAAGTGCCCATCTTGGTAATGGGTCACTCATGAATGAACACTGATGTAGTTTTACTCCAAGTAAAACTTGACTGGCTGAGAATTCAGTCAGTCAGATTTTAAGACCAAAGATGTCACCACACATTTGTGGGCCAGCACCATTGTTGAGAGACACTGAACAGATCGGTTATATACTGCATAAAAATAAAGGTCTTTACTGCTTACTACTACAGTACTTCACCACTGTGCTGACCCACCACTTTTTTATGGTTGGCTATAATAATTGACCAAGCAATGAAATGAGACTCGTAGTTCTGTAGTTATCTGGGTCTGACTTTGCCCCCTTTCTGAACAATGGGTGACGGTAACTGTTTTTCTGTCCTCTGGCACCATCCCTATCTGTAAGAAGCCATTGAAAATATAAGTGGGAGGCCCAGCCAAAACACCCTGTATCTCCAATATAAACCTACTGTAATGTGGATACCATTGGAATCCTAGGATTTTCCCAGATTCAAGCTCACCATATACTTACCCAATAATTCTGGTATGATCAAGGCTGTCTTCTTTTCAGTCTACTCCTCTTCCATACCTTCCTCCTCCCTTTGGCCATTTCTCCCTAACGTCATGGCTGAACGTTGGTACAATGTAATTATTCAATGCCCCTGCTACTCCCCCGCCACACATAGTATTTCCTCCATCTTCCTAATGCTCGGAGGTTCACCTTATATCTGACTCTCATATTGTTCCCTATGTATTAAAACAAGGGTTCATTATTCCCCTTGCTTCCCCAGGCAATCCTGTCTGCATGTTTTACAGCAGAAAGAACTGAGTTATTTCAAAACCTTTTTTGCTGCAGGGGGAATTTCTGAGGAAGCAATTTCTGGTAATGAGCCTCAGTTTGCCTCTTGGGAGTTTCCATCATTTCTGCAATTACATTTGTTCAAGAACACTGAAATGCCCATGTGCCATCCTAGATCCAATGATGCTGCAATGTGATTGGTACAACACTGCAAGAGAGCTGTAGAAAAGAAACAAGGCTCTAATTAAGACTACAGCAATGTATTGAATACATATATTTTTTTTCAGATATAGAAATATAATGCATTGTGCTACTGGAAAAAAATATAGAATTGTTCACAAAAAGAACATAAACCTTACTTTATCTTTTTTAGTATAACTGATCACTTGGGCACGTACAGTATGTAGCATTCTTAATCTCCCTACTTTACTTATTCTATTGCCCATTCTGAAATTAAAATGTTAATTCCTTTAGTAAACCTCTTGTTGATGCTTAATTTTCCTGCCTGCTTTCATTTGTAGGGCTGCAGTGGGCATAGCTCTGCAGATCTTTTGGGATGAGTAAAGGGACTCCGTATTCCTTCCTAAATTGCCACCCACTGTTCCACCCACTGTGCCTGACTGCCTTTTAGGATGAGTAAAGGGTCTTCACATTCCTTCCTAAGTTTCCAACCACTGTTCTGCCCACTGTGCCTGACTGCCTTGCTTGAAATGTGACTTTTTTCCCATTCATTTCAAGTAGAAAGTGGGGAAAAACAAAAAAGAAACACAGAATCAAGCCCTGTTTCTTTAAAGTAACTCCAACAAGTATACTGATCATGACACAGCTGCTGTGAATGACTTTGTGATATGTGTGTGTGGAAGGGGGAGGTTGCATTATCAGCTACATCAGAACACTAGGTAGCAGTGGGAGATTCAATAGCCCATAGTGCATGATAGAGCTTTTGTTTAATCTCCAGTTAGATCCTCCCTGTGTTACTGTACATGGCCCATGGAGGATGATAGGACCAGCAAACAAAATATCAGAACTTATATAAACTCTAACGTACAGTACAGGCTACTGAATCCCTCACTGCTGCATACTGTTCTAAGGACAGCTGCAGGAGATTCTAGGATTTGTAATAACAGAAAATGAAAAAAGTGTTGCATACTAACATAATAACATAGTAAAAGCCAGCAGAATAGGCCTCATGGTCTATCGTGTCTGCTCGGAAGCCAGCCCCCTACTGGAAGCTCGCTTCTCCACCCCCACAAACCCAGAGGTGTTTTCCCCGGCTTCAGTATCCCCCTGTACCTGTCCCAACCCCTCTTGAATCCTTCCATGGTGTTCTGTTCCACTAGACTCCTGGGCAGTGTGTTCCATGGCTCCACCACCCTCTCAGTGAAGTAGTGCCTCCTGCGCTCCCCCCTGTACTTCCCCCCTCAAGCTTCCACTCTTGTCCCCTTGTAGTTCCCCCCTTCTTAAACCTGAACACCTCCTGGGCTCCGCCCTTATTTAGTCCCTTTACATACTTAAAGATCTCTATCGTGACCCCTTGTTCCTTCTCTCTTCCAATGTGTACAGCTTGAGTTCTTCCAGTCTCTCCTCATAGGGCCTACCCTTCATGCCCTGAATCATCCTGGTCACCCTCCTCTGGACCCTCTCGAGAAGCACTATATCTTTCTTAAGGTGGGGTCTCCAGAACTGCACACAGTACTCAAGATGCAACCTAACCAGGGCATTATACAGAGGAAGGATCACCTCCCTCTTTCTGGAGGTACTTTCCCTGGTTATGCAGCCCAGTATCCTGCTTGCTTTTGTTGCAGCTCTTTGACAATTCTCAGTGTTATTCTACCACTCTCCCTAGGTCCCTCTCACCTGATGTGGCTTGCAGTGTGACCTCCCCAGGATGTATGCATGGCCCATGTTTCTGACCCCTAGATGTAACACCTTACATTTCCCTGCATTGAACATCAATCCCCACTTCCTTGACCACCCCCCCCAGGGTATCTAGTTCCCCCTGGACAGCCTCTCTCCCCTCCACCCCGTCCACCAGTGCTCCCAGTTTTGAGTCATCTGCAAAGAGACTCAGCCTACTCCTAACACCTCTCCCTATGTCTGAGACATAGGAATTGAACAGGAATGGCCCCAGGACTGAACCCTGGGGGCCTCCACTGGTGATCGCTCTGGGGGAGGAGACTATCCCTCCAAACACCACTATCTGTATTTGCCCCATAAGCCAATTTTCCACCCACCTGAACAACTGCCCCCCCCACCACATCTCCCCCAGTTTTGCTAGCAGGCCATTACGGGGACCGAATTGAATGCCTAACTGAAATCCTGATAGAGGACGTCCACCAGCCTATGTTGGTCCAGGGCAGCCATCACTCAGTCATAAAACTCCACCAAGTTAGCCTGGCATGACCTTCCTGGAACAAAACCATACTGTCTGTCATCCAGGTGCCCCAACCTTTCCAGCTGCCCCCCAAGCCTCTCCTTGATAATGCCCTCCATAACCTTGCCTACCACAGACGTAAGGTTAACAGCCCTATAATTCCCCATCTCCTCCCTGGACCTCCCTTTGTGGTTAGGCACCACATGAGCCACCTTCCAATCTTGAGGCACCCACCCTATCCTCAGAGAGATGTTGAAGAGCGAGGCCAGTGGAGCTGCCAACACATCAGCCAGTTCCTTCAGTACCCTCAGATGCAGCCCATCTGGCCCTGGAGCCTTCTCAGTCTTTAGAGACTGGAGGGCCTCTCTCACCATATCCACTGTGATTTCACCCTCCTCTCCCTCCTCCTCATGCACCCACCCCTCCCCCTCTAGCTTTGGCCCATCCCCTACCCTAGCCACTTCCAGCCCTTCAGTCTCTAACTGACCTCCTGGTTCTGTGGGCTCCCCTTCCCTCCCATCAGGATGGAAGGATCCCCAGCCTCCTCCAGTAAAGACTGAGGCAAAGTACTCATTTAGTACCTCTGATTTTCCCCCTGCTTCCTGTGCCCAATTCTCCCCAGTCCTAATCCTGCTGATCTGTGCCCTCATTTTTCTTTTCTCCCCTATGTATCTATAGAACCCCTTCCCCCCCTGCAGATATCCCTAGCCAGGTTTTGCCCCTACTTGCTTTGGCACCCCCTTACCACCCTGGTGACCCTTCTGGCCAGTAACTCATATTTTCCCCTCTCCCTTACCCCCCTTGAGCTTTTTAAGCTTGCGTAGGCAGCCTTTATTTCCCTCACCACTTCCTGCACCTCCTGGGTCCACCAACACAGCTTTCTGACCCTACATTGCTTGTGCCTTACCTTTGTGCAGGCCCTTGTAGCCTCCTGCACCACCTTCTTAATGGTATCCCACAAGCTACCCACATCCTTATCTGGCCTTATCTCCTCCAAGCACTCCCCAAGAATCCTTCCCATGCCCTCAAAGTCTGCCCCCAGAAATCTATTACAACTGTGTTAGTGTGATTTTCCTCTCCCCCTAGGTACAGAAAAAAAACAGACTGTGGCATGGTCACTGCCTGCCAGCGAACTGTTCACCTCCAGACCCCTTATCTGGTCATTGTCTGCTAGGACAACATCCAGTATCCAGTCCTCTCTAGTAGGCTCCCCCACATGCTGGACTAGGAAGGCATCCTGAAAGACTTCCATCAACCTCTGTTCCCTGGCCACTGAGGATGTCATAGTGCCTCAGTTTCCCCCCGGCATGTTCAGGTCACTCATGACCACCACCCTGCATTTTCCGAGACCACAGTGACCCCTGATGTTCTCGGTCAGTTCATCCTCCAGGTCTGCCTCCATTGCAGAGGGGTCTGTACACCACCCCTATTTTTAATCTTTTACCTCCCCTCATTTGCAGGGTTATCCAAATCTCCTCCATATCTCCCCCTGCCTCCTCGATTCCACAAACCACTATGTCTTTCTTGACTATCAACACAACCCCCCATTCCCGCTCCCCTATCTTTCTAAACATTGTGCAGCCCTCTACATTTAGGTCCCAATCATGCCTCTAGAAACATAGAAACATACAATTTGATGCCAGATAAGGACCTCTTGACCCACCTAGTCTGCCCATTTTCCCTACCTAATGGTAAGATGCAGATCCTAGTTAACCAACAGCCTACTTCATCCTACCCTCCACTAGAACTGCTTTATGTCTGTCCCAGGCAGTCTTGAATTCCCCCACTGTTTTTGACTCTACAACTTCTACAGGAAGGTTGTTCCATGCATCTATAACCCTCTCTGTGAAGAATTACTTCCTCACATTACCTCTGAGCCATCCCTCCTCTATCTTCACATTGTGCCCCTTTGTTCTTGTATATCTCTTTTTCTGAAAAATGCTACCCTCTTGGACTTTGTTGATTCCCTTGAGGTATTTGAAAGTTTTTATCATGCCCCCCCCCCCTCCTTTTCTCGAGGCTATACATCTTAAGCTCCTTTAGTCTTTCATCATATGTCTTTTGGTGCAGACCCTGAACCATTTTGGTTGCCCTCCTCTGGACAGCCTCCACCCTGTCTATGTCTTTGCAGAGATGGGGTCTCCAGAACTGTACACAGTACTCCAGATGTGGTCTTACCAACTGTCAGTACACAGGGCCAACAACTTCCTGTTTTCTACTGGTGATGCCTCTCCCTATGCATCTCAGTATCTCCCCAGCCCTCCTTACTGCCTTCTCACATTGCTGGCCCACCTTTAGGTCATCTGATATGTCTACCCCCAGATCCCTTTCCATTTTTGTTGCTGTCAGTATCTCACCCCCCCCCCCCATTGTGTACTCTTCCCCAGGCTTTTTGCTTCCCAGGTGCATTACTTTGCACTTCTTTGCATTGAACCTAAGCTGCCATACATTTGACCATTCCTCCGACCTTGCCAAGTCCCTTTTCATCCTTTTCACCCCACCTTGCATATCGATTCTGTTGTAGATCTTTATGTCATCTGCAAAGAGACATACTTTCCCTTCCAGTCCCTCTGCAATGTCACTTATAAAGACATTCAAAAGGACTGGCCCCAGTACTGAACCCTGTGGTACCCCACTAGTAACCCCCCCCCTTTCTTCACTGTGGACTCCATTTACTATTACCAACTGTGTCCTGTTGTCCAGCCAGTGTTTTACCCAGGCTACCACCCTGGGACCCACTCCCAGGCTGGCTAATTTGGTTATTAATCTTTTGTGTGGGGCTGTGTCAAATGCCTTGCTAAACTCTAGGTAGGCCATGTCCACAGCACCTCCCTGGTCTACTACTTTGGTCACCCAGTCAAAGAAATCAATTAGATTTGTCTGACGTGACCTTCCTGCTGTGAATCCATGCTGCCTTGGGTCCTGTGCCCCACTGACCTCTAGGTACTCAACAATTCTTTCCTGCAGAAGCGATTCCATCATTTTCCCTACCACTGAGGTCAAACTGACAGGTCTGTAGTTTCCTGCCTCTGTCTTGCTCCCACTTTTGTGAAGGGGAATCACATCTGCCCTCCTCCAGTCCTCAGGTACCACACTATCTACTCATGATTTATTAAAAAGGGTAGTCAGTGGTGTTACTAGTTCTTCTCTTAGTTCTTTTACAATTCTGAGGTGAATCCCATCAGGCCCCATTGCTTTATCCACCTTCAGTTTTAAGAGTTTTTTCAGAACCCTTTCTTCTGTGAAAGGACTAATATCAACCCCCCTATCCAGAGTGCTTCTATTGACTGGATTAGGTATCTTCCCCTGCTTTTCCATTGTGAATACTGAGCAGAAGTATTTGTTCAGTATCCCTGCTTTGTCACTGTTGCTGTCTGTTCAACCACACTCCACTTTATTCAGCCTCAGTATCCCTGCCTTAGTCTTTATTTGCTTCCTAATGTACCTATAAAAGGTTTTATCCCCCTTCTTAACCGAGTTGGCAATCTTTTCCTCGGTTTGGTCCTTTGCTATTCTGACTGCCTTCCCTGCTTCCTTCTACTTTAACTGGTATTGTTCTCTGTCCTGCTCCTTCTGTGTTTCCTTATACTTCCTGAATGCTATCTTTTTCTCCCTTACCTTCCCCACCACTTCTTTTGAGAACCATAGTTGTTTTTTCTTTCATTTTGATTTGTTTATTTGCTTCACATGAAGGCTTGTCGCCTCTGTGATGGCGGTTTTGATGTTTCCTCATTGTTGCTCCACCCCACCTTCTTGCCTGTTTGCTAGTGCTTTTCTGAGGCACTCTCCCATCTTAATAAAATAAGCCCTCCTGAAGTTCAGTACATTCACTTTTGTATGGCTTGACTCTACATCTAAGTTTATTGTGAACCACATTGTTTGGTGGTCGCTTGTTCCCAGATGGCTACCCACTTCAAGATCAGAGATCCTCTCTCCATCCCCATTTGAGACTACCAGGTCTAAGATTGCTCCCTCCTGAGTGGGTTCCAAAACTAGCTGTCTGAGGCATGCCCCCTGTAGTGCATCAAGAATGGCCCCGCTCTTGGATGCGGCGGCTGCAAAGTTGCTTCAGTTAACATCTGGAATATTCAGGTCCCCCATCAGCAATATCTCCCCTTTCTCTGCCATCCAAAGGATGCCTTCTATCATGTACTTGTACATTTCCTCCCCCTGAGATGGGGATCTGTATTCAACCCCTGTGCGGATTGTGGTGACATTTCCAGTCTCCAGGGTGACCTACAGTGCCTCCTCTCCTCCCTGTTTGCCCCTTAGTTCTATTGCTTTGATTCCTTCCCTTACATAGACAGATACTCTTCCTCCTCTTCTTCCCTCCCTGTCCCTCCTGTAGATTGTGTACCCTGGTACGTTGACATCCCAGTCATGGTTCTCTGTGTACCACATTTCTGTGACTGCCACAATATCCAGGCATCCCTCTTTCATCAAGGCCACCATTCAAGGGAGCTTTTTACCTAGTCTACAGGCATTGGTACTCATTATCCTCCATTTTTGATGGCTTTATTTCTTTTTGCCCCATCCCTGTCCTTACTGCCTTTTTCTTTTTCTCCATTTACCCTGCCCTTCTCCCTATCAACTGCTCTATCTTGGTGTTTACCTCACTAGCTACCTTGATTTTTTGGGGGGCTAGGATTTCCTTTCTCCTTTTCAGTGCCCACCTTGGCTAATTTAAATGCTAGCCAATGAAGCATTTAAACCTATCACCTAGGATCCTGGTTCCCCTCCTGGATAGATGCAGACCATCATGCCTGTATAGGCCTGCATCCCTCGAGGTGGAGCCCCAGTCCCCAATAAAGCCACATCCCTCAGCTCTGCACAAGTTTTTCAACCAGTCATTGAATCCCATGGTGCAAAGTACCCTAGCCTCATCCATGCCATAGATAAGTAGCACTTCCGAGAAAGCTACCATGTGTGCTGCTTGTCTAAGGCCCCTCCCCGACTCCACAAACTTCTGTTGCACTGCTCTGATCCCATTCTCAGCCAAGTCATTTGTCCCTAGGTGGATAATGACATCCAGCTCACTCCCTCTTGCAGCTGCTTCCTCACAATCCTGAGGATTCGCTTCCTGTTCCTTGAGCCATAGTGCAGGGCAAGCACCCTTACCCCCTTCCCTCCCCCTAGTTCTACCCCCTAACAACTGAGTCCCCATCAGGAGTTGTTTCCTTCCCCTGTGGGGTCCTGTGCCACCCTCCTGTGGGTCTCCATTGTGGAGGTTCCCAGCATCCTCTTTGGTCTCCACTGGGTTGCCTCCATAGAGGAACCGTGCTCCACCAAAGTGGTGAATGAATTGTGGAGAGGCACAACTGGACAGATGCACCTCTGTTCCACCACCTTAATCCTCTCTGAGCCCACCGTGGTCCAAGCACTCCTCTTTCTTGGCAACCTCTGAGATAGTGGCAGTGGCCTGGGTGGTTTCTGGGTGGGGAAGCAGGTTTCCTGAATCCTTGCCAGGTCAGCATGGAGACGAACAATCTCCTCCCTCAGACCAGAGAGATGCCTGCAAATAGGGTAGCAACGCAGTCTCCAGAATGTCTCCTGGAAGACTGCTGCTCCACAGCCAGTGCATTGTACCACTCCCCACATGTCTGTGTCCCTTCTTGTTACAGATGCTTTTCTTTTTTTTTTGTTTTCTTTGTTTTAGTGTGTGCAAGCTTGTGAGTGTCTCTACCCCCTATTCAGTGTGCTGTGCCTTTAAGGATATGAACAGGTGTATGTTGTTAGCAGTTTTTTAGAAGTGATGTCAAAACCCCTGTTATAAAGGAAGTTATGCACTTTAAGCGGTGGGTGAGGGCAGGGTGGTGGGAGTAAACCTATGCCTCCAGAGAAACAATCAACTACAACTCTGACTCTCTACCCCGGGGAGTGCCTTCCTTCTTTTCAGACACCTATTTCGCAGAGGTTAAGTAACAGGTCTAGTCACAAATGACTGCAACTATCTCCCAGCTACAGCTCCTCCATGGCAAATTAAAGTTAAATTAAGAAAACTCAACCCCAAAAACAGAATCAATACTAGTTATTTACACAGGTCCAAAAAGTAATAATTCAATTCAGTGTATTTTAGAAAATAACCTCCTTGATTTAAGGAAGCTTTGGCTGCTTTCTCTCTCTCTATGTCTCAGTAATTGCCACCACGTCTGCTGCTCCCTCCACTAGCATTGCCTGGAGCTCTGGCATTTTATTGCCCATGGTGCTGGCATTGATCAGGACCATCTTCCACCCAAACCCCGAACCCCTCTCCAGCCTTCTCTGCCCAGCACAGCCCCCTGTCTCACTTCCCTGTACAGTTCCCCCTGTTTTTTTAATGCTGACCACAGCCCCCTTTGTATAACCTAGTCCTGAGCCCCCAAGGTTCCCCCCCTGGGGCTGTCAGTCTTTTTATCCCTCCCCTCTTTCCATCGCTTTTGTTCTTATGGTGATTGCTACAATTTACTACAGCTTGCAAATTACAGAGCCACATTAAAACAGCTAATTCAGTTGAAGGAAACATACACATCATCTACCATACAGTACAATGCAAGCAACAGAGGAGGAATAGATAGGCAACTCATCTCATATCATACATGATTGTGCACTTTCCCTAGGCAGAAGCCTCAATGTACCTGTTACAGAACATATACCCTGGTAACACCCTTGCTTGCAATTTTTATACATTTTATTTTACTAAGCACCATTGGTTAGCCTTGTTTTCATATATGAACTGCAGTGTAACCTCCACCCCACACACACACACTCCAATGAGGAGCACCTGACCCACTATTAGTTCACACCCCTTTAATTCTGGATCCACCTTCAGGTCGCCTTGATTGGTGCTGGGTTTCTGCCATTTAAACTACATTTCCTTTATATCGAGGTTGGCTGGGCTGGACCCACTCCATGAACTTGTATAAACTCTAACATACAGTGAAGGCTACTGAACCTCTCACTGCTGCATACTGTTCTAGGGCCAGCTGGAGGAGATTCTGGGATTTGCAATAACAGAAGACGTAAGCATTTGTAACCCCTTTTGTTCTGATAGTGAGTGATACGATTTGCTACAGCTTGCAAATTACAGAGCCACATTAAAAAAGAGCTAATTTAGTTAAAAGGAACATACACACCAAATATCACTAGTTGTTCTTGTTATTAACAACAAAGGAACACAACAGTGATGATAGGAGTATATCACATGATTTGCATCTTTTGCAATTACCTGCAGTCTGCAATTTTTGCCATTTGTACTGGTTCCTGAGTGGTTAGAGTTCCAGCCTTTGGGTCTCTCTGACAAGGTCCTCTGTGTTGTAGGGGCCTCTCAAAAGGAGTCAGCTTGTCAGTGCTATGCCTTCAAATGGGAGACCTTTTTCCATTTGGTACCAGGGCAGGAAGCTCTACCCCCTCTCTTGCCCTGTGGTGAAAATCCTGGATTACTTGTGGTCCATCTCTCAATAGAGCCTAAGATTGATGATCCTAAAGGTGCACTTAGCATGCTAGCCAAGTGGCATGGAGGGCTGAGGCACTGGGCACTTTTCTCTTGCCACACTGGTGACCCGGGTCAGGAATGGTCTCAGGTTGCTCAGAGGCTGGCAGGGTGAGGAAGTATCAAAGATCCATGTACAAGAAGGTTGCAGTAAGTAGCCACCACCCACCAGCCTGTAGCCACCACCAGCTGCCATCCAGCCAGATACCTCCAGCAGCCCAGAATCTGGTGCCAGCATTTAATCTTTTGTAGGAGATACCACCTCTATTGATTGAGGGGTTATTCATACCCAATGACCGTTCAATGCTTTGGTTCTGTCAATCTGATCTCTTTCATAGACATTACATTCATAATAAAAATCAAGAAAATACACATTTTAGACACTTACTAATTTGAGGCAGATTCAAGTCATAGCTCTGAAGCAAAATGCCAAACCTCGGTGCTTCCACTCCTCCATTGTCTTTCATGGTTTTGATCAAGACCCTTAATGGAGGAACAATGACACTGCTGTTTTGTAACTTGAATTTGTTTCTTGCTCTGGAGCGAATGGTTAATAGTCATTACTCTCACCTATGCAGAGATAATGAACACTGGCTTTGGATTAGTGAAAGGGGTGGGCCTTGAAGGGCCATCCAATCCTCATCAATATCTAATTCTTTGTTTCTGTAAACATGTTAGATATTTAGTGTTATTGACCCAATAGATTGCATTCTTGCGTCTGGGGCCAGAAGAACATAGGCTGGTGCCCCACACCATGAAATTGGGCTAATACCCAGTATTGATACTGTAGAGTAGCACCTGGATATGGGATGCACTACACTAATGTTGAGGTGCTAGCCTTTGTATGAGATTTAAACCAAGGTCCCAGCTGTCCACCTTTTCTGGTTGTCCAAGTGGAAGTTAAAGATCCCATGGAACTTAATGCAAAAGTCAAAGAACTGTCTATTTTAAAATCAGTTAGCAAATTATAGTACAATAATCATTAAACATATCATGTCATAATTCCTTACCCCTAGGATCCACCCCCTTATTATATGCACTTCTTTTACACAAATTCTGCTACACAGTATTTATAATGACATCATTACGTGGGTATTGAAAGGTTTTTCCCATTAGTCATGGAAAGCTTCAGTCTCCATTATTAACAATTCCTCCAACTATAGTAACCTTATTAAGACTAAATTGTCCCACCATGATTTCAGGTGCCACCTTCTGGTTAGTATAAGAGATACTTGGCACTGTGCTTACCATAGAAAATATTTGAAGATGATGAACACCAACTACTACATTTTCGCCTCACACTTCCCTTGTGGAAGGGAGTTTAGGCTGTAAACAATCCATTCATCTTGAGGACTGCACAAAAGAGGCTCCCTTAAGGCCCTTAAACCATAGCCCCAATGTTGTGAGTAAAGAAACATTCTGAGAAGAAGTTCATTATTATTTTGATTTGCTTTTCAAAGGAGGCTAGTGGATAGTACTGTTTAATCAGGTTTTTATGCATTAAGTTTGCTTTCAATTATAATCACACAAGTAGACTTAACCATATGATTACATCTCAGTTTTTTATCAGGATCCTTGCATTTTGCATATCACAAGAGCCACACTTTAAACATAGAAATTTACAGCAGATAAGGACTGCTAGGCCCACCCATTCTGCCTATTTTCTCTACCTGCTGCAGAAACCACAGACCCTACTTGATCTCTGGCTTTGTTCTCTTTCCTGTCACTCGGGGGTTTGGCAACTTGCTTGTTGTGGTGCTTCACAAGGGACCACCATCCTACAAAGGAACCAGTCTGGTCCAAATTCCTCATCTGCAGCCAGATGGGCTCTGACAAGAGTTTGTTATAATAACTAATCAGTTCCAGCACCTGGTGACATCAGTTGAGTAGAGGTCCTGCACCGGTACTTGTGCTGTGAGATTCCACTCAACTGATGTCACCAGGTTCCAGAAATGATCAGTAATTATAATGATCAATAATTGTAATGATCAGTAATTACAAAAGGAATATCAGGTAAAACAAAAGGCATCGTAAACAAGAGACGCTAAAAAAGAGAAAAAAAAGATTTTTTTCAAAGTAAATAAAAGAACAAGTGTATAACAGAAATAGAGGATGCTACACACTAGTGCATTAGTATGTAAAATAGAAATTGTACCAGCAGAATTTGGGTAGATTTACTAGTTGTATTTCTATGAAAGTTTGTGACAATTTATGAATGTTTCAAATTTAACCATTAGATAATCCTGGAGATTTTCAATATATCTTTAGAATTGCAAATCAGAGCTGGCTCAGTGGCATGGAGGGATGAGTCACTGGGCATCTCACTTCCTGCCATGCAGAAACTCAGGTTAGGAAACAGATGCGGGTTGCCCGAGGCATGGCCAGGGAAGGGATGATTAAGCATCCATAGGACAGCTGTTTTCCCTTGTGGATGGGGATGACAGTGCCTCACTGCTCATCTGCCACCTGAAGGAATTTGGATGGTAGCACAGCAGGCCAATGAAGGGAGAGGGACCCCACATGCAGGATGCTGGGGGTGTCTCTGCAGAGGCACAGTGTGCACATTGTGTCCACTATGGGCTCTGGGGCAACAATGGTGGAAAATCCCCCCAGCCTCAGGGTAAAGCCAGGCCCCACATTGGCAACTGGGCACATAGAAACATAGAAACATGGAATTTGATGGCAGATAAGAACTGCCTGGCCCACCTAGTCTGCTTATTTCCCTGCCTACATAAGTTCCAGATCCTAAATGATCTGCAGCTTACTTTATCTTTCCTACCACTATGGTTGCCTTCTGTCTATCCCATGCATTATTGAATTTCCCTATTGTTTTAGCCTCTATGACCTCTGCAGAATGGCTGTTCCATGCATCCACCACCCTTTCTGTGAAAAAATACGTCCTTATGTTACCCCTGAGTCTCCCTCCAGTCTCATATTGTGACCCCTTATTCTTGCACATCTATTTTTCTGAAAGATGCTGCCCTCCTGAATCCTGTTTATCCCCTTGAGGCAATTGAATGTCTCTATCATACCCCCCTCCCTCCTTTCCTCTAGGGTATACATATGAAATCCTTCAGTCTTTCCTCCTATGCTTTCTTGTGCATTCCTTTCACCATCTTTGTAGCCTTTCTCTGGACTGCTTCCATTCTGTTTGTGTCCTTCCAGAGATGCGGGGCCAGATTTTCAAAGACCAGAGAATGAGGGAGGGTGCTTGCGTCAAAAACAACTGACACAAGTAGCGGGATGTGTCAAATCTTGCACCAGTTCTGATTTTCAAATAGGGCTTGTGTCAAAAAACAGGTCTGCATGCACCAGAGTGGCTTGCCCCATGCTTGCACCAAACAAATGCCTGCACCATGTCAGAAGGGATGCCTGCATCACTGAAATAATGCACCTTCCCCTTATTTGGGATTTTCAAAGAATGCAAGTCCTGTTCTTGCGCCTAAGGTGCATGTCGCTGTTAGACCAGCCAGAGCTGGTCTGAGGGACACTTGAGCATATAAAGAGACCCAAAGCAGGTGTTCAGACCTGACTAAGCTACTATTAAGGGACAGTATTTTCCTGCAGAACTAGTTTAGAACATTTTGGGGACTTAGTTGTGACCATTTCATCTGCTGTTTTGTTTTACTTCGCTTGCGTCGTTCTCATCCTTTGTGTCATTTTTTTACTCAACTTGCACCATTTGTTTAACTCAGCTTTCATCATTTATTACTCAGCTTACACCATTTATTATTTAGTTTGCACCATTTTTGTACTTAGTTTTGCATCATTTTCATTCCTTGATTCATTTTTTTTTGACTCAACTTGCACCATTTATTTTGGTGCAGCTTTGTCATTCTCATCCATTATACCTTTTTGGTGATGCAGTGGACCTCTTGCATCAGCTTGGGGGACTTGGTTGCAAAGAATGCTTTTCTTGCAAAATATGGCGCACAACATTTGGAGCACCTAGGTCTGACTCAAGCTGATTGTTTGATGCAGCTTGTGTGGATCTAAAGACTCTTTGAAAATCTGGCCCATGGTCTGCAGAACTGAACACAGTATTCCAGATGCAGCCATACCAATTGTCTGTACAGTGGCATCACCACCTGCTGTTTTCTACTGGTGATGCCTCTCCCTATGCACCCCAGCATCTCTCTGGCCCTCCACACCACCTTCTCACATTGCTTGGCTACTTTCAGTTCATCTGTTATAATTACCCCCAGGTCCCTTTCCATTTTTGTTGTTGTTAGTACCCCCCCCATCTTGTATTCCTCTCCAGGTTTCCTGTGTCCCAAGTGGATGACTTTGCACTTCTTTGTATTGAATTTAAGCTGACACACTCTTTACCATTCTTCCAACTTGCCTAGGTCTCACCTTATTCTTTCCACCCCCTTTGGAGTATCCACCCTGGTCTTGGTGTCATCTGCAAAGTATAGATCCCTGGGGTACTCCAACAGAGGTTGGGGAAGAGTCAGAGACAGCAGTTGCAATTTGTACAAATTGCATCCTCCTAGTGAGGTAGCTATCAAACCAAGAGATGGCAGACTGGGAAAAACCTAGAACGGACAGTTTGGAGAGTAGTAGTAATGGTACTGAAAATGGCGCTGGAAGAAAGTGGGACTGTCTTACAGTCTATGGACCTTAAAAAAATGAGGGAAATGTTATTTAAGCGCAAGTCAGACTTTTGTCCTGTTGTGACAAATAATAGCATTACAGTATTTGAAAACATGGTACTTTTCAAGGTAAAAGAACTATTAGCTAAACAGAAGAGTAAATGTCGAAAAAATCTCACTCGTGCAGAACAGTTAGCAATGAAGGAACTAACTAATAACAATGACCTGACAATCAAAAAAGCTGATAAGGAAGGGAACATAGTGTTCTCAAGTATCTTGTGAATAATTAAAAGCATTAGATCCATATATAAATAGAATGCCATTAAAAATTGTGATTAGTTTTTGATTTTCTGCTAGCCATGCTGTGTAAAGGCTGTTGTTATTAATTGAATATGCAAAAAATGACAGGATACACAAACTTAAAAATAATTTGTATAAACATATTACTTAATTTTCTTTTGTAATGTTTTAATCACACGGTAATCAGTGATGATGTCATAGTTTGTGTAAGGTTTAAATTAACAAGAAATCCCTCTATGACTAGCGCCCCCTAGAAGGCTCTTTGCTGAGGCGCTAGGGGCTCCCAATTGAGGGCGAGAAGCATGTTTGCTTTTTGTTGTAATTTACAGCAATACATGGTGGAAACTGCAATTATGAAATTAATCCAGCTTGTGGAGTGTTTCTTTTTTGCTGGCGACTGTGCTCTGCTTCAAGGAACTTTGTTTACTAGCCTCCTGTGTGGTACAGTGTCAAATGTCTTACAAAAATCTAGGTAGGCCATGTCCAAAGTCCCTAACCCCCCAGTCTACCACCCTGGTTACCCAGTCAAAGAAATCTATCAGATTTGTTTGAAAAGATCTACAGCACCTGCTGTGAATCCATGTTGCCTCAGGTCTTGTGCCCCGCTGGTCACAAGATACAGTATGCTACAATCCTTTCTTTTAGCATAGATTCCATTATTATCCCCACCACTGATTTCAAACTGACCAGTCAGTGGTCCACCATCCACCTTGCTCCCACATTTGTGGAGTGGAACCACATTTGCCCTCCTCCAGTTCTTTGGTACCACTCCCTCCTCCAGTGATTTGTTGAACAGGGCTGTCAGTGGTGCCCCAATATCTTTTTTTTTTTATTCTTTAGTAACCTTGTAAGGCCCACTAGTCACAAGTGCCTGTTTTCAGCGGTGACCTGGGAGCACTGGGTGGTTACGCGTCTTGTTCAGAGTGATGCAGTATGCAAGTGGAGGTTGTGGGAATAAAACCCAGGTCTGCATGATGTACCAAGCTCATTTACAGCTCATTCTCTATCCTATAGGCTATACTGACAGCCCCACTCTGAGTTCTTTTAGTATTCTGGGATGTATCCCATCTTGACCCATTGCCTTGTCCACTTTTAGTTTCGAGAGTTCATTTAAGACACCCCCCTCCGTGAATGGACTGGTGTCCACCTCTCCTCCATCTGTGTTTCTACCATCTAATTTTGGTCCCTCCCCTTCCCCTTCTTTTGTAAACACTGAGCAGAATTATTTGTTCAGAATTTCTGCTTTTTCTATGTCCCCTTCTGCACACTCCCCCCCCACCCCTTATTTAGCCTCACAATCCCACCATTGGTCTTTTATCTCACCCTAATATACCCGAAGAAGGTTTTGTCTCCTTTTACTGATTGTTCTATTCTTTCTTGAGTTCGCGCCTTTGCGCTCCTGACTGCTTTCCTCACCTCCTTCTGTTTTGCCTGATATAGTTCCCTGTCTCCCTCCCTCCCTCTGCATGTCTTTGCACTTACTGAATCCCTGTTTCCTTTCCTTAACCTTTCCTGCAACTTCTTTAGAAAACCATAGTGGGTTTTTTCCCTTCTTTTTGCTTTATTGACTTGCTTTACACCGAGGCTTGTTGCTTCTGCTATGGCTTCTTTAATTGTCTCCCACTGTTCCTCTATCCCCCCACCTTTGCCAGGATTTTCTTGAGGTGTTTCCACATTTTTGCAAAGTCAGCTCTTTTGAAATCTGGGACCTTAATGTTTGTGTGGTTTGACTCTACTACTATCTTCACCTTAAACCATACTGTATGGTGATTGCTGGACCCTAGATAGCTGCCCACTGATAGATCTGTGATTCTGTCTCCCATTGGTGAGAACCAGGTCTAATATTGCTCCCTCCTGTGTGGGCTCCTCCACTAGCTATTTGAGGCATGCCCCCTACAGGGCATCCAAGATGTCTCTGCTCATGGTAGTGGCTGCTGCATAGATGTTCCAGTTAACATCTGGCACGTTTAGGTCCCCCACTAGCAGCACTTCCCATTTCTCTCCCATTTTGTGGATGGTATCCACTGATAATCTATCTATTTTCTCCACCTGTGCTGGAGATCTGTAGACAACCCCAGTCTGGATTGTGGTGCAATTCCCCATCTCTAAGGTGACCCATAGTGCCTCTTCCCCTTCCTGTCTTCACCCTAACTCAGTTGCTTTGATCCCCTCCCTGATGTACATAGTGACCCCTCCCCCCTTTTGCCATCTCTGCCTCGCCTGAAGATTGTGTACCCTGGTATGTAACATCCCAGTCATGGTTACCTGTGTACCATGTTTCAGTGACTGCAACAATGGCTAGGTCTTCCTCTGCCATCAAGGCCACAAGGTCTGGGATCTTGTTTCCCAGACTATGGGAATTTTTACACGTGGCTTTCCATGTTTTCATGTCTCTGCCTATACCAGCTCCCCTCTTATCCCTATGCCTTCCTTCTATGCCTCCCCTGTCTTTTCCTCCATTTGTGGTTCCTTTTGTTAATTACATGGCCCTAGTATCCTTCTGTTTGTCTACCTTAGCCCATGGGAGAGTGGGCAATTTGTTTTTCCCTGTTTGCTTCTGCCTCCTTCCTTAGCAAGTTTAAATGCTTGCAAATGAAATATTTAAACCTCTCACTAGGAATTCTGGTTCTCCCCCCCACCTTCCAAGGAGGTTCTCTGGCAGAGGACAGTGGAGCAAGGTAAGCCCTGGAGTAGGGGTGGGTGACAGTGTGATTTTTCGCCATGCGGAACTTCCACAAAAAAAAAAAATCTTTAGTGGAAGTTTCCGAACCTTCGTCTGTGGCAGAGCGGAAAACTTCCACCAAAGTTATGGGTGAAATTTCACCCCATATAAAAAAATAAACCCTGGTGGCTAGTGGCACTTCCCCCCAACCACCCCACAGGTACACAACATTAAATCCCTGGTTGCTAGCTGCTCCCCCCACTGGATCACCCACCAACCACAAGACTTGGAAAAAAAATTGTAACTTATAAATAGCACCTATCCCCCTGCCAGACAGTGCCCAGTGCCCACATCCACACATCCCAAATGTCTTTATGTCCTGGTGGCTAGTGGTCTGTCCCCTCCACCCTGTGCATAGTGATAGAACGCTCCCTCCCATATCCGTGTCTGTAGTTAAAAAAAAAAAAAAATTCCCTGGTGGTCTAGTGGCTGCTTCCCCAACAGCTCTCCTCCCTATCCCCAGTCCCATTCCAAATCCCTCCCTGGTGGTCTAGTGCCCCCACCCCTCACCCTAGTAGAAGTTCAACCATCCCACTCCCACCCCATATTAAATCCCACAACGGGTGCTGGGTGCACCAGAACATCCCTCCTCTCCTCCATGGCCAGTCTGCCCACTGAGCTTTAATGAATGAATGCATAACAGGAACACACTTATTCATTAAAGTTCAATGGGCAGACTGGCCTTGGAGGAGAGGAGGGATGTTGTGGTCCGCCCGATGCTCGCTGCAGGATTTAATATGGGGGTGGGAGCAGGGTGGTTTAACTCCTACTGGGGTAGGGGCACTAGACCACCAGGGAGGGATTCAGAATAGGACTGGTGGTAGAGAGAGTGAGAGCTATTGGGGAAGCAGCCACTAGACCACCAGGGAGTTTTTTTTTTTTAACTACTGACTACGGACATGGGGTGGGATACTATCACTATACACAAGGGGTGGAGGGGAGGGACCACTAGCCACTAGGGCATAAAGACATTTGGGCTGTGTGGATGTGGGCACTGGACACTGTCAGGTGGGGGGAGGGGCGCTATTTATAAGTTACAATTTTTTTTTCAGATCTTGTGGCCGGTGGGTGATCCAGTGACAGGGCAGGGATTTCTAGCCACCAGGGATTTAATCTGAACCTGTGGGGCAGGTGGGGGGAGCGACCACTAGCCATCAGGGATTTATTTATTTGTTTTTGGTAACCGGGTAAGCACACTAGACAGCTAGTGCCTATTGTCAGATGCGACCCGGGAGAATTACAAGGTATACATGAGAGAAATACATAGTCAACATTACAAACCTGGAGCAGCATGCTCCAACAGTGGAATAAAACAACAAGGGTTTTTAAACCAGTAGTACATAGCATAGGGATTAGCATAGATGCAACAACAGTGGGTCACATAGCATAGGGTACATACAGGCCCAAGGGGCAACATGGGGGTATAGGACCTCCCCTGGGCTGATTAGTAACAATACCATTGAGGGTAGAAGGGCTGTAGGACTGGGCATTAAGTGGCACACAGGCAGGTCGCAGCAGCTTTTAGGATTGTAGCCAGGACCCAGAGGAATTTGGATTTAGGGGAGGAAGAATTTCCGTGAAAGTTCAGAAAATGTATATCTGATCTTTCACAGAATTGAAAGTCTAACTTTTGCTTCATTTCTGCCGGCAACATTTTTTTGCGCACGCCCCTACCCTGGAGCAGCTGGGTGGCAAGGCTGGGGATGGGGGCTTGTCAGATAATGGCAGCTGGCCAGGACAAAGGCTAAAAAACTATAGACAAAAAGAAGATACAAACCAGAAATGTACCATGTGCGGCCGTTTCCAAGGCATTACATCAAAAAGCAGGCATACACATTTTGAGGCCTCTACCTTTATGGGTGGTGGAGGTACAGTATAAGCAGCAAACGGAAAGACTATGATCCCATATAACTGTAAAATAACTTAACCAAATGTCACAAAGCTTGACAATTTCTTATAAATTGCATCCAAAGATTTGTTTGTTAATCTGGTTTCTAGGTCTAAGGGCAGTCAAGTTATACTCAGTCAAGTACCTGAGAAATTTTCACGAAATTTTGCAATTACATAAACTGCAAGATTTGGAGCTTCTTTAAGTTTAAAATAAATACATTTAGTGTTATAATGTTTTACAAGTTTTAGCCCTACATTATAAGATGATGCAAATTTTTAGATCTCTTGCATAGTGATGAGCTGAGTCACAAGCAGGCAAATAAGGTAATTTTACTGGCAGAATTTTTTTGTGAAAACTGCAGAATTTTATGAAAATGTCATGGAAACATCTGAAAATTTCTTCCAGATCTACTACACATGAACACATTCCAAATTACATTAACACAGGATAAAAAAAAGTTTGTGTTTCCTTTAAACAGATATTTTATCACATAATTGTTTAAACCTTACCTTGTTACGGAATGTAAAAGTAGGCATGTAAAGCACAAAACATCTTGGCCCAGATATTGAAAAGAGTTGAGCCATGCGCAATAGGTTGCGCCTGTACAGAATCGATGCGCCATTCTCGATATTCAGCAGAGGCAGTTTGCCCCAAATCACGCTGAGCAACAGCGCAATGATAATGAAGGCATGCGCAATCGAAGGGGGAGGAACCATGCATAAATGGCGCAGTGTGATATTCAAAGACTTGAGCCATGCGCAATAGTGGAGCAAGCAGAAGTTGCACCATAGTGGAAATGAGCCAAAATAAAAAGGAGCAAGGAAGAGGCGCAAGAACGCTACAGGGAAGCCACATGTGTCAGAGGCAGGCAGACAGGGCAGGAGGCACAAACAGGGCAGGCCAGGGAAATGTCACTCTGAACAGCCAGGCACAGGGAAGATGTGGGGAGCCACACAGCACAGAGGCCAGCACAGGCAGGTGTACCCAGTGCAGGGAAGGTAGCAGCCAGGACAGCGGGGGGAATACAGCAACAGCTGCCGGGGGGGTGAACACAAGCCAGGGACATGGCCAGCACCACCTTCCACATGGAGGCCATAATGAGGGGGGTGAGAAGGCGGGAGGCAGGGGGTGTGGCCATGGAAGGGCCCGTTGGCAGTATGCCCCCAACAGGCAGTACCAAGCCTGCACCAGCTTTGAGCTGTACACTGATACTGAGATTGTGGGATGGTACCACCTGAACAGGGCAATTCTGAGGCAGCTCTGTGAGCTGTGCAGTGATGTTATGCAGGCACCCACACGACGGAGCCATGCCCTGTCAGTGGAGACCAAGGTAACAGTCTGCATGTGCCTGATCGCCACGGGTACCTTCCAGAGACCAACTGGGGACACCACAGGCATAACCCAGTTGGCCACATCATGCCACCTTACCCAGTTCCTCAGCGCACTGCTCCCACACGCTGAGTAGTACATCCTTTTCCCCAGCACAGCGACGGAGTGCACAGCAAACATACAGGAGTTCCACAGGGTAGCACGTATGCCTGGCATGCTAGGGGCAATAGACTGCACCCATGTGGCCATAAGCACACCACCTGGCCCTGAGGGGGCCGCATACATAAACCACAAGGGCTATGCCAGCATCAACTGCCAGGTGGTGTGCGATGCCAGGGGGCACATCATCAATGTCTGTGCCATGCACCCTGGGGAAGCACATGATTCTTTCATCTGGCACCTGTCAGCACTGTGCCACAGATTCAAGAGTGGGGACATCCCCACTGGACATCTAGTGGGTGAGTATGCAAACCACATGGACAATCATAGGGCCTTGGGGGGGCATGGCCAGAGGTGGCATGGGTAGTGGCCTACATGGCCTGGGGCAGGGCGATGCTGATCACAAAACTAACCTCTGCCATCTACACACAGGTGACAGTGGATACCCACTCTGTCCCTGGCTGCTCACACCATATCAGCGGCCCACGACCCCATCGCAGCAACACTACAATGAGACACACGCCACCACACGTAATGTCATTGAGCAGGTGTTCAGGATGCTGAAGGCATGTTTCCATTGCCTGGACACCTCCAGCGGTGCCCTACAGTACAGCCCCTCAAAAGCCTGCGGGATATTCCTGACCTGTTGCATCCTGCACAACATGACCAACGAATGTGGGATAGCCGTATAGGTCGAAGAGGGGGACAGCGATGGGGACGATGGGGATGCCTGTGATGATGGTGATGGGCAGCCCCCCCAGGCCGACGGGACCCCCGACTGCTCCGGCTGGCACAGCTGCACCGGGACAAAATCATGGGGCCATGCGCAACCACCAGTGGCCAAGGCACAACCCACAAACATGCATGGACACACACCAGGGGTGCATGCCATCAAGGGAAGTGGCAGGGCACAGAGGCACACACACAACCAGGGATGGGTGAGGATTAACATGCCACACTGAAGGACACGCACACACACACAATGCAACAAACATGCACAGAGGGCAGAAGGTGCACCAACCCAGAATGCACACACTAACAACACACATATCCACAGGCCACCATGCCCTCTGCCTGTCCATGTGCATGTGTCTGATGCTGAGCACCATTGCACTTTGGTGTACAGTGCAATTCAGGCATCATCATGCACACGCAACTGCAGACAGCAGCCGGGAGGGTGTGCAGGTGGACTGTGTGTCCACGTGCAGGGCCGGATACCCACCCGTGCACTGCCCACTGACACACACAATGCACACAGGGCAGCACCAGACAGTAGCCATGCTGGGAGACAGGGCAGTCATGTGACACAGTGCCACGGCCACCATGGATGCGTGGGTGGCCCCACCGAGACCCACCAGCACTGGCAGACTGACCACTGGCCTCATGGGGTGGTACCAATGGTCCCCCAGGGGTTCCACTGCATGAACATGACCATGCTTGCACAGGGGTCTGCAGCACACCAAACATGCCAGCACCAGGAGTGCTCGGGATGCCCACAGCTGAACCCGGTGTCGACAGGGTGGGAGTCACACGATGCCGGGAATGGGGCATGGATAGTGCACTGCGTGGTGTCCGCAATGCATGGGCACCTGACTGTGTGCCCATTGTGGCCATGACAGCAATGAATGCCTGTGCATGCCTGTCAATGGCAGCGGTCACATCCTTCTGCAAATGGTCCATCCCTGGTAGGATCAGTGCGGTGTCCCTGCTGCAACACTCCTCTGCCTGCTCCAGAGCCACACGCAGTGCATCCATGGATGTCGCAAGCCGCATCTGCTGCTGGACCGATGCTCGCAGTAGGTGGGTGTGCTCATCCAAGAGGTCATCAGCCTCCTCGGCATCCTGTCCCTCAGGGTGTGCAAGGCCCTGATGTTCAGCACCTCTTGAGGGTGGGTGCTGTGCACCAGGACCAGGTCTGGGCATGTCCACAGGTGGTGCACAGGTGCTGCCACTGAACCCTGTACCTCCAAGCCCAGTGGGTGACTGCTGATGCTGCCCTTCCAGCTGCCGCACCCCAGGGCTCAGTGGTGCCGCTGCAGTGGGCACAACAGTCCCACTGTTCTGGACAGACACCAGTGCTGCCCCACTGGTGCTGACAGGCACAGTCTGGGACTGTGCTGACATGCAGGCCTCCACGGCGGCACCACCCACAGCCATGAGTGCGAATTGCCCTGCTGTGTGGCCATCCTGTGGCACACACGTGTCACTGCCCGTGATGGTCGTGTCATCATCACTGGTGCCGGACTCTGCCCTGGCCACAGCCACAGCGTGCTGGCATCTGTGGATGCCAGCACACTGGGACACAGGTAGGGCTTCCTCCACACCTGTCACAATGACATCAGTGTGGACAGCCAGGTTGCCACTGTCGAAATGATCCACATATACCTGTGGAGGTGGATGGTCCCACCTCCGACTCCATCCGACTGTCTGCAGTGGACAGGCCCACCACCGCTGACCCATGCAGATGCTCAGGATCTGTAAGGGAAAGCAAAGTCGCGTTACTGCGTGTGACCTACCCTGCCCCCCCATAGACAGACCATGACTTACCATGCAGTGATGGGCCACTACCCGTCTGGAAGCCACCACTCGGAACACCCTCAATGGCACTGTGCTGCATGCTTCCAGCAAGCCTGTCCTCCGCTGGAGTCAGCTGTACCACCTCCAGCTGTCCCCCATCTGTTGCAGCATGTGCTGCCCTGATGGCAACCACCTTCTCCTTTACCCTCCTCTTGTCTGTGCCCATCTTCTTCTTACACTCCTGCACAGAGTGCTGGTGGCTGCCATGCAGGTTCATGGCACGTGCCACCTCCTCCCATGCAGCAGCATGGGCCTGAGGGGTTCCCTGCCATCCACTGAGCAGTGGCTCCTGCTCCAGGTAGGCCTCGAACAGGGCCTCGGTTTCAGCCTTTGTAAAGTTCGGCCTCCTCCTCCTCCCACCACTGTTTACCTCCTCTCCAACAACCTGCTTGGTCATTATGTAGCCTGTAAGAATGGCAGTTGTTATCTGTGACTGTGCAGTCCCATGTATGTCCCTGAATCCACAGTCCACACTCCCAAACAGCATGCAACTCACCAATAAACTGCATTAACCGACTATGGCCACTGCAGCATATTGTCACACCTTTATAGCGCAATCCATGCAAATGAGGTGAGGAGCAACTTTAAGTAGATGCAAATTGCAGTGCTGCACCATTGAATGGATGATTAAATGATTTGCATATGACGGCTGAATATCGCACTGTTGCACTTTGCGCAATTGTGTTGAATGTGCTGAGCCAATGGCGCAGTTCTGTGGCATGCGTAGTACACCTCACTGCGCATGCCCGGATTGCTCTTGCAGGCATCTGCCATGCTGATGACAGTCTGTGTGTGGGAGGCAATGCAGGGCATGGCCACCATTGTGCCAGTGGCACTATAGCGATGGTCACTACATGGTGATGTGGCACTGGGCCATCATAGGTGCAATGGCCCAACTGCTCGGTAGTCCGCTATGGCACTGGCATACAGGCAGCCAATCATGCTACACGAATTGTCATCCAATGGCACTGTGCGTGGCCTTGTGCCAGAGATCCTTGACCCTGTGCCCGACCTTTGCCCCCTTGGCGCCATGAATCAGGCATAGGTGCACCTCTATTGCGCTGTTCAGTAACAGCACAATAGGGAATGGCAGTGCTGTACTGCGCAGCATCTGCATGTGGGGAGCCATGCTGCAGAGCGCCATATTGCCTACTATAGCTGCTAGAATGGTGCACAGATGGGCAGCACAGTGGACAGCAATTGAGCTGGCCAATCTGGTGGCCATTGTTGAGCCACACCATGGGCCTCTCTTCAGGGAGGCCCCCCTGGACAGGGCCAGGACTCAGGTGTGGCAGGAGGTGGCCACTGCCCTGGAGGAGGACATAGGCAGGAGGCATAGTGCAGACCAGTGCAGGCACCGCTATGGTGACCTTCACAGGAGGGAGCCGGAGCTACTGGCCCGACTGCAGGCATGTGCCAGGAGGGGCATGGTGCCACATCCAGGTAGAGGTTCTGTCAACACACTTTTATCGTCCATATGAGTCACAGTGTTGTATGTGTCCAGCACATAGGGGAGGAACCATATGGGGTTGGCCATGGCGGTGTTCACAGGGTGTGGGGTGGGTGAGTCTGGCTGGGTGGGAGGGCACACACCTTGGGGCAGGGGGACTTTGCTTTGGGAATGTACTGATGTTCTTCTCTCCATTTTTTCCCCACAGGCCTGGATGAACGCCGCAGATTGCAGGCAGAGCGGCGGAGGGGGGAGGACAATGCAGCCAGGCAGGGTGAGGGCCATCAACACCCACCTGACTGGCCTGATGAGGGTGAGTGCCATACATCCATGATTAGTATTGCATGCTGTGTGACAGGGTGGGCACGGAAACCATTCATCGACATCACTGCCATGCACGCAACTTGTTACATTCAACACTGTCCAGTGGCAATGCATGTCTGGGTGTGTGTCACTGGTGGTCCATGCGTGCACCAGGTGCATGGCTATGCCACTGCCTTTGCACCACATAGCCATGTCACTAAACGGCCACGGTGGTGCTGTGTGTGACTTGGCCGGTGGGTGTGTGCAGTGTTCCACATGGCTGTATGTGCCTGGGTGGGCAGGTCCTGTGGACGTGATCACTGTGAGTGGTCACACACCATCACAGTGGTATGTCCCATGGCCGTATGCCATGCACAGTGGGTGGGCTGTATGGGGTTGTGCATTCACACCTATTGACTGTGCTTCCTTGTCCTAGGTACACGCCATCTCAGGGACATTTGGGATGCCTAACAGGAGCTCCTACAGCTGGCCCGCAAAGTCCCTCAACATCTTGAGGAGGCTGGACACAACGGGGGTGCTGCAGAGGTACAGAGGCCAGAGGTCCCAGAGCCAGGATCGGCGGTCCCGATGACAGTCCTTCAGTCCATTACTTCCCCAACCCCTATAGACCAACTCTCACACCCCTCCTATCCCATCCCATTTGTCCACCCCTTCCTCCTACCCACCCCCACCTTGTTTGTGTCCCCCCAAGCTTGTATATAGTTTTAATTGTTGTACATAGTTCACTTTTATATTTACAATATATTTGACTTTGATATGAATACTGTGGTGGTCTCTTATTTGCAGCGGGCTATAGGTGCTCAGCTGCAGTGGTGTGCATGGCATCAGGGGTGGTGCAGTCATGGGTATGTGTGTCTGTCCATGTGGAGGTGACTGTGGTGTGGGGGGTAGATATCAGTCAGTGTCTGTGTTGTGTGTGTTGTTCCCTGTGCACTGGATGACTGTGTGCAGTGGTCCATGGCATGTGCTCTGTGTCCATGGTGCACCCATCAGCCCGTCCATGGCCTGTGCAGCCAACTCACATGCCTGTCTGTGACCTGCACGGTCTGCTGGCATGTCAGTGGTGGCATTCCCTGCAGTGTGGACACTGTACCCGTCACTTGTCTGGGTTTCCCCGTCACTGGTGTGGTGCATACCTGTCTCGGGTGGCACTGTGGGCAACACAGTCATTGTCCCACCTCCATGCTGTGGCTTGTGTGTGTTGCAGGGGATGTGCCCCACTGTCTGTGGCTTGTGCCCTGGGTGACTACTGGTGGTGTACAGGTCCACAGTGCCTGCCTGCCATAGTGGACTGTGGGTTGTGTGTACACGGCTTACATGGGCCCACAATGGGAGCTTGGTTGCCCCACCACTGCGTCCCTGTGTTGTTGTGCCCTTGGGTAAGGGTGGGTGTCTGTCCATACCCTGTGTGGCATCCGGTGTGGTGCATGCTTCCATGCACCACTATGGGTTTCTGTGCTGGCTGTTGTGGCCAGTGGTGGGTCAGGGTGTGTCACTGGAATACTGTGCAGGGTGCTGTACCACTGGTGGTGGTATTGAGGGCACGCCCATCCCATGTGGGGTACCTCTTGTGCCAACGCATGGTCGGTCTCTCAGCAGTACCTCGGGAGGACTGTGCATGGTGGCACTTTGTCTGCCATTGTTGCATTGCAGTGTGCTGCAACCCACTGATGGGTGCTCATGGTGGGGCTGGCTTGCATGGTTCTGTGGTGCACTGGGTTGCATTGACACAGTGGGGGTGGTGGCATGCATGGGGTTTCCTGCAGTGGTGGTCACTGCTCATGGGGGGGTGTCTGGGGGTCACGGTGCAGGGTGTGCTGTGCACTGGGGGGGATGGTGTGGCACAGGGTGGTCTGCCCTCCTTGTGTGCCAGTCACAGCTTGCTGGTAGGTGTGATGGGGCACCATGGCCAGGCTGTGGGTTGGTTGCTTCTCTCCATGGGCCAGTGGTTATTCCAGCCCTCCCCCAGTTGTGCTGTGCTTGGGGTGTGGGGGGATGATGTCTGTTCTGCTGTGTGTTCCTGTGCCCATCTGTGGCATGGGTGGTGGGCCCCTACCTTCCTGATTGTTCTGTTACATTGCTCTGCAGGTGGAGGGCTCCCTGGTTGCACTATGGCACCTCTGGACTGCTCAGCTGAACATCCCTTGTTGCGCGATGGCGCATCAGATCTGCTCAGCTTCCCCTCCCTAGTTGCGCTATGGCACAGGTGGTGCGATATTCAGTCATCGGCTGTAGGCACAATTTGGCCTGCTCTGTTTTTGAATATCGCATCTCTTGCGCATGGGCGCAATAGACTTGCGCTTGCTCTTGCTATTGCGCACTTTTTTGGCACAGTTTGAATATCTGGCCCCTTCAATCTTAAATCTTCTCAGTTGATTTCCTTTGCTGAGCCCCACTACAGGCTACTCTATGGTAAGCATGCATTTGAGAAAAGAGGTCGCAAAGTATGGAATTCATTACCTCCAATTTTTTTGTCCTTCTATTGGTCCTCTCCCTTCTTTTGGAAAACTTAAACAATGTTGTTTTTTTTTACTCAAGCAGGTACTTCACAAATTTGCTGACTATCGTTAATAAGTGCTTTCATGTGTAAGTGCTATTTTTCTTAATTGTATAAGGCAAGGCAAATGTTATTTATATAGCACCCTTTCCAATGGTTCAGTGCACCTCATAACAACAAAGCAAGCCGGTATACATTTAGAATTTCAAAAAACAGCCAAATACATGCTATTAAATATAAATATAAATACTAAAATAAAAATAAAAACAACTAGAATTTATTAATAATCTGGATAGGCCTGTGTAAACAAGTATGTTTTCAATCTGTGCTTAAAGGTGTCCACAGTTGGGGAACAGCATAATGACTCTGGGAGAGAATTCCACAATAAAGGGGCCGCAATTCCAAAGGCCCTATCCCCAGACTGTTTTAAACGAGAGCTGGGAACCAAAAATAAGCCCTCATCTATGGACCGGAGGGGCAAGAGGGAGTGTAAGGCTTCAGAAGATCTTTTACATAGCTTGGGCTCAGTCCACATATGACTGCTGTATAACTGCTGTGTAAGCTATACAGGACACCTTGAAAATGAACTTGGAGGGTCTACCTGACAACAGTGGTAAGAATCCTGTTTAACTTCTACTCTAACACACTCTCTGCAGGGGAAGAAAGAGAGTTGGGGGTACACAGAGACTTGGAAGCAGGTGAAACACCTTATATAGGATAAGGGACAAAAAGTTTTCAAAAGACACAAACATTTGGGAGTAGGTGAAACACTCTATATAGGGTAATGGAACAAAAAGGTTTCAAAAGACAAAACAGAAACAAGACACATAATAGGTAGTACAGTACAAGTCACATTAAACTGTTCCATCAACTCACTGGTATAGCATTTTTTTTTTTTGATGCTACTGCAGTGGCAACTCGAACTATTGAAGCTTCTAACTATTTTCCAACCATCCTTCACTGCCTATTCAACTCACTTGTAACTGTTTAGTGAAATGGCAGTAGCTGCATTTTCATGGCATTGTTTATAAATATCGCAGCATTCCTTAAGAGCATTGGCCAGATATTCAAACTGCACCCAAAAAGTGCACAACAGCAGGAGCAAGCGCAAGTCCACTGCGCCCATGCGCAAGAAGTGTGATATTCAAAAACTGCACAGGTCAAGATGCGGCTGCGGCACATGACTGAATATCATGCCATCTGCACCATAGCACAACCAGGGATGTTCAGTTGCACAGTTCAGATGCACCATAGCGCAACTAGGGATGCTCAGTGGAGCAGTCCAGATGTGCCATAGCACAACCAGGGATGCCTGGTGGAGCAGGGAAGCAGTGCAACAGCACAACCAGGGATGTGCAGGGACAGGATGCAGGGGCCCACCACCCATGCCACAGATGGGCAGAGGAGAACACAGCAGAATAGACATCACCCCCTCCACACCCCATGCACTGCACAACTGGTAGAGAGCCAGAATAACCACCGGCCCATGGATACCAGCAACCAACCCACAGCCGGGGCATGGTACCCCAGCACACCCCCTGGCAAGCTGTGACCGGCACACAAGGAGGGCCAACCACCCCATGCCACACCATCCCACCAATGCAGAGCACACCCTGCACTGTGACCCCCAGACACCTTGCCCAGGAGCAGCATCCACCAGTGCAGGGTACCCCATGCATGCCACTCCCCCCACTCCCCCACTGTGACAATGCAAGGGCACACCCCGACCCAGCACTGGCCACAACAGCCAGTGCAGACACCCACAGTGGTGCATGGAAGCATGCACCACACAGGATGCAACACAGTGCATGGACAAACACCCACCCATACCCAAGGGCACACCAACACAGGGACACAGTAGTGGGACAACCAAGTCCCCAGTATGTGGCCACGGGAACCGTGTACACAAGGCAGCACCCCTCCATGGCACAGGAGTGCCAGCCACCCTGTGCAGGCACCTTGGAGCTGTACACCAGCAGCATTTTCCCAGAGCACAAGTGACAGACAGTGGTGCACATCCCCTGTGACACACACAAGCGACAGCATGGAGGTGGGACAACAACAGCGGAGGCCTCAG
The DNA here is from genome assembly GCA_016271365.2 of Neoceratodus forsteri. Lineage (NCBI taxonomy): Eukaryota > Metazoa > Chordata > Ceratodontiformes > Ceratodontidae > Neoceratodus > Neoceratodus forsteri. The sequence goes on from CM028130.1 coordinate 321,699,499, forward strand.
TGTCACCTGAGGCAGACATGCACCACACCAGTGACAGGAGGTAACCTGGCATTGTGCTGGGTACAGTGGCTGTCCTGCATGGACAGCCACCACTGACATGCCAGAGGACCATGCAGGTCACAGACATGCAAGGGTGTCAGCTTCACAGGCCATGGACGGTGTGACAGGTGCGCCATGAACACAGAGCATGCACTGTGGAACACTGCACACAGTCATCCAGTGCACAGGGAACAACACACGCACACACCACAGACAGTGACTGATAGCCACTCCGTCACCATACTCACTTCCTCAGGGACACACACACCCCTGATGCCATGCACACCACTGCAGCTGAGCACCTATAGCCGGCTCCAGATCAGAGACCACCACAATAGGCATATCAAAGGAAATGTATTTAAAAACAGCAAACAAAACTATATACAAGTATTTACAAAGGTTTGGGGGAGGGCCACAAACAAGGTGGGGGTGGGTAAGGGGCAGGGGTGAACAAACGGTAGAGGGAAGGAGGGATGTGAGGGTGTGTCAAGGGGGTAGGGGAAATCAGGGGCATTACCAAGCTCAGCAGGAGCCCCTCTCCCTGCTTCTGCTTCTCCTCCCGCCATGACGTCTTCAGACACCAACCCTGTCCAGGTATTCAAGTATCTCCAGTGACACCCTGGCTACCTGGAGAATCTCCTGCAGTGCCACCCTGATCTCCTGCAGCTGCCGTCCACCTAAGATAAGGGAGCAGAGTCAATAGGTGTGAATGCACAGCCCCATGCAGACCACCCACTGTGCATGGCATACAGCCGTGGGACATGCCTCTGTGATGGTGTGTGACCACCCACAGTGATCGCGTCCACATGACCTGCCCACCCAGGCACACACAGCCATGAGGATCACTGCACAGCACCACCGTGGCTGTTCAGTGACATGGCTATGCGGTACGAAGGCAGTGGCACAGCCATGTACCCGGTGCATGCCTGGACCACCATTGACACACTCCCAGACATGCAGTGCCACTGGACAGTGCTGACTGTAACAAGTTGCGTGCATGGCAGTGGTGTTACTGGATGGTGGCCATGCCCTGCTGCCTGCCCTGTTACACAGCATGCAATAGTAATCATGGATGTAAGGCACTCAACATCATCAGGCTGGTCCCTGCACCTGTCTTGTCTGGCAGCCCTCCCAGCCTGCTGTTCATCTCAGCGCATCCTCCCCTCCCTCACCTGCCGGCGCTCCTTTTGGGCCTAGGGTGCAGATATGGAGAGAGGAACATCAGCACAATCCGGTAGCAAAGTCCCCCGGCCCCCGTGTGTGTGCAATCCCACATAGCCAAACCCATCCTTCCCCAACCCCGATACCACCACCACGGCCAACACTGGATGGTGCCACCCATGTGCTGGACACATGCCACCATGATACCCGTATGGACATTATCAGTATATGGATGGGGCACCTACCTGGCCATGGCACCGTGCCCCTCCTGGCACATGCCCACAGGTGGGCAAGCCTGTCTGGGTCTCGCCACTGCAGGTCACCATAGCAGTGCCTGCACTGCTCTGCCATCCTCACCATGCCTGTGGCCTCCTCCAAGGCCACCACCACCTCCTCCCAAACCGCACTCATGGCCCTGTCCAGGGATGCCTCCCAAAATAGGGCAGCGGCATGAGGCTCCACCAACTGGGCCAGATTGGCCAGTTCAAGTTGGCTCCAGATGGGTGCTCTTCTCCTTGCCATCCTGTACAGTTGTGGTATCAAAATGGCACTCTGTAGTGCATGTTCACCATGTGCAGATACTGTGTGGTATTGTGCTGTCATTCCCCTTCGCACTGTCACTGAACAGCACAATAGAGGTGCACCCAAGCAGACGCATGGTGCCTAAGGGGCAAAGGTCAGCTCAGGGTCAGGGGTCTCTTGTGCACGGACTGCCACAGTGTGATTGGTACTCACCGTGAGTAGCGCAGTAGGGCACCTGTGTGCCACTTCCAGTAGCGGCCCACCACGCTGTGGCCCCGGTGCACCTACGGCACCCCAGTGCCACAGCGCCATACATGTGAACAGCACAGTAGCACCACTGGCACAATGGTGGCCCTGCCCTGCATTGCCTCCCGTGCACAGCACATCAGCAGCATGGCAGGCGTCGATGTCATCACCCCGGGCATGCGCCGTTCGGTGTCCACTGTGCATGTCACAGAAATGCACCCTTGCCTGAGCACGTTCAACACAATTGTGCAAAGCACAACAACGCGATATTCAGCCGGCATATGCAAATCAGCTAATCAGCCATTCAATGGTGCAGATACTGCATTTGCATCCACTTATAATTGCGCCTCTCCTCATTTGCATGTGTTGCGCTATAAAAATGTGACATTGGGCTGCAGTGGCCATAGTCTGTTATTGCAGTCTAGTGTGGTGAGTTGCATACTGTTTGGGAGTGTGGACTGTGGTGTGTGGGACATGCATGGGACTGCACAGTCACAGGTAACACCTGTCATTCCCACAGGATGAAGAATGAGCGATCGTGAGGTGGAAGAAGAGGAACACAGATGTGGGAGAAAGAGGAGGCCTAACTTCACAAAGGCAGAAACAGATTCCCTGTTTGAGGCCTACCTTGACCAGGAGCCACTGCTCAGCCGACAGCGGGGAACACCACAGGCCCGTGCTGCTGCATGGGAAGAGGTGGCACATGCCATCAACCTGCATGGTAGCCACCAGCGGTCCATGCAGGAGTGCAAAAAGAAGATGGGCACAGACAGGCGGAGGATTAAGGACAAGGTCGCTGCCATCAGGGCAGCATGGGATGCTACCTGTGGGGGACAGCCAGCCGTGCAATGCCTGACCCCACAAGAACAGCGGGTTGCTGGCAGCATGAGGCGTTGTGCCATCGAGGGTGTTTCAGGTGGTGGATTCCAGATGGGTGGTAGCCCGTCACTGCATGGTAGGTCCTGGTCTGTCAATGGGGGGAAGACAGGGTAGGGCAGATACATTAATGCTACTGTGTTCCCTTATAGCTCCTGAGCATCTACATGGGTCAGCGGTGGTGGGCTTGTCCATTGAGGGTGATACCATGGACATAGAGAAGGGCCCATCCACCTCCACAGGTGTCTGAGGGTCAGGGCAACAGTGGGCCCACCTGGCTGTCTGGACTGATGTTGGTGGAGCAGGTGTGGAGGAGGTCCTGCTCGTGTCCCAGCGTGCCAACGTCCATGGATGCCAGCATGCTGAGACTCGGGCTGGTGCCGGATCCGTCACTGATGATGATGGCGCTCACTTCATGGACAGTGATACGTGTGGGCCACAGGATGGCCACACAGTAGGTGACATCACGGACATGGCCATGGGTGATGCCACCGTGGAGGCCTGCGTGACATCACAGTCCCAGCCTGTGCCTGTCTGCACCAGTGGGGCAGCACTGGTGTGTGTCCAGGACAGTGGGGCTGTTGCAGCCACTGCAGTGCACCGTTGAGCCCTGGAGAGTAGCAGCTGGAGGGACAGTGTCAGCAGTCGGCCAGTGGCCATGGGGGTTCAGTGTTGGGGGGCGGCGTCAGTGCACTGCCTGTAGACATGCCCAGGCCTGGCCCTGGTGTGCAGCGCCCAACCTCAAGGGGTGCTGCCCATCAGTGCCATGAACACCATGAGGTATAGCATACCGATCAGGTAGATGACCTCTTAGAAGAGCACACCCACATACTCCAAGAAACAGTCGATCTGCAGTTGCGGCTTGTGACGGCGGTGGATGCACTCAGTGCGGCTCTGTGCCAGGCAGAGAAGCGGTGCAGCAGGGACACCGCTCTACTCCTAGCAGGGATGGACCGGATGTGGGAGGATGTGTCTGCTGCCATTGACAAGCTGACACAGACAATCAGAGCTGCCATGGCCACAGTGGGCATACAGTTATTTGCCCATGCGTCGCAGACACCATGCAGTGCAATGTCCACCCCCCGTTCCCGGCATCATGCGACACCCTCCTTGTAGACACCGGATTCAGCTGTGGGCATCCCGAGCATGCCTGGCGCAGGCATGTTCGGTGTGCTGCAGACCCCTGCACGAGCACGGTCGTGTTCTCGCAGCAGAACCCCTGGGGGACCGTCGGTGCCACCCCCTGAGGCCATTGGTCAGCCTGTCACTGCTGGTGGGTCTCAGTGGGGCTGCCCATACATCTGTGGTGGCCGTGGCACTGTGGCGTGTGACTGACCTGTCTCCCATCACGGCTACTGTCTGATACTGCCTTGTGTGCATTGTGTTGTTCAATGTGCAATGCATGGGTGGGGTAGCCAGCCCTGTACACACACACACACGTACCATCTGCACATTCTCCCGGCTGCTGTCTGCTGTGGCGTGTGCATGATGATGCCTGCATTGCGCTGTCCGCCACTGTGCAATGGTGCCCAGTGTTTGACACACGCACAATGACAGGCACTGGGCATGGTGGTTGTGGATGTGTGTGTGGCTAGGAGTGGCGGTTGGGGTCGGTGTGCCTCCTACCCTTCGTGCATGTCTTGTGGGGTGTGTGTGTGTGTGTGTGTGTATGTGTGTGTGTGACCGTGCCGTGTTAGACCTTGCCCATCCCTGATGGCGTGTGCAGTTCCATGCTCGGCCAATTCTCTTTACGACATGCACCCCTGGGGTTTGTCCATGCGTGTTTGTGGGTTGTGCCCTTGTCACTGGTGGTTGCACATGGCCCCATGACTTACCTGGGTTGGTTGAAGTGCACCACTGTGATGGTGTCCCGGTGCAGCTGTGCCATCTGGATCAGTCGGGGGTCCCTTCAACCAAGGGGGGGCTGCCCATCACCATCTTCACCAGCGTCCTCATTGTCCCCATCGCTGTCCCCCTCTTCGACCTGTATGGCTATCCCACATTCATTGGCGATGTTGTGCAGGATGCAACAGGCCAGGAATAGTCCACAGGCCTTTGAGGGGCTGTACTGTAGGGCACTGCCAGATGTGTCCAGGCAATGGAAATGTGCCTTCAGCATCCCGAACACCCGCTCAATGACATTGTGTGTGGTGGCATGTGCCTCATTGTAGCGTTACTGCGATGGGGTCGTGGGCCACCGGTATGGTGTGAGTAGCCAGGGACAGAGAGGGGATCCACTGTCACCTGTGTGTAGAGGGTGGACATTAGTTTGGGGTTCAGCATTGCCCTGCCATGGGCCATCTAGGCCGGTACCCATGTCACCTCTGACCATGCCCGTCCCAAGCTCAATGTCTTTCTGTGTGATTTGCATACTCATCCACTAGGTGGCCAGTGGGGATGTCCCCACTCCTGAACCTGTGGCACAGTGAAGACTGGTACCAGATGAAGGCATCATGTGCTCCTCCAGGGTGCGTGGCACAGACACTGATTATGCACCCCCTGGCATCACACACCACCTGGCAGTTGATGCTTGCATACCCCTTCCGATTCATGTATGCGGCCTCTTCGGGGCCAGGTGGTGTGCGGATGGCCACATGGGTGCAGTCTCTTGCCTCAAGCATGCCAGGCATACATGCTACCCTGTGGAACTCCTGTATGTTTGCTGTGCACTCCGCTGGTGTGCTAGAGAAACAGATGTACTCTGCAGCATGTGGCAGCAGTGCGCTGAGGAATTGGGTGAGAAGGCATGATGCAGCCAACTGGGTTATGCTTGTCATGTCCCCTGTTGGTCTCTGGAAGGTACCCATGGTAAGCAGGCACAAGACAGCTGTCACTTTGATCTCTACTGACAGAGCATGGCTCCGTTATGTGGGTGCCTGCATCACATCACTGCACAGTTCACAGAGCCACCTCAGGATCACCCGGTTCAGGTGGTACCGGCCCATGATCTCTGTATCAGTGTACAGCTCGAAGCTGGTGTGAGCTCAGTACTGCCTGTTGAGGGCATACCACTGATGGGCCCTTCCACAGCTGCGCCCCCCTGCTGCCTGCCTCTGCACCCCCCTCATAACTGCCTCCATCTGGATGGTGGCACTGGCCATGTCCCTGGCTTGTGTAACCCCCCTGGCAGCTGTTTTACTGTTCTCCCACTGTCCTTGCTGCTACTCCCCCTGCACCAGGAATACCTCCCTACTGTGGCCATACTGCCCACTATCTGTGCCCTCAGTGCTGTGTGGCACTTCCCCCTTTTGTCCTGCACTGTGGCACAGGCTCCCCACACCTTCCCTGTTCCTGGTGGTTCCAGGTGCTCTGTTCTGCTCCTGCCCTGTCCTGCTCCCAGTTTCTGTGTGCCTGTGTGGCTGCCTGCAGTTCACCAACATGTGGCTTCACTGTAGGGTTCTTGCACCTCTCTCTTGTTCCTTTTTATTTTGGATCATTTCCGCTATCATTCAACTTCTGTTTGCTCCCCTATTGCGCATGGCTCATGTTGTTGAATATCACACTGCGCACTTTATGCATGGTTCCTCCCCCTTCAGTTGCACATGCTCATTACCATTGCGTTTTCAAGATTGTGATTTGGGGCGCATCTGCCTCGGCAGAATATCGCAAAATGGCGCATTTTCGGACTTGCGCTGGCACATCCCTGTTGTGCATGGTGCAATCCTTTTGAATATCTGAGCCATTGTTTATAAATATCACAGCATTCCTTAAAAGTTGTTTAGTCTGCCTTCTGAAATGAAACTCATAAGCACTCAGCTGAAAATAAAGCTTATGGTACATAACAGCTAGATGCAAACCAATACTAACCTTTTACTAATTCATTGCATTAAACACAGCACAGATTAGGAAACTCACTGAACAATGCTACACTAGTGAGTTGAGGGAACAGTTTAATGTGACTTGTACTGAATGCTAGGAGTGGTGCAGTGCAGTGGCTGTGGGACAACAGTTTTCAGGGAGACCTTCTGGAGACTGCAGTGCTGCCCCATCTGTGTATAACTCTCTGGGCTGAGAAAGGAGGTTATCAGTCTCTGGGCTGAGTTGGCTAGGATTTTGGGAACCTCCTCCCCTTCCCAGGAACCACTGCATCCAACACCACTACCTCAAAGAATGCCAGGAGGAAGGAGTGGTTGGACTACAGTGGGCTCAAGGAACATGCGGGCGGTGGGACAGAGGTACATCCCCCATATGGTAACACTATGCAACTCCTACACTGGTCGGGGGGAGGGACCATCCCATGGAGGCACCCAAGATAGTGACCAGAGAGCATGTGGAGACCCCAAGGAGGGTGGCAGAGGACCCCAAAGGAAAAGGAAGCAACTCCTGGTGGGGTACTCCATAGTGAAAGGGATAGATATGGGGTTGGGAAGGGAGGGGAAGGGGAAGAAGGAGGTCAGGTGCCTACCTAGCACCATGGTTCAAAGGGATGGAAAGAGGATCCTGAAGATCACTGGGGCAGGAGGATGGGAGGGAGAGCTAGATGTCATTTTTCACCTGGGAACAAATGACTCAGCTAGGCGTGGATAGATAGATAGATAGATAGATAGATAGATAGATAGATAGATAGATAGATAGATAGATAGATAGATATTTTATTTATATAGCACCCATCTCCAGACACTCTGGGTGCTGTACAATACAATACTCATAACATATAAAACATCTTTAAAACTAGAATGGAACAAATTTAAAACAACAATAACAACAACATAAAATACAACTGGGAGCAACAGCTTAACTAACAATTAAGCAAATACTGCTATTTCTAAAATACTCTTAGTTGAAGGCTTGACTGAATAAATAAGTCTTAAAATCCATCTTAAAGGCTTCCACCGAGGGAGCCTCCCTAAGATAACCAGGCAGGGAGTTCCACAGGGTAGGCACAGCTGCCACAAATGCTCTATCACCCGAATGCCACAGCCTAGCCCTGGGAACCCCAAGGAGGCCACCCCCGGCAGAACGGAGTGACTGGGTTGGGTGGTACAGCACAAGGATTTCTTGCAGATAGACTGGGCCCCTCTCATGCAGGGTCTTATAGGTCAACAGCCCTATCTTGAAGACAACCCTCCACCAGACTGGTAGCCAGTGCAGTTCGCGGAGCACTGGGGTGATAGTGATAGGGATGGGGAGGGGATAGTACAGGAGGAGTTCAGGGAGTGGGGAGGAGTCTTAGGCAGGCAGCAAGCTCAGTGACCTCTTCTGAAGTGCTGTCTGTCTGCAATGGGGGAAGGATATGGTACTCCATACCAGCAGTATCAACCAGTGGTTGAGGGAATGGTCCAGGAAGGAGGAGTTCAGCTGCATTGGGGACTGGGCTCACACAGGGAGGGATAATGGCCTGTATAGGGAAAATGGCCTGCATCTGTTTGGCAGGGAGACTGCAGTCCTCAGTGAACTTCTTAAATGTTACTTTGGCAAGGATTTAAACTAGTTGAGGGGGGTGGCGGAAGGAAGCAGTGAGACTTAAACTGTCCCCCTCCCACACACTCACACAAACTGGATTAGTCATCAGGGAGAACCTCAAGAGAGACAAATCCCCAAGGGTGCCTAATAGTAGGAACAACAAATTAGTAGCAATGAAGAGAGATGGAAATGAGTACAGAGGCAGTAAGGAGAAAAGTTAAAAGAGAAAAATGGGAGCTAGCGAACAGGGTGGTACTAGAAGATGGAAGGCCATGTGTACCAACACTCAAAGTCTGTGTAATAAAATTCCTGAAATAGAAGTCATGATGGCAGAGGCTGACCTGGACATTGTAACCATTACAGAGTCATGGTGCACTAAGAACCATGAATGGGATATAGCCATACCAGGCTATACTCTGTTCAGGAAGGACAGGGTGGGGGAAAAAAGGGGGAAGAGTTGCGCTTTATGTGAGACATAGCATGAAATCAACAGAGGTACAGAGAATGCAGGGAGGGGTGGAGGTACGGTGGGTCACCCTAGAGAAGGGGAATGGAGCCACTATACGCACTGGCATGATCTACAGACCTCCAGCACAGGTGAAGGAATTGGATAAGGTTCTGGATGAAGTCATCCAAAAGATGGCAAATAAGGAGAGGTGCTGCTAGTGGGAGACTTTAGTCTGCCAGATGTAGATTAGAGCATCCCAGCTGCAGCTTCAACTAGGAGCAGAGACATCTTGGATTCCCTGCAGGGGGCATTCCTCAAACAACTAGTTGGGGTGCCCACTCATTGGGGGGACAGTATTGGACCTTGTACTAACTAACTGGTGCAGTGCTGCAGACATCATGATGGTTGGCCGCCTGGGGACCAGTGATCATCGTACTGTGTGGTTCAACATAAACACTGGGGCAGAATTGAACCACACAAGGATGAGGGTCTTGGACTTCAGGAGGGCTGATTTTAAAAGGATGGGGGAATGCTGCAGAGTTGCCTTGGTGAGGGGACTTAGTTCGAGTGGAGGAACTTTGTGTGAAACTAAAAGGAGGCATAGAAAAAGCAACAAACCTCTGTGTCAGGCAGCAACAAAGGCAAAAGGAGAAAAAGACCCATGTGATTTTCAAAGGAGGTGGCTGGGAAGATAAGGGCCAAAAAGTTAGCATTCAGGAAATATAAGAAGACACAGGACAAGGAGTATAGGGAGCTGTATATGGAGAAACAGAGGGAGGCAGAGAAATCAGTTAGGCACCCAAAGGTGCAAACTGAGAAGAAAATAGCCCAGGAAGTTAAGAAAGGTGACAAGGCATTTTGTAGGTATGTAAGCAAAAAGAGAAAGACCAGGGAGGGATTGTAAGACTAAGAAGGGAAGAGGGGGATTGTGTGGAGAGGGACCAAGAAAAAGAAGACATCTTGAATAAATGGTTTTGTTCAGAGTTCGCAAAAGAAGAGAAAGGTGAGGAGCCACAGAAAAGGGGTAGGAGCATCAAAGGAAGGGAGGTAGACACTAGTTCACTTACAGAGGAGATAGGCCTGAAGGAGCTCACACATCTGAAAGTGGATAAGGCAATGGGGCCAGAAGGAATCTATCCAATGATACTGAGGGAACTCAAGAAGGTGCTGGCTGCACCTCTGACAATCCTATTAAACCTCTCACTGGAGACAGGAGTGATTCCAGGGGACTGGAGGAGTTCAGATGTAGTCCCACTTCACAAAAGTGGTAGTAGGGGGGATGGGGGATGCTGGCAATTACAGGCCAGTCAGCCTGACTTTGGTGGCAGGGAAGCTATTGGAATCAGTACTGAAGAAAAGGATAGTAGAATAACTTGAATCCTGTGGCCTACAGGACCCAAGACAGCATGGATTCACAAGGGTAAGTCATGCCAAATGAATATAATAGAGTTCTTTGACTGAATATCCAAGGAATTGGATCAGGGAGGAGCAGTGGATGTGCCCTACCTGGATTTCAGCAAAGCCTTCAACAATGTTCCACATAGAAGATTAACAAGCATGCTGGGTAGCCTGGGGTGGGACCAAAGATGGTAAACTGGGTAAGAAATTGGCTAAGGGATAGGAAATAGAGGGAGGTGGTAAACAGAGTTCACTCCAAGGAAAGGAGGGCAAAAAGTGGAGTTCTACAAGGATCTGTACTGGGACAAGTCCTCTTTAATGTCTTTATTACCGACATTGCAGAGGGGCTGGATGGAAGGGTCTGCCTGTTCATGGATCACATTAAAATCTTCAAAAGGGGAGACACTCTAGGAGTGTGCAAATAATGAGAGGGGATCTGAAAAAGTTAGAGGAGTGGTCAAGGGTATTGCAACTGGGCTTGAATGCAAAAAAGTGCAAAACCATTCACATGGGGAACAGAAACCCAGGGGCAGAGTACACAATGGGAAGAGAGGTATTGTCAACAACAGAACAGGAAAAAGACCTGGAAGTTGTCATATCTAATGACCTAATGGTGGCTGGGCAGTGTAACAAAGCAGTCAGAAGAGCTAGTGGGATACTGGGGTGCATAGGGAGGGGTATCACCAGCAGAAGGAGGGAGGCGATGTTACTCTTGTATAGATCTTTGGTGAGACCTCACATTGAGTATCATGTCTAGTTCTAGAGACCTCATCTCCTTAAAGACATAGAAAGAGTGGAGGCGGTCCAGAGAAGGTCAACCAAAATGGTACAGGGTCTGCATCAAAAGCCCTATGAGGAAAGACTGAAGGATCTTAATATGTATATCCTCAAGGAATGGAGGGAGAGGGGGATATGACAGAAACTTTCAAATACCTCACAGGTATAAATAAGGTTCAAGAGGGAAGCATTTTTCAGGAAAAAAGATGCTCAAGGACAAGGGGTCATGCTATAAATCTGGAGGGTGTATACTCAGGAGAGATGTGAGGTAGTATTTCTTCATGGAGAGGCTGGTGGATGCCTGGAACAGCCTTCCAGTGGAGGTAGTGGGGGCTAAAACTGTAACAAGGTTCAAAAAAGCATGGGATAAGCATAAAGAAACCTTAGAGATGAGACAAGGGGGAGATAAGCCAGAGATCAAGTAGGATCTGCGGTGATACAGTAGATAGGGAAAAATGGGCAGACTACTGTAGGTGGGCCAGGCGGTCTTTATCTGCCATCAACTTCTATGTTTCCATATAACTTCAACGTAATGATTATTTCTTGAATAAACATATATTTACCTCTATTATTACTCTTCTGGTATGATTACCTCTAACATTACGTGCATTCCCACAAGCAGTTTGTTACTGAACAACAAGTGTTAGTTCAGAAGTACAGTACCAAGGAAAGGGAATGTATAAAAATTAATGACTGAAACAGTAACAAGATTACTAATGTAATATGCTGTTATTCATTTAAATGCAGAAAAAATGTTGTCAAACAAATATTAAATAGTTTCTATGGTTCTCAGTCAACCGTAGGCAAGATTGTGTACAGTGAATGGTTCTGGTACAGAGTTTATGCAGGTATAGGACAGACTGACTCCTCACAAAGCAACCAAGGATCAAAGAAATGATGATGAGTCTTTACTGGAATCTAATTCTGAGGCAAATGCTACCACAAGGTAAAGGTCCTGGTATTTCAGAAAATCCAGTTACTGCAGTAATTTAAACAAAAAATAACAGGACTGAGTGTAATTTACTGATGAAGGAATTACTGTAAAAGCTTAAAGTATTATAGTTATCCACAGGTGATGCGTAGTGAAAGCTGAGGCATTAAAGAATTTCCTATTTTTGCTACAATCTGTGCAGCTCAGCAGTAACCTGGCTAATTGCATTTTTTAGTAGAGGCAAACCAAAACATTGCTATACTTCCAGGTTTATGTGACATAATAAAATAGAAACACTAGAGATTAAGGACACAATCTACAGGAAATCCAGAATATGGACAATTAATGGTGAAACCAGGAGGCAGAGCTCCACACCCCTTGCCACTTCCATGCTCCATGCAATTGTAAACAACTGGTAGACACCCCAATCTGCAGGCTCTGGGGTCTGCTCAGACACATGGGACAGTTATCTTACAGTATTAATTATATGAAATGTTTTCATGCTGCACACATAAAACTATCCAAGTGATACCAGTGCTGCCCAGAGGGCTGGTGGAGGCAGAGATGGTGGAGGGGTTCAAGAGAGGGTGGGACAGGTACAGGGGAAGGGTTCTGGAAGCAAAATCCAATGCAGCGAGAATATCTGGAACTGGGAAGGGAGAAGCCAGAGAAGGTGAGGGGGCAGCAAGGTCAGCTCCCAGGGTGAGGGCTGACCAAATGAGCAGACGCAAAAGACCAGTAACCCTATTCTGCTGGCATTTTAGTATGTTAGTATATGCGTGATGCAAGTATGATTTAAATGTTAAATTGGAACTGATTGCATGCATATAGCATGTGTGCAGCAAGCAAGTGTGGAAACCATGATTTTTATGTTAAATTGGGAAAGACTGCATGCATGTGGCATGCGTGCAAAAAGCAAGTGGTCACTGATAACTACACACATAAACATTAAGTGACTTGCTCAGGATCACATCATACACAAGTGGGGGTAGATGAGATTCAAATGCAGGTCTTCATGCTGCCAAGTCTTCTGGCTTGCAGTCCAGTGCCTTTAACCACTAAGCCATACTGTCTGCACGTATATGGCTCATTTGTACTTCAATACATACTGTATCTGACTACATCTGCACGCATGCAGCATGCTTGCAGCCACTGTTATGCTTTTCAATTTTCTTCTCTTACTCATCTCACTTTCACAGTTGAACTATAGCACACATACCAGTGGAAACACATATAGTTTTTCCTACCCCCAATATACAAACTTACCCACAAAACCACTTAATTACTTCTGTCTGGCCTGTACTCCTACTATTTTCTGTCCATAGTTTTGAACGCCTCCATGCAAACAGACTTTAAGGTGGAAATACAGAAGTAGCAATAACTACACACACACACACACACACACACCTGGCCAGTCCACCCCCATACACACACACCGTAACGGGTATGGCCATGCTGCTACAGACAACCCACCAAGTGTAGATATAAGTAAAACGTATTTTACTTGAGTACTATGGAGCCACAGGCAGGAGTCTTTAAGAGTTGATGTCCATAGTTCAGAGTGCTGGGGCTTACCCCTTGAAATCAAAAGAATGAAGTTATTTTTTATTACTATTTTATGTGTTATGATAGTGAGTTGAAGAATAATGAAGGCCACTGTTCTACTAACAAGGCCTTTGTTAATAGAGCGGTGGCCTTCATTAATCTCCAACTCTCCATCAATAATGTATAAAATAGTAATAAAACAATAGCCACATTCATTTCACACCACTGTAGTCTCCTTTGCCATAATGTGCCTGGCATTGGGATGTGGAGGTCAGCTTCACTGGGGGGGGGAGCATAAGCCTGACTATAGTGGGGTTCCAATAGTCTGTGCATGCCACACCGCTCAACTGTCTGTGAATGCAACGGACAGCTCTAGAATGTTTGTAACATCTCTAAAAGGTACAACTTTTTTGTTTTGACTGAAAAGTGATATGCAAATCGGGAAAGATTCAAATGTATAAGATTCATCTTTATATACCCAGGAACAGTGCATCAGATATGAGCTTAAACCCTCCCAGTTACTAACCAATTTCTTTCCTGGCTGAAGTTATGCACACCTCCCCCCCCAAAAAAAACAAGAACTTTGTCCTGATTTTTCTCCCCGACTCCATTCCATTCAATCCCCATCCTCTATGGGTCATGAAGCTGCCCAAATGTGAAGAAACATGAAAAAAAAATCAATCCTTCCTCCTTCCCCAATCCCTCTGTAAAATAATTATTTACTTTTACTTATCCTGCCATGTGTCCAAAACCTGCAGCCTGGCACAGTGTGCCACCAGCCCAGTTTTCAGTTTGCTCCCCCTCTCTCCTTCTGCCAGAAGCTGGATGCTAGAACCAACCATAACAGGTCCCCAGTGTGGTCCGTGACCAAGTCACCTCACCAACTGAACCCACCCAACCTGGGTTGCTTGCTTCTTGCTTGGTTGCTGTTGTGGCTGCTGCCACACTGCACTGATCAAGGCCTATGAAGGCCACACACACACTGCTGTCACCATTGCTGCTATGCCTAGCTTGCTGCCAGGGGGGTCTGTGCTTTTGTTTTTTGCATGGCGAGCCTAGTAGAATAAGTCTAGTCTTGAGTTAGCTTCTAGCTTACCTCTGCCCCTTCAGCCATCAGGGGTGATGGAGACTGACTAAGAGTAGACCAACAAAAATATGCTGCCACAACCCTACTATTGAGAGTTCAGTACTCACCGACTCCTCCAAGTTGTTGTATGCAGTATGACTGGGTGGGCCAAGCGGTCCTTATCTGCTGTCAAAATCAATGTTTCTATGTTTCTATGTCTACTCTGTGGCAGAAAAGACAGTGTCGTACTTGCAAGATTCGTGCTCTTTCTTAACTTGAGCTCATCCGCATACATGTAATTGTGCCACCACAAATAGGTGGAGAGAATGGACAACACAATAGTCGAGTCTGGAGAGTACCTTGCAGTGTAAGCACACACAGGCCAGGTGGGCACTTATTGTGCAAAATATTAAATCCAAATTTAATGCCATTATTGCCACACCATAAGAACAACTGAGGCACAAATGGGGGGTCAGGGGCTACCTCTGTGCTACCTAAATGGCACCACTGCTTAATGGTAGAAATTTATTCTCAGGTGCTAATGCAATGGTTTCTATTGTGTTCTGAGGTACTGTATCTCCATGTTTCATGATGTGTCCTGATCATTATGTGAGTTAGTGTCCCTCATTGTTGCTCATTTTGAGTGTCCATGTCCTTCATCTCAGTGACAAAATGTGAGGTATGGTGCATGCTTCCAAGACCCTACTCAGCACAAAGAGTGCTAAGCATGGCCATAGTATATATGCTCAACACAGAATGACAAATGGAAAGTAAGTGAGATGAAACACTCATGGAGAAACACATGTGTAGGACTAAATAAGCATAAGGGATTTGCATGGTCCAAAACAAAAAGGATAGACTTCACAACACAGAGGTCCCTCTGTGTACAATTTGAATGGGGGATGTTGACTGGCTATATCCTAGGCATTAAATGCAGTAAGCAAACAATACTTTACAAATTAATGGCAATATAATGACAAAAATCAAAAGCCAGTAGACAACTTGTGAAAGGATCAGAATTAATGAGTTTACCTGATTTTTATGGGAATCCAAATAAAAATGTATTTTAATGATTTAATGTTAGCAGTAGTATAAGAAATAGAAACTAATGTGTTTTTTTAGATGAGATTTGTACCAGCGTAGCTGCTGCACACATGGCAAGCATGCAGCATGTGAACCTGATGTGATATTTAAATGATGTTCACACTTGCTTAACTGCTGCACTCATGTCAAGTGTGCAACATGTGAACCTGATATAATTTTTAGATGTTCACACCAGCTTACCTGCTGCGCACATGTCAAGCTTGCAGCATGTAAACCCGATTTGCTTTTTAGACCTGATTTGCTTAGGATCACTTTGTGTAAGCGAACAGGATGCAAACATTGCACAAGCAAACATGTGGCATGCATTTTGCACGTACACAGCACACCTATATTTCTGTAAGTGTTTGGTGGGCACAACTAGGCCAGGCATATTTAATGCCTTGCTGAGCCATAGAGAGAATCCTCTGCTCAGCACACAGCAGGGAATTTTGGTACTGGGCAGTCCTTCAATGACTGTGATATCCTCATATGGCACAGCAAATATAAAAAAATAAATTGGTTAATCAAAAGCTTGGTAATTAAGCTTCAATGCAAAAAAGTGCAAAATTATGCACATAGGGCACAATAACCTTAGGGCAACATATCAAATTTGGGGGGGAGGTGATGACAACCACAAAACAGGAAATGGACATGGGGGTCATCATATCTGATGACCTGAATGTAGCAAAGCAGTGTGATAAGGCAGTGGGAGAGGCTAGTAGAATGCTGGGGTACATAGGGAGTGTTATCACCAGCAGAAAGAAGGAGGTACTGTTGTCTCTGTACAGATCAATGGTGTGGCCCACCTGGAGTGCTGTGTCCAGTACTGGAGGCCCCATCTCCAGAAAGGCATAGATTGGATGGACCTGGTCCAGAGGAGGCCGACCAAAATGGTGCATGGCCTGCATCAGAAGCCCTACCAGGAAGGGCTCAGGGAATTAAATATGTACACTCTAGAGGAGAGGAGGGAAAGATGAGACATGATAGAAATGTTCAAATACCTCAACAGTATAAATAGGATACAGGAGGGTTGTATTTTTCAGAGAAAGAAATTCTCAAGGACACGAGGATATGACATGAGGCTGGAAGGGGGGAAGATCAGAGGGGATGTGAGGAAATACTTCTTCATGGAAAGGGTAGTAGGCACCTGGAACAGACTCCCTGCTGAGGGGGTGGGTACTAAATCAGTTGCAGAATTCAAGTATGCATGGGATAGACACAAGGGGACCTTAGTATCAGGGTTGGGGGGGGGAGACAAAAGCCAGAGATCAAGTAGGGTCTGTGGTAGCACATTAGGCAGTGAATTTTAGGGCAGACTAGGTAGGCCAAGAGGTCCTTTTCTGCCAAAGAACTTCTACATTTCTGTGTTTTATATGCAATTTTGCCTCCTTGTCTTCCATTGTTTGTCAGAGGGCAAGGGGTCTTTTCTGAGGTAGGGTCTTCTTTAGGGCTAGTACCATCTATTTAGCAGTGTGAGGGATGTAGAACTCATACCCATTAGGTGGCCCCTGTCTGTACCACCTGTGTAGCTTGCTTTAATGTATTGGCTACCCTGTGTGCCTCATTAAGTATCTTCATGTGGACCTCTACATGTGAGGAGAATGACTTCTTCACATCAAGAGTGCATAAGGCTTCATGGACTGGACCCTATGACCTTCTAGATGTGAATGCCAAACATATGGGAGATCAGAAGGCTATGGGTTCTATCCCCACACCAGGCACTTGGGTTTAATATCCCAATACTGACACTGTAGTGTAGCATGAGGTGGGTGCTGCACTCCTGAGGTGCCATCCTTCGGATGAGAAGTTAAACCGAGGTCCCATCTGCCTGTTCTGGTGGTAGTTCAGGTGGATGTTAAAGATCCCATGGCACTTCTTGAAAAGAGTAGGGGAAACTCCATTAAAAAACACATATACAAGAACATGGTCATAATCAGAAATATAGTCAAAACATCATGTGAATATTAATCATCCAACAAAAATTACTTAGTAATGCGAAACTGTATAATAATTGCAGTGATAAACGAACTAGTGACTTTCCCACACCCTCAATTATATTTTATTAAGTAGGTAAACCCCTTCCACCAATTCAGAACCTGTTGTGAAGAATGTAAAGTTTGATCCCTAATATAAATTCATCCTAATTCATTTGAAACCAAAAGGCTCAAATGGTCATATGACATTCTCTGTGTATGTAGCACCCACTGGCATCGTGCTTGCCACAAATAAAATCTAATGCAGCAAAAAAAAAAAACAATAGTGTATCAGGATGGTAATGTCCCAGTCTTCTGCTATATTTCCCTAGAACCAGAATGTCATAGGTCAAACTTTGAAGCCAGCTCATATTCCATTTGGCAGCTAAATATTTCCACAATGCTGTAACAAATGAGCACTCCAAAAGAAAATGTTCCATAGTCGCAGTGATCGCTATGCACTCTATATACAGGCAATTTCTTTCCTCTAAGACTTTGTGTTTAGCATTCCCTCTTACATTTAATCTACCATAGGCTGTAAGCCATAGAGTCTCCCACATTTTATGGGGGATCCTGGGATGTGCAAGCTGTCTGAGGATTAAAGGATTGTCAGCCATGGGACAGTTTTTGAAGCAAGCTTCCGAGGGATATATTCTGGACATAATGTCCTGATATAATTGTTTATTAACTTTAGTCAGAATAGCAACCTTTGTCATACCCCATTTATACAACTTTTGTGCAGCTGCTTTAAAATAAGGGGGAATAAGAATGTGGGGATGTCGTTTAGGTGCCAAATTACTCCACACATGTAAATATTTATCCAGTGACTGCCTTGTCCAAGAATTATGAACAGTCACAGTCATAGTAAGAGCGGTCTGCACTGTCTGCTTAAAAAATAACACATTTAAAAAAAACACAGGCTCTATTAAAAAAGACCTCCTTCCTTGATCCCCAGATAAGTATGACACCTCTTAATCAGATTTAATTTGTTGCCTCACAACATTTGAAATAAAAGACTATAAAGTCTAGTCTCATAATGTACTGGCAATAGGTAAATCATAGCTACATATTGTAAAAGTGGAAGTATGACTTTTTTAGAAGCACTATCCTTTTAACTTTAGAAAACTTCCACTGTTTCCACCTGTTAATCTTGAGTTCTGCTTTATGAAGTGATTACTCCCAGTTTTCTTCAGGAAGATTGTCAGACCCAAAAACAATGCCCAAAACCTCTATTGGTTCATAAAACATGTATATACCTGCCCCCAAAACAGGAGGAGAAACCCCTAGTCCTATGAAGAGCCCTTTACTTTTAGTTACGTTTAGTTTGGCTTTACAAAACAGCTAATAGTGATGAAGTTCCTCCAAAAACAACAAAACATGTTCTTTATATAAAAAAAAAAAACACAAACGTCATCTGCATATGCCTGAATATATAAAGACTGTGGGATGCCTAATCCTGACAAACCCTCCCATTTAGGCTGTACCATAATGGATCTAAGCAAGGGATCTAGTGAGAAAACATACAGTAGAGGGCTTAAAGGGCATCCCTGCCAAACCCCGAAATATACATCAAAGCCATTACCAACCTGCATTTTAAGAAAGGGCAGCACAGAAAAAGCAGAATATAACAACTTCAATTGCTTTAAACATACTAGAGGTATCTTATATGCTTCCAGAACCAAAAATAAGTAAGAA
Organism: Neoceratodus forsteri; assembly: GCA_016271365.2. Lineage (NCBI taxonomy): Eukaryota > Metazoa > Chordata > Ceratodontiformes > Ceratodontidae > Neoceratodus > Neoceratodus forsteri. Next base: position 321,718,662 of record CM028130.1, read on the forward strand.
TGCTAGACTCTATTGAAAGCTTTTTCTTGGTCAGCTGCAACCACACACCCCGACAGTCACAATAAATTACAATGTTCAATCACATCTCGGAGAATCATCAGAACATGCTGAATTCTTCGATATGGGAGCCCACAATACTGCTGAGGAGAAATCACCAGTGAAGCATATCCCTTGAGACTTTCATTTAAAATATGTGCGAGAATTTTATAATCTGTATTTAACAAAACAATAGGCCTCCAATTGTTGATATTAGTTTTATCTCCCTTTTTATAAATGTAAAGTAATAATCCTTCAGAAAAAGAAAGAGGAATCATATCAGAATTAAAAAAATGTGCATACACTATTTCTAAGCCAGCTGCAATCTGGTGACTAAAGGATTTATAAAACAAGTGAGGGATACCATCCCAACCAGGTGCAGTATATTAGTCAGAGTCCTAATAACATGCAGTATTTCAGACTTTGTAATAGGGGCTTGCAATTTAATGATCTCAGCCAGAAAATCAGGAATACGTACTGACTGTAAAAATGTCAAAATGTCACCCTCCTGAATGATAGCATGTGGCTGAAGTGTTTCATAATGTCTCTTGATTAACTCTTCCAACTCCTCTGGTGAACTAACCCTCCTCCCTTCTGTGGAAATCAAGAAATCCATATCCATACATTCCCTGATTGTTTTACATGCTTCAAAGGGGTCCCTCATGGGAGTCTTTTGGGTGCCATTGTTCAGCATTGCCTGAAGTATCTTAGCTCTATCATATTTGTAATTTTTCATCTCATTTTTTATGGCAGTAATCTGAGATGCATAATCCTGCGTGGAAATATTAGCCAAAGTATAAAGTCCTTGCTACTGTTGTCTGAGAGATAGATATTTCAGAAATTTGTTATTGCCAAGTGATTTGCCATACTTCATAAACCAAACCTTGATGATCCGTTTTGTATCAGTCCACCATTCCCCTTTATCAGAATATAAAAACTCCACAGGTAGTCTGGCTCTCAGTAAGACACCTATGTCTCGGAGAACTATCAGATCGGTCAAAACCGAGGTATTGAGTTTCCACCTACCATTCTTAGTGGAGCAGCCAACCACCTGGTCAAATTAGAGTGTTAACATGAGGTGATCCGAAAATTCAGCTGGAGTAATGGTTAGAGCCCTTTTAGGGAGATTCGGGGAAATGAACATATAATCAATTGTGGACGTATGTGTTCCATAGATAAGTAAATTTCGGGCCTCTTATATGATAGCTATGACAATCAATTAAGCCAGTCATGTCAACTATTTGCACCAAAGCGTTAGAATCACAATAAACTTTCTTACCCTCTTCCTTTTTCCATTTTTTATCCTGTACAATACTACAATTAAAATCCCCACAGAGAAAAACTTTATAATTTCTGATCAAAAAAGGCTGGATTGACTTCATATGGCAAACCTTCTCTGCTTTAACTTACGAGTTGTAGACATTAATGAACCGGCAATCAATAGCTTTCCAAATGCCATCCAAAATTAAAACCTTCCTTGGAACTAAATCTATCAGTTTATGTAAAATAAATGAATAAGAATGAAACAGTATTCCCACCCATCAGCGGCCTCCAGGCCGAAAGACCAATATGAAGGGCTCCAAACCCATTCTTTCTTAAAACTCCAAATATGTTCCTCAGTATACATCCAAGTTTTCTGAAGCAGACTAATATCCAATTTAGCATCATGCAGGTACTGAAATACTGCTTGTCTTTTAACTGAATTCAATAGACTATGAACATTGACAGATCCTAAGGAACCAAAAGCCATTCATGAAAATTAGAAAAAGGGACACAATCAGAAATGGTTAACTATTTTTTTTCTTTTTTTTCTTTTTCTTTTCCTTATATGCCCCTTGCTCCGCAGAGCAAGTCCCCTGTTCCATGAAGGATTTCTGAGAGTCAGAATCACCCACCTCCATTTCAGAATCACCCCAGGATATAAATAAGTTAGAATAATAATTTTTTGTTTCCGCCAGGGAAGGGGAAGTGGTGGGAGGGGGTTTTGGAGAGATCAGAGGGGTGGGAGAGGGATTGGGGGTTGATGGGGAATCAGGAGGCACTGTCTTCATAAACTTGGAAGACCTTCTACGAGGCAAGGGATCTTGGGCAGTCAGATCATGCTTCCCATCTTTCTCCTCAACCGGATCTGAGTAACATACTTGGGGCAGAGACTCAGGGACCAATGGTGGGCCCATTTCAGTGCTCTGTAGTGCAGGTTGTGCTGAAGACCCCTCTGTGAGTAAGGTGAGATCTACCACCTTAGGCTCAGGGGGAGTTCCTAAGGGGAGCCGACACAGACACAGCCTCAACAGTAGCTGTGTCCTGTACCTGCTGTATAAGTATCTCTGGGCTAATACAGGATGCCTTATTTTGTGCTGCCCATGGGCAGTCCCCAAAAACATGGCCATACTCCTAGCAGAGATCATACCTTTATAGCACGCCCGTGGCTGCACTGCATAAAAACACACACCCCTATCCCTGCCTAGTAAAAAGGAACTAGAAATGTGCTCACTACCAGTCTCATTCTGGTGAAGCTTCACCTTATACTTCCAACAACCCATCTAAAACAGTTCACTATCAAGTATGGCCTCTGGATCCCACAACACATCACATTTCAGAGAAATCCAGTAAGTAATATCCTCTACATGAACTCCTTCATTCTGAAATATGACAGTGACATATTTCACAAGGGGTTTAGTCAGTAGGATCACCACGAAGGGAGTACATGTAGGAGAAAATTTAAACTGCCCATACCTTTCCCAAAACAAATCCAATGCATACACTGTACGAAGGCTCACATCAAAATTATCCTCCCCCGAAATATTAATGAAAGCATAAACCTCCCCAGAGTAAAATGTAGAGAATCTTTTAAAATTATTTTCCCAACGTGATACCTATCAGGCCTATCTTTCAAACCCTCTTTATATCGAATACGCACAGCATTCCTACGAGGTGCTGCTTCTTTTTTAACTTTAGAAAAAAGATCAGACAATAACAGTTTGTTATCTGAGTTAGCATTCCTAGTAATATCCTGCAGTGGAGGAGGACCCCATCTTGTGTTCTATGAGACTGTAAGGTAGAAAATCCTGGAGACAGTTCGGTAGTGTCAGCCCACCCCCAGGAGGCCTGTTGAAGGATCCAAAGAAGTAGGTGCAGTACTTGCTTCCTTCTCTACCAGTGGAATGCTACCATTTATAGGTTGTTCAAGTACATGTTGCTTCTACGCTGGAGAAGTTTGTGAGAGAGGGAAAGCGGAATCCCAATTTGGGTCAGGGACCCAAATACCTCCAGGAGATTGTTGGTCCTGAGGGCAAGAACACCTTCCCCCGAGCTTCGAAAGGACCTGCAGCAAGCAGCAGAAACAGCAAGGCTCCTCTCATGGGTGCTGGTGGTTGTGAGGGCAAGAACACTCTCCCCCAAGCCTCGAAAGGACCCGCAGCAAGCAGGTAACATGGGGACAAACAGCAGCCAAGCAGCACTGCAGCGCCAAGTGCTTCTAAACTTGTGGACTTTAATTTTCCAATTTACTGCCCCCACACATGTGGAGATAGTTTTTTTGCCTAAAATCTTGTGTGTTCCCAATGGATCTGTCTGTTTTTTCTCAGTACTTTAAGAGTATGCACAAACTAAACCCCTCAGTGCCTTAAAGAGTAATCTTGACGCCAAAAAAGAAAAAAATCCCCTGCTAAAATTACCGGTAGCTCTGCGCCTTTATTTTCAGTACAAACTGCAAATTTCCCCATTTGAAATTAACTTTGTGCAGCAAAATCACTGTGCCTTCTGCTTAGCTCTGCGCCTTTATTTTCAGTACAAGCTGCAAATTTCCCCATCTGAAATAAACTTTGTGCAGCAAAATCACTGTGCCTTATGCTTAATATACCATGTTTTAGTAGAAAACTGTTTGATAGCTGAAATTACCTTCTTGCAGCAAAACCACTTGCCTTATGCTTAATATAACCCATTTTAAAGTTGAAATTAACTTCTTGCAGCAAAACCACTGTGCCTCATGCTTAATATAACCTGTTTTAGTAGAAAGCTGTTTGATAGCTGAAATTAACTTCTTGCAGCAAAACCACTGTGCCTTATGCTTAATATAACCCGTTTTAAAGCTGAAATTAACTTCTTGCAGCAAAACCACTGTGCCTTATGCTTAATATAACCTTTTTTAGTAGAAAACTGTTTGATTGCTAGTAAGCACTGCAAAACTTGTTTCGTCACGATTTTCATTGTGTCCCACACAGATTAATTAATCTCATTCAAATAGCCCTTGCCCTGGCATTCCTGTTGTCCCCCCCCCCGTGGAAGCTCACCTGATATTTACTTCTGCTTTTCCTCTCTCTTCAGCAGAAACAGTGAGGCTCCCCTTGTGGGTGCTGGTGGTCGTGAGGGCAAGAACACCCTCCCCCAAGCTTGGAAAGGACCCACAGCAAGCAGGTAACGAGGGGACAAACAGCAGCCAAGCAGCACTGCAGCACTGAGCGCTTTCTAAACTCATACTAGCGAGCCCCGCTGATGCTGCGTGTCAGCTGCCCCGCCGCCGCCACCACCACCCTTGGTCGTCTTCTTATTATATATCTGTAGAGACCTCTGGTGATTGGTGAAGCGTTAAAACCAATCAGGCAATTTCTACATTAGCAGGTTATCAGGACCTGCCGCTAGAGGCTGCTACTGCTTCCACATCTGATCTTTTTCTCTCTCGGCTCCTTAATTACAGCATGGATGTATTCAGTGTGAGTCCAAAAAAAAAATTACCTTACATCTCATTTAAATCCAGTCTTCCCTCCCTCACTCTGCACCCCTCCCACAATCAGCATCAGAAAAATCTTACTCTACCCATTTTCTAAGTACAAAGAAACATTAGGTTAACTACCAAATCCCTCCCAGATATGTCTAGTAATAGAGCCATAGCACCCTCTTTTGTCCACATAGCGACTCCATGGCTTACTCTCTTTGTCTTAACTCTCTCCCCCAGCCCACTACCCTCCTGCCTTCCCCATACTCATCCTACCACTACCCTTCCCTCTGTCCCAAAATCGCCTCCTATGATATGCAGCCCTGAAAAAATTCCCTCATCAGTTACCATGTCCTATCTCCCCTACCCTCCTCTTGTGCCAAGTCACCTCCCCCCTGAAACCATGAGTACCCCATTACTTTATGGGCAGGAAATACTGCGCTCCATGTGCTCCCATATTTCCAATAAACTGCATCATCATGCCGTCTCATAATGGCACACTCCCAAAAAGATCCACAAAATTACCCTAACCAGGACAGCAGTCATCCTCCTGCTACTTGTGGACAACATTCACCCAAATCCTGGCCCCACTGACCATACCCCGTGACAACCAACTAAACACAAAGGACTGCGTCTGGCTGCCATTAATATTTGTAGTCTCCAAAAGAAACTTGCCTCTCTTCAAGCCTGGGTCTGCCTCCACCGCCCTGAGGTACTAGCTGTTACTGAAACATGGCTGTCGCAGCATATCCCTGACTCAGCTGTATGCATACCTGGGTACACATTGTTCAGGTCAGATATGCTGAATAGGCGGTTGGGGGTAGTGCACTGTATCTTCAAGAACACTTGCAAGGAATAAACACTGCTACCATAAGCCCTACAAAAGGCATACAGTCCCTCACCGTCAGGGTTGAAATTGGTAACTCGAGTAAATCCCTTTATATAATGTCAGTATACATACCCCCTCGAAACCAAAGGGATGCCTTCACATCCATCCTAAACATAATCGACCAGCTCCCTAAAAACTCGGAAGTCAGAGCCCTAGGTGATTTTAACACAAACTGGCTTGCTCCCCAGACATCCTCCCTCAGGGATGCAGCTGCTGCCCAAAATCTGTCCCAAATGGTCCTTACCCCCACTAGAGTAAACAAAAACATGTGCCATAGCTCCCTCCTTGATCTCATACTCACAAACCATCCTGAACACATACTGGATGTCCAGGTCCTATCGGACTCTATCAGTGATCAATCCCCTGTAACTTGTCTCTGGACAAATAGATGGAAACTACCCCCACCCAGGATCTCCATGTATCACCAACTCAAAAAGGAGGAGGCTTCAGGAGGCAGTATAGCGCAGTGGTCTAAGGCTCTGAGCTGCAAATTTGGTGACATCCAGCAGACCTGACCTGGCTTTGAATCCCACAGCTTCCACTTGCATACTGTGTGACCCTGAGCAAGTCATTTAACTTCCTTGTGCTCCCAGGTCACTCCTGTAAAAAAGCTTTCAGCTTAGTGTGCTATACCTGGTTAAACAACTAAATAAAAAAAAATAAATTAAAAAAAAAAAGGGTTTTTAAACCATCTCCGAAACTTACTCCGTAACTTCGACTGGTCCCCACTTGATCACCAGGAGTCAGTTGATGCCGCCCCGTCCTTCTTCTCCTTCCAATCCACCTGTGACATCTTTGCCCCCCACGTCAAATGGATTGAAAAATCAAAAACCTCCCCCTGGGTAAATCGGTCTTTGCTCAATCAAATGAAGGCGTGTGATGATCTGTGGCACCGAGCCCTTCAGTCAGGTAGACCCGCTGACCCACAACTATATTGTGCTGCCCGAAACACCTGCACCTGGGCAATTCAGCAGGCAAAGGCTGCTTACTATCAAACAAAACTCACTGCCACTTGGGGTGATGGAAAGAGGTTCTGGGAAAATATAAAGGAACTTAGTGGAAAGTATCCTTCCCCTCCCTTCCCCCTACCATGCTTATCCTAGATGGTATCCACACCCAAGACCCCTGCAAAATAGCTAATGCTTTCAATATATCATTCTCAGACCTAAGCTCTATTCTCCCTCTTGATTTCTTCAGTACAGATGCAGGACAATTCCCGCCACCCCCCAGTGCTCCACCCTTTTGTTTCAAAACTATCTCCACTAGTGATGCCCGCTCATATATTGCCATGTTCCTAGGGAAGACTAGGCAAAGTGGTGACTCTCTAGATGCAAAACTGCTATCGTTAACCCTTGATGCTGTCCTAATACCCCTCATTAAAATACTCAACATGTCTCTGTGCCTAGGGTAGTTCCCATCTTTATGGAAAAAGGAGATGATTACTCCAGTTCATAAAAATGGTGCCCGTACCTCAAGTAGTAGCTACAGGCCCATTTCCATACTCGCTCCCCTCTCAAAAGCGCTGGAGAAAATAGTGGCCGATCAACTTACTGACTATCTAGATTCGCACCACCTAATATGCCAACAACAACACGGTTTCAGGAAAGGTCACAGCACCACCACTGCCCTACTAGAATTCACCACCTCCTTTGCTCATGATGCTCTTGACCATGGAGACCTGGCTGGATCAGTCTATATAGATCTCTCCAAGGCATTTGATACTGTCAATCACACCATGCTCATAAACTCCCTCCTCTCTATTGGTGTATCCAAAGAAACTGCAGGCTGGTTCTCCAGTTATCTCTCTGGCCGCACTCAACAGGTGAAGATAAAAAGCACACTCTCCACTAACCTTCCCGTCCGGTTGGGTGTCCCACAAGGGTCCATCCTTGGTCCGCTCCTTTTCTCACTATACTTGAACTCCTTACCTCTGGCCTCCTCTGGGCATCTTCTCCTTTTTGCAGATAATGCTGTGATTTTCAGATGGCACCCTGACCCCACACAGTTCTGAAAATCCTTGCAGGACTCTTTCACACAAATTGAAGCCTGGTTTTCCTCACACAAGCTTGTACTCAACATAAAAAAGACAAAAGTCATGCTATTCGCCCACCCACAACATAAACACAGCATGACAAAATTATCTATACATAATGAGGTGGGCACCATGCTGGAACCTGTTTCCAATTTTAAATATCTAGGGGTTACCGTAGACTCCGCCCTTACCTATTGTGAGCATATTGCATCAACTTGCACCGAAATAAATTGGAGAATTGGTCTCCTCTATAGGCTTAGACCATATCTACCTCCTGAGGCTCTACGGTTAGCTATCTCTAGCTCCATTCTTTCCCTGGTAGACTACAGCATTATCATCTATGATATCACCTCTGACACGGCACTGACCAGCATTAAACATGCCCTAAACAAAGCCTGCAGATTGGCCACAGGCTGTGATCGACTAACGCATACCTGTGAACTCTACCTACGGTCATCATGGCTAAACTTCCAGGGGCGACTTGTTTACCAGACCTGCTTACTAGCCAAAAAAATCCAGTTGGGCCTAGCCACCTCTGGCTGTCTCCAGCTCCTTCAAAAGAGTCTGCTGGCTCGCACCACTAGACACTCTGACACTGCTACATTCCATGTCCCCTTTGTGAAGACCACTGCTGGCCAAAGATCTTTTTGCTATAGGGCCTCACTCCAGATGAACTCAATCCCTGACTCTATTTTATCAATCCCAAGGCTAGGGCTTTTTAAACCTGAGTTACTGAACCACATTATGTCCAACTCCCACTTGCGACTGCAGATGAAACTTTGCTTAAAAAAAAAATGAGTTTTTACTGCAGTATTTGCTCCTGTATATGCACCACAATTTCACATCGCTGATGTTCCAATGCGTGTGTTATGTACTTTCTTTCACCTCTGTAGTTACTGTCATTTTTCTGTATTAGAGCAGTAGTCTATATTTTGTATTCCATGTTATACTGTGTTCCAATCTATTTGACGTAAGATGTAGAGCCTTTGCAAATGAGTCTTTGACTCAAAGGGTTGTAATTCCTAGACCATAAATAAATAAATAAAATAAATAAAACCTGCTCCATTCAAGGCCTTCTGAGGAGTCCATGGGTCACAGGGAGACGTAATAGCCACTTGAATAGCAGATGGCACTGTGACCGAAGATATGTCCAGTTTCTCAGCAAGCTATCTAAGTGCGAGGGTGAAAACAGCCTTTTTTTTTTTAAACTCAGCTTTTCTCTCTTGCTTTGAGCCAGCTCCTGTAAATGAGAAGTCAGTAATCCACTCTTGACAATTCTCCCTGGTTTGATACACCAAATTCTGTGTAGGTCCCACAACCTGCGACTGTATAAACACAAATCCGCCAATCCAAGAGAGCATAATGACAGGAGCCACCTGATCAAGAGCTACTGTATCAAGCGGGTCTAGACGTGCTCTGTGCTCAGTTACTAAATCAGTCACCCCTTGATTTTGCACAGCTCCGGGAACAGAAAGAACTACAGGCTGTTGGCGCACACCACAATCAGTGTTAGAACTGCCAGCCCGGGAAGCATTCACTGTCAAACAACTTGCAAAAGACTCATCCAGCCCCGTTGGGGCGTTTGCTCCTGCTACTTCATCCAAACTCTTGACAGGCTGGGTCTCCGAGATGACAGGAGAAACACAGTAGTAAGTCACGCTGCTAGGCACTCGCTCTCCAGTCCATGTCTCATCTTCAGAATGTACCATATTCAAGATTTCTTGTTTATCCTCCAGATTTTTAACTAAGTCAGTTTCCTTTTCCACCAATAAAGGTTTACTCAGATCCTCAGTTGAAATGTAGACATCAGTGATGCCCTCAGCTGAATCCTGAATTGAACGTACCACATCCAAATTTTCAGCTTCTGGCATATCCAAGAAAGGAGAGGAGGCCTGTTCTCCCTTCTCAAGCACTTCTGCACTCTCCAGCAGTCCAGCTCGAGTGGACATCGTGCAAACGGATGGCAGGTCCCCCTACTGTTGAGTAGGGGAATTTCCCCGCTGCCCTGGCCAAATTATCCCCATTCGCTAAAAATAACACCAACAGCTTAATCTGGTTCAAGGTCAGTTGGCATTCATCTGTATTCCCCTCCCCCGGGTCATGCCTGAAAATAGGCAGAATTTGTCTAGTGCACTTACCCGGTCAACAAAAGCTAAAAACTTAATAAAATAACATTGTGGGGCAACCACAGCACAGGTTTTCCACCTTCACCCTGCTCTTCCACTATAGATTGACCAGAATGTTTGAGTTTCATCTAATTTAGGGATCACCCATCCTCCTCCTTCTAAACAGAATGTGACAAGTCTTACTGAATCCTATGCCATTAAAGCTATTTGCTGTTTTTGAAAACGTATATCCATTATTTGATATTAATTTTTAAAATTGAAGGTTGCAGCATGCAGTCCACAGGTGGCATTTCTGTCAGTATGCCCACAGGCTGAAAATAACGAAGGATCAAAGTCAGACTGGAGCTGCCGAAGGGAAGTTAAGGCACTTTTGGATGGAAAGTCGGATATTTCTCACATTGAAGATTACCTGTTCTTTTATTTGCCCATAATTAATAACTAGGGATTTCTTATTTAATAGACTTACATAGAAACATAGAAATATAGAATTTGATGGCAGATAAGGACCGCTTGGCCCACCCAGTCTGCCCATTTCCCTACCTAACGGATAAGCTGCAGATCCTAGTTAACCAACAGCCTACTTCTTCCTTCCCCCACCGCCTAGAATTGCCTTACGACTGTCCCATGCATTCTTGAGTTCCACCACTGCTTTTGACTCCACAACCTCCTCCGGAAGGCTGTTCCGTGCATCCACAACCCTCTCTGTGAAAAAATACTTCCTTACATTACCCCTGAGCCGCCTCCCCCTCTATCTTCAAATTGTGTCCCCCTTTTTTTGCACACCTCTTTTTCTGAAAGATACTACCCTCTCGGACTTTGTTGATTCCCTTGAGGTACTTGAAAGTTTCTATCATGTCTCCCCTCTCCCTCCTTTCCTCAATGCTATACATATTAAGCTGCTTAAGACTCTACTCATATGTCTTCCGGTGCACACCCTGCACAATTTTAGTTGCCCTCCTCTGGACTGCCTCCATCCTGTTTATTTCTTTGCAGAGATTTGGTCTCCAGAACTGCACGCAGTACTCCAGATGGGGTCTCACCAGCTGTCTGTACAAAGGAATAACAACTTCCTGTTCTCTTTTGGTGATGCCACTCCCTATGCATCCCAGTATATCCCCAGCCCTCCTTTCTGCCATCTCACATTACTTGCCCACCTTTAGGTCATCTGCTATGTCTACCCCCAGGTCTCTTTCTATTTTTATTGTTGTCAGTATCTCACTTCCCATTGTGTACTCTTCCCCTGGGTTTTTGTTTCCCAGGTGAATTACCTTGTACTTCTTAGCATTGAAATCTAAGCTGCCATACATTTGACCATTCCTCCAACCTTGCCAAGTCCCTTCTCATCCTTTCCACCCTATCTTGTGTATCAACACTTTTGCAGATCTTTGTGTCATCTGCAAAGAGACATACTTTTCCTTCCAGTCCCTCTGCAATGTCACTTATAAAGACATTGAAGAACACCGGTCCTAGTACTGAACCCTGCGGTACCCCACTAGTAACCTCCCTTTCTTTAGAGTTGACTCCGTTTACTATTACCCTCTGTGTCCTGTTCTCCAGCCAATTCTTTACCCAGGCTACCATCTTGGGATCCACTCCCAGGCTGGCTAACTTGTATATTAATCTTTTACATGGGACTGTGTCAATTGCCTTGCTAAAGTCTAGGTAGGCCATGTCCACAGCCCCTCCCTGATCTACTACTTTGGTCATCCAGTCAAAGAAATCTATAAGATTCATCTGACATGACCTTCCTGCTGTGAATCCACGCTGCATTGGGTCCTGTGACCCTCAGGCCTCTAGGTACTCGACAGTTCTTTCCTTCAGAAGTGATTCCATCATTTTCCCTATCACTGAGGTTAAACTAACAGGTCTGTAATTTCCTGCTTCTGCCCTGCTCCCACTTTTGTGAAGTGGAATCACATCTGCCCTCCTCCAGTCCTCAGGTACCACCCCATCCTCCCATGATTTGTTAAAGAGGGTAGTCAGTGGTGTCACTAGTTCTACCGTTAGTTCTTTTAGAATTCTGGGATTAATCCCATCAGGCCCCATTGCTTTGTTCACCTTCAGTTTTAAGAGTTCTTTCAGAACCCTTTCTTCTGTGAATGGGCTGGTATCAACTCCCGCATCCAGAGTGTTTCTATTGTTTGGTTTAGGTACCTCCCCCTCTTCATTTGTGAATACTGAGCAAAAATATTTGTTTAGTATCTCTGCCTTTTAACAGTCAGAATCTGCCCACCCCCTCCCCTTTATTAAGCCTCACTATCCCTCCCTTGGTCTTCCTTTGCTCCCTGATGTACCTATAAAAGGTTTTATGTCCCTTCTTAACTGAGTTAGCTATCTCTTCCTCGGTTTGGGCCTTTGCTGTTCTGACTGTCTTCCCAGCTTTCTTTTGCTTTAACTGATACAATTCTCTGTCCTGCTCCTTCTGTGATTCCTTGTACTTCCTGAATGCTTTCTTTTTCTCTTGAACATTCCCTGTCACCTCCTTTGAGAACCATAGTGGTTTCTTACATCATTTTGTTTTATTTGCCAATAAACCATATTTCTTAACTTTTCTTTTTGTTTGCACAATAAAAACATGATATTTTAAGGATAATGATTGCTAAGGCTTATAACTGCTCATGACTTCAGCTTATTAGTACGAGATATACTCTTTATTTAACTGAAATAATTATTTATGTATTTGCTTTTCTGACCAGGTGGGTGCACTAGACATAGAGATGCCTATTTTCAGGCATGACCCGGGAGGATACAGTAGAGTACAAAGCACACCATGTGACACAGCACATGAAAATATGTAACACAGTAGGAAGGGGTAACATGCAATCAATTTTAAGATCAAGAGAAACACAGTATTAAGCAAAATTAGGAAACAAGTAATACAGTTTGGACAAATTCAAAAGAATATACATAGAGACAAGTGTAAACAAATGAGTAGCACAGTGCAGTAATAAAATAACTAAGATGTTATATGCAGCAAAAAATAAGTGCCATTAGCAGCCATTAAGCTTAAAGAGTAAAGACAGGGAGGAAAGGGAGGAGGGCGTAGTAGAAAGTGAAAGAATGGAGATAAATGAAGAAAGAATGAGCATAAAAGGGAGTGCACATAGAGATAAGTGAGGAAGCTAAGAGGGGAGCAGTTGCCATGGGAAGGAAGGAGAAATGATGTTCTAAGGCGGGTGAAAGCAAATGCAGGGGCATGAGGCATGTAGATGATCATGGTAAAGTTTCTTGAAACCAGCATGGGTGGGAGCTTGGCAAATAGCTTGAGGTATAGAGTTCCAATACTTCAGGGCCATGTGAGAGAAGGCGCGTGCTCCCATGGTCGTTTTACATCTAGGAATATAGAGAGGGGTTTGTTCAGTAGATAGAAGCCCATAGAAGTGGGGGTTGGGAGTGAAGCAAGGAGGCAAGGGATTGGGGAAGTTGTGATCTGGCTATCCTATCAATTAAAGAGCCATATGACTGCAGTTGATGGGCAGAAAGGCTAGGCCATTTTAGGTCTGCATAGAGCTGACAATGGTATTTATACCGTGGTGATGCAGAGGCATAGTGGCTGATGTTATTAGAGGTGGTTTCCCATTTGTGGAGGGAGGATTTTGTGGCACCTAAGTAAGTGACTGTGCCACAGGTCAGGGCTGTGCAAGAGGCCTTGTGCAACCGTGAGCCTAGCTGATGGGGTAAGGGCATAGCTAGTGTGGTATGCCCCTCCAATTTTAGCATTGACAGACTTGCAGGTGGTGGTGATATGCAGATCAAAGTCCAGAGATACATCAAGAAGAATACCCAGATATTTAAAGGAGCTAGTGCTAACCAAAGGGGAACCATCAGCACACGATATTTTGAGGGAGTTACAATTTGCTTTAAGTCTGACTGGCGAGCCAAACAGCATGGAATGTGTTTTGCTTACATTGAGAATATGGTTGGTATATGTTAACCATGATTGTATGCTTAGGAAGTCCGAGGCAAGAGGGTAGTTTATATCTGAGATATCTCTAGCACTGTGGTAAATGACGAGGTCATCTTCATATAGAAGAGATGAGCAGAATGGTGCAAGCAATGGGAGGTCATTAATGAAGACTGAGAAGAGCAAGGGGCCAAGTATGAAGCTCTGGGGAATGCCAGCTTATACAGAAGAAAGATCAGACATGGCTGAGTTGAAAACTACAGCTTGATTCCTGTTGAACAGATAACTATTAAACCATGCCACCACATCAGCAAAGAAATCAAGGGCATGTAATTTAATGAGGAGAAGGGAATGGTTGACCAAATCAAAAGCCTTGGTCAGGTCAATGAAAAATGCACCTTGTAAGAAGGCCATTATCCATGGCAACACAGATGTCATTAGTGAGTTTTAGGATGGCAGTGGAGGTGCTGTGACTTTGCGGAAACCATACTGGGAACCAGAGAGGAGGTTATGCTCCTGGAGATATGCTAAGGTTTGGGTAGCCACTAATTTTTCCAGAATTTTACTAAGCACAGAAAGAATAACTATAGGGTGATAGTTAACAATTTCTATGGGGTCACCCTTTTTAAGAATAGGTGTAATTCTAGCTATTTTCCAGATACTAAGAACTGAGCCATGGCATAGAGACAAATTGTAGATTCTGGTGAGGGGGGAGGCGATGAGAGGGGCAGCGAATATCTGTTTCTTTTTTTTTTTGTTTTGTTAATCATTTTTCTACCTTGGTTTCCCAGTCTGCCATTCCGTCCAGGCATCCTGTTTTTCCAGCCGCCGTCCGGAGCATCCTTGCTCCTAAGTGGGCCCCCGCTGCTCTACCCCTGTGGCTTGCCCACCATGGCAGGATGGAGAAGAGCCCCCCCTGTTCTCTCCCCCAGGACTGGATCCAGTATTCTGCTGCAGCGCCACAGAACCGGGCGTCCTGCTGAATGGCCATCAAGCTGCTGCGACCCCTCACCATTTTCCATGTTCAGCTTTCCCTTGTGAGTGAGGGAGTACACTAACACCATTGGAGCAGAGCATGCACACACCTGCACCACTTCCTCCTGGCGCCATGCCCCACACTCACCCCCTTTCATTGTCTGTGCCATTGAAACACCCCCAGCCTCCGCTAGGGGCCACCAGTGCACCAACAGCCATAAGTCCCCCACCCCGGAGAAAGAAAGCAGTCCATCAGACGCTCAATCTCTCTCCTGCCCTGCCGACTCCTGGCAACCCGGGCTCGCTCCCAAACTCAGGTCGCCAGCGTGGTACGAGGTGTGGTGTACAGTGACTCAACCCTCAGTGCCACCAGGCCAGCTGGGGGTGGCAACTTTCAAGAGTTTGGATTCCAGACCCTCAAACTCAGAGCTAGTGCTTTCAGGAATGGTGAGTAACAACTTTAGGACATCGGTTCTCGTAGTGGTCCAGAACTGGAAACGTGGATGTGTGAGTGGAGGTTCAGAGTCCTTGGGGATGGAAGTGGTGTGACCAGGGGGGAAGGAGGCCATGTAATTAGATAGGTCAGAGAAATGGAAGTTGAAGGCATTGGCAGTGGATGCAGAGTTGTTACAGTGAGTGCCATTTAGCAACATGTCATTTGTAGTGGCCACATGATTAGTTCCAAGGAGGGTTTTTATGGCTGGCCAGAATCTCTTTGAGTCACCTGCAGCTTTTATTAATAGGTCTTTGCAGAAGGAGCTCTTAGCTAGACAAATATTCCTTTTACAAGAATTTCTCTGTGACCTGTCGGTATTATTTTTGGACCAAAGCCCAGAGGCCTTAAAACGTTGCCAGGATTTATCCCTAGACCTTATTTGCATGAAAAGGTCTTTAGCTGGCCACTTAGTTTGTGTTCCTCGTATACGGTGAGTGACACGGAGAGCATGGATATCCTGGACAGATCCAAATCTGGTTATGAAGTAGTATAGGGCATCCTGGGCATTTGAGGTAGTGAAGACAGGTGACCAGTCAATCATAGCGATGTCCTGCAAGAACTGTACCTGGTTAAAATAACCTGGATCCTACTCTTTCTATAGGAATTAACTACATATTGTAATTGTTAAAAGAGTCAGCATGAATTTATTTTTCCTTTTGAGTTTCCCTATTGCAACTATTATGTATAAATCTATATGATACATTGTGATAGGAAAAAAAAATCCAAAATTATCATATTGTATTGCCCCATTTTATAATTCTCTTATTGTATTCCCATTTTTATTATGCATTTCTCAATAAGAATGTATTACTTGTGTATGTTACGACAATGATAGATGTAAATAGAGTTTAAAAAATATGTCTTGAGTCAACAATTTTGTTAGTAAACATTCTGTCACTGTATGGAGTGTTTCAATGCTCATCGTGCTGAAGTGTTCCTCATACAGCAGGAGAAGGACCAATACATATATATGTGTGTGTGTGTATATATATATATATATTTTTTTTTTTTTTTTTTTATTTAAGTAATGTGACTAGGGATACTTGAACCTAAAGTTACAACAACCTAGCTGGGTTACTGCAGATGTACATCCAATTAGCCCTTTGTCACATTATTTAAATCAAAAAGTATCATTTAGAATTGTTCTCCAAGAGTCCTGCATGGGAAGCATTGCAGCACTTCCCATATACTGGGAAAAAGCTTGTTTCATGTCATCTAGTTTTAGGAAGTGAAATGAATCAGAAATGAAAAATGATAGTGATGGTTTAGAAGTAACGTTTTGCAGCATTTTGTTTAGAAACATATTTTTTTGAAGTGGGTAGCCTTGGTGCTCTTGAAGGGAGCACTCCCTTTAATTGCACGCCTCTTATTTATTTATTGATTTATTTAATTTTGGTAACTGGGTAGGCCCACTGAGACCATAACAGTCCCTTTTTGTAGGGGTGATCCAGTATTAATTACAGATAATAACATTTCTACAGAGTCACATAAGGTGATTGTTGACATTACGACATACCTGTACACATACTGTAATTGTTCACATTACAACATTCAGCAGTATTCGACATTTGTTAATCCATTCTAAACATTTGTGGATACAGACAATCACAATAGACCTAGCTGATACAATGAGGACTTTATACTAACATACATATTAACATACTAAAATGCCAGCAGAATAAGCCTAACGGTCTCTCGAGTCTGCTCGATTTTCAGCACCTGCGCTGAGGGCTGATTTTGGTGTCCCCCCTCCCCCATGGGTTATACTGTCCCCAGTCCCAGATGTTCAACCTGTATTGGGTCTGGTCAGATTTACCTTCCCCTTGTACCTGCCTCATCCCCTCTTAAGCCCGTCCATAGTCTCCACTTCTACCAGCTCCCTGTGCAGTGCATTCCATGGCTCCACCACCCTTTCAGTGAAATAACATCTCCTCCTCTCCCCTCTGAGCCTGCCCCCTTCCAGTTTACACCCATGACCTCTTGGTGCCACACCCTCCTTCCTATGGAGCACCCTGACTGGTCCTCCTTTTTTGATCCCTTTCATGTACTTAAAGACCTCAATCATGTACCCCATCCCTCCTCTCCTCCAGGGTGTACATGTCGAGCTCCTTGAGCCTCTCCTCATAGGGCCACTCCGCCAGGGCCATATCATTTTGGTTGCCCTCCATTGGACCCTCTCTAGGAGTGTAATGTCCCTCTTTAAATGTGGTCTACAAAACTGTACACATTACTCTAGGTGTGGCCTAACCAAGCAGATGTACAGTGGAAGGATCACGTCTGCCTTTCGGGAGGTAATCCCTGGTGATGCATCCCAGTGTCCTATTTGCCCTTGTCACTGCCCTCCTACAGGTCTCTTGGTTGTTCGTTTTGACATCTACCACTACCCCCAGGTCCCTCTCACCCTCCGTGACATGAGTCATGTCTCCTCCCAAGGTATACCCCTGGCCTGGATTTCTGACTCCCAGGTGCACAACCTTGCACTTCCCTGCATTGAATTTTAGTTTCCATTTTCCTGACCACCTTTTCAGAGCCTCCAGGTCCTCCTGAAATGCCACCCTCCCCTCCTCCCCATCCACCACTGCACCCAGCTTTGAGTCATCTGCAAAGAGACTCATCTCATGCCTGATCCCCCTCCTGATGTCTAAGATATAGGCGTTGAACAAGAGTGGCCCCAGCACTGACCCCTAGGGAACCCCACTAGTAACCCACCTTGGGGATGAGGCTAACCTTCGAACCACCACCCTCTGAGAGCCAATTTCCTACCCATCTTAACAACTATCTCCCTAACCCCATTTCCTTCAGTTTAACCAGCAGGCAACTGTGGAATACTGAATCAAATGCCTTGCTAAAGTCCAGAAAGAGGACATCCACTGGCCTACCCTGGTCCAGGGCCCTTGTCACGCAGTCATAGAACTCAACAAGGTTTGTCTGGCACAATCACCCTGTGACAAAGCCATTCTGCCTATCGTCCAAGTACCCAGTTTGCTCCAGTAACACCCCTAGCCTTTCCTTGACAATACCCTCCATCAATTTGCCAACCACCGATGTCAGGCTAACGGGCCTATGATTTCCTGCCTCCTCTCTTGATCCTCCCTTGTGGATTGGCACGACATGGGCTACACTACAGTCTTGGGGTACCCACCCAGTCCTCAGCGAGATGTTGAAAAGCTCCACTAGAGGGACTGCCAGGACATCCACCAGTTCCCTCAGCACCCTGGGATGTATCTCATCTGGCCCAGGTGCTTTCTCCATAAGAAGGGACCTGAGGGCTTCCCTTACTCTCTCTACTGGGATTTCAGCCTCCACATCCTCCCCCTTTTCATCCTGCACTGCTGGGCCCCCACCTGTCTGTGGTGGCCACTCATTTTCCCCATACCCATCAGGGCCCCTGGTCTCTACTGGTCCCACTCCTTGCTCCGGTTTACCCCTGCTCCCCTCGCAAGACATAGCCCCTCCATCCCCCCCCGGTAAAAACTGAGGCAAAGTACTCATTTAGGACTTCCACCTGTTCCCCCCGCCTCCTGTGCCCAACCATCCCCTATCCTTATCTTGCTGATCTGTCCCCTTACTTTCCTTTTTTACCCTATGTATCTAAAGAACCCCTTGTCCCCCTTCTGGATCCCACTGACCAAGGACTGCTCCTTTTTTGCCTTAGCTGCCCTCACCACCCTGGTGACTCTCTTGGCTGTCAGCTCATGTTCCTCCTGATCTCTTTCACTCCTTAAGCACTTGAAGCTCCTATAGGTTGCCTTCTTTTTCCTCACCACCTTTTGTACATCCCGGGTCCACCAGCAAGGTTTTCTGGCCTTACCAAACTTATGCCTTTCCCTTGCACAGGAACTGGTAACCTCCTGTATTCCCCTCCTAATGATCCCCCACCTGCCGTCAGCATCCATATCCGGCCTTATCCTATCCAGACGATCTTTAAGGATCCTTCCCATCTCCCTGAAGTCTGCACCCCTAAAGTGGGTTACTACCATCCTTGTTCGGCTTTCCTCCCCCCCCAAGTCCAGGAAGTACCAGACTGTGGTGTGATCACTCCCAAACAACAGGTCCCTCACCTCTAGGCCCTTAATCTGTTCACTGTCCAGCAGGACCACGTCCAGTGTCTGGGCCTCCCTAGTTGGCTCACTCACCTGTTGTCTCAGAAACGCATCCTAGAAGACATCCAGCAGTCTCTGCTCTCTGGCCACTGGTGACATCATAGTCCTCCAGTCTGTTCCCGGCATGTTGAAGTCCCCCATTACCACTACCCTTCCCTTTCCCAGTCTACAGTGTACTCAAGATTTGCCACCAAACTTTCTTAAAGGACCTCTGCCAGTGCTAGTGGTCTGTATACCACTCTGACCTTTACTCTCTAACCCCCCTGTGTCAGCAAGGTGACCCAAATAGCCTCCACATTCCCCTCTGCCTCCTCTACCCCTCCAATACCCATGCCATTTCTGACTAACAGTGCTACATCACCCGCTTCCTTCCCCCATATCTTTTCTGAACATAGTGTAGCCCTCCAGGTTTAGGTTCCTCTCATGCCCTTGAGTGGCCCAGGTCTCAGTGACTGCTGCCACATCTAACTCCCCCTCAACTAACATCACCTGGACTTCAGACATTTTATTTCCTATGCTCCTGGCATTTATCAGGACCACTCTCCACCCCTTTTCCCTCCTCTCCTTTCTCCCCCTTGAGCTCCCATTTCTCAGCTCCTGCACCCCACCTGGCAACCCATTTACATCTTTCCCTAGCCCCTTAGAGGAATGGAGACCCTGTCCCTCAATTATTGTACCTGCTAGCACTGCCCCTTTTTTGAGCCCTCCCCCTTCACAAGTTTAAACCTCACCTTTCGCTGATGAACCTAGCTAGTTTGAGCTTAAGGATTTCCTTCCCCTCTAAATTAAGGTGGAGCCTGTCCCTAGCATACAGCCCCTTGTCCTCTGTAAGAGAGAGCAAGCCGAAGATCCATCTGCCCCCTTTTGGGTTTCCTTAATTCAAATGCTGCAGGACATTCAGAGGGACTCCAAGATGTACACTGTGTCCTGTTTTATGTTGTATGTTGTGTTTGTTGGCTGGCCACCCACAATCTGTATTTATTTTATGTCTTCTGTTGTGTGTGATCCCCCCTCCCTTTGTGTACATCATGGATCTCCTTCATAACTCTAGCAGCCTTAAGTTATGGAAACTAAGTGTGAAGCAGAAATGTATTTAAAAATAAAGAAAATACTGGCTTGTAACTTCAAGTCTTCAATTAATTAGTTTAAAGCCTCTTTGGAAAGCAGACATTGCGACAGTGCGGGGCGTTTGTAAGAAGTCTGCTCAAAACGCTCTCACTATCGCAAGGATGGAAAAGGCTCTGGAAGCAGTCTTTAATTTAATAAGGGTGTCCGTCTGCATTATAGACAGAATGGACAAAAAGAAACAAAAATACAGTGAAGTAAAGCCTTCCTTTTTATGGGAGATACAGAGAAGTCCAGACTGCTGCTGTTTAAATTCATTCTGAGCTCTGCCTTTGTTGTTTAGTTAGCAGTCTGTAGAAAACTGTTTAAACTGCCTGAAAAGTACTGGTTTGGGCACAATATTCCTATCGCTAGTGCTGCCATTTAATTAAAGTAAATTATCCACAAGGCACAGAAGGAGTTCCCCTTTAAAAAGCACTACTGAAAGAGAGTATTGGTAATGTGAGTTAACTTTGTTTGTGTGCCTCTGCTTCTTGCTGAAAACACTCACATTACCAACACCTCTAGGAAGAAATATGTTTGGCTGTACTAAAAGAATTAAGTAACACTTGACTTACCTGTATAAGGCAACTTAAATTATACCAAGGTAGTTTTCTTTTTAAAGTTTCTGTGTAGCCAAAATGCTGCTGTTTCAGAAGCTCCCTGCTTCATTGTTCCCTATAGACATGCCCAGTTTCCCTGTTTTATCCCTTACAAAGAGGAACTTCCCTTCTGTAAGTTAAAATATTGAGACAGCTCATAAAATTTGTTTTGAATGTCAAAATGTTTTTGAATGTTACTTTATGTTTAAATAAAATAAGATATTTTATTTTGAGAAAGATTGAATGGATAAAATTTTAAAACTGGAGTAACGAGGTCACATGTCTGTAGAAACTGCTATATAAGCAGAACTACCTAGGAAGCTAGCAGTGTAAGGGAGGGTGTGAATCTGTTAACACCCAGTCCTGAGATAGTCAGTACTACCTCTGATATGTAAACTATGGACTTTTTGGCTTGGTTTATTATTTTGTCGTTTCCAGTCCACTCTAGGTAATAAATTTTTAAGTTTATTCTGCTAATTTTTGTCCGAGCACTTTGTTTATCCCACACCATTTCACATTTGATGTCAAAGTGGGATGCGGGTTTGAGGAGGACCCGTTGGTGGATCTGAGGGCAGATTCTGAGTGTATGCAGTCGGACAAGGCAGGAGAGCAGACTATCCCAGCTACAAGGTCATTTATATTAGCCACATGGTTGCCTTTATTGTCTGGGCTGGAGCCGACGGTTCGAAGAAAAGTGGCTAAGGTGACAATGGAGGGAGATGCTTTGGAAATGGAAACGGACAAGGATACAAAGGCTTTTGAGAAGGGTGCTCAAGCAGCTGAACCAAAGGAAGAAGAGCCACCAGAGGGTCCCCATGAGTTGTTATGATGGTTGTGCTTGAGAAAGGGAGAGAGACAGAGTTGAAAGAGAGAGAGATCGGGTAGAGAATGCTGCTAGATGGACTGACACCCTATGGGCTATTCAGGTACTCAGTTCCACAAGATCTCCTTCAACACCCCTGGTGGGCCAAAAAGACATAAGGTTAGTCAAAATGACTGAGTCAGATGATATAGAAGCCTATCTTTTAACATTTGAGAGGGTGTCCGCTGCTTGTGCCTGGCCTAGAGATCAGTGGGTGGTCAGGCTGGCACCATATTTAACTGGTAAGGCGCAATTAGCCTACAGTTATACAGACCTTGCACACATAAATGACTATGATTATGTTAAACATGCTATTTTAAAAAGATATGACATAAGTCCTGAAACCTATAGACAGCGTTTTAGAGCATATAAATTCCAAACGACAGATACACCTCAAGATTTGTATACACATCTGAAAGATTTATGTCATAAATGGTTGCAACCTAACACAAGAACAGTAGTACAGATTGTAGAGAACATTATTTTGGAACAATTCATCCGGGTCTTAACCCAAGATGTGCAGTTATGGGTTAAGGAACATCGCCCTGAAACCTCAGAGACTGCCATAAGGCTAGCAGAAGATTACCTGACTGCCAGACCACAACGCCCTAAAACTTTTATGAACTCTAGAAGCCAGACTCGACTATAAAACCTAGTAGCAATGTGAGATCATTTAGTCCTCTAATGCTGCACCCTAGTGGTAACATTGGGAATAAGAACTACAATAGACCAAGTAAAGGTTTCAATCATGAAATAATATGTCATGAATGTAAAACCAAAGGCCATATTGCTTAGTTCTGTCAAATAAAAGGTTGAAACAATTCATCTAGCCCTTGCTATTGGGGCCATTATGTTACCACTGTAAAGATTGGAGGAAGGACAGTTTCTGGCCTAGTAGACTCTGGCAGTAAACAGACACTGATTCATGCTTCGTTGGTGGATAAGCCAAAATTAGGGGAAGCAACCACCGGAGTGAAATGTGTCCATGGAGATGTTCACTGGTACCCTTTGACAGAAATGGACATACAAATAAATGGGACTATGCATAAAATGAAAATGGGCATAGTACCTTCTTTACCTGTACCAGTTATAATTGGACATGATTACCCTTTCTTTGACTCTTTGTTAGCTATGAATATTGGGGCAGCTGCTATACAGGAGAAAAAATGCAAGAGATGGAACTGGGACAAATATTTCTTTTGAGGGAGGTATTTGGGACCATTGGCAAAAGTAGAAAAAGCAAATCACAAAACAGAAGGATAAAAGGCTTGGAACCAAAAAGACACTGGACTAGAGACATTAACAGAAAACTTCATGTTACCTAATAGAGAGTTTATAAGTGTACAGAAAGCTGATAAAACACTAATCCCTTTTTTTTTTTTTCCACAGGTAGTGTCAACAATACCTACTCAGTCTCAGCAACCATATTTTATTATTAAGGATGAATTATTGTACAGGGTAGGTATAAATTCCCATACAGGGGAGGTGGTAGAACAACTGATGGTCCCTGTCCCTTTCAAGAAAGATTATTATCCCTTGCTCATGAGCCCTCCTATGGCAGGTCATCTGGGCAGAGACCGAACATACAACGTTGCTATACCGGTTTTATTGGCCGGGAATACATGAACAGGTGGCTCAATACTGTAGAAGTTGTCCTGAGTGTCAACAGGTTGCAGCAATAGGCCGAAAAGACAAAGTGCCCCTGTTACCAATGCCCTTGGTTAGCAATGTATTTGAAAGGGTTGCAATGGATATTGTAGGCCCATTGCCGAGAAGTACAAAAGGGAATCGCTTTATATTAGTGGTGGTAGATTATGCTACAAAATATCCTGAAGCGATACCCCTTCGTACTGCCACCGCCACCCGGATAGCAGAGGAATTAGTGAAAATTTTCAGCCGTATGGGGATTCCAAAAACCATTCTAACTGATAGAGGCACTAATTTTTGTTCAGAGTTGTTACAAAAATTGTACCAAGCTTTAGGCATTAAAGCGGTTTTCACCACCCCCTACCATCCACAAACAGATGGGTTAGTTGAGAGGTTTAACCAAGCTCTAAAAAGAATGCTCAGGAAATACGTGACAGAGGAAGGTAATAAATGGGACGTTTATCTACCCTATTTGATGTTTGCATATAGGGAGGTACCACAAGCCTCGACGGGGTTCTCTCCATTCGAGTTACTGTATGGACATAACCCAAGAGGCCCATTGGACATTATTAAAGAAGAATGGGAAGACAAGAAGGGAACCTAAGATAGAACCTTTAGAATATTGGCAACAACTGAGACGAAGGTTAATAACCTATGTAAAGAAAGCACATCAAAATAATTTACAACAACAAACTAAACAAAAGAATACTATGACAAAGGAACAAAGCTCAAAGAATTCACTGCAGGTGATAAGGTTCTACTTTTATTACCCTCCTCTGAGAATAAGTTACTTATGAAATGGCAAGGCCATATCAGATAGTGGAATGTAAGGCCCAGTAACTTATTTGGTGGCTTGTCCTGAAAGGAAGAATAAAATAAAGTATATCATGTCAACTTGCTAAAACCCTGGGTGGACCGAACTTCTTTCCTGTAACTATGTCAGCCCTGAAACATCTGAATTTGAATCTGAATTAGACATAGCTTATAAAAGGTTAGAGGGTTCGAGTAACCTCTCAGAGGTGCAAATTAACCCACATTTAACTACCCAACAAACATATACATTACAAAGTATGTTAGAACCCTATAGAACACTATTTACAAGTTTACCGGAAAAATACACATGCAGTACATCACATTGTGGTATCTGAAGACACCCCTATTAGGCAAAAAGTGTACAGAATCCCTGAGAAACTAAGGGAAGAAGTAGTACAAGAGATCAAAAAGATGCAGGACCTGGGGATTATAGAACCATCACATAGTGAATGGACTTTTCCTATGGTGATAGTCGAGAAAAAAGAAGGTGGAATTAGGCTTTGTTTAGATTTTCGACGTCTAAATGCCATATCCAAATTTGATTGTTACCCAACGCCCCGGATTGATGACATCATAGATCGCCTGGGGGCAGTCCGTTATATCAGCACCTTAGACTTAACAAAGGGATACTGGCAGAATCCTCTAGATCCAAAGGATAAAGAAAAAACAGCCTTCAGTACACCGATTGGCCTATACCACTTCACAGTGATGCCATTTGGCCTGCATGGGGCGCCGCACATTCCAACGGGTAATGGATAATATTCTGCAACCTCATACAGAGTATAGTAGGCCTACCTGGATGATGTTGTGGTTTTAGTCCTTCATGGGAAGAACATCTACAACATCTCCAGGCTATATTATGTACCCTGTCAGAAGCCGGGTTGACACTAAATCCCCCTAAATGTTCATTGGCAATGCAGGAAACCAGGTATTTAGGTTTCCAAATTGGAAATGGGCTGGTAAAGCCAGAAATCTCAAAGATAGAAGCAGTAGCCAATACCTCCCAGCCAAGGACAAAAACAGATGTAAGGTCCTTTTTAGGACTAGTTGGCTACTACAGACTATTCATTCCTGATTGTTCCACAATAGCAGGACCTCTAACTGACCTCTTAAAGAAATGTAAGCCAGATAAGGTAAACTGGACACCTGAATGTGAAGAAGCATTCAGCAAACTAAAGGCTCAGGTATGTTCTTCACCAGTCCTACATTCTCCTGACTTTAACCGGCCATTTATAGTACAAACAGACGCATCCAATTGTGGTATAGGGGTGGTACTTACTCAATTAATACAGGGAGAAGAGCATCCAGTCATATTTATAAGCCGGAAGTTACATGAGAGAGAGAAACATTATTCAGTTATTGAAAAGGTGTCTGGCAATCAAGTGGTCAATAGAAGCTTTACGCTTTTATTTATGGGTAGGGAATTTGAGTTATGGTAGACCACAACCCTCTATGTTGGCTTCATGTGATGAAAGATAAAAACCCTCGTATAATGCGATGGTACTTAGCAATGCAACCCTACAGGTTTACGATAAAATATAGAAAAGGTTCAGAGCATAAGAATGCCGACTTTCTATCTAGATATGGAGTAGAAACTGTACCTACCTATCTTCAGGCCTCGGGGTAAAAGAAAGGTAGTGATTATTAAAAGAAATAAGTATTTTGAAAGTATCTATAATAGATAGTTTATTTTTTTTTGGGACCCCGAGGTGGAGCCTTGGTGAGGGTGGGCTATGGCTCCATCTCTTGAGTAGAGATCTGAAGATAGGTATAGTAGTAGCTCTTGTAAACCAAACATAATTTGTTTGGTTTGGGTGGGGAGGAATGTAAGAGAGAGCAAGCCGAAGATCCATCTGCCCCCCCTTTTGGGTTTCCTTAATTCAAATGCTGCAGGACATTCAGAGGGACTCCAAGATGTACACTGTGTCCTGTTTTATGTTGTATGTTGTGTTTGTTGGGCTGGCACCCACAATCTGTATTTATTTTTATGTCTTCTGTGTGTGTGATCCCCCTTTGTGTACATCATGGATCCTTCATAACTCTAGCAGCCTTAAGTTATGAAACTAAGTGTGAAGCAGAAATGTATTTAAAATAAAGAAAATACTGGCTTATAACTTCAAGTCTTCAATTAATTAGTTTAAAGCCTCTTTGGAAAGCAGGCATTGCGACAGTGCGGGGCGTTTTTAAGAAGTCTGCTCAAAACGCTCGCACTATCGCAAGGATGGAAAAGGCTCTGGAAGCAGTCTTTAATTTAATAAGGGTGTCCATCTGCATTATAGACAGAACGGACGAAAAGAAACAAAATACAAGTGAAGTAAAGCCTTCCTTTTTATGGGAGATACAGAGAAGTCCAGACTGCTGCTGTTTAAATTCATTCTGAGCTCTGCCTTTGTTGTTTAGTTAGCAGTCTGTAGAAAACTGTTTAAACTGCCTGAAAAGTACTGGTTTGGGCACAATATTCCTATCGCTAGTGCTGCCATTTAATTAAAGTAAATTCTCCACAAGGCACAGAAGGAGTTCCCCCTTAAAAAGCACTACTGAAAGAGAGTATTGGTAATGTGAGTAAACTTTGTTTGTGTGCCTCTGCTTCTTGCTGAAAACACTCACATTACCAACACCTCTAGAAAGAAATATGTTTGGCTGTACTAAAAAGAATTAAGTAACACTTGACTTACCTGTATAAGGCAACTTAAATTATACCAAGGTAGTTTTCTTTTTAAAGTTTCTGTGTAGCCAAAATGCTGCTGTTTCGAAGCTCCCTGCTTCATTGTTCCCTATGGACGGCCGCCCAGTTTCCTGTTTTTATCCCTTACAAAGAGGAACTTCTTTCTGTGAAAGTTAAAATATTGAGACAGCTCATAAAATTTGTTTTGAATGTCAAAATGTTTTTGGAATGTTACTTTATGTTTAAATAAAATACTGATATTTTATTTTGAGAAAGATTGAATGGATAAAATTTTAAAACTGGAGTAATGAGGTCACATGTCTGTAGAAACTGCTATATAAGCAGAACTACCTAGGAAGCTAGCAGTGTAAGGGAGGGTGTGAATCTGTTAACACCCAGTCCTGAGATAGTCAGTACTACCTCTGATATGTAAACTATGGACTTTTTGGCTTGGTTTATTATTTTGTCGTTTCCAGTCCGCTCTAGGTAATAAATTTTTAAGTTTATTCTGCTAATTTTTGTCCGAGCACTTTGTTTATCCCACACCATTTCACATCCTCCCAGGTCTCCCCCCAGTCCCACAGCAGACCATACCCCGATTCCCCACACCACTCCCTAAGCCACTGATTTATCTCCCTAATCTTCATCTTGTTTTCCCCACTAGCCCTTGGCACTGTCAGGATTTCTGAAAAGGAGATCTTACAGTCTATGGAAAGGCATACCCTGGCCAACTCCTGGAACTTTGCCTGAATTTCTAGTTCACTATTCCCATTTATGTCATTTGTCCCCAAGTGCACTAGAATGTCTTGGGTCCCCCCCCACATTCCCTTGCCAGTGAATACAACTCATGCTTGGCCTTGTGCACCGTCAGGTCTGGGTGGCATTTGGTTCTAATCAGACAGGTTTTACCCTCCTCCTGCCCCTCCCACTGGATGACTCTGATCATGGAGTCCCCTAATAGTAGAACTGTAACCTCCCCCTTGCCTCCCTGTTCACCCCTTGGGTTCCCCCTCCTTCCAAGCCCCTCCTCATCCCTTCATCTGGATTCTCCCTCAACTGGCTCCTTGCACCTCCCACAATCTGGGAGTTGAAGGTAGCCCCTTCACTATTGTCCCTGGTCACCTCCTCTGCTCGTGACCTGGCCTTTGTTATCTCCCACCTGAGTATCTTTCTCTGTACCTCTTTCCCTACTCCTTACTAATCCATCCCTCCTATCCATTTGCCTAATTGGCTTTCTGCTCGCTATCATCCCATTTATGTCCTGCACCTTCTTGCCTGTTGTGCTCCCCTGTTCCATACCATCAGCCTCCTTCTTGTTCCCCTGATCCTCCTTTTTCTTCCCCCTCCCCTACCCCTTTTCCCCCATCCTGTCTGGGACCCCCTCTATTGTGCTGTTGCCTCTTGCTGCTTCACCCTTTCTATCTGTCCCTGCCCCAGCTTCACCAGCAGCAGCATCATCATCATCCTTCTCCTCCTTCTCCTCCTCCCCACATACCCCTCTTCTACCAATGGGCATAGAGGGTTAAAACAATTTGCAAGCCTTAGTCCATCCCCCAGTACCCCCCTGTCCCTACTGCCCCTCTCAGTTTCCTTTGGACACCCCAGACTTTTGCCTATTGCTGTGGAAATTTCCACCTTTTGGGCCCACCTTCCAGGGTCCCCTAGAGCCCCCGTGTACCCCACTTCCCTCCTCTCCTAGTGTGAGCACCTCTCTTCACTCCTCCCTCAGCTTGGGAGGCCCAGCACCTAGTGCTTCCATGTAGGTGACCACTTTCCTCCTACCTCTCCATTCCCCCCAGCACCCACAGCTGCTTTTGGATCCCCTCTACTTCCTCCTTAAGCTGTGCCAGCTGGTAGCACACTGGGCATCCCCTAAACTTCCAAGCACAGTCTAATATCATGGCCTCATCACACCCTGTGCACCCAACCACCCTCCCAAAGATACCTGCTCTAATGATATGTGGTTCCTTCCCCATCATCACAGCAGTCTTTTCTAGGCCAAATAACCAACTAATTCTAGCCTAGCCTCTAACAGAAAGTTTGCCTGATATATTCCAGTTGAAGGCCCTCCACAATATCCAGCTATCACACTACTCAGCAATTCATTGTGGATGTTGCACTCCTATTTGAGACCTACCTATGCTTTTTCCTGCCCCATGGCTGCATTACTGGATACAACTACATGAGCTGCACCTGAAGCCTCTTCCTCCAATTGCAGGGCAGGTGTTCTCCTATAAATGAGCTGTGCTCTGGGGAGGAAGGGGTGGAGGAGGGTGGGATTAGGGTCCACACCCGACTCTCATGAGAGTGTATCAGCCCTGTGTCTGCCCCTCACTGCACTTCCAAGCACTGCAACCTTCTCCGGAGGAAGGTCCCACACAAACACTGTATTAAACAAGTCAGCACTCCTGCCCAAAAGTCCACAGACTGATAAAAATTTAAAGCTTATCCAGCAGCTAAAATTCTTTCCCCATCTGCTCAGCAAAAGCAGGTTCACACAACCTCTGCCAGACCCCAATTGTTTCTGCAGAAAACAGTTTCAAATGCAGGCTGACATTTTTATTTATTTAAAATTAGTAACCGGGAAAGGCACACTGAGCTGAGGCTCATTTCAAATGCAATCTGGTGTAAAGGTAACATAAGAGTAGACGATAATACAAAACAATGAAAGGTTCACATTATACAAGTCAAAATTACAGTAGGTGTGACATAATTCAGGAAAAAACATAATCACAATACTGATATAGATTGCAAGATAAAATTCAGCAGTGGGACAGACAAGTAACAAAATAGGAATTTCAACTCTGACTAAACTCTGACATCTATGAGGGAGGCCACCTAGGTAGTGGGGGGGCAGTTAAGAGCAATGAGAGCACTGTGGGTAGGGGAGAAGTCAGAGGAGACTTTTGAAGGAGGGGAGGGAGGAGGATAGGCAAAGATTGGAGGGAAGTTAGTTCCACAGTAGTGGGAAATAATAGGAGAAGGTGGATTGGCCAGCAGCAGAATGGGGCCGAGGGATAGTGAAGGTATGTGGGTCTCTGTGACAAAGGGAGTATGTTGAAGTAGTTGCTTGAGGGAGGCCATAAGAGAGGTAGGGAGGGACAGTACTGAACCAGAACATAGCAACAAGGGAGGCACAGTGAACCATCATTCTGTGAGACAGTGGTGATACAGAGAGAGCAGAGTAGAGGAGACAGTGGTGAGTGAGGGAAGGGGTAGAAGTAGCGGTAGCAAACTGGCAGAAAGAATTTGAGTGTGTCCAGTCCGGATAAGGATGTGACTACAGCAGTGTCATAGACAATGTCAGCATAATCGAAGACAGGTAGAATAATTTTAGATACCAGCTCCTGACAGGTGGAGAGAGGAGACTATCTTTGTGACAATAGAGGATAGCGAGCTTGGGTCAGAGTTTGGAGCAAATGGCATCAGAATGGGTTGTGAAATCAAGGTGATCATCCAGCCAGACCCCTAGGTATTTAAAACCTGGGAACATCTCTAGAGGGTAGCCATCCAAGGTAGAAAAAATTGGGGGAGACTGAAGGGTGGTCAGTTTCTGTGTGGAGCTAAATGTCATGACAATTTTGTTCTTGTGTATTGAGTTTCAGTTGGTTAGACTGAAACCAAGACTGCACTCTGTTAAAGTCTTGCTTGAGAGTAGATTGCACAGCGATGGAGGAGGGACCGTAGGTGAAAATAACAGTGTCATCTGAGAACATATGCATATTGGAGGAGTTGCAGATAGTGGGGAGGTCATTAATAAATAGGGAAAATAGGATGAGGCCAAGGATAGAGCCTTGAGGGACCCCTGTAAGGATAGGAAGAGGGGAAGAAAGGGCATCACCTATTTGGACAGATTGTTGCCTATTGTGTAGACAGGAGTGGAACTAGCTGATGGTTGGATCTGTGAGGCCAGCAAATTTAAGTTTGTAAAGCAGGAGGGGGTGGGAGACTGAATCAAATGCCTTTGTCAGGTCTATGAAGATGGCAGCTGTAATATGACTCTGGTCCATTGATGTAAAAATGGAATCAGTGACTCACAATAAGGAGGAAATGGTCGAGTGCTGTTTTCTAAACCCTGACTGCACGGCCGAGAGAGAGAGAGAGAGAGAGAGAGTTGTTAGTGGCAAGGTACTCAGACAGCCTGGTGTGAATGAGTGACTCCAAAGTTTGGTGAGGGATGGGAGGATTGAGATAGGCCAGTAGTTCATGGATGTAGAAGGGTCACCACCCTTATGCAGAGGTAACACCTTTGCAAATGTCCATGCTTTAGGGATGGCGGAGGTTGAGATGGAGAGGTTAAGGATGTGGGATAGAGGAGCGGCTATAGCAGGGACTGAGATATGGAGAAGCCTAGGGTGAAGACCATCAGGGCTGGTTTTGACTGTGTTTAGGACAGTGAGAGCCATATAGACTTTGTGGTGGGAGAACATCAGAAAGAGGAACTTGGTAGGTGGAGAGAGTGAGTCAGGAGGGATAGGAGAGGAGTCTAGTGGAATGGGAGAGGGGTTTTCGGAGAGTGCACAGGTGGAAAATAATTTATTGAAGTCTCGGGTACTGTGGAGGGATCAGAGAGAGGGAAGGGGAGCTATCAATTTGGAGGCATGGGGAGGCCTGTTGAGCAGGGGAATCAAGTAGAGAGTGTAACAATTTCCAGAATGATGTGGGTGTGTTTTGACCTTGTTGCAGATGCAACCTGAAGTAATTAGCCTTAGAGAGGTGGATGGATGTGGTGCAATTATTTCTGAGTGCTTTGTATACTTGTAGGTCAGCCTGAGTTAAGGACACCTTGTAGTGATTTCAGGCTCTGTCCCTGGCTTTGCATTTGGCCAGTAGGTCAGCCATAATCAAGGGATGATAGTGACATTGGGGTTGTGGTTGAGCTGGACATCTCCGAAGAGATGCAGGAGGAGAAGGGAAAGGTACAAGTGTGGAGGGTACTTGTGCCTTCTGGAGGTGTGAGAGAAAGGTGGAGTGGAGGGGTTTATACAGCAAAGCAGGGCCTCAAGATTTAGAAGGCAAGCAGTGCAGGGTAGATAAGGAGTGAAGTGGGGGGATGGGAGGAAGCAGAGAAAGTGGAGGAATGCGCAGAGGGGAGGGGAAGAGAGGTAGGTAAGGGTGAATAGTGAGGAGTAGAGAAGGGTACAGACAGTGAACAAGGAGGGAAGGAGGGGAAGAGTGGGGCAAGACAGGTGGGGTGCTGGGCGGGGTGTGGGGAGAGGGAGAGGAGTGGGTAGAGGAGTAGGCAGAGAAGTGGTAGAGAAGAGCAAGGGAAGGAGCTAGATTAGGAGAAAAAGGGGTAAAGACATGATGAGGGAGCGGAGGTGCAATAAAAGTGAGTGCAGGTCTATATGTCTAAAGAAACAAGATGGAGTCAAAGAAAAATAAGCCAGGCAAAAAGCAAGCTGAAACAGGCTGAACTGAGGAGGAGGCTGTAACAAACTAGGCAGGAGGGGCAGACTTGGAGCTGGAAAGATCAAGACAGGCTAATCTACCTGTATGAGAGTTATAAAACTCAACTAGGCAGGAGGGACAACCTGGAACTGGAGAGTTCATATCAGGCTAATTTGACCGATTGTGACTATAGCCAGGTGCAACTCTTTTGGAGAAAGGACAAGCGCATGAGAGAAGATATAAATAGGACCCCCCTGGATGGATGGATAATTATGAAATGGTAGGAATCCTGAATCCTAATTGGCTGAGAAGTTGTTTGAGCTGTGCTGATATCTTTGCACAACAGCACGACTGAAAGCACCTGCAACAAGGAAACCACAACACTATCCCCCAAAGTTGTCCACATTCTATCACAGCCAAAACGTCACATCAAACATAGACAAGGCCACTGATTTATAGTGATTACGGGAATGAAATTCCATTTTCAATACTTGGAATTCCAGGAATTGCACCAGTGATTGTTAGTCTAATTTCCAGATTTTCCAAGATTCTACTGTAATTTTTTTAGTAGGTGAATAAATAATTAGAATGAAAGAAGACATGCAGTACAGTATACTGTACAGAGCATTAAATGAAGCAAACTGAAAATAGTACAGGATGCAGATATCAGGAAAATACAAGTTCTGTAGATTTACTGATCTGGTACAGAATGCCAGATTCCATGAAATTCTTTGTTTTTACCAATGTGCAGGCAGTCCAAATGCCAGAATTATAATGTTTTTCTGTAAAAAAACAAAAACTAGTGACCGTGAACATAGATGCTATGGAGTTTATCACCACTGGTAGGGTCCCAAAAAAGCCATCTCTCATTTCATCAATTTGAATGTACAAAACAATTTGCAGTAATAGTTTTAAAACATCTCACCTCCCCCATACACGTGTCCCCCTTGAACGCCACAAGTCCACCAACTCTGGAAAGAGTTACACACCAGATGGGGCTGCCTAAACTGTTTACAATATCATGTGGGAGGCTGCTGCAGTTCACACCATTCCCCACTGTCTTCTCTTTTTATGTGGCTGTTTTTCTGTTTTAGTATTTTAATGCACAAAAAGCCAGGTAACTGCAGTGCCAGTCCTTCTCAGTGACGGCAGCAGGAGCACAGCACAGTGTTATCAGGTACTTGTTTTTTTTGCATTAGAAATAATTATCTGCATTCGCTACTCTGTTGGTATCTTCTGTTTTGGAAATTGATGATTAATTGTGTGCACACCCAAGCAGTGGGGTGGCCTTGTCTGGTTGTTGCTTTACGTTTTCACCTGCTCTCCACTCTATTTCCAGTTAATGCTCTCCTTACTCCCAGTTTTACTGTTTTTTTCAATAGTGCTACCTCAGTCCTTCCTTCACTATTCCCAAAAGCCTCTGCTCTACTAAAAACATACAGCAGTGGAGTCAAGTGACATGTGTGAGAGGTTAGAAGCTCCTGGACTTAGCTCTGACCAGTGAGCTCTGACCGGTCCTCCATTTTTATATGATTTCATTTCAGTCCATGTACAGTTGGTATATCAGTGTTTTTTTTTGGTTTTTTTTTTTGTGCCCTTTCAGTCTTTTATTGGCAGGGTTTCAACATTTTTCTGAGACTCAGATAATGAACTGGGCATCTTCTGAAGTTTGTGAATCATCTCAGGAGGCAAAGGCACTGGCCCTGGAACCTAAAATGTCTTGCCGCAGTGAGTCTCCTCCAATGCCTCTAGTGGTGGAACCTTTGGAGTTAATGACTCTGATGAAGCCTAGGGTCGTCTAGGCGAAATGTCATTCAGTGGCGACAGCTTTGCTATAACAACTATTTTTATTTTTTGCTGTTGTTGCACATGGACATGTTTTGCACTAAGTACATATTAAATGGTTGAAATGTACTCCATGGTTGTGTGACCTTTTTAGTGGGTGCTGTGCTTTTTTCTTCGACAGTTCTAGATCTGCCTTAGCACCACTGCCAGTTACCTGGTGCTCCTTGGTTCCATGTGATGATAGCAATCCAAAAACAGCGATCGCTATCATCGCAAATGTATGTCACCGAAAAGCATTTTGGCAACATACATTTAGCAGTGGCCCGACTTCCGGAAAGCATAAAAGTGTTTATGCAGGGGTGCTGCACCCCCCTCGCCCCCACCACACCCCCCTGATTACAGATTGCCAAATCCATGGGGTGCATGTCAAGGAGGTGGCGAAACATGAAAAAAAGAAATCACAGCCACAAAACAGTCCCCAGTAGGTCTCAAATCCAGTTCCTGCTGTACTGTAGCCAGTCACCTTCACCACCACACCACAGGGCTGGCTCGGCAGCAACAAGATCCCACCACCCACACAAACCCTCCCTCCTAACCCTTATTCCACCTCCCCATCCCTTTCCTTCCAGTCACTCTGCTCACTATAGGGTCGCTACCCTAGCAGGGTAGCCGACAATAATAACGATCTAAATGAGTCACTGTTTTTACAGTCGCTCATTTAGTATCGCTGTCATCATGGACTTTTCTACAGTTGCTCATTTAGCATTGCTATCATCACGTACAGCCGTGCTCCTTATGTCTGCTCAGAGATAGGGGAGCCTGAAGGAAAGGAGGCCTGCCTGGTGGTAGTTTTGAAAAGTATGATTTTGAAAGAGTGGGAGATAAAAATTTCTAAGTGAGTAGAATGGGGGCGGGAGGAAGAGAGGAGGTAGGAGACAAAACAGCAGAGGACAGAGAACCAGAATAGATTTTATTTATTTGTAATTGTTAACCCAAAAAGGCAAACTAAGCTGTGACAGCTTGTTACCAGGTATGTTCTGATGGTGGAATACAAGGATCTGTTTTTCTGACATAGGAGAATGTTGACCAGGACACATAGAGAAAATGTGCTATTGTTAATGTAAGTGCTATGGGATGTTTATCTTCCACATGGTCAGATACCAGAAAACAAGCAAACTGGACTTCAGCTTAACTTCTCATCTGAAAGGCAGCACCTTAACAGTGCAGCATGCCCTAGTGCCACACTACAGTATCAGTACTGGGTAGCAGCCCAAGTTCCTGGTGTGGGACAAGAACCCATAACCTTCCGATAACCTAGCAACATAGGCAAACATATAACCACTGAGTTGCTGACACTGATATGGGGTAGTAGAGCGAAAGTGGTGCATGCCTATAAGGGAAGGGAAGAGAGTTCTGAGTAAAGGATACTGCAGTTTGTATGGGCTAACAGCTTAGTGAAAAGTGATAGGAGTGATAGAGTGGGTCCAGTCTGGCAAGGGTAGACATGGGAGTTGCACTGTAAACCACATCACCATAGCAACATATCAGGAAAGCAATCTCCTGAAGAGCAGGGAGGGGATGACAGGACTTTTTCCTATAGAAACATATACTTTGACAGCAGATAAGGACCACTTGACCCACCCAGTCAGCCCATTTCCCTACCTTTTTGATAAGCTGCTTATCCTAGTTAACCAACAGCCTACTTCCTTCTACCCCCCATTAAAATTACTTTATCTCTGTCCCATGCATTCTTGAATTTCCCCACTGTTTTTGACCCCATTACCTTCTGTGGAAGGCCATTCCATGTGTCCACCACCCTCTCTGTGAAAAAATACTTCCTTAAGTTGCACCTTAGCCATCCCCCCCTCTATCTTCAAATTGTGCCCCCTTGTTCTTGTACATCTCATTTTCTGAAAGATGCTACCCTCTTGGACTTTGTTGATTTCCTTGAGATTCTTGAATTTTTCTATCATGTCCCCCTCTCCCTCCTTTCCTCTAGGGTATACATATTAAGCTCCGTTAGTCTCTCTTCATATGGCTTCTGGTGCAGAACCTGCACCATTTTAGTTGCCCTCCATCCTGTCTATGTCCTTGTGGAGATGAGGTCTCCAGAACTGCACATAGTACTCCAGATGGGTCCCACCAACTGTCTGTACAGAAGGATAACAACTTCCAGTTTTCTACTGGTGATGCCTCTCCCTATTCATCTCAGTATCCCCCCCAGCCCTCCTTACTTCCTCCTCACATTGTGTGCCTACCTTTAGGTCATCTGATATGACTACTCTCAAGTCCAGTTCCATTTGTGTTGTTGTTAGTACCCCCATCCCATTGTGTACTCGTCCCATGGGTTTTTGTTTCCCAGGTGCATTACTTTGCACTTATTTGCATTGAATCTAAGCTGCCATACCTTTGATCATTCCTCCAACCTTGCAAAGTTCCTTCTAATCCTTTTCACCTCCCCCTGTGTATCTACCCTGTTGCAAATCTTTCTGTTATCTGCAAAGAGGCATACTTTTCCTTCCAGCCCATCCACAATGTCACCTGTAAAGATATTAAAGAGGACCGGTACCAGTACTGAACCCTGTAATACCCCGCTAGTAACCCCCCTTTCCTTGGCATGTACTCCATTTACAGTAGCAGCCACAGACATTGCCAGCTATTTCCAGATATTTAGCAAAATTTCTAAAGAGTTTCTCTCTGCTGCCCCTACTGCAGAAATGGAGAAAGCATTTGATATATCTGGAAATATCACAGAAATTTGGGGAAATAGCTGGCAGTGTCTGTGGCTGCTATTGTATTATTACCCTCTGGGTCCTGTTGTACAGCCAATTTTTTACCCAGGTTACCACCCTGGGACCCATTCCCAGGCTGGCTAACTTGTTTATTAATCTTTCATATGGGACTTTGTCAAATGCCTTGCCAAAGCCTAGGTTGGCCACATCCACAGCCCCTCCCTGGTCTATTACTTTGGTCACCCAGTCAAAGAAATCTATTAGATTCATCTGAAATGACCCCCCACTGTGAATCCATGCTGCCTTGGGCCCTGTGCCCCGCTGACCTCTAGGTACTCAACAATGCTTTCTTTCAGAATTGATTCCATAATTTTCCCTACCACTGAGGTCAAACTAACAGATCTGTAGTTTCTTGCCTCTGCCTCTGCCTTGCTCCCACTTTTGTGGAGGGGAATAACATCTGCCTTCCTCCAGTCCTCAGGTACCACACCTTCCTCTCATGATTTGTTAAAAAGGGTAGTCAGTAGTGTCACTAGTTCTCCCCTTAGTTCTTTTATCATTCTGGGGGTGAATCCCATCGGGTTCCATTGCTTTGTCCACCTTGAGTTTTAGGAGTTCTTTCAGGACCCTTTCATCTGTGAATGGACTGGTATCGATCCCACTTTCCAGAGTGCTTCTATTATTTGGTTTAGGTACCTCCCCCTCTTAATTTGTGAATACTGAGCAAAAATATTTGTTTAGTATCTCTGCCTTTTCACAGTCACCCTCTGCCCACCTCCCCTTCGCTTTATTAAGCCTCACTATCCCTCCCATAGTCTTTTCTTGCTACCTAATGTCCCTAGAAATGGTTTTATCCCCCTTCATTACTGAGTTGGTTATCTTTTCCTCTGTTTGGGCCTTTGCTATTCTGACTACCTTCCCTGCTTCCTTCTGCTTTAACTGATACAGTTCCCTGTCCTGCTTCTTCTGTGATTCTTTATACTTTCTGAATGCTATCTTATACTCGCTAACCTTCCCCATCACCTCTTTTGAGAACCATAGTGTTTTTTTTCTTCATTTTGTTTTGTTTATTTGTTTCACACCAAGGCTTGTTGCCTCTGTGATGGCAGTTTTGATTTTTCCCCATTGTTCTTCCACCCCTCCATCCTGCCCATTTGCTAGTGCATTCCTTATGCACTCTCCCATTTTATCAAAGTCAGCCCTCCTAAAGTCCAGTGCCCTCATTTTTGTATGGCTTGACGCTACGGATTCGTTTATCATGAACCACACTGTTTGGGGGTCGCTTGTTCCCAGATGGCTACCCACTTCTAAATCTGAGATCCTCTCTTCATCCCCATTTGAGAGTACCAGGTCTAAGATTGCTCCCTCCCAAGTGGGTTCCAACACTAGCTTTCTGAGGCATGCCCCCTGTAGGGCATCAAGAAGTACCCTACTCTTGGACGTGGTTGCAGAAAATGTGCTCCAGTTAACATCTGGCACATTCAGGTCCCCCATCAATAATATCTCCCCTTTTTCTGCCATTCTAAGGATACCTTCTATCATTTCCATGTCCCTTTTCTCCTCCTGAGATGGGGATCTGTAAACAACACCTGTGCGGATTGTGGTGCCATTTCCTGTCTCCAAGGTAACCCACAGTGCCTCCTCTCCTCCCTGTTTACACTTTAGTTCCATTGCTTTGTCAGTGTGGCTCAGTTGGTAGCACATCCACCTCTGGACCAGATGGTCATGGGTTCTTGTCCCACACCGGGATTGGACTCATACATGAAACACTGGCCTCCAAGTGCAGTATAGGGGGGTGCTGCACTGCTGGGGTGTGCCATCCTTCAGATGAGAAGTTAAACCTAGGTCTCTTCTACCCATCCTGGTGCTGTCCTGGTTGGTGTCTAGGTGGAAGTAAAAGAACCCAAAGCACTCTTCACAAAGAGTAGGGGACATTCCCGGTGTCCTGGCCAACATTCCCCTTCCCATAAACTTGATCATGCAATTGTCCAGGCAGTGTGTGGGTGTTGATGTGCAATATGGCCTCCACCACGCATTCAATTACTTCACTACCAGTCTAGCATTGCTTGTAAAGCACTTTGGGATACACTGTGTATGAAAAGTGCTATATAAATGTGGATTTTTCTTCTTCTTCCCTTATGTACAGAGCTATTCCTCCTCCTCTTTTACCCTCCCTGTCCCTCACGCAGATTGTGTACCCTGGTATGTTGACATCCCAGACATGGTTCTCTATGTACCATGTTTCTGTGACTGCCATGATATCCAGCCGTCCCTTTTCCATCAAGGCCACTGGCTCAGGAAGCTTGTTACCCAGCCTGCAGGCATTGGTACTCATCGCCCTCCATTTTATGATGGCCTTACTCATTTTAGCCCCTTCATTTCCCTTACTGCCTTTGCCTTTTTCTCCATTGACCCCTGTCCTGCTTCCCATCAACTTCTCTACTTTGGTGTTTACTTCACTAACTACCCTGTTTTGTGGGGGAGGTTGGAAATTCCCTGCTCCTTTTCAGTGCCTCCACCCTTGGCTAGTTTAAAAGGTTTCCTATGAAGCATTTAAATCTATCACCTAAGACCCTGGTTCCCCTCCTGGACAGATGCAGACCATTGTGCCAGTATAGGCCTGCATCCCTTCAGGTGGACCCCCAGTCCCCAATGAAGCCAAAACCCTGTGCTCTGCACCAGTTTTTCAACCACTCATTGAATTCCATGGTACGGTGAACCCTAGCCTCACTCACACCATAGACAGGCAGCAGCTCTGAGAAGGTTACTGTGGGTGCTACTTGTCTAAGGCCCCTCCTCAACTCCACGATCTCCTCCTGTACTGCTCTGATCCTATTCCCAGCTAGGTCATTTGTCCCTAGGTGGACAATGATGTCCAGCCCTCTCTCCCATGCAGCTGCTTCCATGATCCTGGTATGGTATGGTAAAATGTTAT
This sequence comes from Neoceratodus forsteri, assembly GCA_016271365.2. Lineage (NCBI taxonomy): Eukaryota > Metazoa > Chordata > Ceratodontiformes > Ceratodontidae > Neoceratodus > Neoceratodus forsteri. Next base: position 321,758,473 of record CM028130.1, read on the forward strand.
TCTTATTCATATCAATATGAACAGGAACAGGATTAACTCCATTGAGTGGAAACTCATTTTCAAGGAGGTCCAACCTAAAATCTAGTACAAGTTACAAATTGACAACATTTTACAGATTAATACTAATATCAAAGTCTAGTGACAGTAACTAATGGACAAACATTTACCCGCATAAACAACATACATATAAATACATAATTACACATTACTACACATAGTGCACATAATAATGATCATAATACTACATCAGAACTTTCAGTTTCTTTATAGTCCCCAAGTACTATCTTAACGTGACTGTGCTAGATTCACAAATTAATACCATACAATTTACTCATTTAAGAGAGAGTAACTCCCCCTCAACTACTGTTTACAACAGATTTTTAATTTTTGTATAGAATCCACAAACCAGTTTTTTGTCAACCTTAGATTTATAGGAGCATCCACAACTCTTAGTTCCAGGGGCAATGTATTCCAAATTCTAGGGCCCCTACATAGGGGAGATGATCTACCCACGGCTATATTGAGTTTAGGGACAGTATATTCTACACCACAGGAGGATCTTAGCCCCTTTCTTTGCTCTCTGAGTACAAACATATTCAAGATATAACTGGGCATTTGTTTCCTTCTTATTTTGCCCATGAAAATTGCCAGATGTAGATTTCTCCTATCCTTCAAGCACCACCACTTTAAGGCTCTATAAAAATCCCAATGGTGTTTGTTCCTGGGGTGTAGAGGATGAAGCTGGTGAGCCTGTTATACATCACATCCAGCCTTGCCAGCTCGATCCCCAAGGCCCCTCATACACCAGATCCCCATAATCTATCACTGTTAGAACCATGGTTTCCACAGTCCTGCATCTTATCTCCTTTGTTGTGTAATGCTTTAATTTATAGAGAATTCCCAGTTTTCTATTAAGGTTTCCCAATAGATCATCCATATGCTTATCCCATTGTAATCTATAATCCAGCCATACCCCTAGATATTTATAGCTAGTTACCTGTTGTGCTGTCTCTCCCTCCTTAGTCCTAATATCCAAAGGTGGGTATGGTCTTGTAGAACACCTAAAGTGCACCACCTGTGTCTTCTTTACATTTAAAATCAGGTTCAAAGAAGCAAACAATGTCTGTAGCTCAAAAAAAGCAAGTTGGAGTTGGTGTTAATGCCATCTAAAGAACTACCCTCCACATAAATCAGGGTATCATCAGCATATATGTGGTATCTAATATCAGGATCACTACATTTTATTCCATTTATGTAAATATTAAAAAGCAGGGGGCCCAGGATGGAATCCTGCATTACCCCCACTATAACTGGAAGAACTGCGGATTTAAAGCCACCAATTTCCACCATTTGTTCCTTACCAACAAGATAGAAACGAAATAATTTTTGTTCTGACCCTATTATACCCATATCTACTGTATATATCCCTGAGCCTGGGCAGGAGTGCATTGTGGTTCAGAGTGTCAAAAGCCTTAAATAGATCAATAAAAATGGCTCCCACAGAGTTCCTCCTGTCCAGGCCCATCTGGTTATGCCCCACCACTTTCAACAAAGCTGTCTAGGTACTATGCTTTGATCGAAAGCCAGACTGATACTTATTCAACAAATGACCCCTTCCAAATAAATATTTAACTGTCTGGAAACCAACTTTTCCATTATCTTAGAACCCTGGTAAAGCAAGGAGATGGGTCTGAAATTCCCAACCTCCATCCTTGAACCCCCTTTATGAACTGGCATAATTCTAGCTAATTTTAATCCCTTGGGGTATTCTTCTCTTACAAGTGAATAATTAAACAGGTAAGTCAGGGGATATGCAATACAAGGTGCTGCGTACTTCAACAATTTAGTAGGGATATTGTCTGGGCCCTTCTCTTTTGTAACATCCATAATTAGCAATTAATTTCTAACTTCATTCACTGTAATGTGGCTGAAGAAAAAAGCATTTTGCCTATAGGCCCATGTTCTATTTTCCACATCCTTGTTAACCATACTAATTACTTGCTTAGGAATATAATCCTGAGATTTGCTTCCTGTCCCTCCAAGCCATGGCACCAGGCAGGCACCTTACCTCCCTCTCCCCTCCCTCCCCCAGTTCTATCTACCCCCCCAACAATTGAGTCACCGACCAGGAGATGTTTCCTTCCCCTGTGGGATCTCATGTCACCCTCCTTTGGGTCTCCCTTGTGGAGGTTCCCAGCATCCTCTTTGGTCTCCACTGCGGGTGCCTCCAAAGAGGAACCATGCTCTACCAGAACAGCATATGAACTGTGGAGAGGTACAACTGGAGGGATGTATCTCTGTTCCACCACCTTCACCCCCTCTGAACCCACTGTGGTCCATCTGCTCCTTTTTCTTGGCAACCTCTGAGGGAGCGGCAGCTGCCTTGGTGGTCCCTTGGTGAGGGAGGAGATTTCCCTACTCCTTGCCAGTTCAGCCTGGAGATGGGCAACCTCCTCCCTCATTGCAGAGAGGTGCCTGCAAATAGAGCAGCATCACAGCCTCCAGAATGTCTCTCGGAATACTGCAGCCCCTCAGCCTGTGCATTGTACCACTCCCCAGATGTGTCTCACCCTTTCTGTTTAATTTTTTTTTTTGCCTTTTTTGTTAGTGTGGGTTCGTTTACCCACTATGCAGTGTGCTGGACTGCTTAGGCTACGACAGGTGTCTGTCCTTTGCCCTTTTGAGGAAGTGATGTCAGAGACCCCTGGTATAAAGGAAATGACTTCCTTGGGGTGGGGGGGGGCCCAAGCCTGTGTCCTCCAGAAACAATCAACTACAGCTCTGACCCACCACCCCGGTGAGTGCTTCCTTCCTTTCAGCAAGACAACCTGCACAACAATCTGCCAGAAAATATACCCTGCACAAAACAATTTCAAACACAGAAAATAAAGCAGTTGAGTCCAACACCTGTGATGTAAGCACTGCCTTACACAACCTGGTGGTCTGAGCTCTGAATACAATCAGATAAAACCAGTTTCTACCCCGGAGGCAATGTCTGGGTCAAATACACAACCCACTAACGTGCACTAGGACCTACAATGGAAAATCCTCAGCCCAGTGAATAATTCACTGTACCAATAATAGTTTTATACAAAATGTCACCAAAATACTAATCCACAACAAGCTAACTGTCCACAAGGGAAGAAAAAGTATGCAGTATTTCAGTCCCACTGGGTTTAATCTCCTAATCTACAAAGCAGTATTGCAAACTCCAAAAAAGCAATAAAAGTGTTAGTTTTAAAGTAAGGTACACCTCCTTCAGATGTGAGCAATTGTAACCTCTAGGAGGCGTTATCCTAAAGGCTACTACCCCTGCCTGTATGGCTATGCACCGGTTGAGGGGCCTGGATTCACTAATAAGGTGCTTCCACACATAGTACTGGTATTGGGTACATTCGTCTGTTCTGCTATAGCCCTCTGGGAAGCTCTACCCACCCACCAACCCTCCTTGTGACCCAGTACCTGATACAGCAGTAGGTTCACAATCAGTATGGAAGAGTAATAATATGCACTCATCCTCCACACTTACCACCAGGGTTGGACTTGCAGCAGCTTCCCTGGAGACCCCCAGTAAATTAAGGTTAGCAATACAATTGTACATTCTTAACACTGTGACCCAAATAATAATATGCACACTAGCCAGGTTAAACGTGAAAAAAGACAAACAGATTCATTTAGGGGAAGTGAACAAGAAAGGGGCATGAATCTAGTCAAATGATTTGAACTCTGAATTGGTTCAGTTTTGTCATGCACTTTTTTGTCCCAAACTGACAGTCACACAACACTGGGTAACCAGGATGAAAAGTCTGGCTAGCCAGAGGCATTGCCTGGGGGTGGCCGGCGTTGCAGCTGATGTTAGGCCCTTGGTGGAAAAAAAGCAGTTAACATACAAAACTGTTGGCTCAGTCCCTTGAAAACCCAATGAAATGAAATAATTATATGGTACCACAGATGATTTAACACTTGTTGTAGGGAGCTACCCTGACTTGTATTCACGCTGCCAGGTTTCTGCTGACAGACAAGCAGGCACTATGCAGACCTCATGATGTTCACCGATGAGCATGGGGAAGCAGGGCCGACACGACACACCTCCTCTTCATGGCCTTTTCTCCAGGTGGCCACAACCTGCATGCTGTTGTTGCCCAAGGGCTGGATCCCCAAGGCCGGTCTCTCACCAAAACAGTGTCTGGTGCAGGAGTTGTGGCCTGGGCTGAATTAGCAGGACCCAGGCAGGATGGGCAGTCTGGCAAAGTTTGCAGTTTTCTGCTGGTGAAGTCTCCATCTGGCGTAACAGGTTCGCCTGTGGGCAAGCAGGTCTCAACCCATATAACACATTCAGCACATTCAAAATAAACAGCTTTGCCTTTGAACAGTTTGGAAATAGTCCGGTTACAATTCAGCAGCTTTACTGAGCAAACTTTTTTCAATCTGAACACATCTCACACACAAGCTGGGCCAATCGCTTCAAAAGAGCAAGTCTTCTGTCCAAATCACAAGTAACACTAGTAAAACATCATTCTTTCTTCTGCCGCAGTTCCAGGCTGGAATCAGACAAGTCTGACTTCTGCAATCAGGCAATTCAATACAGGAGAAAGGTGGCAGGGAGGCAAGGTAGACTTCTTCATGATGATTCCCCTACGCTCCTTCTGGGAACAGCTGCTCAAAAGCTCGAGCTGTTCAAACTTCAGCCTCCAACTCTAACTGACCCACGGCCTCTGGGCACACTGGGGATTTCCCTTAATCCAGAATTTAGGTTGGCTGAGAGAGCTGTCAGTCACAGATAGGATTCTCCCTCCAGGTTAATTTGGCACCAACCTAAAAACTACAATACTACAGATTTTTCTTCCCACAGAACACTGGGGTTCGAATCCATTTTAGGTTCCCAGGTTCTATTGGTCCAATTCCGGGAAGTCCCGGACCTAACATGGTGGCTTCCATTTAGATAAACAAGCTGTAATGAATCCAGGTTAAACAAACATCTCTACTTCAAATGTAACAGCATGTAAACAGTAAATAAGCACAGTTTCTAAATAGGCTCTCTCTACACAAGTATCAACTGCAGAGTGGAGCAAAACAGAGCGATGTCTGGCCGGTCGCAAGCCCTAAATCACTTGGACCCCTCTCAGAACATTCACTTAACACAGATTAGCTAGTCTCTTAAAGGGACAGGCACAGAGGCTTGATATGGCACTCTCACACAAATAAATAGAATCACACAATGACAGGACACCAGCCTGACAGTGGGCACTGAGGAGCCCAGGAAGACATTAAGTAAACCCCAAACTGGTGGGAGGGTTACACTCTTATGTGCCTGGAAAAACCTGGCATCCATGTCAAGTCTACACATAATACACTTCTATATGAAAACGCTATACTTAACTACATGCATGTTTAATTGGTATACCATAAAATAAATTCCGATTCATCAGTGAAAATAAACTGGCCATAGCAACAATATTACTATACCTTTTGCATTTTTTCAACAAATACTGCATAAGAACACATTACTTTTCATGAAAATGTTCAAGCAGTTAAACACATTGTTCGTACAACCCTTGTTTGTACTACCATCTGCACACTAACCCACAGGGCTTGTAGCCTGACCCTATCAGCTAAACTTGGGCTGCACAGGGTAAGGGCCTTAGTATACTGATTGAAGGATTTAACTATTAACTTCGAGATGGCAGAGTAGCCTAGTTTCAGAAAGAGAGTTTTCAGAAATGTACACCCTTTTGTGAACTACATTCATTGGAAGGTCTACAGACCTTCCGGAGGAGTCATAAGCAAGGTACACTACAGGCTTTGTTGCTCTTCCAGACTTTCTGAAAGGAGCAGGCACAGGCTCAGTCCTTTTAACAGTTGCATTTGGGTTTATCAGTCCCGGCTCATTGTCTATCAATAAGTCAGCTTCTGATGAAAGGGGTACCTCTGTACTGGCTGTCTGTTCTGAAATAGGAACACTTTCATTAACTTGCTCTGTTAGTTCTGCTTCAGCAGAAACAGTTTTATTAACTTGCTCTGAAATTCTAGGTTCATCATTAAGAGGAAATTCCATGGAATTTAAATCACGTAACACATTACTGATACTGTCAGAATCATCATCATTTTCATTTGCATTATTGTCCATCATATTATCAGCACCATTAACCTCAGACATTTCAGTTTCATCTGGTATGTCACCAGCTGTGCTCTCATGGTTAGGATTTGTCTCTTAAGGCTCAGTTAATTCCACAAGACACAAGGAGTCAGCTGTATCAGAAATCACACATTGCACCTCACTTTCAGGGGGCACATGGGCGGTGGAGAAGGTTGGAGGGTTAGACACTCCTGTAAGTCCAGCTTTATCTCTCATACTACACAGGGGGTTTCCTTGAAACAACTGGCTCGGTTCATAAGATGGATAGTAAGGGGCCTCATACTCACTATCATCAGATTCAGACCTACAGGCAGTTGCAATGAGAGCATGGCTGATAGAAGGCCTTGAATTTTGAATGACCAGGGAAGAGTTTAACTGTCTTTTTTTGGCTGCAGCACGGGTTACAGGCCCAGGAGGGGCAGTATTTTGGGGTGCAGAATCAATGATGATTTGCCCAATTGGCAACAAATGATTTCTGTGCAGTGTCTTTACAGCTTGTGGATCAATCTGTGGACGCATTTTATAAACTGGCAGTTCCTCCAGCTTGCTGACAACAATGTACGTGGTGTGATGCCACCTGTCGGCTATCTTTTGTTTTCCGTGCAATCCTACATTTCTTAGTAAGACTTGATCTCCAGGTTGCAGTTCTTGAGCCTTGGTGCATCTGTTATGCCTCTCTTTGTTTGCTAAGTTTCTTTTGGCCGCCATGGTGTGGGCTAATTGGTAGGCATGATTTAACTGAGCTTTTAGTTTCTGGACATACTGGAGGTAGTTCTCTGCCTTGACTCCATCAGGAGACACTCCTAAACAGATGACTACTGGTAACCTTGCTTGCAAGTGGTAGGAGGAGAACCCAGTTGCATAACTCCTGGTGCAGTTATAGGCATGAACTAACGTGCTTATTTGCTGGCTCCATCTTGGCTTATCTCTGGGGTGAAGGGTGCCCAGCATGTCTAGTAACATGCAATTGAATCTTTCAGGCAGCAAATCCCCTTGAGGGTGATACGGGGTAGATCTGGACTTTGCACCCCCCCCCCAGAGTGAGTGCATCTCTTTAATAAGATGGCTTTCAAAGTTTCTCCCCTGATCAGAGTGAATTTTATGGGGGGCACCGTAATGAACAAATAACTTTTCTATTAAAAGTTTGGCTACAGTGGGAGCCTTTTGGTCCTTGGTTGGGTAGGCCTGGGCATAGAGAGTAAAATGATCAGTCACTACCAGCAAGTTACCAATATTCTTTTGATCTGGTTCTAAACCAAAGAAATCAATACACATGAGCTCCGTGGGACCACTGGTAGAGATGTTAACTTAGGGTGAAGCCCTCTGGGGCTCAGCTTTTCTCTGCAGGCAACGGTTACAAGTTCTGATGTGAGTCTTGATGTCAGCTCCCATATCTGGCCAGTAGAAACGAGCATGGGCCAGATCTGCAGTTCTGTCACAACCCAAATGCCCCATTGGGTCATGGAGGGCACATAAAATCACACAATTAAAAGCTGTAGGTAATACTAGCTGTTGTTTGGCAACCTGACCTTGTCTATTTGTAGTCACTCTGTAGAGCAGTTTGTTGTGCAACTTCAACCTGGGCCCCTCTCTGAACAGCAAAGCAGTTCTTGGATCTTGGGAATGAAGTTTGGACACATTTTTTCCAGCATGAATGGCGTCCAACACAGGCTTAATCATAGGATCTTGGGATTGGGCCCATTGAATATTTTCAGAAGTAAGTTGAGGTAGAGTACTGAGATACAATGCTGCAAGGTGGCAATAGGCTGCAGGAACATAAGTGTCAGGAGGGCCCAGACAATCCACCAGGCAATCAACAGTTTCAGAGGATGGGTGTTCATCTTTATTGAACTTCTAACAAACAGCTTTAACCAACTGTTCAGACATTCTCACCCACTCAAAGTTGTAGTCGGGTCTCCTCGAGAGGGCGTCAGCATCAATGTGATTCAGGCCTGGTTGAAACTCTACTGGAGATACTGAATAGTCATAGGTGGAGAGGGCCGATAACTAACGGTGCCCAGTGGCATCTAACTTTGCTGAGGTTTGAACATACGTGAGGGGGTTGTTGTCAGTTTTCACTAGGAATTTTTGCACCATAAAGGTATTCATGAAACTGGTCTATGATGGCCCATTTTAGTACAAGGAATTCAAGTTTGTGTATGGAGTAGTTCTTTTCAGATAGGGTCTGGCTCCTGCTGGCAGACGACATTGGGTGTAAGCCTTCCTTGTACTTCTGGTAAAGCACAGTGCCAAGCTCCTTTATGCTGGCATCAGTGTGTAACACATAAAGCTTGGTGGCATCTGCATAGGCAAGGACAGGGGTATGGGTGAGTTGGTGAATGATATCATATAAGGCCATCTCACACTCTTGAGTCCACCTTGTTCCGAAAAGTTCATTTGTTTTGAAATAGACCTTTTCTTCTTCTTTGACAACACTCTTTTTGTATTTTTGGTTTGTTGGCAGATACACTTGAATTAAATTAAGCACAGGGCAGATGACTTTGGTATAATCTTTTACAAATCAGCAACAGTAATCTCAGAACCCGAAGAATCTTTGCAGTTCCTTAAGATTGTTAGGCTGTGGCCTGGTGGTCATGGCTTCTGCTTTTCTTGGATCTGTTTGAATTCCTTCAGATGACACAATGTGACCAACATATTTTACAGATTGCTGGAAGAATTGACACTTGTCGATAGATGGATTTAAACCAAAATCCTCCAACCGGTCTAGAACCTTAAACAAGCGGGTCTCATGCTCTTCGAGGGTCCTGCCAAACACAATGACATCATCCAGGTAGACAAGGCATTCTAGTAGATTCATGTCCTTCACAGCTCGCTCCATCAACCTCTGAAAAGTGTCTGGTGCTCCTGAAATGCCCTGAGGCATGTGCAGAAAATCGTAAAAACTCAGAGGGCAGATGAATGCTGTTTTTTCTCTATCTTTGGGTGCCATCAGGATCTGGTAATACCCACTCCAGAGGTCTAGCACAGAGAACCACTGGCTTCCATTAAGGCAGTCAAGGGCATCTTGGATATGTGGCATAGAATATTGGTCAGGTATAGTTCTTCAATTCAGAGTCCAGTAGTATACACATATCCTCACCTAGCTGTTCTTTTTCCAGACTACCATGATAAGAGAAGTGTAAAGACTATGAGATTCCTGTATAATTCCAGCCGCTAGCATCTCCTGGAGGTGGCATCGAAAATCGCCGATGTCTGCTGGTGCCAGTCGGCGAGATCAGTCACGGAAAGGCATCTCATCGTGAAGTCTAATGTAATGTTCGGCCCCAGTGATGCATCCAACATCCCATTCTTTCAAAGAAAATACCTTGCTTCACTGGGCCAGTTTTCAGCTGATCTTTCCTCTCCACTCTTCAGAAGTGGGGGATTCCCAAAGTCGAACAAATCAGGAATTACCTTGTCATCCTCTCCAGTGCATTTCTTGGTAGACAGCACGGCAGTATCTGCACAGTACACAGTAGCCAGGGTGCAGCCTCAATTTACTCTAATATCCCAGTCAGACATGTTTTGGATTTGCACCACTACCCGCTGAGCATAGGCATGAGCTCGGGCAGGCAGGATGCTTAGCTTAACCAATAGTCCTTCAGGCAGTTTCCCCTCCTCCGGGGCATCCAGTATAAGAATCCTTTTCATAACATCTTTCTTGACCGTACTTCACCACTGATGGTGCACTGAGCATTGGGTGGCAATACAAGTGGTTCTGGATCTTTCGTTCACACTACTCCCATTGGCTCATCTTTCTCAACCTCTTAGGCTTGTATCTGTAAGTCGTATGCTCTGCATGCTATGGCTGGGATATACAGAACTCACCTAGTCCTTTTTGTTTGTTTCTCTTGACAGAGCTGGGCTGGCTGGATGAACATATGGGCATTAGTGCCAGTTAGCAATGGGATACCATCAATACATTCCAGTCAGTGGGCATACCAAGGCCAGGGTCTCTACTGGTTTGTCCATGCCAGCAACAGCAGTAGGGAGAGATGACCACAATTGTACATAACCCTGGTAAGGGTAGGATTTGTCACTCGACCGCCACATATGAAGTCCTTCCAGGGATAGGAGCGAGAGTTCAGACAAGTGTCAGTCATACCAATCTTTGAATACAGTAGTGACCTGTGAGTCACTGTCCAGCACAGCTGGAGTCGAGATGATATTAACAGCTACTGTTGTCTCCATGGAGGGACCCACCATCTCGGACCAATCTGGGGATGCCAGTTTGGTGGACTGGCCCACAGCAGTTCCGGAGGAGAAGGATTTCCGTGATGGGCCTAGTTGTAGCTTTATATTACTTTGTTGGATCTGGTTGAGTAGCTTGGTAGTGACCTGCCATAGGTCTTCTGGGGCATTGCAAACTCATGTGGTGTGCACATCTTCTCCACACTGGTAACAAAACACCTTGACTCTGGGGTCAGTAGGACAGTTCATGTCTTCACAAGGTTTGTAGTGGTCAGGGGTGGAGCCCTACCCTCTTCCTTTGGATTAGATTCAGGATCAGCTCCCTCATAGCCCCTCCAAGGGGCGGATGATTGGGTGGCATAAATGAGATCCCTTACTACAGCTTGCTATTCCCTCATCTCTTCTACCATGGTGGGGTCAGCTTGAGGTTCAGCAGCAAGGGCATTGGCCTCCACACCCACAGGTGGGGTCTCACAACTAGGCTCAATCTTGGTGGGGCAAAGGCTAGGAGTTTTAGCAGGTTCGGCTGCAGCTTGCCAGCTGGCTTTCAGTTCTTTCAACTCCTTTAATAATTCACTGACTTGTGACTCAGAGTGGTCCTCTTTCTTGTAGGTCGGCCGGGCTTGTGGCAGTTCACGCAACCCCCGCATATGGATCCCAACCATCATCATCATTTTTTTCTTCCTGGATTTCCTTCATTGACCAAACAGTAGAAGGGTTAGCTTTATGGTCTTGGAATTTTAACTTCAGCATGAACACACTCAAATAATGGGCAGACTTAAAGATGTGTTCCAATCTGACACGATTCAGTTCACTAGCTGAGATGCCCCCTTTACGATGCACCCTTTGCAAGGTCCAGTCTACCCGGGTCATGAGAGTAGACAGTCTCTCATTCTTCCACTGTTTGGTAGATTTAAATTTCCACATCAAATCCTCTCCTGATTCAGTACTGCCAAATACCCCTTCTAAAGTAGATAAGTACCCAGCAGCAGAGGCCTCTGGGTTGGTGGACCAGAGAAACTGGATGGCCTATAGTGCAGGGCCCCTTAAACTCTCCATGAGTCTCTTGTGTTTCTCCCTTTCAGAACACTGCCACTCTTGTACCAAGTGGGTGGCATAGTCCATCCAGGTCTCCAAGTCATCTTCTCCCACAGGAATGGGAACGGGACCTGAAAACAGCCTGAGCCAGAGATAAGAGTCCAGGTGCACTGAGGGTATCACAATGGAGGATGCTACAATGATGGATGTCCTGGGGGAAGATGGGGAGGCCAGAGGAGAATGAATGGGGGTGACCTCCTCAGAGTCCTCCAAAGCCTTCCACATGTCCATAGAGCCATAAGATTTATCTCTGGTGTGCCATATTCTACGCATGCTGCTCTCTCTACACCTTAGTTGGCTGGTCTTCTCTCACTTTCAGAAGGCAAAGAAATGCTGCCTTCTGGATTTATAGAGTAATCACAAAAAAGTTACCTATGTACATAGCTGACTGTCTGCCCCTAAGTACAATAAACAAGTATGCATTGAGAAGTTCCACTTATAGCACCTTATCCATACCTAAGGTTAAATCAAGATTCGGTAGGTCATCAATAAGTTTCGCTCTACCCCAACTGTGAAATAAATTGCAAAAAACTCTTAAGGTGGACAACCCTATTTCCCTGGCCTCATTCAAGACACTTTATTCATGATCTATCAAGGAGGCATATAAATGCTTCCCCTAATTGTGGCCTGGTTTACCTGTCTGCAGTTGCCACCCTTGATGCACTTGACACCATCCTCGCTAAGTAAAGTTGGTGCCTCTCATCACTTTGTATCTCCTCCTTCCTCCTGTCTCCTCTTGCATCCTGCTCTTTCCTCCCCCCCCCCCTCTGCATAATGTTACCACTTCCTCTTCCCTCCCCATATGTGAGGCACTCTATGGGTATCCTAGTATTTATATGTTGCCTTAAGGATACTCTTATAGTACTGCCTGCAGGCATTTGTATATATTGTAAATTGCAAGTTCCCTGTACATATTGTTTATAGACATTTTTGCCTTCTCAGACTATTGTTCTCCAGATTTCTCTATTGTATTAGCCTTATGTATTCATCCTGTGTACCCTTATTCTGTAATATGTATATTGTTTTCTTATTGTACCTTATACTTATCTTAGCTTATCAGGCGCACCTTGAAAATGAGTTCACTCAATGGTGTTTCACCTGGTAACATAAAGATTGATTGATTGATTGACTGATTGATTGATTGATTGATAGATTGAAGTCCTTAACTGTGTGCCCTTCTGTGGCTAAAAGTCTCAATAACTTGTCTTTAAATCCTTCTACCCTTAGGGATTCCCAGGGGGAAGATGGGTCACTGCATAGATGAATGACCCTCCACCCCAGCAGGGATCCCTCCGGCATGATAACAGGGGTTACTGTCTCAGGGTCTGTGGGGATGCAACAGGAAATGAGAGCCACTAAGGTTTGTTCAAACAGGTCTGAGTCCTGCCCCTGCACTGCAACCTTTCCTAGGCACTTAACCTTCCCCCCCACAGTCTCCTCTATAGTGGCATTAGTCGTTCCCATGGGGATGTCTAGTAGCAATAAAGCATTGCGGGGATCGACCCCTTCAGCCTCATTCCACCCCATCATGTGGTGCAAAACCAGCTTCTGGGGAGAAATCTTCCACTTGGGCATAGTGAGTACCTCCACTTCAAATTTCTATTTAAATGTACACTTGACTGAAATTCCAACTTTTGGATACTATGGGGCACTAATCCCAGTGGTGCCTCCAAGATGTAACCCCTAGGCAGCACTATCACAAAGTCTACTACCCCTCTCTGTATGGCTATGCACAGGTTGAGGGGCTTGGATCTGCTAATAAGGTGCTTCCACCCACAGTAATGGTACTGGGTATGTTTGTCTCTTCAGCTGTAGCCCTCTGGGAAGCTATAACTACCTACCAACCCTCCTAGTGACCTGTAAAGTAAGGTTAGCAATACAATTGTACATTCTTAACACTGACCCAACTAATAATATGCACACTAGTCAGGTTAAATGTGAAAAAAGACAAACAGATTTATTTAGGGGAAGTGAACAAGGAAGGAGCGTGAATTTAGTCAAATGATCTGCACTTTGAATTGGTTCAGTATTAGCATGCACTTTTTTGTCCCAAACTGACAGTCATACAACACTGGGTACCCAGGATGGAAAGTCTAGCTAGCCAGAGTGTTGCCCGGGGGTGGCCGGCATTGCAGCTGATATTGGGGTCCTTGGTGGAAAGAAAGGCAGTTAACATACAAAACAGCCAGATTATTTGTAATTCAAGCTGACTGGCTCACTCTCTTGAAAACCCAATGAAATGAAACAATTATATGGTACCACAGATGATTTAAGACTTGTTGCAGGGAGCTATCCTGATTTGTACTCATGCTACCAGGTTTCAGCTGACAGGCAGGCAATATGGAGACCTCATGGTGTTCACCGATGAGCCCAGGGAAGAAGGGCTGACATGACACATCTCCTCTTCATGGCCTTTCCTCCATGTGGCCGCAACCTGTGTGTTGTTGTTGCGCAGGGGCTGGATCCCCAAAGCCGGTCTCTCACGGGAGACAGAGGCCATGAGACTCTTGAGCTTAGCAGATCACAGCAGTCCTGTCTGTGGAGACTGGAACAGGGGGCAACAGGTGACATTAGTCCTGACTGGGAGGGGCAGAGAGAAGCAGGATGCAGTAGCCCCAGTTGAGGGGCAAGAGACAGGGGCATCAGGATGACAAATTGTCTAGTTACACACATACATGACGTATTTCCACACAGAATCCCTCAGAGAAATACATTTTGTGAGTTCATACAGTACATGTTCCTGAAATAACAGTGTGGCAGACGCCTGTTTGTCAACCTGACTTAACAATATTATTCTCACATGAACATATGTATGGAGGCTACATCAAGGACACACTCCTTCTATGACTTAACAAACTTTAGATTTATTTTATATCCATTAAACAACCCTGGGTTTATAAAGGCAAAAATCAATGCAGAGTTTTTATGTGACAGAACTCAGCTGTGATACAGACAGGAGATTTCTCACAAACATTCATTTATACTACTTCAGTTACCCACTGAAACACAAATGACCAACTTTTATGAGAACAGAATGATATATTGTAACCTAATCTATCTAAACACAAACCGGATGGATTAGTAGCTCACTTGGAGTAAAAACAATTAGCCCTACAGATTGTTCTGACTGGGAAGTGCAACAGCTACTACAGGCAATTCAGGACTTCATTGCTGCAACCACAGGCTGGACAGGAATGATGTCATCTCTCACTGATAAGGACAGAAAAAATCTTCACTATTTCTTCAATGTTTTCAGTTACTGCAGAGCACATTAACAGATGCTGATATAAAGAAAATCACAAAACCAAAAAGCATGATATTTTCAGGAAACACTGATTGTGACACAGGGACTTGAATTCTTGCATTTATTGTAAATCTGTAAAACATTAGTATTTGATCTTTAAAATGTTGTTTGCTTTTGGATACTGCCATAGGATAAGATCATGAGATAGGATGATTTGATGTTTCACTGCTGCGTAGAAGATATCCAGCTGTATCTGTCTTTCACCATGGACAGGGGTGATATTGTCTCTGTTACATCTGTCTCTATGAGAAATTAATGACTGGAATGCCTCCAGCTGGCTGAGCTTCAACCCTGGTAAGACAGATGTGCTTCCGTGCTTCTAGTCAAATTGTGTTCCTATGGCTCGGTAATGATGGGTGATGGTGCTGCCTTGACATCTTTAAGTGGCACCCCACATGGAGCTGAGGATAGAGTAATAAATCTGTTTATTATATCTTGAATCTCAAACATTAGGTGTTCATCAGTAGTCCATAGCTGATTTCTTCATCTATGCAAAATAGCCTGGAATAATCCACATCTAGTGCCAGGGCCTGACTGCAATGGTGCATGACTTTGTAGCACCCTGACTGAATTACTGCAATGCTTTGCACCTGGAGTTATCTGAAGGATTGCTATGTCACTTGCAGCTGTTCCTGAACACTGCAGCTAGACTAATTGCTGGTACCTCCCAGTCAGAGCACATCACACCAATGCTGCATGGTCTGCATTGGCTGCCAGTCTGGTGGCATGTAACCTTCAAGGTAAGCTTGTTAACAAACAAGGCCTTGTAAAGTTTGGGCCCAGCTACCTAAAAAATATCCTGTTCTTACACACCCCTTTCCTCCCTCTCTCTTCTAATGTGGGATTGTTTGTTGTCCTCCAATCTAGGCCGAAATCTTTGCGTGACAGAGAACTGGACGTGGCTCCTGTACTGCTTTAGAACTTACTGCCGGTCCATGTTCATGATACATCCTAGGTGAAAGCCTTTAAAAATGCACCGAAGCCCCACTTATTTAAACCAGTCTATTTACAATCTTTTATAAAGTTTTAAATTAATGTAAATATCCCTGTGTTATTTATTTTCTCTTTATTTTGTTAGGATATATATTTTGGAGTATGTCATGTAAGGTGCACTGAGCCTCTGGGATATGGTGCAATAAATAAACTTGCCTTGCCATTGGTTCAGTCTCTCAGGGGTTAGGCTATATCACAATATCTCAAATCCTAAGTTGCTGGGACATTAATACCAGTTGTCACTGCCAATCATTTCCATGAATAGGCCTTTGCAAAGTTTAAGTTTCTTTGGTGATGTTACAGTGGGGTGGCCCCCCTCACATTTCACTGTAGTATCCACAAAGTGGCTACTTCATGCTACACCTCAATTCACAAAGTTAACTTCACAAATTCACCACGTCATAGTAAAAACATAGCCACAAACTGATAAATAGTGCACATCAAGCAGTTTTTACTATGCAAAATGCGAACTTTGCATTCTGTTTGTACAAAGTGCAAACTTCACAAAGTATGTTGCTACACGAAGTTCCACACTACGTCACGAAATTCATGAAGTGTGAAGATTTTTCACTTCCTACAGACCTAGCCATAAATCATCAATTAGTTTTACTGCTGGCAGTTCTTGCGCCCTCTCTGCCAATCGACTGCTGAATATCCAGTGGAACCCTCTTATAATGAACGTGTTTGTGTAAGCAGGTTTTGTCTGTTATAATGGGTGTCTGCTATATCCTAAAATCTTAAAATACGAATCTCCTCCACTACAGCTGAAACTCAGAAGTTAAATTGAGAACATGTCCCCTCCTCTGCCAAGCAGACGTATGGGGAATTGTTATTTGTAGCTGATTGGGAACCAAGCAGTAAACATGATTGGTAAGATTTTGCCATACAGAACCTGTGCTGATTGGGGGATCAGGAGGGTACAGAAGTAATCCCCTGGAGTAAGGTGTCTGGTACCAGGTATCAAGTAAGGTGAGTGATGTCTTTATAGTGCCAGACAAACTAGCTGAATAATCAGTTGAAATTTAGCAGGCAAATTTGCAGCATGTAATGGGTACAGAGGAGCTCATAGTGTCTGCTATACAAGGGTTGCAGAGTATGGTATAAATAGGATTTTTGCATTACTGGCATAGTTTTTGGCTTTTGACAAGGTAGATCTGTCCGTTATGAGCAAGTGTCCATTATATCATACTTTCATAACTGCTGGAGTGGGTGCTGGGACAAGACTGACTGCACCCAGGTTCTCATTTATATTTCAGATTCCTCCCACAAAGAAAGCTCTGGCTGCTAGTAGTCATTCTGTTCACAGGGGATATTTTATGTTTAAATGGTCCCTTGTTGGGATCAGTGCTTGTTCTCAGTACTACAGTGGCAGCAGCGATGGCCTTAAGCATCTGTGCACTGGTAGTGATGGGGAAGGAACAGCAGGGGGATATGGGTGAAAGCACCAGGATCAGCAAAAGGTGGCGTGTAACAAGAAGATGAGGAGAGATCCTGGAAGCCAAAATGTAATGCCCAAAAAAGTGAAGGGGGTTACATATGAGAATGACATGATGAGACTAGCAATATTTTTATGGTGCATCTCTGTGTATACAGTAGCTTTTCTTGCATTTTTGATGAATAAAACAGTTCTGTCTGTGAGAACAGTCTTACAGCTGTTTTGTGCATAATAAAATTACAAATGTACTGTATTATAGGTACACACAGTGTCAGCCAGTGACATCCCTTACCAAATGCATCATAATGGCAATGCAATGGCACCACAATGGCAACCCAGTGGTGGGCTACAAAAAATGCAGTGGTACTAGCCAGTGATACTCTTGTATTACAAGGGTAGTTTACATTTCGATTTTTCTTGGTGCAGTAGTTGGACAGTGGTACAATGGTACCACAATGGAACTGGAACAAATCCACTGTGGTACTATAAAAACCCTGTTGGTAGTACAGTGGTAATCAAGCCAATGGTATTATAATGGTATTTCAAATAAATTATTGTAAAAAGGGGATAAGTCCCAGAGCAAAAATTGCAGACCTGTAAGCCTGACGTCTGTGTTGGGGAAGGTATTAGAAAAGGTAGCTACAGAGGAAACTAAGAGCTATATTGAAGCAAACAGCCTGAAAGATCCCACACAACATGGTTTTACTAAGGGAAGGTCATGTCAGACTAATTTAACGAGTTTGATTGACAAGATTAGTAAAGCAATGGAAGATGGGAAACCAGTGGATGTGATATTCCTGAACTATAGTAAGGCTTGATTCAGTGCCACATGCTGAATTATTAGACAGTTTACAAGATGCAGGAATAAACGATAGGCTGGTAGCATGGATTATGTCCTGGCTAGAAGACTGTAAACAACAGGTTATCCTGCAGGGAGAAAAGTCTAACTGGATACCACTCACAAATGGGGTGCCTTAGGGGTCAGTCCTGGGACCATGTTTATTTAATACTTATGTCTCATCAATGAGTTGTGTAGAGGGAGTATGGTTATCAGAGTCCACTCCTGATATAAAGATTGGTTAAGTGGTTCAAAATACTTTTGCCAATGACCAATTACAGAGGGAACTGACTAGGCTTGGGTTGTGGGCACAGATGCATAAGGTAGATTTTAACATTGGAAAGTGTTCTGTAATACATCTTGGGAAAAACAATAGGAGGGAGCTACAGTATATGTTTTAAAGGGGCTAGTTTTAAGGGAGACTACTGAAGAGAAAGACCAGGGGATTACCATAACAAATGATTTTAGTTTTAAAGACATTGCCAGCTGACTGTTAAAATGGCAAATGGGAGCTGGCCCAGTGGCATGGAGTGCTAAGGCGCTGGGTGCCTTACCTCCTGCCATGCTGGTGACCGAAGGTCAGGAAAGGACTCAGGTTGTTCATGGGCCAGTGGGGAGAGGAAGAATTGGGCATTCCAAGACTGCTTTCCTTCCTCAGGGAGGGAGGGAGGTTAGTGCGGCATGCTGCTTGCCTGCCACCCAGCGGCAGCTGGATGGCATCACATGAGCATCACCACATAAGGGAAAGGGAACCTGCATTCAGGGTGTCAGGACCATCTCCATGGAGGTGGAGCTCGGACCTTGCACATCCACAGGCCTCAGGGGAGAAAATCAATGGAAAATACGGAGGCTGGGCTTAATGATGCCTTCCCTGAGAGCGCTAGCAGCCCACCCAGTCCCAGGTGATGGAAAGGGGATCAGGGTGGCTGGTGATCATGCGACAGGCTGATGCAGCTGCCCAGCCTGCCAGGAAGCAGAAAAACCTCTAGGGAACAAAAAAGGTGAATGGTATTTCATCCTGTGTCTGTAGGCATATAAGCAGTAGGAATAAAAAGGTGTTGTGGCCACTGCATAATTCACTGGTAAGGCCACACTTAGATTATTGTGCCCAGTTTTGGTCACCTTATGGTAAAACAGTAATTAAGGCCTTGGAGGGAATCCACCATAGGGCGACAAGAATGGTTATGAGTACAAGGTCTCTGGATTATAAAGAATGACTGAATGTACAAAGGGTACACACACTGGAACATCGAAGACTAAGAGGAGACTTATGTTTGGTATATGGGGCCGTCACAAATCAGGACTTATGGACTTGTATAGGGCTGGAAACAAAGAATATACAAAGAGACACAAGAGCCCATATATTATAGCTAAAAGGTGAAGTAAACCATTCAAGAAAGAAATCTATGTGGTTTTCCCAGAGGGTGGTGTCCTTACGAAATAGCTTACCTATAACTGTAGTAGGTAATAAGGACATGGAAGAGTTTAAGAGAAACCTAAACAGTTATTGTGGGATGTCTAAAATAGGAGGATATAACCTTGGAGACAGAGGTGAGCAACGAAAGGGCAAGTTGCCTAACAATGCTTGCAAAAGATCTATGAGCCCTATGACACAGAATATCCAGAGATATCATGATATATCGCAGGAAATCAGCATTCATTTCAACTGGATTTCTATATTTCCAGGTATATCCAGACATATAGAGCATATTGTCACTGGCTTCAATTATACCATAGCATTGACTTGGTCTTTAAAATTACACTTAACAGTTTTACACAGAAACTACCTTAAACTGCCCATGATATGCTGCTTGTGTTTCTAACCACAGCCTCAGAAAAATGCTTCTTGTGAACTATAATTCCTGGTTCTAGTCCTAGCGGTACAATATAAGCCCCAATGGATAATAACATGTCACATACTGCATGATTCCATTCTTACTATCCTGCTATTATGCTGACCTGAGCTTCGGTCCTTTCTTATTGAAAAAAAAGCCCTGCTTTAATATAATTAAAGTTAACAAATGAGCCAGACATAAATGCTTCTCACTTCTGTCTTGTTTATATTTCTGTGAGAATCGGTTTTTGCAGTAAATGCCTTCACAGGTTCATGTTTCCCTGATTAATGACAGCATCACAAACAGTTAAAAAATCCCTTGTAACTAACTCTGGGCAAGAAACTAATCCTTCACCTTGAAACCTCGTTTCACAGCACATTAAAAATTAAAGCCTATCGACAAATGGCAGGAAGAAAGGTTTTCTTGTTCGGAAAGTTATTTATCACTATCAGTGTTTTTTTATAGACTCCCACGCATTGTGCCAAGGGGTGTAATATCCAGCTGTGAACAATGCACAGAAACCTGGCACTTATTTTGTCCAAATGTGCGAAATGCTAGGATTGTTTGTATACTTTAATTTCTATAAGCCCACAGACTCACATGCTTACACCTTATCAACATTAATTTGGAACATGAAAACAAAGATCTGATTTGTTTTGTCTCTTTCTAATTGTAATTCATGAAAGCCAAGGGATTACACTAGAATCTAAAACCATAGGTTTATCCACAGGTCGGGTGTAGGTGTAGTGAATGTGGGGGCAGTGGAGGCTTTCTTCACTGCTACAGTTAATGCAGCTCAGAAATCAGCATTGACCTAACTGTATTTTTTCAGTGGCATCACATAACTGCTTTGCTATTTTTGTACAGGTTTATGTAGCAGTTGATCAAGAAAGAAAAACCTTGAGAGTAGAGCACTTTAGAGGTGTCAAGGCCAGCTGGACCATTGGCGCAGCGGTTGGATTTTCTCTTGCTGTGCTGGAGACCTGGGTTCGGGAGCTGACCCGGGAACCAGAAGGCCGGCTGGAGGGAGGATTTCTGAGTGTCTGTTGGACTGTTCAGCTCCTCCAGGGGGAGGGGGCACACTGGCTTGCAGGTAGCCTGACCTCTGGTGATGGCCAGAAGTATCACAGCTCTGATGCCCACAACGACAGGGGAAGAGCATGAAGGACACTGGCATAAGCCTTGGCATTGTGGTGCACCATGCTCTAAGAGGGCGTACATGAAAAAATGCCTCTCCCAGTGCTACACCGATGTGAGGACTCGATTGGGAGTCCTCACCTGCCAGTGGCTGCAGTACCGATGGGGCTTCCTGGTGAAGACTTGATTCCTCTAGGGAAGGGGTTAAGGGTGCCCCCCACTGTGTCTCCTCCATGGAGGGAGTCTCGAAGGGAAGAAGCAGCGCTAGGTAGGTAGTCCGGTGACAGTGCTGGGCTGGGGCATTGGTAAAAATTAAAAATAAAAAAAAAGAGGGGTCAAGGCCAGGTACAATGTGGGCAGCCACTGTGCAGATTTCTCCATACTATGTTTCTTCTAAAGATGACCATAAAAAACTTGGATTGTTCCTGCTATAGGAATGCTGAAACTAAAGGAAAAGGGACAGACATAAGAACAATAAATGCTTGCAAATACAATGTAACATATCCTTATAATAACCTGCTGTTCCCGTTGTTGGGACCACATAAGCAGTAGAACAGTTTTCAACTGTCCTGAATGCCACCTTGGGCCCTAGGGGTCCACTTCTCCTCTCTTTATTTAAGGTTGGGTGGCCTGGGTTCTTTTGTTTGCCAGACAAAATGGGGGTTATAACAACAGCAATAATGACTTGGTGCTCCACCTGGGGCAGTTGTTGGGGGGGGGGTAACCAGCTGGTACTCAATATAAACCACAGGAAAATATATTAAACCTCCCATACACTCTGAGATACCCTTCCCCTAAATAAACGCAATTAGAATAAAAGGAATACTTTGCACACCAGATGCAAAGTGCAAAAATGAACAAATATGTTTAAGGGTAGGTGTAAGAAAAGAACAAGGGGACAAAATGAAAAGTGGATGCTAAAGGGGGAATATCTTATACTCTACTCAATACTCCTTTGCTTTGCCTACCCACTGGCAGTCCAATGTGGGCATGGTCAGCTTATGCCCCTCAAAGGCGCTCACATTGTGGCGGGTACTTTGTTACGTTGCTAGTAGCTAAGCAGGATAATGGAAGACTGGCATGCTTTGTAAAAAGGTGATGAACAAATAAAACAGTAAACTGTTGGGATAAAGGAACCCCTTTGTATTTCACAATTAGGGCCAAATGGCCTTTCAGGTTTTATGCCATGGCTTATCAGGTAGACAGCACATTCCTACCCAGGACCTTAACCTCCTTAGGCTTTCTATCTAGCCAAACAAGAAAATCATCAAATCCACAATTCTGAGATACTCACAATTCAAAATCTCCAGCACTGTTCTCCCTCTTTACAGCTCAGCTGTGTGGACCTGGAAACAGTGGCACCTCATCTCTCTCTAAATACCTGGTGGCTGGACATTTACCCCCCTCCCAAAAAAAAAAGCCTTTCATTGGATACCTCAGCTCTCAGCTAGTCACCTTGGCCCTCAGGACCTTGTGCATTTCACTGCACCTCTCAGCTGGGTGGCTGCTGTGCCACAGAGGCTGCTGCCCCAAACCCCACCAGTTCTGCATAGTTCTGCTCAAGGAGAATCAAACATCTACACCTTGTAGTAGCGAAGACACTCACAACAACAGCTCACTGTTGTTTCTCTCTTTGGAAGAGGTTCACGAGCAGGCTGTGCGCTTTCACTGCTGCTTCATCTCCTTGGGTCACATGGAACATTTATTAGGTGTGGGCCCTGTGTGACCTGGACCCTCTGTCTGGGTTTGAATTCCAAACTGATGTTTAAATAAATAAATAAATTAACCTGGAAAAGCTTTTTGGGAAGATCACCCTTCTTCAAATCATGTTGCCTTTCTCATTTAGGTGTTTGAGCAGAAACACGCTCCTCCTTTGTACTTCTTAATCTGAAAGTCCACTTTCATGTCTACCAATCTCCTCTGAGACTGGAAGCCATAGTCTCTCACAGGCTGTTAACTCTGTAGCCCCCTACTTGAAGCAGTGCCAAGACTGAACACCAAGATCTGTTTGGCCAGTATTGTATGGTGTGAAACTTGATGTCTGCTTGGCTGTGGTGATCCTGCTGTCCTCAGTTGATTGGCTGTAGTTTCTCCCTGAGTCACTGGGTAATTTGATCTCTTCCCATGCACCTTTGCTGTAAGTCTTCTACATGGCACTGCCATGTTTGTTTACACTCTGCTGGCAATTTATTGCAGCCTCTGGCTGCTTTGTTTTTAGCCCCAAGTGGCTGATTTTAAAGTTGTCCTGGCCTTGCTGCCTGCCATATGGCCAAGAAGTTGTTTGAAGTTGCAGACACACTGCCTGTTTTTGAGTCAAGGGTCTGAAAAAGACAGTTGGTGGTGAAGCTGCTCTTTGTCTCTCGCACCCCTTCTGGCAGTTGATGCACATGCACACACT
The DNA here is from genome assembly GCA_016271365.2 of Neoceratodus forsteri. Taxonomy (NCBI): domain Eukaryota; kingdom Metazoa; phylum Chordata; order Ceratodontiformes; family Ceratodontidae; genus Neoceratodus; species Neoceratodus forsteri. The sequence continues at coordinate 321,781,838 of CM028130.1, forward strand.
GTTAGAATGGTGCTCAAGTGCCACTTATCCTTGTCCCCGACCCTGCTGCCTTCCCTGAATTGTGGGCTGCTGTGTACCCAATGTCACCTTCCTGCTTTCTAGTCCCAGCTGCATTGCCTGTCTTGGTGTCTGGACCCACAGCTCTTGCAGTCACAATATCTAATGCTCAAAACAGTACTCTGGATCCAATAAGCAATGCCCTGCATATGCTAGAACACTGGCACTCCAAAACCAATGATATTATTCACTCTTGACTCCACTGCCTGTCCTGAAATTTGGGAGCACACGAACTGTGCCCAGTGGTACTCCCTTTTTGGTTCCAGTACCAACCCTATAGCAAATCCAAGGGCCAGGATTGCAGACCTGATCAGGCGGCTCCAGCCGCAAGGATTAAAAGAGACAAAGTCAACTCTTGCCTAAGTGCCTGGCTCTTGCTCTGCCCTGGTGGTCCCTGCTCTCTGCAGTCTTGAGGAATCAGAGGGTGAAGGTGGTCACAAGGGGCTGGGAGAACTGCTGAAGCCCAAAAACTCAAAGGAAGTCCCCACTTGGGGGATACACATTCCCACTGCCAGACCCCTGATGTCCTCATCAAGCAGTAATTCATACTGTCCATGTCTGACAGTAATATGCATTTCTATAATAATAATATACACTGCTAACTAACACCTGGTTCCTATCCAACCTGGCATATCACACATATATACAGTACAAAGCATTTCAGAGAAACCTGGACAAATGCATCCTATCTACCCACAGATCAAATAAGTTAAGCAATGCAGTAAGCTGGTAAAGGTAAATATTTACTCCTCCCCACCTAAACTTGAGTGCATCACAGTTCGGATATAACAACAGGGCTATATATTTTTGTGTTACCTGTACATGAACTGAGGTATCAATGAGAATACCAGGTAGGTCATAAGATAGTTTCATAGCCGGTGTGTGTTCATGTGCTGCACATCTAGACACGACATTCTCTTCTTAAAGAAATGATAGATCTGGTCCCTCTTTTGACACAGTGTTCTCCACTAGAGCATGATCAGGAATGATAAAATGATCATCAGTGACTGGAGCAGGGTTTTACAGTGTGGGCTTCACTTTAATATGTACACAGGGTTCAGTTAAACTGTTAACTGGCTGTTCCTTAAACACAGATGACATTGCCGTAGAATTCAAAGTTTGAGGTGTGTCATTGAACTTTGCCTCCACACTTGGGTGAGCTGGGCTGCACTGTTCCATTGTGGACAACAAGGTAATGGGTGGGGCATCAAGTGGCTGAGGCCTATATAATAGTTCATCATCCCCATCTGAACTATCTGTGATAGGTAGCAGAGCAGCAGGTGCAACATACTAGGCTGAAAGGTCAACACTGGATGTTGCAGGGTTCTGTAGCAATGTGCAACTATGGGACTTTGACCTCCTGGTTGCAGAGGATACAGTTTCAAGTTCTTCCTCTAGCATCAGCTGTCCAACGGGCAGCAGATGGTTATGATGTAATGTTTTGTCCAGCCTTCTTCTGTATTCCTATTGAAAGTGATAAACTGGCATGATAGGCAGTTGCTATAGGACAGCGTAGGGCTGTGGAGCCCAGTGATCAGCAATCTTGGGCTTCCCCTGAGGCCAGGTGTCTCAGATGTATTCTTTCACCAGAGTGCAGTACTTGATGTCATATGCATAGATCTTACCTTACCTTATTGGCTGGCCTACTCTTCTCAGATACCTTTCAACCCAGCAAAAGGTATCTTGGTGTTGAAGTCTCTGTCTGATGTACTCCAAACACAGCGAGAGCCATCCTGAATGTCCCCTTTATCATAGAAAAAGGGTTACCACATTAAGTTACTGCATATCACCAATCACAATTCATCACTACTTTGAGAAACACCCATTCCAGACAATTAGAAAAAAATACAGCTGCCTGCCTAATCACTCGAAGGTGACACACCAGCAAATGAGGTACTGTAGCTTGAGGATGCTACAGTAAGGGGAACATTTTAGATAGCTGGCACAGTTCATCATCAGTGAGGCTCCATCTGCAGACACACCAAAGCAGATATTTACATGAAAATGAGCTTCCCTGCCAAACATGAGGAGAAAGGCAAGAATTTGGTAGTATCGTTTTGGGTACAGTTGTATATAGGGACCAGAGGTATCCTGTGAAAACAGCAAGTCAGTCCGAGCGAGTCAAATATAGCGTGTGGTATGTGAGAGAGAATGGTTTTATAGCAATTGTCTTTTTAGTGAGGAGTTAGTGATGTAGCTCGTTATGTTTTTCTACATGTAGGCAGTGATTTGTGAGCCAGGGTCTGTGCTGGCTGCATAGTTTAGAGGTTATAATCACTGCCTGTGTCCTCGCTTGCTACAGCCTGCAGATCTGGGTTCAAGACTTACAGCTGTGGGTTTTTTTGTGTTTATTTTTTTTTTGTTGTTGAATTTTGCGGTTGGTGTTGTCCTCCTGACGTTTTCCCCATCCCCGAGTTGTGCACCCCCAACAGGAATATTTTATTTGCCCCCTCAACTTTCTCCCTGTCCCTGAGTTGTGCCCCCTGAGTAGGAATATGCTATTTGCTCCCTCCAACTTTCTCCCAACCCCCAAGCTGCATCCCCCTGGTGATGGTTATAAAATTTAAGGGGGGTGCAGGGGGCAGAGCCCCATTGAAAGTCACTACAGCTGCTGGTTTCAGCTTCTTGGTCCATGCTGTATTGCTGGTCATGGTTTTTACTGTCACTGATTTTCCCCTGCTATTTTGGTGCATGACATTTTGCTGGAGCTGTTTTGACATGGAACTGAAACCAGATACTGTCGCTAACTTTTTGATGCCATTTTTTTTATTCTGGGCTGGACTGAGGCTATCCAACATGCCCAATAACATTCAATTAAAGTGGTCTGGTTGAGGATCTCTCTGAGAATGGTAAATGGTAGTCTTCAACTGTTTGATCCATTAGGTGGACAGAAATTCTTTAACCAGTTGACTTTGGAAGTCTGGACCTTGGTCTAAGTGGTTACACTCAGGTATTCTATAGTGGTTCACATATTACTGAAGAGCTATGACAGATGTTCTAGCCTTTTGATCTCTTGGTACCGTAAGCATGAGCATAATGGGTGTAGTTGTAGATGACAACCAAAATGTTGTCCACATTCTTGCTACCTGACTTTAGTGACCGAAAGTGCATGTACACCAGCTTGAATGGTCCACTTGTTTCAATGTTTACCAATGGGGCATCTCTTTTTGGTATAATTTTCATTGGATAAAATGTGTACAGTTTTTTTCAGCACTGTGCCACCTCTTTTGTCATCATGGACCAACACAAGCAGGCCCATATCAAGTCCATGATTCAGAGATTTCATGACTACCTTTCAGTACTGCCTTGGGAGCACAAACTGTCTCTTTGGAAGAGTCACACTGTCCTGGATAACTCTTGTAAGTAGTCATCTCTGCTTCAACTTGTCCCACTTCCAGAGAAGAAGGGGCACATCAGACAATGTAGGGTGTGTTGTACTTTACTTGTATCTAATCCATTTTCCAGAGCTAGTACCACTTCATGTAGCCATTGGTCAGTTCATTGTGCTTTTTACAGTTTGGTGTGGCTAGGTCTAGGCAAAGATGAAAGGCTTTTGAAGTGTCTGAAGAAGCTCCTAACATATCAATTGCTCTATGAGGGTTTGTAGGTGTGACTCTCTCTTCAGGCTTGAATTTCAAGCTCAGTGCTTTCACAGTAGCAGCAGATATTTGGGCTCATTCGTCCTCCTGAGGATGATGAGGTCAGTGAGACAATGCATCAGCATCAATATGATTCGGGCCCAGCTAATACTCTAGGTTGTAGTCAAATATCAAAAGGACAGACAACAGTCACTGTCCAGCATCATCTAGATTTGCTGGTGTACTGACACAAGTGAGCAGATTGTTGTCAGTTTTAACTCTGTGGCTCAATACAAATATTCCTGAAACTGATCGATGACAGCCCATTTCAATGCTTGAAATTCCAACTTATACATTAGATGGTTCTTTTTGGATGTTGTCAAACTCTGAATGGCAAATGTAACAGATCACAGTCTATCAAAGTGCTCTCGGTGTAAAACAGTGCCCAGCCCACTCATGCTGGCATCTGTATGCAGGGTGTACAGCTTACTTGGGCCCACAAAGGCCAATGCAGGAGCTTTACTTAGTTATTTGAATATCTCTTGAAAAGTATTTTCACTGTTCTTGTCCCATCAGGCACCAAAAGGCTCATTCACTTTCAAATAGTCTTTCTGAGTTCTTTTCTTCATCACAGTTGCATTCTTTTTGTGAGAAGGAGGGTATCCCTAAGTGAGCTTAAACAAAAGTTTGATAATTATAGAAAAGTCCTTTACAGATCTTCAGTATTATTTACAGAGGTATACCATTATGTGGGTGATGCAATTAGGGTACCGCAATTAGGGCACCACAACCAGCTCACCTGTCATGCTGGCAAACTGGATTTTATGGCACTCTGCAGGGTCGGCGCTGTCAGGGCGTTGTGCCCCTTGCCCCATACACCTCTGACCTGGAGGTGATTATACTAAAGTATGGGGATGCATGGGGTACAACCCTTCCCTTGCAAACAGCCAGAATGTGCCCTGGGGTGTTGGGTGCAATGGGGGTCGGGCGGCACAATTGCTGGGTGCGATGTTTGTTGTCGGCATTGTGCTTGTGTCTTAATTATGGTCGTAGTCTTTCTTGTTGCAACCATTTACAGAAACCCAAAAAGGACTGTAAAACCTTCAGATTGGTGGGATGAAACCAGATGGCATAAGCCTTGACCTTAGAGGGATCTGAATGGACCCCTTCTGCTGGCAGACTGTGCCCCATATATGTCACTGATACCTAACAAAATTGGCACTTGTCTATTGAGACCTTTATGCTGTACTCCTTGAATTGGTCCAGCATTTTCGTTAGTCTCACCTCATGTTCCTCTATCATTCACCAAAAAACAATGATATAATCCAATTAGTCTAGTACCTCAAACAAATTCAAGTCCCTGACAGTTTTCTTGATCAGGTGCTGGAAAGTGGCTGGTGCTCAAGAGATGTCCTGTGGCATTCATTCAAACTGATAAAATCTGTGAGAGCAAATTACAGCTCTCTACTCCTTGTTAAGAGCCATCAGGATCTGTTAAAACCCGCTATTGAGGTCAAAGGCAGAAAACCATTTGTTCCCAGCCAGGCAATTGAGGCATCCTCCACTCTTGGCAAGGTATATTTATCTGGCATCATACATTTGTTCTATGTGTGGTAATCGATACACATACTCACTACTGCACTCTTCTTTTTAACCACCACTGTCGGTGACACATATAGGCACCACGATTCAGTGATGATCCCAGATGCTAACAAGTCATGTAGGTGGCACTGAAATCCTCTGCATTGGCCAGATGTCTGTACCTGTCACAGAATGGATGGTTATTCAGGCGGATGTGGTGCACTCCCCCACAGACATATCCAACATCCCACTTACTTACTGAGAACAGGTTTTTCATTTGGTGAACTTCTGGCTCACACTCTACCAATTCTGATCAGGTAGTGGGGAGTCTCCAAAACCAACCAAAAGAATCCAGCTCAATTTTTGAAGAGGTGACAGTGGTTGGGCCCACACTCACTGCATCCACACTGAGGATGTGGGCTGACGCTCTTCTGTTCCATACAGTGATCTCCTCCTCCTATGTCTCATTCTTGACTTAGACCCTCACTCTACAGGCACTAACTGTGATAGTGGCTGGCATTAACCCACTGTGCACCATCAGTCCATTCAACCAGTCTCTGTCAATGCATGCATCTTTGATCTGAGCTAAACTCTTGCTTGGCTATATGAATTCAGCTATCCCTCTGTAAGGACCAGGTCCCTTCCTTTTGTCAAGGGATATATTGTGGCTATATCATCAGTGGAAAAGAAGGTCCAATAATTCCTATGGCAACTCCTCTATGGAGTGCAACAGATGGCTGCTGCATTTCATGGAGCATACCTGCGGTGGGGGCCTCAGCCTACTCCTTCTCTGGGCTCCACTGAAGTTTCCTTAGTTGTGGATTTGCTTTCATATATTTTGATTTGCCATTCAAAGGTCCTCAGGGTTGGGGCATCCTTTCAAGATGTTCCTATCTTCACCACAATGGTAGAAGAAGATACTCTCCCTTGGCAAAGGTGTCAATCCTTCTGGTGACTGTGAGGCATTATGGCATTCCTGAGGTCTCCCCCAACCACTGAATACTATCTTGTTGCAAAGAGAGTGTCCCTGGATAGTCAGCAAGGCAGGTGCACTACCAGTGAGTTCTTATAGTACATCATATCTGTTAGTTCACTTGAGGCCCACATAGGAGTAGGTCAAGACTTGGCATCTCAATTGTATCTTTTTTGGTGTCCCAGTCTGCCATTTCTCTCACTTCTTGTATCAAAGTGGTATAGTCAGGGGGGTTCTCTCTTATGTTCTGCCAAGCAGAGTTGTAGCAATAACGTGTTAGAACAGATGGCTTCTCTCATTAGTTGATCAATTTGTCCATGGTCAAGGGTTCTCAGCGGGTTCCCATCTTTCGGGTAGAGAAGTCATAACAATCTTATTAACTGAATCAGTTAGGCAGATAGATTCTACCCATATTTCTGAGTGATGTGGCAAAAGTGCCATAGTAGTTCTCCTCCAGAAACTCTGCACCCAACCCAAACATTCTTTCTGATGATGACAGACAAAACAGCATCTAGAGCACAGTCATGGAGACTTTCCCATATTCCTGTATGTTTAGCTTCATCTGGGCATGTCCACCCTTGGGCCAGTTGTTTAGCCTGGTCCAAACAGACATCATAATCTTCTAGCTCTGCTGGGGAGGTTTTGATACCATAAAATGTTTGGAGTCTCCAGTATGGGGTAGTCACACTTAGAGGTTTCTGGCCCTTCTCAACTAAGGAACTAAGGAAACTGGGTCAGTTTGTTGCTGTTCTAAATTCCATCCCAGTGTCTTGGGGGAAACCTCTCCACTCTTTACTTCAAGAGGTCTGCTGGGTCATTTTGTTTGCAGGACAAACTGGGTTTGGCAAACAAGATTAATTGGTACCTCCATCTGGAGTAGTTATAAGGATTACCAGCTGTCACTAAAAAAAGCACCCTTCAGGAAAATATTTTAGATCTTCAATAAACCTGGAGATAAGCTCCAGACAAAGACAATGGAACCAATGGAATTCTCTCATCTAATTAACTGTATTTTATTTGGCAATACTATCACATGCCTTGCCCAAGTCCTTCTATCAAGCATAGCCCCTTCTCCACCTCTGTGACTCCCAGTCTCTTTCCCAACTCCTTCTCCACCACCACCATCACCAGAATTTGCAGAACTGATAACTTGGTGAAACTGGCATGGTGGAATCATTCCCTGCACCTTTCCTCTCCCTTTCATCCCTTTTTTTCTCCAGTTCTTTTCCTTATGGTTTCTACATATTTTTTTTTTTTTTGTTGACTGGGTAAGTGCACCAGGCATAGAAACATAGAACATAGAAGTTGACGGCAGATAAGGACCGCAAGGCCCATCCAGTCTGCCCATTTCTTTTTCTACCTTATAAATGTGCCATCGGCCTTTGCTCTGTCAGTGACCTATCTATTCATAGTTATTTGTATTGCTCCCTTATGCCTATCCATGCCTGTTGAAGCCCTGCACTGTATTCATAGCCACCACTTCTTGTGGTAAGCCATTCCATGCATCTACCACCCTTTCTGTGAAAAGAATTTCCTCACATTCCCTTTAATCGGCCTCCCTCTAATCTCATGCTGTGTCCTCTTGTCCTGCTATTTTTCTTATATTTAAACATGTTAGACTCTTTCACCTTGTTTATGCCCTTAAGGTGTTTAAATGTCTCATCATATCACCTCTCTCCTCCTTTGCTCAAGGGTATACATATTGAGCTCCGTTAATCTGTCCTCATATGTCTTCTGATGCAGTCCCTGCACCATTTTGGTTGCCCTTCTCTGGACTGCCTCAATTTGGTTAATGTCCTTGTGAAGGTGTGGCCTCCAATACTGCATGCAGTACTCCAGATGGGGCCTAACCAATGTCTTGTACAGAGGGATTATTACCTCCTCTTACGACTTGTGATACCTACTAATAACCTAACACCCCCTAGCCTTACCTCTGCTTTAGAGGTCTGCTTGGATGATTTTAGGTCATCAGTGATGATGATGCCCAAGTCTCTTTCTTCCTTTGTGACTGCTAGCAACTCCTCCCAGCCTATAAGTGGCTTCAGGGTTTCTCTTCCCTATGTGCATGATTTGCACTTCTTTGCATTAAATCCCAGTTGCCACTCTTCTGACCATTTTGCTAGTTTATCCAGATCTCTTCTCATTCTGCCCACCCCATCTGGATCATCTACTCTGTTGCAGATCTTGGTGTCATCTGCAAACAGACAAGCCTTACCCTCTAGTCCATCTGCGAGGTCACTAATGAAGATGTTGAAGAGGACTGGCCCCAGGACTGATCCCTGAGGTACCCCACTTGTGACTTACATCTCTTCTGACTGTATACCATTTACCACTACTCTCTGTTTTCTGCCAGTCAACCAGTTTGCCACCCAGTTGACCAACTTCTGACCCACCCCGAGCCTACCTAGCTTATTCTGTCTATTTTCAGACATGACCTGGGGGAGGTAGATACAGATGAATGCCAACTGACTTTGAACCAGATTAAGCTGTTAGTGGTATTTTTAGTGAATGGGGAAATTTGTCCAAGACACTGGGGAAATTCTTCTGGTGTTGGTAGGGGGCGCTGTCCTGTAAGTGTGTGGTACATGTTCACTCTGGAGCCTGAAGCTGAGGGATGTGGATTTGTCGGTGATTCTCCAGCGGATGCGGTTGGCACCGATAGTGGGGACCGATGGAGGTGGAGTATGTCAGAAATTGGACCTGAGGGGTCAACTGATGTAGTAGAGGAAGCAGAGCTGCAGACGACTCTCCAAAATTCGATTTGTGAAGCTACGCGTATCTTCCAGAAGGAAACCCACAGATTGCAAGAAGAAAAAAAGAGAAAGAGGTTGGCTAGTTTGTCTCCTTCTCCAACTGCATCCACTTCGAAGGTTTTTCTGGGTTCTCAGGTGAGTGTTCTGCCAGACCAGCTGCCGCTTTCCACAGGCGATCGCGTAGTACCTGTTGAGCTATCATTGCCAGCGGATGTGGGCTGGTCAGTGGAGTCTGCTTTAAGACATTCTGGCTGGTTTCAGAAGTTGGATGGTACATGGGTCGTGGACCCAAAGTTTGAGATGGGTCCTGGGCAGGTAGGCCTGGCGTCAGCCTCGGGAGAGATTTTGGACTTAACTTCAAGGGAAGGTCTGAGGCCTTCCTTGCCTGCCACTTCTCCATCATTTTCTCCCTTGATAGTTAATACTAATGAGCGAGCTACTGATGGTTTGGCTCCTAGAGATCCTTTGGAGTCTACAGGGATAGATTCCCTTCCTGATACTGCCCAGCATACTGCTGTACATCAGGACACAGTGACAGAACAGGTTCCTTTACTGCTGCCAGAAGCTACTCCCCAGAAGCCTTCTTAAACAGGCCTGTTTCACAAGCCTGTGGAGTTGGCTAAGAGGAGGAATGCTATTCGGATTCAGTGTTTGGGAAGTATGGCTGAATTACCTGTCCGGTATTACGTGGGTAAGATCTTACTTAAACCGTCTTTAGGTTTTTCACCTAATGAAGTTTATGCTCTTATTCATGCACCTAGGGAACATACTTTTGATGTGAGTTTTCAGACTCTGGATGTTTTGGAACATTTCTGGACTAAATATTCGCTTCTTAGAACTAACCCTTTTTGGACACCATTTCAGGTTATTCCCTTGACTAAACAATCTTTTCGTATTATAACTGTTTTGTTTCTAAATGAAGGTGTCAACATCTCAGATATTTTATTCTGGTTGGACAAAAGGTGTGATGTTCAGGGCACCCCAAGCCTATTATTGATGCTGAGGGGTTATGGAATGGTGGTTGGTGAATTAAGATCAAATTGTTTACTGGGGATAATGACTTTCAGCATCTGCAAAATTGTTTTTTCATCGGCAGGGACAAGAGATTTCTTTTTTATCCTGGTCAGCCCCCTAAATGCCATAAAAGTGGTTCCATGCACCATATTAGCATGTCCTGTGATAAAATCCATTGCTTTTGTTGTGGGGATATGGGGCATGTTAGCACAGAATGTGATAATTCTCCTACATGTAATTTTTGCGATGAACCTGGACGTACCGTCACTGAATATCCCCTTGCAGCTCATAATACTTCAGAAGCTGATTTTATGGTTCAAGATTATTATATAAATATGACCCAGGTGAGTCAGGTGCCTCTGGACCCTAGGCACCCTAGACCTCCTCGGAGTTCAGCCACAAAGATCCTCCTGAGTGCCCTGAGACTTGAGACACTGGTATGGTACCTAGTGTGACTCCTTGTGTTTCTGAGGTGCTAGACCCTCTGTTGTGGGCTGTCCCAGACCACACTTTACCTTTGGAGAAAGGGAACATGGCACTTCCACTATCCCCTGTAAGTATCTCAAAGGTGGCCCCACCTGCTGGGTTGGACCTTCCTCAGACCATGGGGATTGCTACTGATATTCATTTGGCTAATTCTTATGGGATTCTGGCTGCAAAGGATGATTCTGTGGATTTAGATTCTGATACTGCCCCTAAATCTTCCTCGCAATGTGACCCAGTATCTGATATGGATGTAGGTCACTCTGTGGTGATGAAGAAACTGAAGGAAAAAGAGTGGGCTTCCTATAGGGTTACGCAAAAGTGCCAGGAAAAAACAGTTGCCTACTTAATTTTTTTCTGTGTTATACTGTATGTTTGACTGTAGCTTCTCTGAATGTGAATAGCATTTGTACTGAGTATAAACGCTTGCAACTTATGACATCTTTTCATATTTTAAGGGCGATATTGTCTTTTTTTCAGGACAACAGATTATATATAAATGTTGACTTTGACTAGGCTTTATGAACATGACCGTGGGGTCCTTGTATTTGGTTGGAAGGGGGTTTGGATCTTTGTTCTGGGGTTGGGATTTGTTTTTTGACCTCTGATATTTTAGTAACTGATATTGTAGAGAATGAGGTAGGCAGATGTATTTTGTTTGATGTCACTATACAAAATTCAGATTTTAGGCTTCTCAATATGTATGCAGCTCAAGTTAAATCTGACTGCATTGCGTTATTGGAGAAAGTTAGACCATATTTATTGACTAGATATAATGTTCTTTTTGGGGGGAATTTTAATATTAATAGAGCGGTATGGCATGGGGGGGCCAAAACACCCAAATTATGTTGTGATTCAAATTTTTTGAATACTCTATTCAGTCTTACTAGGTTAATTAATGTTTTTCAGTCTGATTCCCAGGATGTAGTGTATACTTATTTTTTGGAATCTAGGAAATCCCGTATAGACTAGTGGTTTGTTTCTCCAAATTTAAAATTTGGCTCACAGGCTACAGTTCCTGTGGCAACTTCTGATCATATCCTTTTACAAGTTACTTTTTCAGACTTTCCAAATATATCCAAAGGTCCTGGTTACTGGAAAATGAATTTATCTTTGTTGGATTTTCCAGATGTTAAGGAAGGTTTTGTTTCTTTATTACTGGCAAAGCAATCCGTCTATTTTTTGTATGATGCAGTACAAGACTGGTGGAAGGATACGAAATCTGATATTAAACATTATTTTAAAATGATTGGGAGACTCTTGGGTAAAGCAAAAGGTGATTCCTATAAAGTGGTGAAAGGTCGGTTGGAGAAAGCATATTGTGATTTACAACAAGGTTTACTGGTAGATTTGACAGTGGTACAGTCAATAAAAAGGGAATTGGTTAAATTACAATATGACAAATGAAAAGTTTTGGAGACTGCCCAAAAAATTGGGGTCTCCGGTGCTTAGGGTGACATGAATCCTTTTGAGCAATGTGAATAGCATAGGAAAAACAAAGAAATGAAACATATTGACTTCTTTGGGGGATTTGGTGACTTCTCATGAGGATATTTTGGCAGAATTGGATAACTATTTATTGACTTCTTTTCAAGTGGATACCTCTGTGACTGATGAGACAATCACTACTTGGTTGTCTGGAGGTGAGCGAGTCTTGGTTCCAGAGGATTTGTTTCTTTTTTTATTACAGCCTCTCTCACGGTTAGAATTAGAAACAGTGGTTAATTCTTTACCTACAGGTAAATCCCCTGGTGGAGATGGTTTGGTAAATTAACTTTACCCTTTGTTTTTTTTCTATCCTGGGGTCTGAACCTGTGACTTTCTTTCAGGTTTGTTTGGATACTGGTATTTAGCCTTCCACATTTAATCAGGGGCTGGTGATTTTTTTTGTTCAAATCTGGTGCTAGGGAGAATTTAGGTAATTGGAGACCTATAACACTTCTTAATTCAGATTGTAAAATCCTGGCTAAATTATCGAGTGATAAGGTAGTACTGGTTTTGCTCAATATTATTCATTCTTCACAATTTTGTTCAGTTACGGGGCATTCTATTTCTGATGCTTTGATTTTGTTGTGTGAGGTGTTTAATAGAAGTGCTATGGGTGACATTTGGGGTTTTTGAGTTTAGATCAATTAAAAGCTTTTGACAGGGTTTCACAAATTATTTATGGTCCTGTTTAGCTTATTATGGTTTTCCTGTTCCTTTTGTTTCTTGGTTGAAGGGTTATTATAGCTCTGCTGTTATGACTCCTTATAAACATGGTAAAATAGAAAAGTTTCAGGCATGTCAGCGGGGAGTCCATCAAGGTCGTTCTCTTAGCCCCCTCTTATATATTCTTATGTTGGTTCCTTTGTTACACCAATTGAATGAGGCTATTCATATTAGTGGCATTTTCCTTTAGTGCTATGCCTGAACTTACTGCCATTTCCTATGCAGATGATTTATGTATTCTATTATCAGATCTCCCGTCTAGTGTTGCTACAGAAGTGGTTTTGCAAAGATTTATGATGAGAAATGGAGCAAGGATTAATTTTACTAAGAGTAAGTGTGTTTCCTCAGGGGACGTGGAAGGTCATTTCCAGGGGATTATGGGAATTCCAGTATGTGCTTCAGAAATTTAGATTTTAGTTGTTTTGTTTTTTTGATTGATCAGCCGGACATTTATAATTGGAATTTGATTATTAAAGATGCACAATTTAGGGTTCATACCTGGAATAAATGGAGGATGGCTAAATTAAAATGGGTATATATGATTAAATCTTATTTATTGTGTACTGTATGTTTCTGCATTTGGCAGCTATGTATGCATTACCTAGTAGTTTGGAATGCATGGCACCCAGCATTTTTTCAGGCGATTTGGGGAAACCATTTAAACCCCATTAAAAGAAATGACTTATATTTGCACAAAAATCAAGGAGGTCTCAATTAGTGGTGGGTGAAGTGGGCTACATTCACTCCGCGAACTGATATGCGGAGTAATGTGGAATCAATGAAGTGCTCCGCAACGCAAAGCGGAGTACTTTGCGTTATAATGGGGAACACAAAGTCCACTGAAAACAATGACTTTATATTACTCTTCCTTCCCCAAACCTCTTCTCCACAAATTTTAAGGTGGAGTAACACTTTGCATCACTTCGCCTTGTTATTGAGTTCCAAAACAAATTTGTAGTGCTTCATAGGATTGCAGGTCACATGGGCTCCAGATTGTTCTGCACAGCCTTAGTTCTGTGTAGTGTGTGTGTAGTGGAAGATGGAGACAATTTCCTCTCAGAGCTCTGCCATTCAAATCCTCTAAAAGCTGTTTAAAAAAAAAAAAACTTTTTGAGCCTTTTTTTTTGCTCAAAATGTAGCACATCGATTGTAGGAAACCCTCCTGTGCTCATGTCATCGAGTGTTTATTGTTTGGGTGTGGATTTTTAATGTTAATTTAGAACAATCAGTCTGTGTACTGTGAAGTGTGCTTTGGGGAAGGGGTGTATCTGTGGTGTAGGTAGATTAACTGGGAGAAAAAGGCAGTCTTTCTGTTTTTGTTATATTTTTCTTGTTTAACTGTGTTAATGCACACACAGTAATAGTTTCAGTAATTCTTGGCATTTTTTTGCTGATTGTTGTGGTGCAGCAGTGTATAATTTCAGTTTGTTTAAAACATTTGGTTGTTATTATAAAATAGTACACCAAGAAATAATAACCCCTTTCATGGATATGCTAAACGAAGCCCAAGGTAAGGGCGAACTCCCCCAATCTATGAACGAGGCAGTGATTACCGTCCTCCCGAAAGAGGGAAAGGACCCCTCATTTCCCAGTAATTATCGACCAATCTCTTTTATTAATGCAGATGCAAAAATTTTGACCAAGTCACTGGCAGCAAGACTGGAGAAGGTATTACCGGAAATTGTACACCCTTCTCAAGTGGGATTTATTAAGGGCCATCACAGCTCGGATCATGTCAGAGCCTTGGTTACACTGATTCAAGCAGCATCGAAACTCCGCACTCCAGCCACATTAATTACAATTGACTTTGAAAAAGCATTCAATTCAGTAGAGTGGGAATTTTTGCACGCGGTCTTGAAGCATTTTAACATAGGGCCATACTTCTCCTCCTGGATAAGTACCTTATATTAAGCACCAGTAGGCAAAATACTTATTAATTCTACTCTGTCCGCCCCTTTCTGGCTTCATAGAGGCACCAGACAGGGCTGCCCCCCTCGACTCTACTCTTTGTTATGGCAATGGAACCCCTGTCAGCTGCTATATGCATTCACCCTAAAATACACAGCATTAAAATGAGAAACCAGGAGTATTACACAAAAGCATATGCGGACAATTGTCTGATTCTAACAGGAGATGCCCATGAGAGTATGCCATTTATTATGGACACCCTTAGATCATTTGGCAACATCTCTGGTCTCCAGATCAACAAATCAAAGTTGGAGGTGTTACCACTTAATCCCCTCACATCCAGCGAGAAAATTAAGAACCTATGTTTAAAGTGGGCTGATCAAGATATTAAATATTTAGGGATTATTCTATCAGCTGATGTCTCCTCCATGATATATAAAAACTTCATGCCAATATGGATGCATTTGTCCAGCAGTGTCACACTTATCTATGGCAGGTAAGATTGCAGCCCTAAAAATAATGTTTGCCCCCAAAGTGTTCTATCTGCTAGCCCACCTCACCATAAATATCCCCAACATTTGTATACAGAAGCTTCACACACTTATGAGTTGTTTTCTATGGGGTACCAAAAAACCTCGTTACAGCAAAGCTAAGCTGGGAGCCCATTGGAATAGAGGGGGATGGAATCTTCCCAATTTTAATAGATATTCACAGACTTTCCAGATAGCCAAAGTTTCTAAGAGCCTAAATAGGTACTCCCAGTCCTTCCCTGCATGGGTAGAAATAGAAAGGGCAGCTCTGGAAAATATCTCCCCACTTTGCTTTCTGGGTCACTCTTGTCCTAGTGCTGTGCAGGAATGGTTAACTAGGCAGTCCTTAGGGAAAAGCAGTAGTAGGTGCTTGAGTATTGTGCTACATACTCCATTGTGGAACAATCCTTACCTAAGAATAGACCAGAAACCCTTTAACTGGCCAGTTTAGAGAAACTGCCAGATACTCACATTTCATGATCTACTTCAAGATGACGAGAAAACGTTTGTGTCCTTTCAACAGTTGAGAGACTTCCACTCTCTGTCACATGATTGCTTTTGGCAGTACTTGCAACTTCATAGTCAATACCATACTTGGATGAGATCTAAGTGCTCATGTGTGATGTGTGGGACACGTGTTGGGCCCCTTAAGGAAAAGCTTCCACTGTCCCTGTGGTCACGTCAAACTAAGGGGTTAGCGGGCAGGATCCAAGGTTGGATCAGGGATGTTTTACCAGACCCCTCCCTAGCTGCCAAGATAAGATGGGAAAAGATGTTGGGTATTACAATTATTCTACACGAGTGGTCCAACTGTTGGAGGATTGCCCATAAGGCCTATATAGCTCAGAGAAGTCTCCTTATTAAAAATAAAATCATTCATCTGTGGTATAGAACCCCTTTACAACTTCACCAAATGGGATTGACACCTCATGACCTTTGCTGGAGATGCCAGTCACCTGCAGCAGATTTACTTCACATGTTGTGGAGTTGTAAACCCCTTCAACCCTTATGGGAAAAATTAATACAGTTTTGCTCTATTACCCTAGCCATTTACTTACCTCAATCTCCTTCTTTCTGGTTACTGGGTATAACATCGGCAGTAAGGTCATTGCCCCAAGTGCAATTGTTATTATTTTTATTTAGTTTTTGTTGACCGGGTAAGTGCACTAGACAAATCCTGCCTATTTTCAGGCACGACCCGGGGAGGGAGATACAGATGAATTCCAACTGACCTTGAACCAGATTAAGCTGTTGGTGGTATTTTTAGTGAATGAGGGAAATTTGGCCAGGACACCGGGGAAATCCCCCTACTCTTTTAGTGGGGGGGAGGCTGATACATAGTTCTTTTTACATACTGATCTGATACTGTATGACTGTAATACTTATTTGATTTTGTTTGCCATCTGATTTGTATTTTATTTTTATGTGACTTAACACTGTTTATAATTAATTTGTTTTTGATGTTATTGTAACAAAAAATTCCCCTACTCTTTTCGATAAGTGCCATGGGATCTTTAACATCCACCTGAACTACTACCAATCCAGGCAGATGGAACCTCGGTTTAACATCTCATCCAAAAGATGGCACCTCAGAAGTGCAGTACCCCTCTCATGCTGCACTACAGTGTCAGTACTGGGATATTAACCCAAGTGCCAGATGTGGGAACTGAACCCACGGCCCTCTGATCTCCCAGCCTCAGAGGCGAGTGTGCTACCTA
Source organism: Neoceratodus forsteri (assembly GCA_016271365.2). Lineage (NCBI taxonomy): Eukaryota > Metazoa > Chordata > Ceratodontiformes > Ceratodontidae > Neoceratodus > Neoceratodus forsteri. Next base: position 321,798,644 of record CM028130.1, read on the forward strand.
CTGAGCCACTGACACTGTTATGGCTCACCCAAGCATCGGTAGAGCTTCTTTGGCTTATTCTTAGGAATTGGAGAATTTCATACCTCCCATCATTCCAAGATTGGCTAGCTGCAATGGAATCATTAGTCGCCCACACCCACCTTATTCATTATGCAAAAAAAACGAGTGCAGCTTTTATGGAAATAGGGGTGCCATATATAGGTCAGTTTACACAATCCCAATCTATACCACTGGTACCAAATGCAAAAGAGTTACTAAAGCCCCTCTGAAGTAAATAGCCTATCACTTATGGACTGAAACACTGTGGTGCCTGAATAAGTATATTGGTTAACAACCATTCTATTATATAATGTTAATAATACTGAATTAGATTACATAATAGTCAATGACGTGTTTACGCTATGCAGTGTTCTCTGTGGTCTTAAATAGCATATTGTATACCTACCTGGGAGTAGATGGTGAGTCTTTTCTGCTCCTACCATGGTTGTGTGTTTTTATTTTGTTTTGTTTTTTGATGTTTTAGCAATATTGCTGTCATTGCTTGGTGTATGACCTGCTGCGACAGGTGTGTTGATCCATTAATAAAAAGATTAACTGCAAAAAAAAAACACATTTGGTTGTATTACTAAAGGTTTTCAATTTGCTATGCATTAATGTAGTGTGTGTGTGTGTGTGTGTGTTTGTGTGTGAGTGTGTGTGCAATGCATGCGTGCCATTAAATCAGATACCATTTATTGTGCCACAGAGTAATTGCTGCAGTGTGAACCTGCTATCCACTGTACCTGCATGAATTTTTTGTACTGCTTGTGGTATCTTTATTGGTAGTAGGGGACTGTCACTGCTGTGCACTACCGCCCCCCAAATGGCAAAAGGTATTCTTTTCCAAATTTGGATTTCTGATGGTGAGCACTGGTTAGGTGTTGTTGTGCCTTTGTGTCTGCATCTCTTTAGTGCACAGCACAATCTTAATCTGTCTGTGCATTTGCATCTCTTTAGGGCCCAATCTCCATCTGTTACTTAAGTCACAGTTGTTTCTTTGGCTTCCCTTCAGAATACTGGTGTGGTGCACACAATTCATGGTCACGTCACGAATCACAAAATTAATGTTTTGTAGAATCTCTCCAGGCTTCACCACTGTACCCATTGATATGAGTTTTCAAGCTAGTGAGTTTTTTGAACAGCCAGGTCATCAGGGAAGTACAGCCGTAGGCATTCACATTCCCAATACGCTTGTCAGCTCCAAGTCTGAGAAAAATAAATTCATAATTCACGGTCATGAATGCAGTCACGATTCCCGATCACATCACGAATCACAAAATTAATTTTTTTACTAGTTACTTGCATCATGTAAGCCTGTTTTGAAGTATCTTTCCAGACTTCACCACTGTACTCATTGATATGAGTTTTTAAATTGGGGAGTTTTATGATACAGGTCATTGTCATCGGGGAACTACAGTCGTAGGCATTCACGTGTGGTGGCCCGGGGGCTGCCAATATTGTTGTCACTCCTCCTTACTTCAGGTTAAGGTGGAATGATAACGAGAAGTCACAATCACAATAACAAGGCAAAGTGGGCATTTCATGCTGGCCACTCTGCATAGCGGAGTGACAACGCGAAGTGCCCACTTTACGGACACTTCACCGGTGGAATTTTAATTCACTGCATCGCTAAGATGGGAGACTTTGCATGTCTTGTTACACTCTCATTTCACTTCGTCAGCAGTGGGGAATTTTCTGGACACAAGACAGTAGCATTTTGGGGATGAATATTAATTCTGGTAACTTTGTCTGACAACTGCCCTGATGACTGAGTATGCCATTAATTCTGGGAGACTTTACATTTCTTGTAACTCTCTCATTTCACTTCGTCAGCACTGGGGAATTTTCTGGAGACAAGACGACAGTAGCATTTTGGGGATGCACATTAATTCTAGTGACTGTGTGTGTGTGGGGGGGGGGCTGCCAATATTGTTGTCACTCAGCCTTACTTCACCTTAAGGCAGAATGACAATGCAAAGTTATAATAACAAGGCGAAGTGGGCATTTCTTGCTGGTCACTCTGTGAAGCAGAGTGACAATTCGAAGTGCCCACTTCGCATTCACTTCGCCAGTGAAATTTAAATTTGCTGCACCTCTAGTCTCAATATGGTTAATCATATTGCTTTTTCTTTTCTATTTTTTTGTTTGTAAATGTTCACCCTTTGATTACCACTATGGACAGAATTTGGTCCCCTTGGGTTCTGGATGTTCTTGAAAGCTGGATTGATGCTTGGGAGTGAGATAAGGCTGTGGCAAAGCAAAAACAGGTGCAAAATCTATTGCTAACGTATTTTTCATGTTTTCGTAAAATTAAACAATGGCAAGTTACAAAGTCAATGGTGGGTCAATTATCCCAGAAAGAATTATATGTTGTTGCTCAAGCCAGATATTTTTTTTCATTTGACTGATTATAACAAAAGGTCGTAGAGGGATATTATTTTGATTTCGAAAATATTATGCTCTACACCTATGTTTCCAAATGTGTGGGCTGTGACGTGGCTGTGTATCCATGATAGATTACCTGTGAAAGCTAATTTAAAACATTAAAACACTGAGGATAGGTCATGCCCTAGGCATGATCTGTGTTTCAAAAAAGTGGAATCCTTGTTTCATTTTTTTTTTCTTGTTGTATATTGTCCATTTTTGGTCCATAGTGGCTCCTCATTGGGCAACTTCTCCTTTTATTAATATGTCTCCTGATGTACGATTATTGGGTATTTTACCAACTGCTTGAAGTCAATTTGATAGTGAAGTCTTGCACAATATTTTAGGATACTTTAAATTCCATATTTTGACAAGCAGAGTTAGATGGTCTTTGCAACAACTGTACTTTACTCCAGAACAGTTGTTTTGGATGATTGCTGAGGCTGTTCTTTCGCTCCGCAGACATGACTTTGGCACTCTAGCTGTGTTGGTAGCCAGAAAAAAATGGAAGACTTTACATTGGTCGGATACTGGCTGATTGGCTGTTTATTCTGTATTCTTTGGGGGGTGGTTTATTTTTGTTTTTCAGTTTTGATTAACATATTTTCCCTCCTCTTTGGTGGGGCAGAGGCGGGGGTTCTGTATGCATGTTTTTTTTTCTGTTTGCTGTTTACATATGCTATACTGCTTCTTTTTATTTTAAATTTGTTATGATTTGTATAAGATCTTACACTTTTGTATATTTTGTTTTAGGTTTTGCATATATAGTCCCCTGCTCTTTTAGTGGGCGGGGGGGGGCAGGGGATTCAGTATTATGATTTCTCGCTGTTTGACAGTTTTCTATGCTGGAATGCTTCTTTATGGTTTTTTTCCTTGATTTCTTTTATGCTTTTGTATGATGTAATACATTCCTATATGTTTTTGTTTTGTAAATTTGCATTAACATTTCCCCTACTCTTTTGGTGGGGATGGGATTTTTTTTTTTTGGTACTACTTTGGATTATTTATGTTTGCCATGACTGTGTGATATAATACTTATTTCTAGCATTTTTTATTTCTTTTAAGCTTTGGTATGATGTAATACATTTTTGGATAATTTGTTTTAAGTTTTGAATAAAAAATTCACCTACTGAACTATAGGGGGAGCTGCTGGCCATTTTCAGAATGGCCATTCGTCAGAAGCTGGTGGATGGTATGGATGTCAGGGAGACAGAGGAGAGGGCCTCCTCCTCTGGTCTCAGAATACAAGAGGCAATCATGGAAATTATTAAAGCAGAAGATGTTATGGAGATTGCATCAAACGGAAAAGATGTGGATGACTGTTTTTCCTCCCAAAATGTTCTTTTGGAGAATGACCAACAGGTCTCGACAGATAATCAGCAGATAAGTAAAAATCTGTTTTCTATTAAAGAATAGGCTTCTTTGCCTGCATCACATCGAGGTCTTAGTGCTTTAATGGTGTCTGTTGTGTCAGGAATGGAAGAGTCAATCTCGAACAAGCCTACTGGCTTATTTGACAGTAACATCGAAAAACATGATGCAGGAGCATCAAAGGAAGGCACTTCCCAGGCTTCAGAGCACCTCCTATGTCAACTACTTACTGAAACCCAGGTTTTATATCAAAAGTGAACAGCTGGCAGTAAAATCACGATGGATAGCGAGTGCCTACAGCTGCCTCCTGTACATGTGGTGGGTTCTGAAGGGGATACGACTAAAAGTGTTGCAGATAACACTACCACTCTGCCAAGTATACCTGTTACTGTAAGAAAAATACAAAAAATTGCACTGCTTACCCAGTCAGGATTTCACACTGATACCGGTAGATAGACGGGTGCACTTTACTAGGACATCTGTGGTGGCGTTTTGGGGTTTTAATTCCTTCAAGGTCGAGTCGGTGGACTGAAATTAAATTATTGTCTATGGACTCTGATGTACCTGCTGCTATATACTTTTATGGATTACCCTATGCCTATTTTGCTTCTGTTATTTGTCATTATTTGCCTATAAGGTTACAACAAAGTCCTTTTGCACATGGAATAACTGATTGAAAGTGCTTTGGGAGTGCTGACTGCTTTTTTCTGGCTACAGAAAGTGTTTTCCTATACCTGTTACTGTATTTGACTCGGCTGATGTATCACTCCCAGCAGAGGCGAGCCTGGGGGTGGGCAGACAAGAAACTTTTTACTATCGGTACTGCATTTTCATCAAGCAAACTGGAGCCAGGGGCTTTGGTCCCCACTAAACAAATACCAGGGGACAGTATTATATATCAAACGGATCCATTAAATCAGGAACACACAACAAACTTTTCCTTCTCCGCCAAGGGGCAGGCGGCAAAAGTATCGATGGAGGGGTTTAAATTAAAAAGGGCTGCCTTGGCATCTGCAAATCCTAATTTACCTTCAGATCCCCTACCTCAGGATGGCCCTAAGAGCTCACAGGGCATTTCTGGGAAAGAAAAAGGCCACACTACTTTAGCTATTATTCAATCAGCCTTTTCTATATCCACAACACCAAATAACCCTTTTGAAGTTTGGTCTCCTGATACAGCCCTTTTGGAGTCAGGGTGGAAAAGGGGCCCATCAGGTACCTGGCTCCCGGACATGGGTTGGTCTTTTTCTTCTCTCCCCTTTTTACAGCAATCTGCAGAATGGTGCCCTATTACTCCGGTTCCTGCTATCAAGGTTTTGCCTTCCCCTTCTGCTCAGGTCTTGGACCCAACTGTTATCCCTAAACCAGCTGACTCAGTTTCAGATGGGGGTATTCAGGGGAACCACAAAGCCTCTGAGATTAAGAAACCAGGTGAGAACCCAGAGGGCACTTCACATCCTAGGCCACTTCTCTCAGAACTTTTTTCCCAGAAGAAGAAAGAAGCAGCCCCACGCAGAAATGCAGTATGAATCTGCTACAAAGGGGGCCTAGATATTAGGTTGGACCATGTTTATGTGAGAAAGCACCTCCTTAAAGAATCCCTAAACTTCTCACCAAAAGAAGATTTTGCCCTTATTAACATTTCTGGAAAGGGCAACTATGATATAAGTTTTAGATCTCCATTCCTTCTAGACCTTTTCTGGCAAAGATATAATCAACTCAGATTTTCCCCACTGTGGTCCCCCTTTCTGGTTATTCCCTTGACTCAGTCTTTAATTAAATTCATCACAGTAATGTTTCAGAATGAAGGTGTTCATGTAGAGGACATCACTTTCTGGCTCTCTCAAAAATGTGAGGTGTTTAGTGCTCTTGAAGCTGTACTAGAATCTGAGTTTTTTTGGACTGGAAGTTGGAAATACAAGGTGAAACTGAAACAGTCTGAAAATGATGTTGAGCATATTCCAAACTCTTTCACTTTGGGGAGGGACTGGGGAGTCTGCTTTTATGCAGGGCAGCTCCGGGCATGTTACAAATGCGGGTCTTGTACCCACTTGTCCAGTTCATGTGAAACAACCCGATGTGAGATTTGCAGGGAAGTGGACATGTTAGTTTATAATGTGTTAACAGGCTGAAATTCCATTTATTTGAAGAATCAGGGCATGGGTAAAGAGAGAGCCCCTGGGCAGCAAAAAATAAGGCCTCAGTCATTAGCCCTGAATTGTTAATCCAAAAAGCTCAGGATGAGGCTTTTGGTAAATCCCAAAAGCATACGAGAACTGAACTCCCCCTTCCCCTCCTAGGGGCTCAAAAACAAGGAATACTAGCAAAATGGACAACTCTGAATTGTGTACACCTCCAAAAAAAGAGACAGGGTCTCTGTAAGATACTTGGTATTTCCTTTGGTTCACAGAATTGCACTGCAGAGAATGGGGAAAGAGCCCTTAAAAGGGCAGAACTAAAAGTTCAAAGGTGGAAAGGATGGCAACTCTCTAAAATTAAAAGAATCTATATCATTAAAAGATTTCTCATACCAGGTTTTTTATATATAGATATGGTTCCTCCCCTCATTGGTTTAGAGACTCGATTGTATGCATGCTTCTTTTCTATGTTATGGGGCAGTAGGCTTAACCTCATTAAGCATTGTTTTACTTACTTATCTAAAGCACAAGGGGGTGTGGGTATGGTTGACCTTATTGTTTTTTTTCGTGCATTATTTTTCTCTCAAAACTTGAATTTTGGGCTTCCAAACCCTGTGGCTCTACAACATTTATGGGTTTTGAACAATTTACTTGACTTCCTTGATTTATGGGATATTCTCCCGCCGCAAACTCCCTGTTTGCACCTATGTCCCCAAGTATTTTAAACCTTGTGCTCAAAAGTTATTAAAATGGGCTATCTCTTATACTGTAGTGAGAAAAGATGTGGAGGCCAAGTTGTACAAGGTTATTTTGGAGAAGATCCACTGCATGGAACCAGATTTCGATAATAGCTCAGCTCCTCTTAAACAGTCTGTTCTTAAGCAATTAAATAATGATAGAATGCCCCAGCATATGTGGGAAGTTTTGTGGCTTTTGGCCTATGACAGATTAAACAAAAAGGGGAATGCAAAACATATGATGATGTGTGAAAGGTATTGCCCATACTTACAGTGTCAAGCTCTGGAAGAAACCATGGATCATTTTTATGTTGGCTCGCACTTGTGCAAAGTCAACATATTGCAGTAGTAGCAGATTTGGACTTGCGGTCACTGTGGTCGAATGCAGGGGACGCATCAGTAGGTGCGTCCCTCATTCCCCAATCAGTCAGCATGCAGGCGCCACACCAGCAATTCAGAATGTGGCCACCAGATCTAAGAAAAGATCCTCTGCAATGAGAAGCAAGCTTCTCATTGCAGTGGCTCAATAACACACCTCCCGACATAAACATGGTGGCACTGACTGCCGCCACCACCCGACATCGGGGGTGCCCAATCCCCCTGTCACATGCCCTGACCCACTTCATTTGCCAATGGGGGAGCTCACTCCCCATCGGCATAATGACCCTCCTAAGTGTGTGCCAAGGGGGTACCCAATCCCCCTCAGCATCATGCGCCCTCCCCACAACAGTCTTTCTTTACCGACAGGGGGGCCCAGTCCCTATTGGCTACAGTACCCCCTTCCCTGTTTATTTTGCAGATGGGGGAGCCCACTCCCCATTGGCATAATGTCTCCCCCCATCTGTTGTGTACTGACGGGGGTGCTCAATCCCCCTTGGCTCTTGCCCCCCTTTTGTATGTGCCAACGGGGCTGCTTGATCCCCCTTCGGCTACAGCCCCCCTCCCCAAAACAATTAGGTGGCACACTGGGAACCCACCCCAGCATGCTAAATGTCCCTGGAAAAAAAAACTGTCCCACAATGTTCCCTTTTTTTTCACCTGTAAAACAGAAAACGGTCCATCGCAGTCTCCCTGCCCCTTCCCCGAACCGGCGCTCACCCTCTGCTCAACCTGCCTCCCCACACCCCCCTCACTCCATACGTACCTCCAGAGTCCAGTGCGATGATCTTCAGTGGACTGGCAACATGTCTGCATTCTTCAAAGCCGACCTCAAACTGAAGAAATGCCGGTAAGCTGTATAATGGCATAAATAGGGTTTTTTCAACATTGGTGCATATCTCGGGCATTTTTGGGAATTTTGACACCAGATTTTCAACACGGGTTATTGGGACCCCTCCTCATGAATTCAGTCCCTGTCATGGCATTATTCGATCCCAAAAGGTGATTTTGCAGTCACTGTGCAGAATCACCATTCAGGACTGATTAACAAAATGACAGTGCCACTGTCAATGAGGAGGGCTCTCAAAAAGCCTATGTTACAAATTTGGTGGAAAAAATAAAAAATGGCTGTTTTACAAGCGTGCATTGCGCAGTTTCCAAGCACGCTTGTAACTTTGTGAATTTGTAACATTTTCACTCCAGGGCCCAGATACTCAAACTGCGCTCAAAACTAGCGCAACAGCAGGAGCAAGCACAAACCAGTTGCGCAAATGCGCAACAGGTGCGATATTCAAACATGGAGCAGAGCAAATGGCGCAAGCAACCAACGTCTGAATATCGCACATACTGCGCCATCGTGCAACCAGGAAGGAGAAGCTGAGCCAAAATGTTGCGCTATGGAGCAAGCAGGGAAGTTCAGCTGAGCATTCCAGAGCTGCCATAGCGCAAGCACAGCCCCCCCCCAGAGCAATGGAACTGCACATCCAGGGAGGCAGGCTGGGGCCCACCGCCAGCCATGCCACAGATGGGCACAGGAACACACTACAGAACCCACACCACACCTGCACACCCCAAACACAGCATAACTGGGGGGGGACGGATGATCCACGTGCCCATGGGGACAAGCCAACAAAGCATAGCAGAGCCATGACACCCCAGCACAACCACTGGCAGGCGGAGAGTGCCACACACAGGGGGTTGACAACCACAGTGCACATCAGCCCCCCGTACGCACAGCACACCCTGCACTGTGACCCCAAGACACCACCCATGTGCAGTGACTGACACTGCAGGAAACACCATGCATCTCCCCTGGCACACGTGAACCCCGTGCTGCAGAGAAGCATACAAGCCAGACCCACCCCGAGCACCCAGAAGTGGGAGGCAGCAGACGGCAAGACCAACAGAAAGTCAATGCCATGCTGGTGATACCTCCCCATGCACACACAAGCACACACACACACACACACACACACACACACACACACACACACACACACACATATACCCAGGATCATACCACCCCAGATGGCTTGTACACCACTGCAACTGAGCAACCATAGCCAGCTGCAAATCAGAGACCAACACAGTATTCATAACAAAATATAAATGTGTATTATAATAATGTGTAAATTATAAAATCAACATCAAACAACTATTTACAAGAGGGGGGTAGGGGTACAAGGTAGGGGTGGGCAAGGGGTAGGGATTACAAACTTGGAGAGGGAAGGCAGGTTGGTAGGGATGGGAGAAGTGGGAAGGGTAGGAACCAGTTATGGTCCCACTGGCTGCCCGTCTCCTGGCTGGTGTTGGCCCATCCCATGCCGCCTCCTCCGAAGGCCATGCCTGTGGATGGACTGCAGGATGGCGTGGTTGTCCTCCAGCAGCTGTCTCAGGCTCTGGACATCCCTCCCAATGCACTGGAGAACCTCGAGGCCTAGGAAAATGGGAACACAGTCAATGGCAGTGACTGACCACAACCCTGAACACCACCCAACCTGCAAGCCATATAGCCCAATGTCCTGCACCTGTGATGGCGTACACCCACCCACAGTGAACATGCACATGGCCATCACAAACAGGCGGCACCAGCTATGCGCACTACTGCCCACACACACTGCCCACGTCCATCACAGTACAAACAAGGCTGGCAAGTGACATGGCAACGTGGTGCGATGCCAGTGACACAGCTATGTGCCCAGTGCATGCCTGGACCACCAGTGACATATACACAGATGTGCTGTGATACTGCACAGTATTGCATGTCACCTGTGTCGTGCCTACATACATAGATAAATAGACAGTGTTGTCAGATAAGGGCCTATGGCAAACCCAGTCTGTCCATATGAGCTTGTACGTTCACCTTGTTTCCCTAGAAGTCTGTTGCCCCTTACCCCTGATCTCCAGAATTCCTTCATGTCTGTCCCCTGCAGTCTGAAATCCCGTGATTGTCAGCCCCCACCACTTCCTCTGGCAGGGTGTTCCACTTGTCCACCACCCGCTCTGTGAAGACAGTCCATCACCATGTGTCCTCTGAATCGTCCTCCCTCCAACTTCATCCCATGCACTCTAGTCCTGGAATATCATTTGCACTTCAAAAAGTGTGTCCTGCACCCTGATCCCCCTGTAAGATACCTGTATGTCTGCACCATATCCCCTCTCTCCCCCCTCCCCTCCAGGGAGTACATGTTCAGTTCCTTCAACCTGTCGTCATAGGACCCGTGATGCAAGCCATGCACCATCTTTGGTGCCCTCCTCTGAACCTTCCCTGGCCACTCTCCGTCCTTACGTAGGTATGGTCTCCAGAGATGTACACTGTACTCCAGGTGGGGCCTCACTAGTGTCTTGTATAGTGGAATCAGGACCTCCCCTTTCCTGCATGGTTGCATTGCGCAGGGCTAGTGGACGTCCCCCCCTCAGCATGCAATAGCATCCATGAAGTCCTGATACTCACACTGCTCAAGCAGCTCTGTCTGCCGCTGTTGCCCCTGCTGCTGTTGCTGCGGCTGCTGCTGCTGCTCTATCCGGGGGGCGACTCCTGCTGCCACCGGGGCCCTGGCATGGCCCTCCTCATCCCGGCCCCGCATCCTCAGATCCCGGCCTGTGGGAGACGTATGTTGAGACAAACATCAGTGTGACTCAAAAGCAGAGTGCCCCCTGCCCCAGTGACAGTGCCTGCCCACACAGCCATAACCATCCATCGCACAGCTGCACACACTGCACAGCCAACACGTGTCCGAGCTGGCACCTATGCACAGCCACCCAAGTACACACACACCCCTACAGAGAATATAGGTGCATAGATGGTACACTCACCTGGCCCAGACACCACACCCGCCTTTGCGGTCCCGCAGTCTGGCCAACATGTCGGCTCCCTCCGGTGGAGGTCACTGTACCAGTGCCGGCACTGCTCAGCAGACCGGCCCGTCCAGTGACCCCCACCAGGTCAGTGGCCATTTGCTGCCACCGTGGGTCCCTAGGCATGGTGAGGGGCCTCACCATAGAGTGCCTCACAGTGGGGCTCCACCAGGGCCACCAGGTTGGCCACCTCCAGTGGGGTCCAACTCACTGCCCTCCTCCTAGCCATCTCAGCCAGTTTACAGCAGGCAATATGGCGCTCCGCTGCACTGGAACCCCACGTGGAGATGTTGCGCAATAGACCACCACAGGCTCCAATCGCACTGTTTGAACAGCGCCGTCACTTCATATAGTGCTGTCACCAGACAGCGCAATAGGGACGTACACATGGCATGCGAAACGCGCCAGGGGGCAAAGGGCATACACAAGGTCACGGCAATGACGCAAGGCTACGCACAGCTCCATCGGACGTATAGGCATCCTGCGCGACTGCCAAGCTGCGTACCAGTGCCACAGTGGACCATTGCGCAGTAGTGCCACAGCGCCATATAGTGCCCAGTGCTGTAGCACCACTGGCACAATGGTGGCCATGGCCTGAATTGCCTATCGCGCTCAGCAGGTCTGCAGCGCGATAGACGCATGCGTAAGCTGTCTGGGCATGCGCACTGCAGTGTAGCATGCAGGCACAAACCTGCACCATTGGCTCAGCGGCCCTCCGTGTGCGCAGGCGCAATCCGCAATATTCAGCTGACATATGCAAATCATTCGATCAGCCATTCAAAGGCGCAGTGGCGCGATTAGCATGTCATTAAGTTGCGCCACACCTCATTTGCATGTGTTGCGCTATAAAAATGCGACAGTGGGTTGTGCTGGCCAGATTCGGTTACTGCAGGTGAGAGGTGGGTTACATGCTGTGTGATGCTCAGGACAATGCTCATGGGCAAGGTGCGGAGGATGATAAAGGCTGAGGGGCTGAGCATGAAAAGGGCATAGAAGGGACAAAGGCACCCTTTCTATCAGTATCTGCCATACGGAGAGGAAACGTGGGGGGCTTCTGCCCCCCCCGGGCCGGCACCTATGCTCATGGGGAAATGCTGTTGACTGCACAGTGACAGGTGTCCACGTCCACCCATACAGATCACCATGACTGACCAGAGCCAAGCTGAGGGTGAGGACGGTGGGCATAGGAGGAGGCCGAACTTCACAGCGGCAGAGATGGAGGCCCTCTTCCAGGCCTACCTGGAGGATGAGCCACTATTGAGTGGACGGAGGGGCACCCCTCAGGAACGTGCAGCTGCATGGGAGGGAGTAGCTTGGGCCATCAACCTGCACGGAAGCCACCAGCACTCCACAGGAATGCAAGAAGAAGATGGGGACTGACCGCAGGAGGCTGAAGGAGAAGGTGGCAGCCTTCAGGGCGGCACGTGCTGGCACTGGTGGGGGCCCGCCAGTGGTGTTGCAGCTGACCCCAACGGAGGAGACACTGGTCGCGGCCATGCAGCCGAGTGCCATTGTGGGCCTACCAGGCGGAGGATTCCAGACAGGTGGAAGCCCATCACTGCACGGTATGACATGGTGGTGGTGTTGGGGGGGGCTGTTGTTCACAAGCACTCACATGTACTCTCTTTCTGTTACAGATCCTGTTCGTCTTCAGGAGACGGTGGTGGTGGTGGGTCCAGACAGTGATGCAGACCTGCTGGACGTGGAGGAGGGACCATCCACCTCTGCCACCAGCCAGCAGGCACTGCAGCAGCATGCATGCTGGGCCAACAACTCTGGTGTCAGTGATACGGGTGCGGGGGCTGCACAGCCTGTGTCTCAGATGTCCAGCATGCAGGTATGCCAGCATGCTGTGCCTATGGCAGTGGTACGCACCTGCACCATTGATGATAGCAGGCCTGCAATGGGCAGTGATAGGTGTGTGTCCCATGACGGACACATGGCAGGCCAGCACGTGCCCCTGGGCCTTCCTGGTTCACACCTGTGTACCAGCATGCTGGCACAGTCCCAGGCTGTGCCTGTCAGCACCGGTGGGGCAGCACTGGTGGCTGTGCAGGTGTCCGGCACTGTTGCCAGCACGGAGGTGGAACAGGTGGACCTGGGGGCTCAGCAGTTGGAGGGGCGGCAGCAGCAGTCGAACACCAGGTCTGGGGGTACAGTGTCAAGCAGTGGCACATGTCCACCGTCCTTTGATCTGCCCATACCTGGTCCTGGCGAACAGCACCCACCCTCAAGGGGTGCTATGCACCAGGACCGTCCACACCCTTGGGGTCACGATGCCATTGGGGCACAGTACCCATTGGACGCGCACACCCGCCTGCTGCAGGAATCTGTACAGCTGCAGGGGCGGGTTGCAAGGTCCGTGGAGGCACTGTCTGTGTCCGTGGAGTGGCACAGCAGGGAGTGTGCTCGGGACCGAGCCAAGCTGGTCCTTATGCGGATGGATGTGACCGCCGCCATTGACAGGCTGACCCAGGCAGTGGTCTCTGTTGCTGATGCATTGGGCACACTGTCAGGTGCCCCTGTACCGCACAGCCCACACAGTGCGCTCTCCACTCCCCGTTCCCGGCATCGTGCGACACCAGGCCTGTCGACGCCGGGTTCTGCTGTGGACATCCCGAGCACCCCTGGTGTACGTTTGTTCGGCATGATGCAGACCCCTGTGCGGGCAAGGTCGCGTTCACGCAGTGGGACCCCTGGTGGTGGAACAGCACCACCCCATGTGGCCCCTGCTCAGCCTGCCAGTGCTGCTGGGCCACAGTGGGGCTGCCCACACATCCGTGGTGGCCGTGGGACAGTGCTACATGACTGAGCTGTCTCCCAGTGCGGGCCCTGTCTGGTGATGCCCTGTGTGCAATGTGTGTCATGGTGGGCAGTGCACTGCTGGGTGCTCTGCTCACCACGCTGACACACGGACCACCTGCACACTCTCCCAACTGCTGTCCACAGGTGTGTGTGCATGATGATGTCTGCTTTGCACTGTACACCAAGGTGCAAGGGTGCCCAGGTCCTGACACACGTACGTGGACAGTACAGGTGGTGGGGGTGGTCGGTGGTGCTGTGTGTTGGCAATGTCGTTTCCGCAGTGCTGTGCTTCTGCCCATGTACACTGCCTGGTGTGTGTATGTGTCCATATGAGTGCTCACCCCTCCCTGATGGTGTGTTGGTATGCCTGGAACCTTCAACTCCCCTGACCTTCATGCACGGTGTGTTCCCTGTGTGCCTGTGGTTTGCGCATGGACAGTGTTGCCTGCACATGTCCCTTGACTTACCTGTGTTGGGCGTAGTGCTCTTCTGCAATGGTGTCCCAGTGCAGCTGGGCCTGCCAGGTCAGTCGGGGTCCCTCCATCCTAGGGGCTGCTCATCACCAACATCACGGCGCCACTGGCGTCCCCATCGCTGTCCCCCTCTTCGACCTGTACGGCTATCCCATGGTCTTTGGCCATGTTGTGCAGGATGCAACAGGCCAGGAATATCCCACAGGCCTTTTGGGGGCTGTACTGTAGGGCACCGCCGGAGGTGTCTAGGCATCGGAAGCGTGCCTTGAGCATCCCAAACACCTGCTCTATGATGTTACATGTTGCGGCATGTGCCTCATTGAAGCATAGCTGTGCTGGGGTCGTGGGGCGCCGGTACAGTGTGAGCAGCCAGGGATGGAGTGGGTATCCACAGTCACCTGTGTGGAGATAGTGGAGAGCAGTGTCATGTCAGGTCCATATTGCCCATATCCTTGTGTGCCACTACCATGGCACCTGTGTCATTCCCACCCTTGCCCAGAGTTTGCATTCCATACATGTGTACTCACCAACTAGATGACCCGTGGGGATGTCCCCACTCGCGAATCGATGGCACAGTGCAGACTGGTGCCATATGAAGGCATCATGTGCTCCGCCAGGGTGTGTGGCACAGACATTGATAATGTGCCCTGTGGCATCACACACCACCTGGCAGTTGACACTGGAAAACCCCTTTCGGTTCCGATATGCTTGGCCGTCGGGGCCAGGTGGCGTGCGAATGGCCACATGGGTGCAGTCTATGGCCCCTAGCATGCCAGGCATACATGCTACCCTGTGGAACTCCTGCATGTTTGCTGTGCTCTCTGCAGCGGTGCTGGGGAAATGGATGTACTCTGCAGCATAGGGCAGCAGTGCGCTGAGGAATTGGGTGAGATGCATGATGTGGCCGACTGTGTAATGCCTGTGGTGTCCCCTGTCGGCCTCTGGAAGGTGCCCGTGGCGAGCAGACACATGCAGGCTGTCACCCTGGTCTCCACCGACAGAGCGTGACTCCGTCGTGAGGGTGCCTGCATCACATCACTGCACAGCTCACAGAGCCGTCTCAGTATTGCCCTGTTCAGGTGGTACCGGGCCACGATCTTGACGTCTGTGTACAGCTCGAAGCTGAGGTTGGCACGATACCGCCTGTCGGGGGCATACCGCCGATGGGCCCCTCCGCGGCCACGTCCTCTGCAGCATGGTGTCTCACCTCTCATTACAGCTTCCATGGGAAGCTGGCACTGTCCATCTCCCTGGCTTCTGCCCCGGCTGCTGTTCCTGTGTTACCCCGCTGCCCCCACTGCTGCTTCCACCGCACCAGGCACCCCGCTGGCCTCTCTGTCCTCCTGGACCCACTGTCCCTGTCTGCCTTCTAGCTTCTGTCTCTCTCTCTCTCTGTCTCTGTCTCTCTCCCCAGTTTTGGCCTGCTGGGGTTCTTGCGCCTTCCTTGAGCTTCTTTATTTTGGCTCAATTCTGCTACTTGTGCAACTTCGGCTGAGCCACTCTTGCGCATTGCACAAGTGTTCGAATATCGCATTGCGCACTTTATGCATTGACCGGCCCCCTTCGGTTGTGCATGCCTTCATTTCCATTGCGCTGTTGCTCAGCATGCTTTCGGTGGCACAACTGGCCCCTTCTGAATATCGCAGAATGGTGCATTTTTGGAGTTACGCATGGCGCAACCCTTTTGAATATCTGGGCCCAGATTTTCAAAATTGGCATTTTTACACACCTTCTTATGAACAGTACAGCTGTTATTTTACATATCCTGGCCAAACTGTGTTTTTGCACGTGCAGAGCAGATTAGCACGGTCACCGCATGAAATCAGTTTTTGGGACAGTTTGAGGAAATGATGGTGACACTATTCATGAGCAGATGTCCTAAAATGCCTATGTTGAAAATTTGGTGATGAAAGTCTGTAAAATGACTGTTACAAGTGTGTGTTGCGCAGTTCCCATGCACCCTTGTAACTTCGCAATTTTGCAATATTTTCATGCCACATTTTCAACACTGGCATTTTTTCACACCTCCTCATGAACAGCACAGCTATAATTTTTCACATCCTGCCCAAAATGTGTTTTCTCACCTGTGGCGCACAATGGCATGGTCACTGTGGGAAATCAACTTTTGGGACAAATTAACAAAATCACAGTGCCACTGTTCATGAGGGGAGCTCCCAAAATGCCTATGTTGAAAATGTGGTTAAAAAAATCCCCAAAATAATTGGGTTACGGACATGTGTTGCACAGTTTCTATGCATGTTCATGGCTTCGTCAATTTTTCATATTTTCACTCCAGATTTTCAGCGATGCCATTTTTTTACACCTCCTCATGAACAATACATTTCTTGTTTTTTACATACTGCCCAAAATGTGTTTTCAGACCTGTGTCACTGAATGGCATAGCCACTGTGCAAAACCACCTTTCAGCTGACAAACTGATAGTGCCGCTCTTCATGAGGTAAGGTCACAAAAGAGCCCATATTGAAAATTTGGAGTGAAAATACCAACACACACCTACGGCATTAGGGTTTCCAACTATAACACCCCATCCTGTGCAGACTGACAGAGGTGTGACTTGGGAACATCGGCTGTAATGCTCCCTATTCCACCCCAACCCTGCAGCCAGTGACGCACATTGTGACATGGCTTGCAGTGTTCGGCCACAAAGTTCACCCCATTCTTCAATACTGCACCCATCTCAGCATATTTCCTTATGGAATGGGGTAAGTATAATGCCCAAAGACCCCAAAGCACACCACGACACTTGTGTCTACAGAGTAAGGTGAGGTAAAATGGCATGAGCATTATAGCTGATGACCCAAAGTCACACCCCAATGCTTGTCGGTCTGCAGGGTGGGAGTGGGGTTGGTGTCACTTCAGTACTTCACTGCCATTCCTATTATGTGTCTCTAACTCTGGCACTACCAATGTCAATGCCAGTGAGACAACATTTGGCATTGACAAATGCTTGTTTATTTAAATGCTACTATGTGAAGGGTTTATGGGCTTTTCTGAGTCAAAAATAGGGTTTTAAGTGATTGTTAATTTTTTTTTTATTCCCAATTATTTAACCAGGTGAGACACACTAAGCTAAAAGCTTGTTTACAGGTGCAACCTGAGAGCACAGGTAAATGAAGTGACTTGCTCGGGGTCACACAGTATATGCAAGAGGGGCTACGGGATTCAAACCCAGATCTCCGGCTCAGAGCCTTAAACCACTGTGCTATACTGCCTCCAGAATTTAGATTATCAATCCCTTGTTTTAGGATTTTGCCCACATCTTCTTATCTCCTATGACCATGGCACATTAGTCGTCCTCTTTTGTTGCTTGAAGTTTTATATTTGGCAGGCCCGATGCCAATGGGTCTTGCAACAAAAACTTATGTCTCATGATACGTTATACATGTTAGTTATGGAGGCAATGAGAACTATTTATTTAAAAGACAAGACCTTAATACCTCCCAGAAAGTTTTTCAGTGGTGGAAAGGACTAGCCACCTTTATTAATACAAGTAAAAAGCTGTAACCTAACACAAGCCAAACCTACATATTTAGGTGGTTGATGTTTTTTCTTTTCCCCCCTCCTTTTTTTCTCCTTTACCCTTCCCCCTGTATGTTTTTATTAATACTATAAGGTTACATCTTGATTGTATATGATTAAATATAATGTATGTGGAATTTTTTGTTCTCTGGCAGTTTATCCTTCTTTATGTGAAAAGATGTATTAAAATGCAGTGTTTATTTGATAATTTTGTTTTGATGTTCTTTCAATATAGACTCCCCTACTCTTTTCGAGAAGTGCCATGGGATCTTTAACATCCACCTGAACAGGCAGATGGGACCTCCGTTTAACTTCTCATCTGAAAGACAGCACCTCAGGAGTTCAACACCTCCCTCATGCTGCACTACAGTCTCAGTACTGGGATATTAACCCAAGTGCCTGGTGTGGGAACAGAACCCACAGCCTTCTGATCTCCCAGTCTCAGAGGTAAGCGTGCTACCTGCTGTGCCACTGACACTATTCAATTGTCCAATCATTCCTATGGCAACTCCTCTATGGAGTGCAGCAGATGTACTATAAGACATTACAACAGACAGAAACATACAAACATAGAAGTTGATGGCAGATAAAGACCACAAGCCCATCCAGTCTGCTCATTTTTTCTACTTTATGAATGTGACATAGGCCTTTGCTCTACCAATGACCTATCTATTCATACTCATTAGTATTGCTCCCTTATGCCTATCCCATGCCTGTTTGGAGCCCTGCACTGTATTCATATATACCACTTCCTGAAGTAGGCTGTTCTATGCATTCACCACCCTTTCTGTGAAAACGAACTTCCTCACATTACCCCTTAATTGGCCTCCCTCTAATCTCATGCTGTGTCCTTTTGTACTGCTATTTTTCTTATACTGAAACATGTTAGACTCTTTCACATTGTTAATGCTCTTAAGATGTTTTAATGTTTCGATCATATATCCTCTCTCCCTCCTTTGCTCTAGGGTACACATATTGAGCTCTGTTAATCTGTCCTCATATGTTTTCTGATGTGGTCGCTGCACCATTTTGGTTGCCCTTCTCTGGACTGCCTCCATTTTGTTAATGTCCTTGTGCAGGTGTGGCCTCCAGTACTGCAAGTAGTACTCCAGATGGGGCCTAACCAGTGTCTTGTAAAGAGGGATTATTACCTCCCTCTTCCGATTTGTGATACCCCTACTAATACACCCCAACATCCATCTAGCCTTACCTAATGCTTTAGTGGTCTGCTTGGATGATTTCAGGTCATTTGTGATGATGATGCCCAAGTCTCTTTCTTCCCTTGTGAATGCCAGCAACTCCCCTCCCAACCTATAGGTAGTTTCAGAGTTTCTCTTCCCTATGTGCATGATCTTGCACTTCTTTGCATTAAACCCCCGTTGCCACTTTTTCAACCATTTTTCCAGATCTCTTCTCATTCTGCCCACTCAATCTCGATCATCTACTCTGTTGCAGATCTTGGTGCCATCTGCAAACAGTCAAACCTTACCCTCCAGGCCATCTGCAACGTCACTGATGAAGATACTGAAGATGGATGGCCTCAGAACTGATACCTGAGGTACCCCACTTGTGACTTGCATCTCTTCTGACTGTATACCATTTACCACCACTCTCTGTTTTCTGCCCGCCAACCAGTTTGCTACCCAGTTGACCAACCTCTCAATTAATCAATCAATCAATCAATCAAAATCTTTATTTATTCAGGCGAACATCATTGAGCGTAGCTCATTTACAAGATGGACCTGAGTGGTCATACAAAGAAGGATACAAGTTTTGTACAAAGACATGAAAATAAAATAACATTAATACAATCAATTAGATGAGAGATATATACAAAATTTACAGATATACAAGGCACAGTAACAATAACTTAAAACCTGTAAAAATGAAGAGGACATTTGATATAGGAGGGCTAATATTCAGATAGTAGGGTTTCTGTAGGCTTTTTATACGAAGTGGGATAACTGACAGGGTAGAAGAATGGAAGCTAACATAGTGGATTACAGAAGGGAGGGGTGGGGGTTGGGTGGAGACTAGGCCTTATGGAAGCAGTTGCACAGTTCTGGGAATAGGTGGTGTATAATTTTTGAAGGATGATAAGGGTAAGAGGGTATTCAGATTCATAGATTTTGGAGTGAGTTCCAGATAAATGCTAGGAATAGCTGATAGCAGCCCTCCCAAACCGGTGCAGGTATTGGGAATCTTTAGCATAATGAGCTTATTGATCCTTAGGGTGTATGGCCTGGATGTGATTCGGGTGAAACAGTCTGAGATGTAGGAGGGGAGTTTGTCTGATAAAGCTTTATAGATCCAGATTGCAGCATTCTTTTTTCTTCTGTGCTGTAGGGATGTCCAATTGACTGCATTGTAAAGAGAGCAATGATGGGTGCTGGAGGGAAGGTCTGTAATAAATCTAATGGCTCTATGATACAGGGTGTCCAGTTTATTTAAGAGGGAGAGGGAGCAGTGGCCGTAGAGGAAATCAGCATAATCAATGAGGGATAGGAATGATGCCTGGATTAATCTTTGTTTGGAGTCTCTGGTAAGGTAGTGTTTTATTCTGTAAAATAGGCCAAGTCTTTGCCTCAACTTTTTTAGGAGCTCTTCAACGTGGACAGAGTAGTCAAGCTTATTGTCAATCCAGACTCCAAGATATTTGAATTTATCCACAAATTCCAGATTTTCTCCAAATAAGGTGGATAATTGTGGGGTGGTGAATGATGGGGTAGTGGAAGAGCAATTCTTGGTGGCAAAGAACATAGCTTTTGTTTTTTTGGCATTTAGAAGTAGTTTTTTTTCCAACAGTTTGTGTTGTAGGATGGAGAATTCTGACTATAACAGTTCACAGGCTTTTGATGGTGAGGGATTACTGACAAATAGTATAGTATCATCTGCAAAAAGGTGAATGTTAGATTGAGAGAGGTTGGAGTCAATGTTATTGATATAAATGGCAAAGAGGATGGGGCCCAGGATAGAGCCTTGCGGTACACCTCTTAGTAGTGGTTTAGAGGTAGATAGGTAACTTTCATTTTTTACCAGTTGTAACCTTCCAGAGAGATAGCACCTGAACCAATTGAGAGAGAGTGAATCAAGGCCTATGGAGCTAAGAGAGGAGATTAATGATTCATGATCCACTGTATCAAATGCTTTACTCAAATCCAGGAACACAGCACAGGTACTATTCTTTTTATCCAAGGCAGTCTGCCAATCGTTAGTGACTTTGGCTAGGGCAGAGATGGTGCTGTGCATTGATCTAAACCCAGATTGTGCCTCTGACCCACCCCGAGCCTACCCAGCTTATTAATCAATGTGGAAAAGTATTGAAAGCTTTGCTGAAGTCAAGGTAGTTGACATCAATTGCACCCCCTTGGTTCACCACTCTGGTTACCCAGTCAAAGAAATCTCTGAGATTAGTTTGACAGGACCCTTCTGTTGTAAACCCATACTGTCTTGGATCCTGTGCTGCTATGGATTCCAGGTGTTGCACTATCCTTTCCTTAAGGAGTGACTCCATAATCTTGCCCACTACTGAGGTAATACTAACTGGTCTGTATTTCCCTACCTCCTCCCTGCTGCCACTCTTATGGAACGGGATCACATGAGCCCTTCTCCAGTCTTCTGGGACCTCTCCTGTGCTCAGAGACTCACTAAACAGTTCTGCTAATTGCTCTGCAAGTTCCACCCTTAGCTCCTTTAGTACCCTGGGATGTATGCAATCAGGTCCCATTGCCTTGTCCAGCTTAGCGAGCTCTTGTAGGACCCTTTCTTTTGTGAAGGGACTTGTGCATACCTCCTCCCCCTTGTCCATGGTGCTGAGCTGTGGGCCCTGCCCTACCTTCTCCTTATTAAATACTGAGCAGAAGTATCTATTTAGGATAGATGCTTTTCCTTGGTCTTCCTCCACACACTCCCCCTTATCCCCTTTGATCTTAGCAATACCCCCTCTGGACTTTCTCCTTTCACTAGTGTATCTATAGAAAGCCTTGTCCCCTTCTTTTACTGTTTGTGCTAGTGCTTCCTCGGTCTGGGTCTTTGCCTGCCTTGCTGCCTTCCCTGCTTCCCTTAGGGAAGTTTGGTATGCCTCCCTATCTTAGTCCTACTGTGTTCCCTTATATTTCCTGAAGGCCAACCTTTTGGCTCTGATCTTTTCTGCTACTGTTTTTGAGAACCAAAGTTGTTTCCTTCTTCTTTTGCTCTTGCTTTTCTCCCTAACACACTGTGTTGTTACTTTCAATACTGCATCTTTAATGCTTGCCCACTTTGCCTGTACCCCCTCACCTGTATTTTGTCTAGCCAGGGCTGGCTTAATTCTGTTGGACATTTTTTCAAAGTCAGCTCCTCTGAAGCCCCATATTTTTGCCTTGAAATGGGATGATTTTGTTCTAGTGGCCAAATTGAACCATACCATGTGATGGTCACCGGCCCCCAGGTGACCTTCTACCTGGAGATCTGTGATCATTTCCCTGCTAGTCAGTACTAGATTTTGGATAGCCCTGCCTCTTTTGTGTTGTTGTACCAATTTTTTGAGGCCCTCCCCTGTAGGAAATCCACTATTTGTCTAGTTCTGGTGGATGTTCATACTGGTATTGACCAATCTGTATCTGGCATATTGAAGTTTTCCATTATCAGAACCTCCCCTTTAGCTGTCATGTTTTCTATATCTTCTAACAGTGACGTGTCTATGTTCTCCCCCTGGTGTGAAGGTCTGTAAACAACCCCAGTTTGTATGGTTGTCCCATTTCCTGTTTCCAGAGTGACCCACAGTTCTTCTGGCTCCTTATGTGCATTCTGAATTTCTGTAGCTTTGATACTTTCATTGATATAAAGGGCCACTCCTCCCTCTTTTGCACCTCGGACTCTTCTGAACAGTTCATAGCAGGTACTTAACTCTCCCAAGTGTGGTCACTGGTTAACCATGTCTGGCTAATGGCTACTATGTCCAGTTTAGCCTCTGTCATTGTTGTCTCCAGGTCTGGGATCTTGTTTCCCAGACTGCGAGCATTTGTGTACATGATTTTCCATTGGCCAGAGTTTGGTGTATTAGTTGTTGGTCGAGGTCCGGCATTTCCCTTGACCATTGTATGGAAAGCCAGACCTTTTTTCTTACTTGGTGATGCAAATGAACTGCAAACATACTGAACTCCTGTTTGATCACTGAGGGGGAAGGGGTGTTCTTCCCATTTGATGCATCAGGTGCTGCACCCTCTCTCCATTTGCTAGTTTAAATATTCTGCAATGACATCAAACTTCTGCTCCAATGCACTGACTCCATCCTCAGTCAGATGCAGTCCATTGAATTTAAAAAACATTCACTCCCAAAACTGTTGCCAGTTACCTACAAATTTGTGTCCTTTTTCCAGGCAACAGCCCTTGAGCCACATATTTAGCTCCCTTATCTCCCCTTCTCTGACCTTCCATCCATCTGCCCCCCTCTCCCAGACTGGCAAGATCTCAGAGAAAGAGATGCCAGATTAAATGGATGACAGATTGCCTCCCAGCCTGGTCAGTTGTTCCTTGGTCTCCACAACTGACTGGCTGGTGAGATCGTTAGCCCTTGTGTGTACCAGGACACTGAAATTTTCTTCTGCGTCATGCACAATTTTAGCAATGCAGTCAGTGTCTCTCCACGCTGATGTACCTGGGAGACATCTGATCATTACCCCTGGCTGGAGGTAGGTATGACCCCCAAGAATCATGGAGTCTCCTATGATCAGAAGTGTTTTGGATTTCCTCTTTGCTTTTTTTGTTTTGGTCACTGTTTTGGGTGAGTTTTGTAGTGCTAGCTTCTGTGTTGTAGTGTCCTGCTCTGTAGTGTCCTCTGGCCCTTTGTTTGATTTCAGAGATAGAAGCAGATACATGTTTGTAGTTTTTATATGGTTTGTGCAGGTGAAACATTTGTGAGCATTGAGTGATGGGGCACCCAATTTCCCCTCCTAACCACCTGCCAACCTCCCGGACCAGCTACCCTCTGCGGTTGAGGTGCTTCAGTTGGATGTTGGGGAAATGTTGGGCGGTTCTTGTAATATATTTGCTCTTGAATATGCAATTTGTGGCATGCAATCTCTGCCCATGCTGCCCGGAGATGCCCACACACTCTTCAGTGAAAGACCTACATTCTTCAACGAGAGACCTAGTGTCTCACTGTGGCTGCCTATTTCCCTTTGTTTTCACTCATAGGCAAAAAAATAAATGAAAGAAGATGGATATCTGTGTGTCTCTGTCCACTTCTGCAGCAGTCAAAGTATTTGTAAAATAAATACTTTAAACTCACCCTGCACCTTTCCCAGTCTATTACATTAACCCCACCCTGCTCCTGCTCAGCATACAGTTAAAAAATATATTTGCCACAGAAATTCTTCAAAAAAATCTCCCTGCACCTTTACAAGTCTGCTAAATGTGTTCTGCCATATCCTGCTGCAAGGCTTGCTACTGCTAGTGCAGGCTGACACTGTACACGTTCTGCTCTCCTCTGAAGTGCACTTGCATTAGCCTGCCTGTCTGAAACTAAAGTTAATTGTAGTGAGCATTAGCTACCTGGAATTATAATCCACAATTCTTTGATTTAGAAAGTGTTCTGATCAAAACTCACTCTTTTTCTACAGAATAAAAGCTCTCTCAGTAGCCAGGGCTGCCCTCTTTTGAAGGAAATCTAGAAATAGCACGGAAATGTGTACAGCACAAAGAGTTTTTAATCTTAAGTGTCACTGATTGGCTGTTGCAGATCATGTGGTTTGCCAACAATTTGGCCACACTTAGAGTGTGCTCCCTGTAAAAAGGGCTTTACCATGACATCAAAGTTTCAAACCATAAACTCAGACTTTTCTCAGGTACAGTCCCAGTGCCTACGGGGGAGGATGACCTGAAAACATGGATGGACTATGCTACCCCCTTAGTACAGAAATGGCAGTGCTCTGAGGGGGAAAAGAAAAAGAGACTTATGGAGAACTTAAGGGGCCCAGCACTGGAGGCATTCTGTTTCCTGCAAGCTACTAGCCCCGAGGCTACTGTGGCTGAATATCTCTCTGCACTGGAAGGAGTGTTTGGAAGCACTGAGTCGGGGAATGATTTACTGTGGAAATTCAAGTCTGCTAAGCAATGGAAAACCAAAAAGTTGTCTGCATTTGTGACTAGAATCGAGAGGGCTTTGCAGAGGGCCCACAGGAAAGGAGGGGTGCTGGCTAAAGAACTGAACCTGGTCTGATTGGACCATATTTTAAGGTCAGTCAGATACTCCAGTGTGATGGTGTTGAAACTTAAGTTACAAAACAGGAAGGTTAATCCTACCGAGTACTGTTACCTTATGAAGGAGATTCATGAAGCAGAGACTGATGAAGAGGGCTGGGAGCCATATTCTTGGGTTGTGGGTACCTGCCAGACCTCAGAGAGAAGTGACCCAGATGAGGCACAGCAGTTGAGAGAGCTGATCAAAGAATTGACAGAGGCAGCCCAAGATCCTGACCTGGATCAAGCACCCCCAAGACTAAAAGTGGGGTGGGGGTACATGTTGTTTCTTCAGAACCTCAGACTGAGGGTAACATATTGGAAGAGGTACGAGAGTTGAGAGCCCTGGTGGGGGACCTGCTATGAACCACACAAACCCCCAAATCTGGTGGAAGTCCAGAGGATCAAGAACCCAAAGCATGAGTCCAGGCTGAACTGCCAAATGCCCCTGTGGTGCCCAAACCAAGGGATGGCCACTGAACTCCCAGAGACACCCGAGAACCTACTTTTTGCTATCATTGTGGGGGAGAATGGACACACCCATTTCTTCTGTCATTCAGCAGAGAATTTGAGGAGGGTCACTACCAGATTATTAGCTGTAATTCGATGAAATAACAACCGGCCACCAGGTGGATCTGCTTGGAAAAGTTACTCTGCAAAGAACACCGCCAGATCTATACCTAAGTCTGTATCACCTGAGTGGTCAGAGGTGGTGGGTTCATCCATGGAGACAACTACAAAGGTGAATGGAGTGTCCACCAGGACTGTGCTTGACAGTGGTCCTCAAGTGCCTATAATGTTTCAAGATTGGTATCAGAAGCACCTGCCTGATGTGCCCTTACAACCCTTGGAAGGTCTACATGTCTGGGGGTTGAGTGAGAAGTTGTACCCATACTCTGGCCATATTCGGATCTGGCTGTCTTTCCCCACCTCGGTGGCTGGGGTGGCGGAACAATAGAGACCTTGGCTTTGGTATGTCCCCCTACTGGACTGTGTGCTGGGGTTCCCCTGCTAATTGGGATCGATGCTCATATGTTTGGGAGACTGGCACAACTCTGCTATGAGAAACAGGGGCACTGGACTGAGAGAGCACTGAGAATTCCTACTCTGATTAAGAGGACTTATGAGATGCAGAAGAATCCAGAGGAAGTGGACCAAGATGAACCGGTAGGAGTTGTATGGAAGAAGGATCCCGAGTCGATGGTGCTAGCACCCAACACCCAGTGTACCCTACAAGGGGAGGTCCGCTTGTGGAAAGATATAAAAAATAGTATACTAATGTTGGATGTGCCAGGTGATGGAAAATTGGCAGAAGGATTGTTGGTCAAGCCCAGCATTTTGCCCACTCGTGCTCATGCCTATGCACGATGGGTGATGGTCCAGATTCACAATGTGTCAGATCAGGAGATTCGGGTGAAGAGAGGCTGCACCCTAGCTACGGTACACTGCGCAGACACTGCAGTGATACCCAGTAACAAGCACCCTGGTGCAACTGATAGAGTGACTCACGACTTGTTTGACTTTGGTGACTCCCCGATGCCAGCTGAATGGAAGACTAGAATCAGCAAGAAACTTGCCCAGAGAGGCCAAGTGTTTTCATTGAAGGAATGGGACATGGGATGTGTCCAGGGTCTGGAGCATCACATACACCTGCATGATGAATGGCCATTTCATGACAGGTCTCGGCATTTAGCTCCAGCAGACATAGATGATGTGAGAAAACACCTGCAGAAAATGCTTGCAGCTGGTCTATGTTTCTGGTGTGATACAAGAATCCAGGAGCCCCTATGTTTCGCCCATTGTGGTGGTGCATAAGAAGAATGTGTCAGTAAGAATGTGTGTGGATTATCGAACCCTGAACCGGGGGACCATCCCTGATCAATACACCATGCCCCGTATACAAGATGCACTGGACTGTTTAAATGGGAGCAAGTGGTTCTCAGTGTCGGACCTTCACAGTGGGTATTTTCAAATTTCAATGACCCTGGAGGATCATGAGAAGACAGCTTTCATTTGTCCCTTGGGTTTCTATGAATTTCTAAGAATGCCCCAGGGGATATCAGGTGCCCCAGCCACCTTCCAACGGCTGATGGAACATGCGGTGGGGGATATGAATTTACTAGAATGCCTAGTGTACTTGGATGATGTCATCATGTTTGGGAACATGCTGAAGGAGCATGAGAACAGGCTGTTTAAAGTCCTTGACTGACTGGAAGACTTCGGCCTTAAGTTGTCCATCAACAAATGCCATTTTTTTCAGACCTCCATAAAGTATGTGGGGCACATAGTATCCACAGAGGGAATACAGACTGACCCCAGTAAAGTTGAGGCTTTGACTACTTGGCCCCAGCCCCACAATCTAAAAGAACTGCAATGCTTTCTGGGGTTCTGTGGCTACTACTGTAGGTTCATAAAGGACTATTCCAAGGTGATTCGCCCCCTTCTGAACCTCACCCAGGGTTACCCTCCCATGAATCACGGATACAAGAAAGGGGTCGGCCCCAGCCCAGAAAGAGTATACTTTCACCCAGGTGAACTTTTCAGACCTCGCTGGATGCCTGACTGTGAAGCAGCTTTTCATGAAATCATATACCAGCTCACCCATGCCCCCATCCTTGCTTATGCCGACCCCACCAAACCCTATGTGCTGCATATCGTCATTAGTCTACAAGGCTTGGGAGCAGTGCTGTATCAGTACCATGAGGATGGTTTGAGACCAGTGGCCTTCGCTAGCAGGAGTCTGACCCCATCCGAGTGAAACTATCCTGTGCATAAGTTGGAATTCCTGGCGTTAAAGTGGGCAATCATCAACCAATTCCATGAATGCCTATATGGGGCCAAGATACTGATGAAAACTGACAATAACCCATTGACCTGTGCACAGACTTCAGCCAAGTTAGACGCCACCGGGCATCGTTGACTGTCTGCATTGTCCACCTATGATTATGCTGTTGAATACAGGGCAGGCCTGAATCACATCGACGTTGACACCCTATCCCAAAGGCTCACATCCAAGAGTGATTTTGTCAGGCTGTCTGAGCCTGACATTTGAGCTTTCTGCCAAAAGTTTGATAAAGATGAACAGATGTCTGCGGACACAGTGGACTGCTTAGTAGATTGCTTGGGTCCTTCTGATACCTGCATACCAGCTGCGTACTGTCACTTTTCAGCTCTAGATATTAGTTCACTACCTTAGTTCAACAATGACAGCATTCAGTGGGCTCAGTCCCAAGGCCCTTTGATTCAGCCAGCCTTTGATGCCCCTCGTGCAGGGAAAAATGTGTCAAAATTGCATTCCTCCAATTTGAGAACTGCTTTGCTGTTTAAAGAAGGCCCCAGATTGAAGCTGCTCAATAAGCTGTTGTACCGAGAGACAGTAGACTGAGGTGGCCAATTACTGTAGATAAGCAACAATTGGTCCTACCCACAGCTTTCAAAGATTTGGTGCTGAGGTCCCTTCATAACCATCTGGGCGACCTTGGTATCGACAGAACCCTCAACCTAGTTTAATCACAATTCTACTGGCCCAAGATGGGGATTGATGTTGAGCATCATGGAAGGACTTGTAGTCAAGGCCCTGCCTCGGATGGCTGCCCCCCTTGTCAACATCATTACCAATACCCCATGGAACTGGTCTGTATAGACTTCCTGAGTTTAGAGCCTGATCAGCGAAACATTAATAATGTGTTAGTGGTTACAGATCATTTCACAAGATATGCACAAGCACTCCCCACCAAAGATCAAAAGACATCCAATGTGGCCAAGGTGCTGGTGGAGAATTTCTTTGTCCACTACGGAGCCCCTGAGCAAATTAATTCTGATCAAGGTAAAGACTTTGAGAGCCGATTAATCAAAGAAATGTTCTCTCTATGGGGGGTGCAAAAGTCAAGAACCACCCCTTATCACCCGCAGGGAGACCCACAACCAGAACATTTTAATTGCACCCTGCTAGACACCCTGCTAGACATGCTAGGCACCCTTCACTCAAAAGACAAGCATAAATGGAGCCAACAGATTAGCACCTTGGTACATGCTTACAACTGCACCAGAAATGATGCCACCGGGTTCTCTCCCTACCACCTCATGTTCGGGAGAGAGGCTCGGCTGCCAGTTGATGTTTGTTTCAGGGGCTGTCCAGATGGGGTCCGAGCTGAAAATTATCTACAATATGTGCAAAAGCTGAAAGCTCAATTGAATCATGCATACCAATTGGCCCAGACAATGGCCGCCAAAAGAAACTTAGCCAATAAAGAGAGACATGATAAAAGAGTGAAGGCCCAAGAGCTTCAAACTGGAAACTGTGTGTTGTTGTGAAATTTGAGGCTGCATGGTAAACATAAAATTGCTTACCAATGGCACCATCTTATAGTAGTAGGCAAGTTGGATGATTTACCCATGTACAAAGTGCGGCCTGAAAACAACTCAAAAGCTGTCAAGACCTTGCACCGTAACTATTTATTGCCTATTGGCTCAGTCATGATTGAAGCTGAACCCCCTGAGATTGTTCCCCCTGGACCAGTGACTCATGCTGCTGCAAAACAAAGACAGAGTCCACCTACTCCAGTGGTCACAGATTCAAGGTGTCTCCACAGCAAGCCCAGAATGATAATGACTGTCAGTCCACTTCTGATGAGAGTAAGTGTAACTGTGCTTATTACCCCTCTTTTGAACTGAGACAGCTGTTTTGAGGTAACCCCATGATTAATTGTGGGGATGAAGCTGGGCCTTCTGGACTGCCAACCCCCCCCCAGCTTTGTTCTTGGAGCCAATGCTCCCTGAAAGTGAAGTGCAAAGTGTCATGTCTGATGATGTTGAGTCACTCTGTATGGTCGAACTGTATGATTTACCTGAGGAAGGGGCTGATGATATGAGTCATGCTGGTGACATGACAGAACCTGAGGAATACTTTGAGTCTGATGATAATTCCCTTCCAGCGCCAGAGTGCCTTCCACGTGAGCAAAGTGTCATAGAAACAGAACTTACAGAGCCAGGGGCTGACAGTGCTCCAAGTTCAAACCTTCCTACCCAGGCAGAGGTCCCGCTCACAAGTAATGAAAGCCTAGAAGTTGAAGCTGAAAGTACAGAGACTGTGGTTGTTCCCCCCAGAAAGACTGTCCGAGCTGTCAAAACTGTGGTGCACTTTAGTTATGATTCCCCGGGGAGGGCAGTGGATTTGCCCCTCAATGTGGTCCACAAGGGAGTTTATGTTTCTCAGAGCTCACTGCCAAAACTGAGTCTAAGTAACAATTCCAGGTTAATTGTCTTGCCCTCTAGGTATGGTGCCCATGCCCAATCCAGCCCCAGGTTAGCTGTTAGGGAAGGGCCCTCTATCTCATTGTTTAATGTACAGGATGTTATTACCTGATTTTGTATGGCAGGATGTGTAAAGTGCCCGTGTGAAGTATGCTTATTGTAACATAGAATGGATATTGTACTACAAAATGCAGAGAATGTGTATAGTAAAGGTTGAATATGTTGATTAATGCCTTAGAAGTTATAGACCTATGTCTGCTAATGGTATAGATGTATGGTATAATTCGCAATTGCAATTATTGTGGTACCACCTTGACACGGATGCCAAGTTTTTCCAGGCAGGGAAGGGTGTAACACACCTACAAATGGGGGGTCCTAAAAAGTCTTCCTAGAGCTTACCTAAATGCTCGCTGCCCAGTTGGAGTTCAGCGCTATAGCTGTTGAATTGTCTGTGAGTGCCGGTGTGGCCTCCGTGTACTGTCTCTTTAAGAGCTGTCCCTTGCAGATATAATTAATCTTAAAGGGGGGACTAAGTGTTTCCATGCTCGAGTCCCACTCAGGCTGCTGACTAATTGCTCTGTTTCTGCCATCGCTAATTGTGCAGAGGGAGTCCTGTGGAAAGATGTAACTATTTGCTGGAAATCACTTAGAGTAATAATGATATTGCAGTTTGTTCTAACCTGCCTTCTTTGCAGCATAAGGTTTCTGTCTGTCTCCACCATTTTGGTCCCGAACTGCCGAATTGGATCAATCAGTACTTGGGGACTGTAAAATGGAGCCTGCTGAAATGAGACTGTGTGGATTACAAGCTTGGGATGTGTAGTTCTGGACTGTTGGCACCTTTTTACAACAGAAGGGGAGCTCTTACTGTGACTGACAACTGAACTGACCAACTGAACCTTTTAGATCTAAGGGAACTTCCCCGAGCAGTCTGCTGGCAAGCCAGCTCTAAGTGGGAAGCTGAGAGAGTAACAACTCAAATACTTCGAGCAGCCGTTTGCGCAGTAGTTCGCGCAGGAGGACTGTCGCCTGATTTGTGGCCTGCTTGTTTGTTTTCTGCCCAGAGAGGGAGAAGAGGATAATTTTCAGACTAAATCTGATCTTGTTAGAGCAAAGAAGCCACCGAGGTGTAACCAGGCTCAACCTGTAGAAGACCGAAGATTTTGTTAAATGCGATCAGCCTATCAGGAACATAACCTACTTCTGAGCTCCCGGTTTTGAGCAGTGACTTTGCGATCATGACTGGGGAGCAGTTGGCCTGGTACAGTAATTCTTTCTTACATATAAATGTGCTGTGTACTGAATGGGGTTGGCGATTTACTTCCCCTTTTGTGTGAACTGAGTGCTGATTGCTGGAAGCTGTATCTAGCACAAAACTGACTAAATCCACAGTTAGCTCCATGCAGCTGTGCCTTGCCAATAGGGGCCTGCCAGATTACCCTGCTGCACAGAGAAGAGCCATCGACGAGAGACCTGCCCGGGAAGCTGCCCCCCTTCTTCATGCTTGAACAGGAATGATGCTTTGGCAAATCATGTGGACCCTGCTTCTCCAGGCAATCCAGAGAGTTCATCTGCTGTCTTCATTCTTGTCCAGCCTGTGTCCAGTCTTGGGTATCATAAGTAGTCACCAGGGTAGCTCCCTGCAACATATAGCTAAATCAATAGTGTTTCACCTGATTGTTTTGTTATTTTTCCATCATGAACTGAGCCTTCTGGCTCTGGATTACTATTAGAGTGTGGTGCATGTTTGTTTTTCCTCACAGGGCCCCGACCAGCTGCAAGGCTGGCCTACCCCAGGCAACGGTCCTGGCTAGCCCACCTTCCTTCCACCTGGGTACCCAGAGAGTGTGACTGTATAGAGACTCTAAATGCATGCACAGTAGTGTGAACCATAGAGTATTTCAGGTAATTAGCCTGATCACCCCCACCCTTGTTCAAACCCTCTGAATAAATCAGATCTACTCTTTTTCTGCAATTTAATCTGAATGTGGTTCCAGTTTGTGCTCAAAGTATTGTGCTGTTGTTATTTGTGCTGGCTAACCTTGTTTTACAGGGGGTCCCCAAGGGTGGAACTGGAGAAACCAACCCTGGTGGTAAGTCCACACTGTGTGGGTATTGGCAAAGCATATCAGGGGTATTGTGAAAGTAATTATTGTGTGTTGTAGGGGCCACTAGCAGGAACAGAGGGGGGTCACAGTGTCCCGGAGGGCTGTGCCCTGGTTAGTTTGACCATTTCTAACCCATACCACTGAGTGGAAGCACCCGTTACCAAACCTAGGCCCCTCAACCTGCTACTAGCCAAGCAGGCAGGGGTAGTAGCCCATGGGATAGCACCAACTAGGGGTTACACATAGTTTAAAGGTTATGTCTTTTTTCCATACTCTTTTCACTCCCCATTCAATAAAGTAGTATTGTGCAGATTTTTCAAATTCTATCGGAATGAAAAATTCCATGGAATTTTCAAAATTCCACTGAAATTCCACCGAATTTTGCAATAGACAGAATGGCAAAATTACATGGTGGAAAACAGTTGAGGAATTATTTTCCGAGAAAAAAATTGCTGTTCTGAGGAACATTATTCCATGGATCTCACTATTTTCCATGGAAATTGTCACAGAATAATTTTCTGTGGAAAAATAACTTTTCCACAGAATAATATACTGTGGATCACAGTAGGCAGAATCCCACAGAAGAACCAGAGAAATTCTGCCAGCGAAATTGCCATTCTGCGCTAATTCTGTTGGTGGAATTTTGCATTCCACACAGCACTTCAATAAAGCCAGTTTCAGTGAAGAGCTACTGATGATGTCATAACCAGAACTCATAGCTTAGTCCTGTATGTCAGCAACCCTGAAGAACTTATTTCTCAAATGTTTAAGAAATTGTAGTTGTAGAAAAAATGTTGACACAGAGTTGGTTGCAGTTTAGTTAATCCCAGAATGGGATTCAAATGTATGGTACTGTACTTTAGAATGTAGCAGAAATCAGTTTTAGAGTGCAGTGTTGGGCAAAGCTATGGAATATCATGGTAGTGCACAGTTTCAAAATGTTGGCAGGATGCATTTTTAAAATGTGGCAGCAATGCACAGTATCGAAATATAGTAAATTATCAGGGCTTAGTCTCCATGGAAAATGGTGGGTTTCCAAATCTTGTTGTGGGACAGTTCAAAGGTCAAAAAAGTTGCTGTACTATTATTCTGATGTCACATCAATAGTACAGCAACGTTTCAGCTCTGATCTGCCTCTTGACTGCCTCACTCGTCATGTCTTTAATGAAACAATTGCAGAAACATGGCGCAGTTTAGCGAGTGTCAAGTACTGGACACTGTGAACATTGACATGAGGAACTATCAACGCTCAGTGTCACAAAAGTGAACTTTTTTGTATTATTTCATTTAAAAAAATTAAAAATGCGGGGCATAGAAAATGGAAGCCAGAGCAAGCAGGAGTGGTGAGAAGCTGGAGCGAGTGTGAACGGCATTAGTAACAGGATTGGTTAGAAGCTGAGGGAGCTGCACCAGAATAATATCACTGAAGGTAACACACAACTGAAAGACACAAAAAAACAACATAAGCCCTGGCCATATATTATATAAAACAGTAGATTGGTGACCATCCACAACTAAAGCTGTGTTTTCATCTCAGTTGTTGATGACATCATGGAGACCTCTCAAGCTTTGCTCTCGAGGTCTGTATGATGTCATCAGCAACCTCAATATAAACACAGCCTTGTTATGGATGGTTACCCATCCACTATTCTATATGTGGTGTGGATACTCAGTCTCAGAATATGACTGGGACACACATCATGGAATCTGGTAAGGACTGACAATTGCAAAATACAGTGGGGATGTACACTGTTGGAATGTGACAGGACACATCATTTTTTTCTGAAACTGATTGTCCCTACTATATTCCAGAATTGTATGCACCCACCACATTTCAAATTGTGCATCTCATCCCAACCAGATTCTGACATTAGGTGTCCCTGCCACATTCTGATATTCTGCATTCCTGACACATTCCAAAAGTGTACAGTATGTTCCTGCCACATTCCAGAAATTGTATGTTCCCACCACACTCTGAAGTTGTGTATCAATGCCACATTCTGAAATTGTGTCACCATCACATTCCAAAACTGTGTCATCACCACATTCTGAAATTACATGTCCCCTCAACATTCTGAAATTGTGTGTCTTATCAACATTCCTAAATTGTGCATCTCTGATGTATTCTGATACTGTGTCAACACTACATTCCAAAATTGTATATCCCACCACATTGTGAAAATGGTCATGCTCACCACATTCCAAAATTATGTTTCTGCCACATTCTGAAATTGTGTTTCCCTGCCACGTTCCAAAACTGTGTGCCCCCACCACATTCTAAAATTCTGTGTCCCACCTACATACTGAAATGCATGGCACTGTCACATTCCAGAAATTCACATCCCTACCATAGTCCAAAATTGTGCACCCCCACCACTTTCTGAAAATAAGTGTCCCTGCAACATTTCAAAATTGCATGTCCATGCCACGTTCTAAAATTGCATATCCCAGCCACATTCTGAAATTGTACATCCCTGACACATTTCAAATTTGTGCATATGCATCACATTCCAAAAATGCATTTCCCTGCCACTCTCCAAAATTATGCATCCCACCACATTTGAAAAATGTGTATCCATGTCACATTCTGAAATGACATGTGGCCACCACATTCTGAAACTGTTTCCCCACCATATTCTGAAATTATGTGTTTATGCTATGATTGCCAGAACAATCTGAAATCAAGCATCTTTACTGTAGTCTAAAACTGTGCATCACCACATGCTAAAATTATGCATCCAAGACATATTACAAAACTGCATGTCCTTCCACATTCTACAAAAACTATGCATCTCCCCCACTTCAGAATTACCTGTCTCTGCCATGCCACATTCTGAAAACTTATACAACACCACCACATTCTGAATTTCTGTGTCCCTGCTACAGTCTAAAATTGTGAGTAACAGCTACTTTATGACATAGTGTCATTGCTGCATTTTGCAATTGTAACCCGGTGGCATTATGAAATCTCATGCTTGCAGTATTCTAAAAATTGGACACAACTTTTGCATTCTAAAGCCATTTTTGCTGCTGTATTCCAATCACCTCTACTACTTTCTTAAGTAACATGCATCTGTACATAATGAAAGTCCAAGCCCTACCCATCCAGTGTCAGCTTTTCTTTTTCAAATGTTTACTATAACTGCAGTTTTATGTAACATTGGAGAAAAAAGTCCTAGAAGGTAGCTTGCATGGAGAAATAGGCTGTGAGTTCTAGTTATGGCATCATCAGTAGCTCTTCACTTAAACTGGCTTTTTTGAACAGGCAGAGACAATAGGGTTACAAAAGGACTGGTAACTTTTAAATAAAGTAACTTAGACATCTCCGTTTTGGCATCAGACTGATTAGGGATATGCTGATCATGGAGGCAGTATAGCGCAGTAGTTTAAGGCACTGAGCTGCAAACCTGGAGACCTGGATTTGAATGCCACAGCCCCCACTTGCATACTATGTGACCCTCAGCAAGTCAGTTAACTTCTTTGGGCTCCCAGATCACACCTGTAATCAAGCTTTGGCTTAGTATGCCTCTCCTGGTTAAACAATTCCCCCTTTCCCTAAATTCTGAATTTACTGATGCTAGAAATTCTGGCTGGACTCCCTCTTCAAGAAGAAAGTAAAAGGCCTGGAGGACAAATATATCCCAATGACTACTAAATATAACAGGAAATTCAGGGTAACAGCTAGATTAAACTTCAAGATAAGGAGGAAATTACGCAAGAAGAAAAATGTATAAACAAGCAAAAATGGCAATAATAAAGAGTCATGGGAAGAATTAAAATGAATCCAGAGGGAATGTAAATGTGACATCAGGAAATCAAAAACTAAAATGGAAAATCAAATAATGGAAAAAGCCAAAAGCAACTCTTAGATTTTTTTAAATTATGTAAGACCCAAAAGGGCAACATCTAGGAATGTGGGTCCATTATTGGATGAAGAAAGACTACTAAGCCATGAACAGCATATGGCCAACATACTTAATATTTTTTCTGCTCAGTGTTGAACATCAACTGGAAAGTTACTTACAGGGGGAAAGCCTGAGTATTAATATTAACAAAGGTATGGTAGAGGAGAGGCTTAAAGCCCTAAATCCAAACAAATCATCAGGCCTGGATGATATTCACCCATGTGTTCTGAGGCAACTGGCAAATGTCCTTTTAGGTCCAATTAGCAAGTTATTTAGAATAAGCACAGCTGGCAGGGCAGTTCAAGGTGATTGGACAGATGCTATTTTATCTCTCATATAATGCAGATTGGCATACCCATCAATCCATGGGGATTGCTCTTTGGGGTGGAGGAGTGGGGTGCAGAGGGCTGGGAGTTCTATTTTAGGTCTATATGGCTCATGTTGGCTGTGACGAGGTGCTGTATTCAGAATATATGGGTTTCCCACACTTGCCCCACAGTGCAAATGAGGAAGGACTCCCTCCTCACTATGCTTCAGTTGAAATACCTGATATATGATTTGAATGGATGGTCTGATAAGTTTGAGCAGCAGATTGGTCAGTATCTGGCTTTGTTATCCCCTTTGGAACAGGTGGTCATATGGTTAGGTTTGGGGTTTTTTGACCATGCTGGAATTAGACTGGGTTATTCAATGTATTATAACTGTTTAGGGGGACATACAATCCTATTTATATTGGGTCACAGGTGGCGTTTCTTCTCACTTCTTTTTGGCATGGCCACTCTCACCAGTACCCACCTTTCTTCTCTCCTTATAATGAGGCACCTTCTGCTGTGGTAGATAATATGGCAAGTGATGAGCTTGGAAGCTGTGATTGATTTTAAGGGCAAGTATGCAATATTTTTAATTGAATGAAGAACAAACAGGACTCACACTGGGATGGGGTGCTCACAATAAAATGATAAAATTACAGTCTTACAATCAGGCACTCACCACCTCATTAAAATGACATTCCATGCCTTCGGGTAAAAAAGGCAGTTATATGGTTAGGTTAGGGGTTAGTTGACCATGCTGGAATTAGACTGGGTTATTGGACGTATCATGACTGTTTAGGGGGACATACAATCCTATTTTTAGTTGGTCGTGAGTGGCATTTCTTCTCTCTCCTTTTTGACATGGCTGCTCTCACCCATACCCACCTTTCTAATCTCCTTATGATGAGGCACCTTCTACTGCGTAGATAATATGGTAATTGTACGAGCTTGGGAGCTGCCATTGATTTTAATGGCAAGTATACAATATTTTTAATTGAGTGGTGTTAAGTTATGGATGTCTTTTATTTTCGTTCATTGTATACATGACAGGTATTGGTAACTACATATTGTAGCTGCTGTGTGTTATTTGTATGTTTTGTTTGGCTTTTTCTTTTTGTATCAGTGACATGATGTACCTCTACATTAATTTTGATCATTATGGTGGGTTCTTAAACATTTGATGGGTGGTCTAGTAGCACTGACTTTGTCCAGTGTATTGTGCTGATACAATGTTACGTAGTTCCGTGTTTGTAAGT
The DNA here is from genome assembly GCA_016271365.2 of Neoceratodus forsteri. Taxonomy (NCBI): domain Eukaryota; kingdom Metazoa; phylum Chordata; order Ceratodontiformes; family Ceratodontidae; genus Neoceratodus; species Neoceratodus forsteri. Next base: position 321,836,461 of record CM028130.1, read on the forward strand.
GTTCTTCTTATGAAAAGTTCAATAAAAAGAATTTAGAAAAAAAAAATGAGCTAAAAAGGACAAAAGAAATTACAGACCAGTGAGTCTCACTTCTGTATTAAGTAAAATCTTGGAAGTGATACTCAGAGATGAGATAGAAACTACCTGAATCAGAACAACTTTGTGAATAAAACCCAGCATCATGGTTTTGGGAAATGGAAATCTTGCCTAAGTATAGTGACTGAATTTTTTGAAGCAGTCCATAGGACATTAGATAATGGGGTATCAGTGGATGTGGTGTATATGAACTTCAGTAAAGCTTTTAATACTGCCCATCGTTATGAGCTGACCCATCAGTAAGATATTTGGGGTATCAACACAAATATAAGTAGATGGATAAGCAGCTGGCTACCTAGGAGATGACAAAGGGTCAGGGGCCTAGTAACCAGTGGAGTTCCGCCAGTTTCTCAAGTGGTCCAGCTCTCTTTTAAGTTTATTTAAGGGAATGCAATGGGGCATGGATGCCAAAATTGCCTGGTGACACTAAGATTGGCTATGACGTGAACTCACAGAAAGGTATTAAAAAACTACAGCAGGAACTGTCTAGGTTATATGACTGGGCAAAAAGAGTAAAAATGTCTTTTTACCCAGACAAATGCACAGTTCTGCATTTTGAAACAAAGAACTATGAGCCAATACAAAATAAATAAAAATATACTTAAGGAACGCAACAGTGAGAAAGATCTGGGAGTGCTGGTTTCTGATACTCTGCAACAAAATCAGCAGTGTGACCATGCAATAATTAAGCAATAAGGCATGACAGGGTGTGGTATATCATGGGATATCGTTGTGCATCCAATCATCCGAGAAGTGACGATATCCCATGATATACCACACCCTGGAGTGCCTTATTGCTATTATGAACTGGGTTTAAAGGTTTAAAAATAAAAAAGTAAAATAAACAGGTTTTAAAATGTTTTAAAATTAGTTTTTGGGTGGTGTATGGTCACATTTTGATAAAATAGTTCTTGACAGTAGGTGGCACTCTTATACTGGTAGTTGATAGAGGTGGGACTGTTGTATCCCTGTGAACTCATCTCTCACTCTACATTGCATCCGGATGTGAACTGTGGCTATTTTAAAGAGGTTTCTGTTCCTTTGTGGTAGCGAGCGGCATGTAAGGGATTTGTGGAGCTTACTATTTGTTTTTTTTAAATAAAGAGTAAAAAGCCGCACACTGAAATGGAGTGCCGATGCTGTGAGTCAGTGCAGAGAAGAGAGTTGTGGCTGGGGTGAGTCAACGGACAGTACATTGGTAAGGAACCACACAGGGGAGTTGCAGCCATTGTGTCATTTGAGCCCTGGTTTGTTTTCATGTACTGAAAAAAAGACTTGCACGTTACTGTCAGTCACGTGATGCTGCTATTGAAAGCGAGTGAGAAGTCAGTGACCGCAACTTCTGTGTAGCTTCCCCTCACCTTGCTAATGGGTTGATTTGGGGGGGGATTCTTTTACATCTGTGGTTGCTTGTAGTATATAGGAAGACTTACTCTGTGTTGGTAGACTTTTGTGAAGCTAGTGAGGGATCTGGGAATGCTGCTAACAGGAAATTTTGTGAGTGAGGAGGCTGGTTGCTGGAGCTTTTTTAAAGCCGTGATGATGTAGCCCGATATCATCACAGCTTTAAAGAGCTGTCGGCCAATCAGATTGCTGCATTTACGATCCCCAGTTCATAACAAGCATTTGTCAATGCCAGATAATCGCCACTGGTGTAGAATCCTTGGGGTGCAAGATGCTTTGCTTGACTATATGGTGTGAATGGTGGTAAAGGACGTGCTGGCAGAGGGTGAAAATAAGGCATCTTTTGTTTAAAAACATATGTAAACTGCCTTTTTTAGCTTAAGATTATTTGGATATCTATAAAGGAAGCTGCAGACTGTAGGGAGAGGAGAACAAGTGAGTTCCATTTTCGTAGTGTAGCACAACCGAGTGACGTTAATGGTAATAAAGGATATGCTGCCAGAGATTTCAAATCAGTCATCTTCTGTTAAAAAAGTATATAAACTCTTTTTTTTAAGTTAAGATTAGTTAGATATCTGTAACAGGAGCTGCCAACTGTAGACCAGCATTTTTGTAGCTATGGGTGCACATGCACACTTGCACATCACCTGGGAACTGCAGTAAAAAATTCCCATAGGATCACATTCTAAATTGTAAGTGAGGAATAACACATGACAGGGTGTGTGGCAATGCTAAATTACTGCATGACCCAGGTGGGTTGTGAGGCATCAGGTGCAGCTGAGTGCCTTCAATCCCATGGGAAGTGCGGTATATAATTCCCATAGGATCACATTGTAAATTGTAAGTGAGGAATAACACATGACAGGGTGTGTGGCAATGCTAAATTACTGCATGACCCAGGTGGGTTGTGAGGCATCAGGTGCAGCTGAGTGCCTTCAATCCCATGGGAAGTGCAGTATATAATTCCCATAGGATCACATTGTAAATTGTAAGTGAGGAATAACACATGACAGGGTGTGTGGCAATGCTAAATTACTAAATGACCCAGGTGGGTTGTGAGGCATCAGGTGCAGCTGAGTGCCTTCAATCACATGGGAAGTGCAGTATATAATTCCCATAGGATCACATTATAAATTGTAAGAAAGCAATAACACATGACAGCATGCACGGTAATGCTAAATTACCACATGCCCCACGTGGGTTGTGAGACACATGGCGCAGATGAGTGCCATCAACTACCTGGAAAGTGTGGGTGTCTTCAATCTGATGTCGATGGCACCTATGCTGCCGTGGAAGTGCATCCTAAGGATGTAGAAGAGTCAGCAGGTTACTGCTCTTAGGAGCACCAGGCCTCTGGCTTCTTCACCTGGAAGCAGAGTTAACATTCAAATTTAAATGACACACAGCAGAATGACACAAAATGAAACCAAAAAAAGGGAAACGGGTGCAGAGCGAGATATAGCTCTGGATAATATGGAGAAGGCAGTTTTCATGTGCACTGACTAAATGCAAGGAAGGAAAGGAAGTGTCAGTGGGTGGTTGTGTGAGAAATGCAGGGTGCTCTAAATCACTTTGCCTGATAATGTAAAGTGGGAATGTGAGAATCTGTGGCGTACACTGTCACAGCGAGGCAGCATTGACAGAGCAATGGAAAATAGAAATGGAAACATTAAGCTTTCAACAGTTTTACACCACCCCCCTTCAGAAGGTAGGCGGTGAGAGCTATTTGAAAAGCAAACTGCAGTTTGGCTAATTGGAGGAGAGGGATCCTCAGATTGTTTCTCTAATTCTGAAATCTAATAAGGACATTACCCAGCCTGGGAGCTATTGTCCTATCTCACTCATTAATGTTAATATTAAAATATTACCTGAAGTCCTGAGTTTCAGACTGGGCAAAGTTTGAAGTTCTTTGATAGGCCCAGAACAGGTTGGTTTTCTGGTGGGGGAGACTGTCTAGTGATCATCTGAGGAAAATCCATCATATGGTTTCTGCATCTAGGGAGGCCAGCCAAGATGCGGAGTTGGTCTCCCTAGATTTAGAAAAAAGCTTTTGATCATGTAGCGTAGCATTTAAGCAATAATGTATGACAGGGTGTGTGTCATGCTGGGATAACGTCATGTGTGGGGTGGTTGGGCACGAGACTGCAGTACACAGCAAATGTCTAAGAAGTTTTATTTTGCTTATACTTATGCTTACCTTTCTCCAAGCTGAACAATCTTGTCATTTGACAGGGAATGTGATGGAGCAGCTGTGTAACTCTTACATTGTTTTTTTCTTAGGAGGTGGTGAGACAAACAATAGCACACACACACACACACACTCACGCACAATAAAAGGCCACATATGTGGAATACAAGAAGAGAGCACAGACACATCATGAAAGTGAAGCCCAATTAGGCATGACAGACAAGTGTATTGAAAGGACATATGCAGAGAAGAACAAGAGGAAATGACTGAAAATTCAGATACTCCCAAAGGTTCAAAAAGCGCTTATGTTTCGTTACAGCATTGTCTGAGCTATACAGCTAACATACATTGCTGGTTCAAAAATATCAAGTGACAAGATTGCCATTTATATCAGAGTACCTTGCTAGAATATACTAAATGTATTAAGTTATTACAGTACATGCAGACATGTAAACCAGAGAGAAATAAAATGTATAAACTATAATGTGGATTTAAAATAGAGATTTAAACCAAAGTAAGTAGATTAAGTATTAACTTTTCTTGTACGGAAGATCAAAATTAGCATTAACTAGACACTACTCTCTCTATCACCTGAAGTCTTTCTTGTTTCTGTAAAGGTTTGCAAATCGCGAAAAGTGTGTAACTGACTTGAAGGCCACTTATATAACATTACAGCCAAGATTATTTACTGTAGGGGAAACTGATGTTACAGTAAGTTTAGGTATTCTGTAAGGGCATTCTGTAGGAGCATGTCAGAGGCAATGAGATACTTACCCTGCAAAGCAGACTGTTGTCAGCTGCCAGTAAATAAGTACGTTTTTTATTTGCATCAGGAGATGTACAAAGTCAGTGGGCAAAAAAACCAATTCTCAATAACATCCTGTATAATACAACAGCTATTTCAAACACATACATTAAAATTAATTTGCAATAAAATAAGTCACACAACATTGCACAATACAAGATATACTACAATATAAGTTGCACAGAATAAATTATGAACAGAGAAGAAATTGATTCAGAGCAGTAAAAGTACAGAATTGTACATTATTTATTCATTACTCATCGAATAGCTTAGCGTAAATAGAAATCTGTAAAAATGTACAGTCTGCCAAAATCCAGGGGAGGAGTCTAGAGTTTTCAGAAATGTAGTCTCTATTTTTCCCAGCATCACATAAATAATCCCCTCAATACTCTTACCTTACACATGTGTATCACAAATAATGTGAACACCAGGAGATCTCTAGGCACAGCTGTGCTTGATACATTTAACAGCCTATTATTGTAGAAAAATCTGTGTGTGCTTGCAGGTTTCCATTGTCCCTGCTCATCACTTTTCTGCAGAAAATAAGAAGGCAGATATGAAAAACTCAGCACTGCTGGGAAAGAGGTAAGCAATAAGCACGTCTCATGCTTTGAGGGAAGATGCAGTATTTGGAAATGAATTAATGTACTGCAGAAAAACATTGATTGAGGAAGGGAGAAGGGAGATGGCTGTCTGTATGTGGTGGAGAAGAAGGGAGACACAGGTACAGAACTCTCACCCGAGATCCTTGTTCTGGAAGTCTCCAAAGTGGAAGTATTATAGTAGGTCAGAAAAGCATAGTTTCCTTTATGAACTAACAGAAAGCAATCCAGCAGAGGAATTTGTAAAACTGTCTATTTTAAAGTATGCAGAGCAGGCCTTTTGGTCACATCAGCTCACGAAGAACAAAAGACAAAAATTATAGCTATTATATTAGCATGATACTAGGGTTCACTAGGATTTTCTGGGGCAGAAAGAGAACATGGGGCCTATCTAGACTGCCTCCCCACTTCTCAGTGGCAATTCTTTAAGTTGTGACCTGGAAGAGTTAGTTGAGTCAAACTTATGTTTGCTATCAGAGTGAACAGTTTGTGGTGAGAGGTAATTCTACATTCCCACTACTCTTTGAGTGAAGAAGTGCTTGTGTTTGGTGGTTTTAGAGTTTGTTGGTTTGCTTTGCTTACCATTCCATTTAGTTTATTCATCTTATTCATTTGTTTATGAGAAAAAAAAGTCAAATCAAGAACAGATCATGGAAATAAGATGGAGGAGAGGAGAGGAGAGGAGAGGAGACATTAAAAAAATGTTGATATTGGCCAGCTAATGATACCTAATGAGAAGGTAAAAGGGGTGCAAACATTTTTCTTTATTATCTCTTTAAGTATTTTCTGCTGCAGCCACTGCTTTGTTGTAGGACCTTGAGCAAGCCACTTGACCTTACATTGTTCCAATAATCCCAGCTGTAAAGACTGAAATGGAAGTCACTGAAAATGAGATGCTGCATCTCTTCTAACCATTGCCTTCATTGGCATGTTATATACACTGGTTTTATATCAGCTAACATTTTATGCAGGCCCATTACAATGCTCTTCCCTGCCTGGTACATTAGGCCTTATTTAAACTTTTATTTAGCCATGTTTCTTTCTGCTTTACATAGCAACTTAAGATTTGTATGCATTCCATGGCACTTGAAGGACAGGCCTGGGAACATTGTAAAACTTAATTTTCACAAAGGCTATGAAATGTGACAAAAAAGCTGTGCTAGTCTATGAGAATCATTAAGTTGGCAGAAAAGTATGGGATTTGAAGATCTTTTTGTATATCCTCTGATTTACAGAGACAACGACTGCAATATACATAATTGATGTGATTTTTCTAGATTTTTGCAAAACAATGAATGTTGGCTTTGGAAGAATTAAAATCTCAAGAGATTATAAAATGCAAACTTCTGTGCATTCCATCATATATTACAGAAGACTTTTGCATAAAACCAGCTGAACGTGTAAATTAGCATTTTGCATCAGCATTTACAGAAGAAAGAAATGGGCTGGGATTGGGAAGTGAAAGATTGTTCACTGGGAAGCAATAGGATACAAAAGAGGACATATCCAGGTTATGCTGTGAAAATTGATCAAGCAGTATCTTCCATACTTCTTCTTGACCTGTGTGGGGGGGGGGGGTATTGCGAAGCTCTGTTTTGGGTCCACTCCTTTTCTTGATCTCTGTAAATGACAACACTTGCAACATACATATGTAAGCAGATGATACTTAAGCAACATGGTAGGCTAGGGGGTGTGGTGCGCTAGCATAACAGCACAGCTCAGATGGGTTGAAGCATAAGGCAATGTCCAAAGTTATCCCAGCAGAATTCACCCCCTGAAGTGCCTTATTGCCATTATTAAATTGATTAATTCCTGTGAGCAAATACATTTTTATGAGTGCTTACACGGATGCTCAAGAAACATCTTGGGACAGTATGACATTTTAGAGGTGTGTGAGTGTTCTGCCCAATGCAGTTGATGCTTTATGGGGCTCATCCCTCAAGCACTAATGAATTGGTGAGCTGTCTAATACAGCAGTTTGAGAGAAATGATCTGCACTTGAAAGAAAAGTGCCACTGCAATCAGGGATGGCTACGAGTTGATGCTTTATTGGGCTCGTCTCTCAGGCACCAATGAACCAGTGAGCTGTCGATGACAGCAGTTTGAGAGAAGTGGTCTGCACTTGAAAGAAAAATGCCACTACAATCAGGGATGGTTACATCTCTGCAGTTGTTTATATAAATGCAGTGGTACCTCCCCCTCCCCCCCAATGAGCCACACGCACATGCCTTCTTTCTGTGTGATCAGCCAGGGACACATTGAGTCTTGCTGATGAAGTTATTCTGTGTTAATCAGGCAGCAAGGGTGTAGGCATCCATATGCCAGGCACACCATGGCGTGCTTACAGACTACCAAGGGGTTGCAAAAAAGTCAGCCAGTGTGTCTTTCTATTTCCTTTGTATGGCTTTTTTTGTGGGCTTTCAGAGCTAACCTCATCCTTTTAGAGTTTGTCAGAGTGGCTGAGCGCAGCAACTGATGATGCGTACACACAGCGGACTTGATTGAGAAATGTATACTAACTTTCTCAATCAGGTCAGCTGGAGTACTACAAATCCTTGATTGGCTGCTTTGTGAGGGTAGGAGGTGTGGCTAGTAAGGTGCGGCCTGTTTAAATGCCCCTGGAAAACATACGGTCGTTTTAGTTCCTGACTGATTCCACCCCCTGGGAGTTGGTGACCTGTCCTGATCATCATCACGTGAACTAATTTGGAGTCAGAGAAGCCAGCCGAGATTGGAAGAAAATTTGGAGCCACAGACAGAACCTGTTGAACAGAGCAACTGCATTGCTGGTAGTGTCTTTGGTAAGTTCAGCTTCAGGAGCAATCTGCACTCTGCACCCTGACTAGCCAGTATCGGAGAATCATTCTAGGGGGTGGGGGTAGGAAGAAGTAGGCTGCTGGTTAACTAGGATCTGCAGCTTATCCATTAGGTAGGGAAAATGGGCAGACTGGGTGGGCCAAGCGGTCCTTATCTGCCATCAAATTCTATGTTTCTATGTTTCTATTCCGGAGATCACTGTCCGATGAAACTGCATTGTTGAAAGACCAGTCCATGAAGAGGAGAAAACTGCGCTGCGCGATGAGAGAACTAGAAAAGCCTGCCAGCACTTTGGCTACTCTGAGCTAGGGGAGACTTCAGCACCTGTTACCATGTCCGGAGATACAGAGTGCCAGTGTCTTCCCTGCTGTCTGTCTGAGGCTGAGCCATCCATGGCCCTCCGAGTCCCAAGCAGGTTTTGGCAGACAGGATCTCTCTGGTGTGGTGACCAACCATCCCTGAGACTGTGACCGAGACGTTCATTGTGTTGTGCTTGTGTAAACGAGGACTGTGGCTATAACTTTAAACTCTGCATGTCGATGCTGCCGAGCTGAGCGTAATCATCCCCCGCCCGTCACCAGTCATCCCCTCTTGTTCTTCACAGTGAAGTCATTAGCCAGGTACTTGTTGTTTATCATTATTGAATTGAGAAAAAAGTATGTGGATGCCACAGGGGGTTTAGCAGGCAGCCAGGCAGGGGAGGAGTGGGTCTGCAGAGTGCAGACAAGATCGTGTCCTTCCCACAGTAAAAGGCAGCAACAGTAAAACCACAGAAGCTGAGATTTCTTAGTAATTCTAAATAATTCTAACACAATTTTTTGTTAATGTCTAAAGTGCTGCTGCAGGGTGTCAGTTAAGGAGACTGGTGTTGTAGATTTGTGGTGGTTAGTGGCTGACACACTCACAGTCACACTGTCACAAACTGAGTCCCTATCTGCTTCAGTATGTCACAGGAGTGAAAGGCAGGCACTAGCTTAAGGAGTTCAGTCAGTCTTGTGTAAGAGGGAGGGGGCATCTACCTAGCACAAATGCTAGTTTCAGCATGCCATCATCAAGGTGAGGTGTGAGGGTTGTTTGCTGCTGGCCTGTACTTCATATTTAAGCAGGAGTGGTTAGAAAAACTCAGAGAATATGCTGAACACATTGGGCTTGATTCACAAAGCTTTCAGAAGGTGCAAAACCTTTCCTAAGTACCCAAAACTGCTGTAGCTATGGAAACAAATGGGAATTTGCACTGAGTGCTATTTACAATACCCTCCACAGCTGAGGAAAACAACACTAAGGACTGTGGAAAAAAGTGCAGCTGCAGAAGTCCCTGAGGAAAAAAAGGTGTGAGATAAGTAAGGCACAGCCCCTGAAAGGCTATTCACAACCATTTTTTCCACAGCTGCGGAAAAAAAGTTACACACAGTGGAATAAGGTGTAACTCTCCCTCAGCAAACTGCAGTAGTGCCCCAGCAATTGGAATAAATTAAGGTGGAGGTGAGGCACAGGTAATAGCATCCCAGATAGTATAACAGCAACTGCTGTAACAGCAACAAAAGCACACATTGCCATGATATGGCAATAGGCAACAACCATCAGACACAGTGCAGTCCATGACGGAGCCCCACAGGCAGTAGAGCCTGGCCAGCCTGCAGTAAGTGCTACCCCTGCAGGCAACAGGAACACCCCAGGGAGGGAAGACCAGCAGTGACAGTTGGCCACTGTGGTGCCATGATATTGCTGGGACCTGTGGTGCTGCAGTGGTCCCAGTTGAGGGACTGGTTGCTGGTCTCTTTGTGGGTGCTTTCAGCTTCATTCTATGGCAGCCCTGTTAAAGTCTGCTGTTCCAGCTAAATAAGTTCACTGTTGCTGTGCCTCCTAAGCTATTTCTGCAGCTGCAGATCTGCAGTTGCGGATTTTCAGCACCTGCACAATTTCCGCAGCTGCTGAATTTCCACAGCTGCGGGGATTTTATGAAATTCCACACCTGCTCAAAATGTCTTTATGAATATCATGCAACTGCGTTTCCACAGTGCTGCAGGTCTTTTTCCCGCAGCTGCGGAAATTTTTAGCTTTCTTTGTGACTCCTACCCATTGTGTCAAGTCCATTAAAATGCATTGGGCTGGATTCACAAAGCTTTCAGAAGGTGCAAAACCTTCCCTAAGTCCCCAAAACTGCCGTAGCTATGGAAACAAAGGGGAACTTGCACTGAGAGATATTCACAAAACCGTCCTCAGCAGCAGAAAAAAACACTAAGGACTGTGGAAAAAAGTGCAGCTGCGGAAGTCCCTGAGGAAAAAAAGGTGTGAGATAAGTAAGGCACAGCCCCCGAAAGGCTATTCACAACCAGTTTTTTTTCCGCAGGTGCAGAAAAAATGTTACACACAGTGGAATGAGGTGTAACTCTCCCTCAGCAAACTGCAGTAGAGCCCCAGCAACTGGAATCAATTAAGGTGGAGGTGAGGCACTGGTAATAGAATCCCAGATAGTATAACTGTGGCTTCTGTAACAGAAAAAAGCACACATTGCCATGATATGGCAACAGGCAACAACCATCAGACACAGTACAGCCCATGACGGAGCCTCACAAGCAGTAGAGCCTGGCCAGCCTGCAGTGAGTGCTACCCTTGCAGGCAACAGGAACACCCCAGGGAGGGATGACCAGCCATGACATTTGGCCACTGTGGTGCCATGATATTGCTGGTACCTGTGGTGCTGCAGTGGTCCCAGCTGAGGGACTGGCTGCTGGTCTCTTTGTGGGTGCTTTCAGCTTCATTCTGTGGCAGCCCTGTTAAAGTCTGCTGTTCCAGCTAAATAAGTTCACTGTTGCTGTGCACCCTAAGCTATTTCTGCAGCTGCGGATCCACAGTTGTGGATTTTCAGCAAGTGCACAGTTTCTGCAGCTGCTGGGATTTTACGAAATTCCGCACATGCTCAAAATTTCTATATGAATATCAGCAACTGCATTTCCACGGTGCTGCAGGCCTTTTTCCCCACAGCTGCGGGATTTTTGGCTTTCTTTGTGAATCCTGCCCATTGTGTTTAAGTAAGTGAGTGGCTAGGTATGTTGTGTGAGCTCACAGTGACCAGGATTGTATCTGAGATGGCAGGTATAATTTATTTTGTATAACTTGGAAAGGGAACATTGTTTAACTAGGTGTAGCACATTAAGCCAAAGCTTGTTTCCAGATGCGACCTGAGAGCACAAGAAAGTTAAGTGACTTGCTCAGGATCACACAGTATGCACCTAGGCAGCTGTGGGATTCAAAACACAGGTCTCCAGATCTGCAGTTCAGAGCCTTAACCCACTATGCTACATTGCCTCCTACTTGGAGTCAGGCTATTGAAGGGCAGGGACAGCTATAGAAAGAAATGGACTTGCATGGCATGGAGCAGCAAACATGAATGAGAGGGAGCCATGAACATCAATGGGAAGGAAAAGTGAATGGATTAGGAGGGAGAACGGAAGAGTTTAATGGGGGAGAAAAGAGTTTGTTTGCTTTTGGAAGGGCATGTGAACATCCTGAATAGGAGGGTAGAGCAAAGACTCTGATGTGGGGGGAAGGTGATCAAAGAGCCTAACAGATGGAGATTGCTGTTGACTGGTTTCATAGTTATTTGTCTAATCAACCACTTAGAGTAGGACTAAATGGAGCATTTTCCTCTAGTAAATTTTTATTACAGGGGGTGCCCCAGGGGTCCGTTCTGGGCCCTCTTTTGTTTACTGTATTTGTAGATGTTGTTCCATCTTTATTGAATGATACACACTGTCTGATTTATGCAGATGACATTATTTTGTATAAAAGTTCGATTTCGGTGGAACTTATAAATAAGTCCTTAAATAAGGACTTTGCTATACTTTGTAGGTGGTTAAAATGGAATTGTTTAGCATTAAATAATACAAAAACAAAATATATGCTTTTTGGATCCAGAATTAGACTTAATAGGTAATGGGATGGAGCAGGTAAAACAATTTAAATATCTCGGAGTCCTGTTGGATCAACATTTAAAATTTTTTGATCATGTAAATTTTATGTCTTGTCAGATAACATAGTTCTCAGTCACTGTCTGTGGTTTGTTTGTTGTTCCCTGTGTACTGGATGACTGTGTGCAGTGGTACACGGTGCATGCGCTGTGTCCATGGGGCACCTGTCAGACCATCCACGGCCTGTGCAGCTGCCACCTTTGCATGTCTGTGACCTTCACAGTCTGCTGGCATGTCAGTGGTGGCTGCTCATGCTGGACTGCCACTGTATCCGGCGCGATGCTGGGTTGCCTCCTGTCACTGGTGGGGTGCACGTCTGCCTCGGGTAGCACTGTTGCCTCCGCTGTTGTTGTCCCACCTCGATGCTGTCACTTGTGTCTGTTGCAGGGGATGTGCTCCACGTGTCTGTCACTTGTGCTCCAGCTGCATGCTGGTGGCGTACAGCATCGTGGTGCCTGCACAGGGTTGCTGGCACACCTGTGCTATGGAGGGGTTCTGGCTATGTGCACATGGCTGCCGTGGCCACATGCTGGGGTCTTGGTTGACCCGCTACTGTGTCCCTGTGTTGGTGTGCCCTTGGGTATGGGTGGCTTATTGTCTGTGCACTGTGTTGCATCTTGTGTGGTGCATGCTTCCATGCAACACTGTGTGTGTCTGTGCTGGCTGTTGTGGCCAGTGCTGAGACAGGATGTGTCCTTGGGAGGGTGTGCAAGGTGCTGTACCACTGGTGGTGGGGTCTGGGGCATGCCCTGTCGCATGTGGGGTACCTCGTGTGGCGATGCATGGTCAGTCTCTTAGCTGTACCTTGGGGGGGACGTGCAGGGTGGCACTGTGTATGCTGTTGTTGCATTGCTGTCTGCTGCCACCCACTGCAGGGTGCACATGGTGGGGCTGCCTTGCATGGCTACGTGGTGCACAGGATTGCATTGCCATAGTGGGGGTGGTGGCATGCATGGGGTGTCCTGCACTGTTGGGTGCTACTCCTGGGAAGGGTGTATGGTGATCATGGTGCAGGGTGTGCTCTGCATTGGTGGGATGGTGTGGCACGGGGTGGTCAGCCCTCCTTGTGTGCCAATCACAGCTTGCCAGGGGGTGTGCTGGGGCACCATGGCCCGGTTGTGGGTTGGTTGCTGGTATCCATGGGCCGGTGGTTATTCCAGCTTTCCCCTGGTTGTGCAGTGCATGGGGTGTGGGGAATGATGTCTGTTCTGCTGTGTGCTCCTCTGCCCATCTGTGGCATGGATGGTGGGCCCCTGCATCCCTGGTTGTGCTGTTGCATTGCTGCCCTGCTCCACAGGGCATCCCTGGTTGTGCTATGGCACATCTGGACTGCTCCACTGAGCATCCCTTGTTGCGCTATGGTGCATCAGAAATGTGGAACTGCACATCCCTGGTTGCGCTATGGTGCAGGTGGTGCGATATTCAGTCATGTGCCGTAGGCGCATCTTGGCCTGCACAGTTTTTGAATATCTCGCTTCTTGCACATGGGCGCAGTGGACTTGCACTTGCTCCTGCTGTTGTGCACTTTTTGGGTGCAGTTTGAATATCTGGGCTGCTGAGCCAAGGCCTGTTTTCATGTATGACCCAGGGACCGAATACATATACAGTCAAGATGTTTACAATTAACAAAAACTCACATCACAATACAGTACAACATTTTAAGACAAACATCACACAATTACAGTACAGTACTAAATAAAAAATATATAAAAAGAAATCATTAAAACAACAACAATGCAATTTATCAAGAAAATAATTTCTTAACCTAGTTTTAAAAGTTTGATGACAAACATTCTCATATAAAACAATAGGAAGCTCATTCCAATTTTTAGCAGCAGAATAAGTAAAAGAACCATCACCCATTTTAGTCTTGGTCTTAGGAACATTTAACTTAATTTGATAATCTGAATGAAGTTCCCGTGAATTTATTTTAATATGTAATAATGGATACAATGGAGAATCTATACCTTGACGGAGAACTTTATCCATTAATAAACATAAACTGTATGAACAACCCAGCCTAGGTGGAAGCCAGGCAGATAGTCTATACAGTTCACAATGATGTGTAGAATAATGCAACTTAAAAGTAAATCTGCAAATACCATGAAACACATTAGTAAGAAGAGATAACTCTCTATTAGACAAGTTAGAAAAAAGAAATGTATTATAATTTAACTGAGGTAATAATACACACTCAGCTATTGCATGCCTTGCTGGTAAAGTCAACATTGATTGGAACTTGAATAATACACCTAATCTCTGATTATCATTGCGCTCTTGCGCAGTGTGATTTGGGGGGTGCATCTGCCTCCCGCTGAATATCGCAGAATGGCGCATTTTCTGACTTGCGCTGGCGCATCCCTATTGCGCATGGTGCAACCCTTTTGAATATCTGGGCCAGCGTACTTACCCAGTAAACAAAGGTTTAAAATAAAATAAAAATAAAATAAAGCGCATTGAATTAATTCATTGTGTGCAACTAAAGAGGAGTAAGCCATGAGACTTACTTAGTCAATGTACTGGGATAAGAATATGCCCAAGATTTCCAACAAAAGGGTCTGCACAATGTGTTTTCAGTGATAGTGCCCATGTCTTTGCATGTCAGAGTCTCCATTTTAAGTTGTTGTCTCTGTTTTCACCTCTACACTTCATGTTTGTTGTGTCTCTTATAATCAGGGTCCACAATGCAGTAGAAACAACAGTTTCCAGGCCCAACAGTCTTAATGAAAATGAATATATTTCATGTGGTTTGCATGTTTTAATAAACTTTGAAATGTGGGCATGTGTAAAAGCTATTAAATGCTCCCAATATATTGTATGGTCTGTTTGTTTTCAAATACTCTTACTTTCATATATTTAGTGTGTCTTGTTAATGCTGCCTTTTCCTTGACCAATATTCATTTGTGATTTATCTACCAGATCTGGAACCAGTAACATTAGCTGATCAAAAGCTTTGCATGAAAAGTGTAATTGCAAGCTTCTGCTCAACTGATGTCACCCAGTTCTGGAATTTATAAGTAATTAAGAAATTAATATTTAGTGTAAAAAAGGCTGCATCTAACAAGGGACCTATAATAAGGAAGCAATAGAACTATTTAAAAACAAATACAAATAACAATACAATGAGGTTTGTAAATCAACTTCACCCATTGCCCTATTTGCAAGTCTATTAAACATATAAAGAACATGGTTTGTTTGTTTATTACCTGCTATATATCCTGCTTATATTTCTTCCCTTCCTTTTGGAGCCTGGTTCATGCCTGATGAAGGTCCATTGAACCAGGCATGGACTATACCTACCCAGTTCACAAATAAATAACACTGAAAGAGTTTTAATGGAATAACCACAAATATCTTCTTGCTACAAATTCTATATGGCATGTAGTAAAACTAATTATTTATTGTGTTTGCTTTCCATCAAAATAAAATCAGCTGAGCCTTATTGGGGCAGAAGAGCTGCAGAAGCAGCCCAATGTATTAATTCTTGATAGAAGTGGGACCTCTGGCTATGAATTGGGGTTAAGTCACACACACATATACCAGCAGTTAGAGGATGTGGTACAGTCGGGGTGTATTGTTTAATATTCTGCCACCCTGACCATAAATGTGTCACGTTTTAACCTGAGCTGCCTAGATCCAGAGGCAACACCCAGCAGCAGGTTAGAACAGTCAGACCTCCCACACACCTTATTAGATGTTGGTCACCAGCCTAGAGCCTTACACTGTCACTCCCTCCCTCACCTGTGTCTCTCTCAGTGATTTCTTAGTAGTTTTAATTCTAGCACAATGTATTACCTCACCCTGAAGCTTTGTTTATCTTTTCAAAGATGGCTGGCTGCCATCCTGTTTCTGTACAGCAGGCATCTAAAAAGAAATCTGCACTGTCAGGACTGTTAAAAGATGTTTATATTCCCTTAGTTACTTCTGCATGTGGCACAATTTCCAGAAAAACTCAACAATGAAAGAAATCAGAACCACAGAGTATGTCAAGGCTATAACCCTTCTAGCAAAAATGAGATGGAGCTCAAACAACAAAGAAGTATTTAGATAGTTTTAAGGGATGCCAGGATAGGATAAACTCAGTGTAATGTAATCATTTAAATAGTTAAATACTACTTTGTTGCTTGAGTTCCATATCTCCTTTTTGCTAGATGGGCTATAGCCCTATCTTACTGTGCAGCACTGATTTCATTCTTTGTTATATTTTTTTGGAAAGATGTGTGTTAGATGTAGAAATAAGGGAAAAAAAGCATCTCCCATACAAAACAAATAGGCCTAAAGCTCAACTGCCTCAGATAACTAACAATGAATAAATAATTAACTAATCTTCAGTTTTTCTTTGGTTGAGATTTTCACATGCAAATGAATTATTTGCTAACCACTTCTAGTTCAATTTACTGCTAACTAATTCTTAACAGTTTCAGCAATTAGTCATTTATGGATCTGTTTCCCAATTAAGAATTAGCTGATCCCCATGAATTATGTATTAGTTTGGCATTCATGAATTGCTAGTTGAGTTTATGTAATAAATAATTTATTTATGATCAATACTCAACTAGTTGAGCATTAGCTGATAATTAACTGTATACCACATAGTAATGCTTAGTTAAGAATAACCAATTCTTAACCAGCTCATTTGCGCAGTGGTGGTAGAAACTAGGAGTCCAGCTGGGAGTCCAGCTGGTGTAGATAAGCTGTAGGAGCACATCCACCCCTCACTGCAGGTGCCACACATCTGACTGAGGCACCTCGAGGCACCCCCCTACCCCCCAAAAAACAGAAATCAATCTCTGCCTGGGGTAGAGCCCCACCCCGATGGTACCACCCTGGGGGTAGGCCCAAGTGTCAAGCAGGAGACAGAGGTAAGTCACAGGGTAGGTAGGTGATGGGGCTGGTAAAGTGGGCAGGACTGACGGGGCTGGCTAGCAAGAGTCTAAAAAGGTACAATAGATAAAAACAATAAAAACGTGATATCTTTTCATGTACATTTGTAGGCAGCAGTTTAAATCTATCTTAAAAATCAGGACTGCATGTTCTACTCCACCTTAACAACATGTACAGTTGCTTGTCTTAAGCAACTAGTTAAGTATTGATCGTAAATAAATTATTTATTACATAAACTCAACTAGTAATTCATGAATGCCAAACTAATACATAATTCATGGGGATTAGTTAATTCTTAATTGAGAAACAGGTCCATAAATAATTGCATTATTACAAGGTGTGCCTACAGGTGTGTGCTAACAGATTACTGCTGTAATCTTCTCATTCAAATTGTCTTTTGCAAGGTATATCTTCTGTTACTGCTTTATTTTTCTCTGTAGCAAAGTGTTTCTTACAGGGTATATCTTCTTTGAAATTATTACAGGTGGTGCTTTACAGGTTTTACAGTTTTATCTAACATTAGGATAAGCTTTCAGGGTTACTGTATTTGTTGTTGACTGATTGTTTCTGCTCTTACCTCCTTGTTGTTTCATCCATGGTTCTTCTTTTTCGGCAGGGGAAGGGCCCAATCACCCACCCCCATACCCAACCACCCCACACTACACTCCTTTTATAGGGTACCACAGTTGTGACATGTCCTGTGGCAAAGCAGGAAGGGGCGGATCAGGGGGGCATCCACAAGGTGAGCTCATTTAGAGAGCCACTAGTAATATAACATGTTATAACAAATTATACAAAAACAAAACACAAAATTAAACCATTACTTGCATTTTCTTCCTTCTAATTACTCTGACCAGGTTATAAACCCAGCAACTTATCTGGAATGGATATCATTAACTGCAGGTACTGTGGAACACTTTTCAGAAGGACAGTCTTACAGGATTTAGGACACTGTCCTACATGCTGGAACACTGGAGATCTTAGGGCTCAGCTGCAGACAGCATGGGCAGAGACTGCGCACCTCAAATTTCATATTCAAGAGGAAATACATTATAAGAACCACCCGCCATTTCCCCAACATCCAACGGAAGAACCTCGACCGCAGAGGGTAGTTGGTCCAGGAGGCTGACAGGTGGTTAGGAGGGGTAATTCGGGTGCCCCATTACTCTGAGCTTTCCAACATATTACCTCCAAAAACCATATAAACACTACAAACAGGTATCTGCCTCTATCTCTGAAATCAAACAAAGGGGCAGAGGACACTGCAAGGCAGGACACTGCAGCACAGGAGCTAGCACAACAAAACTCTCCCAAATCAGGAACCAAAACAAAAAAAGCAAAAAGGAAATCCAAAAACCTTCTGATCATAGGAGACTCCATGATACAGGGAGTTGATACCCATCTCCAGCCAGGGGTAATGGTCAGATGTCTCCCAGGTACATCAGCGTGGAGAGACACTGACCACATTGCTAAAACTGTTCAGAAAGCAGGAGAAAACATTGACATCTGGGTACACATAGGGACTAATGATCTCACCAGCCGGTCAGTTGTGGAGACCAAGGAACACCTGACCAGGCTGGGTGACAAACTATCATCCATTTCGCCTGACATCTCCTTCTCTGAGATCCTGCCAGTCTGGGACAGGGGGCAAATGGACAGAAGGTCAGAGAAGGGAGATAGGGGAGCTAAACATGTGGCTCAAGGGCTGGTGCCAGGAAAAGGACACAGATTTGTAGGGAACTGGCAACAGTTCTGGGAGCGAAAGTTCTTTAAATTTGATGGACTGCATCTGACTAAGGAGGGAGTCAGTGCATTGGGGCAGAAGTTTGACATCTTTGCAGAATATTTAAACTAGCAAATGGGGAGAGGGGTGCAGCACCCTACACGTCGAATGGGAAGAACACCCCTCCCCCCTCAGCTAGTGGTCAAACAGGGATCCAGCATGTTTGCAGTTCATTTGCATCACCAGGTAAGAAAAAAGGTCCGTCTCCCCATATAACACACAGGGGAAATGCCAAACCTCACCCAACAACTAACACACTGAAATCTGGCCAATGGAAAATCATATATTCGAATGCTCACAGCCTGGGAAATAAGATCCCAGACCTGCAGGCAATAATGTCAGAGGCTAAACTGGACATAGTAGCAATTAATGAGACATGGTTTACCAGTAACCACACTTGGGAGACTTCAGTATCTGGCTATGTACTGTTCAGAAGAGAATGAGGTGCAAGAAGGGGTTGGGGGGGTGGAGTGGCCCTGCATGTCAATGAAAATATCAAAGCTACAGAAATTCAGAATACACACAAGGAGCCAGAAGAACTGTGGGTCACCCTGGAAACAGGAAATGGGACAGCCATAAGAACTGGGTTTGTCTACAGGCCCCCAGACCAGGGGAAGGACATAGACACATTACTGTTAGAAGATATACAAAACATGACAGCTAAAGGGGAGGTTCTGATAATGGGAGACTTCAACATGCTGGATACAGATTGGTCAATACCAGCATGAACATCTGCCAGAACTAGACGCATGGTGGATTCCCTGCAGGGGAAGGGCCTCAAACAACTGGTACAACAACCCACAAGAGACAAGGCTATCCTAGATCTAGTACTGACTAACAGGGAAGGGATCACAAATCTCCAGGTAGAAGGTCACCTGGCGGCCAGTGACCATCACATGGTATGGTTCAATTTGGCCACTACATCTAAATCATCCCATTCCAAGGCAACAATATGGGACTTCAGAGGAGCTGACTTTGATAAGATGGCCAACAAAGTTAAGCTAGCCCTGGCAAAAAGAAACACAGGTGGAGGGGGTACAGGCAAAGTGGGCAAGCATTAAGGATGCAATACTTGAAGCAACATCCCATTGTGTTAGACAGAAAAGGAAGTGCAAAAGAAGAAGGAAACCACTTTGGTTCTCAAATACAGTAGCAGAAAAGGTCAGAGCCAAAAGGCTGGCCTTCAGGAAATATAAAGGAACACAGCGGGATGAAGATAGGGAGACATATCAAACTGCCGTAAGGGAAGCATGGAAGGCAGTAAGGCAGGCAAAGTCCCAAACTGAGGAAACACTAGCACAAATAGTAAAAGAAGGTGACAAGACTTTCTATAGATACATTAGTGAAAGGAGAAATTCTTAAGGGTGTATCGCTAAGCTCAAAGGAGAAAAGGGGGAATGTGAGGAGGAAGAGGACCCTGTAAAAGCATTTATCTTAAATAGATACTTTTGTTCAGTATTTACTGAAAAGAAGGTAGGGCAGGGACCACAGCTCAGCACCATGGACACGGGGGGAGGGAGGTGAGCACTACACCCTTCACAAAAGAAAGGGTCCTACAAGAGCTCGCTAAGCTCAGGGTGGACAAGGCAATGGGACCTGATGGCATGCATCCCAGGGTACTTAAGGAGCTAAGGGTGGAACTAGCAGAGCCATTAGCAGAACTGTTTAGTGAATCTCTGAGCACAGGAGAGGTCCCAGAAGACTGGAGAAGGGCTCATGTGAGCCTGTTCCAGAGGAGTGGTAGGAGGAAGGAGGCAGGGAACTACAGACCAGTCAGTCTTACCTCAGTAGTGGGCAAGATTATGGAGGCACTCCTTAAGGAAAGGATAGTGCAACACCTGGAATCCATAGGGGCACAGGTTCCAAGAAAGCATGGGTTTACAAAAGGAACTTCCTGTCAAACTAATCTCATAGATTTCTTTGACTGGGTAACCAGAGTGGTGCACCAAGGGGGAGCAGTTGATGTCTCCTACCTTGACTTTAGCAAAGCTTTTGACACTGTTCCACATAGAAGATTGATAAATAAGCTGGGTAGGCTCGGGTGGGTCAGAAGTTGGTCAACTGGGTGGCAAACTGGTTGACGGGCAGCAAACAGAGAGTGGTGGTAAATGGTATACAGTCAGAAGAGATGCAAGTTACAAGTGGGGTACCTCAGGGATCAGTCCTGGGGCCAGTCCTCTTCAATATCTTCATTAGTGACATTGCAGTTGGGCTAGAGGGTAAGGCTTTTCTGTTTGCAGATGGCACCAAGATCTGCAACAGAGTAGATGATCCAGATGGGGTGGGCAGAATGAGAAGAGATCTGGATAAACTAGCAAAATGGTCTGAAGAGTGGCAACTGGAATTTAATGCAAAGAAGTGCAAGATCATGCACATAGGGAAGAGAAACCCTGAAGCCACCTATAGGCTGGGAGGTGAGTTGCTGGCAGTCACAAAGGAAGAAAGAGACTTGGGCATCATCATCACTGATGACCTGAAATCATCCAAGCAGACCTCTAAAGCAGTAGGTAAGGCTAGGGGGATGTTAGAGTGTATTAGTAGGGGTATCACAAGTCGTAAGAGGGAGGTAATAATCCCTCTTTACAAGACACAGGTTAGGCCCCATCTGGAGTACATGCAGTGACTGAGGCCACACCTTCACAAGGACATTAACCAAATTGAGGCAGTCCAGAGAAGGGCACCAAAATGATGCAGGGACTGCATCAGAAGACATATGAGGACAGATTAACAGAGCTCAATATGTATACCCTTGAGCAAAGGAGGGAGAGAGGTGATACAATCGAAACATTCAAACACCTTAAGGGCATTAACAAGCTGAAAGAGTCTAACATGTTTAAATATAAGAAAAACAGCAGGACAAGAGGACACAGCATGAGATTAGAGGGAGGCCGATTAAGGGGTAATGTGAGGAAATTCTTTTTCACAGAAAGGGTGGTGGATGCATGGAACGGTCTACTTCAGGAAGTGGTGGCTATGAATACAGTGCAGGGCTTCAAACAGGCATGGGATAGGCATAAGGGAGCAATACAGATGAGTATGAATAGATAGGCCACTGACAGAGCAAAGGCAGATGGCCCATTTATAAGGTAGAAAAAGAAATGGGCAGACTGGATGGGCCTTGCAGCCCTTATCTGCAGTCAACTTCTATGTTTCTATGTTTCTGTGTTGCGCCTAAAGGGCGTCACTGCTCCCGATAGCATTATAATGCTATATATAGCTCTACACCCTCTTACCTACAGTACTTTGTGTCATTAAACTGTGGTTTTCTGGGCAGGGCTGCAGTGGGAGCTTAGCAGTTTCAAAAAAACAAGAAAGTGTGATCACATTTCTATTAAGGTAAATATCTATTTAATGTTTGGACAAAAAAATTTAAACTATGGCTACTTGAGGTCCTGGAGAATGCAGCTACTGGACATGAATTGCCTGCCCCGCATGGCAGAACATGTCAGCAGCTCTTTAAAGCTTGTGAATCAGCTGAACCTTGATTGTGCATGGAGCAAATTGAAAAATATACAGGTGATAATACACACCAGTTATTTTACATACCTATGGTATCACTCATGTACAGAATTAAGGGTTTTGGAAACTTCAGAAAATCTGTGCATCAACGCACAGCACCTATCCAGTAATCCTAAGAGGGCAATAACACACTGTATTGTGCTTGGGGAGATAAAGTCACTCCTCTGGTATGAGGTGGTATGCAGCCTCCTACCTCAGCACACTCTGGAGTAGACTATATCTCCAACAAATGCAGACCCTGCCATGTGTTACTGCCAATGTACTGTAGGTTTCACACAGTGTGTATGCAATGTAATTTCAGTAAGTCCCTATATGGAAATGAGCATTGAAAACACTTTGCACTGGTACAGGACATATAAATGCATTGCATGTGCACAGTACTACTTCCAGTGCACTCAGTGTACACTACGTACAGAAGATTTGTGGAGTGTATGTTTCTTTTTTTTAAACAGTACCAGGTTTTCAATGCTGCTGATCTTTATCAAGCTGAAACTCCAGGCCCAGTTTGATCCCCTACAGACCCACGTGTAGATTCATTTTATCTTTAAGTTCATCTGTAACATAAAATGCATTTAGTTAGTATCAGTTTGTAGCAAAATAAATTTTTTCAAATAAACGTGTTGAAATGTACCACTGCCAAGTGCTTTTTGCTGCCCTCTTGCTCTCTGTGCCCCAGGTACTCAGCAAGGCAACATTCTATGGAGAGGAGCAGGATGTCATCTCACTCTCCCTCCCCAAGCTGCTAACCCCCCCGATCCAAATATCTATCCATCTTCCACCCAGCTCCTGAATCTCACAATCCCAATATAAAATCCCTCTCTCTTGCACCCAGCTGCTGAAGACACCTTAAGAAAACCAATCTTGTTTTACAAAAATAAAGAGCATCCTTACCTCACTAAAAGACTATGGGTACTCAAGTGTTTTGGGAAGGGAATCAAAGGGATTGTATTTGGGCCCCATGGAGCCAGCACTCATTCATTTCCACTCCCCCCCCAAAAAAAAGAAAAGTACACAAATTGCATATAATTTGAAATTTCTCAGTTGGAAAAGTACACGGGAAAAGTACATTGGAACATGCTCTGCATAACTCGATCGAGGCACTTTTTTAATTTTTGTAATATTTTAGCCTTATTTGTTGAAAGAAATATCTAAGTCAAGCTCCACTATCAGGGAGGGGGCAGGCACTTCACAGCCCTTGGGGCTGCATTACTGGCTATGTGCTCACTTCCACACAAACAACTTTGGTCCTAGAGGCCATTCCCCTGCTACCAGCCCACAGATCTAACATCATCTGCATGGGGCTGGGGGAAGTACCAGTACTGTTTGTCTTAGATTGGATTTATGCCAGCATTCTGATGGGGATATGGCAGTCCTGGAGGATTGCTGTATCCAGACAGTCCCTACACCCTACCGGACCATGGTCACCTACCACTGCCCCAGGACAGGGTTCTGCACCACCAGCATGTAGTAGATGGAGCTGTGGATATTTGGCATCAGGAACCCAGAGCCACAGCTTGGATATGCTCAGTTTGATCATATCCTGGGCTCTTATGTGGGTCTGGCTGTCAATCCAAAAGGAGGTGGTATTGGGAAGATAGCTCCTCAGAGCCCAAATATGATATGAAAGCAATTAACTGATCTTAAAAATGTGCCTGTTGTTTTTCCAGACAACAAGACTCATTTCTGTTTGTTGGGGACTTTTATTATTATTATTATTATTACTTACCTAGTCAATCTAACTAGCTGAGGAGTCAGTTCCTGCATGGTAATCCTGCTGGATGTCCGTAGTGAAAAAATAAATGTAGCATCAGATTATTATGAGAACTATTAACAAATTAGGCAATCTGAGGGTTGGGTGCAAGAGCAAGTGTTTTGTTTTTCTGGGCCAATGGAGGATCTTTGGGGGTGAAGGTCACCTGCATTTTCAAAATGTGCTGAATAAATGCCAGGTGGATGTAACAACCAGGAGAATGGACAGGGTAATTTGAAGAGTGTGTGTGTGTGTGTGTGTGTGTGTGTGTGTGTGTGTGTGTGTGTGTGTATGTTATTTATTAATTTGCAATCAATTTACCCAGAATAGCCCTGGTGTGAAGTAACAGCTCATTTGCTGTAGATTCCTGCTCTTATTTTTATAGTTGAGTGGACTAAAGTTTGGGTATTAAACTGCATTTAACTATACTTTTAAACACTGATGTTCCTGCCAATAGTATAAAAGTGTAATATTAATATACACATCATATGGTTTTCAATATCACTATCAGCATGGTGGGATCTACATCACTAAACCAGGGATATTACCAAGAATTCTTTGAAGTTGCTCACCTTGGCCCCTCGTTTAGCTGCATCTGCTTCTGCATTTATTGAAACTCTTAAAATGAAACTAAAATCAAAATGAGTGGAAATTATCACAGTGACCTGTCTGGAGACATCGACTGGGAGGGTATGTTGGGTCTATCAGCTGAGTCACGACTTTTGGAGAATCGGACTGGCAAGAGACAGATGTGCTGCTACGCACTCCCTGTCCCTGTGGAGAAGGGCTGTGAGCAGGGGTATAAAGCTCAAAAAATGTATTAAAAGGTATTCCATCGTTGCCTTTCTAAATTGTTTATCCCCTTTCCAGTAAATCTTATTGCACACTTTTGTCTGGCAGTAGTCCCTGGTGTTTTTCTCTCTCTTTTCCATTGCAGAAGAAAGGTGTCCCGAAGGTGGTGCAGGGCTGTCCTGTTGGGCTATCCTGCTGGAAGAACTGGACCATGGTGTGTAGAGGAATGCCCTTTGGAATGGCCAGAGATCCTGCCATCTGTGGAAGACTGCTGATTTGAAAAATGTATATGCAGTCCTGATTTGGATCCTGCCTTGTTATTCTGTCACTTTGATGGGAAAAAGACTGGGTTTCTGATTAAACAAATGTTAAAAGGATCATTAAAAGGAATGTAATTTTGTAGTAGTGCTGTAGTAAAGCCTCTTGTTTGTTGGAGATCTGTTTTTTGTGGAACCGAGCCTTTTAGCTAAATATATGGTCACTTAGGGGTTCTAAAGTAATGGAAATAGTCTTTTTTTGTATTAAATGTCCTTAGTTTTGTTGTCTTTCTTTTTATTCTGGTTTCAAATTTTTCATGCCTTATGGTAATTAGCCCACATGACACCCTTGGTATATCTATCAGCTCACTCAGTATGCTCAGTAGGCTTTAACATTTCTACCTGCTGGATCTTACCTGCTGGTCTTTGTGAGCGTTCTGAGTAATTTGGGTTGTTATTGATACAGGGCGAGTATCAGCGAGTGCTAGCCTAAGGAAACACGATTTGTTTTAAACGGCTCCTATAGAGCCAGTTTCCCTGGTTTGCCAATTTGCCATTTTGTTGGATACTTCTACATCTGGATATTTCGCCTGAGTATTTTGCTCTCCTAATCACGCTTTGTGGTGGAGTGCTGGAGGTCGATTTTCACATTTTCTAGTCTCTCTCTACGACTATCAGTGAGTGCATTAAAAAAAAAAGACAAATGACTTTGAGCTACTTGAGCTACTAGAAGTCTAGTATTCTAGTTTTTATATTTTTACCTTTATTGATTATTTCTGCAGACTTATGATTTTATATTGCCCTAGTGACAACTAGTTATTTTTATAGTCATTGTAATACTGAGTTTTACGTTTTGAAACATTCTGGTTTTTAAGTGGTGTTTTTGTTTGTTTTGTGTGTTTTTTAGTGACTTCTGTCAAACTTTCTTATGAGTGTGCTTTCATCCACGAACTGGCGAAAAGCTGCTGCAACAAGAACTTTTTAAAGTGTGTGTGCTGTGAATACTCACTTTCAAGCAAGTTAAGACCTGCAAGCTGCCCCTATGTAATATGGACATTATTTGAATCCTTGAATGAATGAATGTAACACGTTTTGGTAAAGGTCTGTTTTTAGCCCTGTACCCAAAGGCCTAACTCTACTGCTAATTCCCCAGCTTTTTATTGTCATAGTGCTTCACAGCGCGTTCCTTTAAGTTTTTGGAAAAAATGTTACTCTCCCTGGATTTAAAGTACTTTTGCTGCAAGGAATTCAACTTAAGAAGATTAAGAAGCTGTGGTGTCTCTTCTGGTTACTTCTTGGACTTGCGTGTGTTGCAATTAGTATTGGATGTGTTCATTTCTGGGACTTTACAACATTCTTCAATGTCTCTGATGATTTGCTAAGCATTTTGTCTTTTGATAAGTTTTTGTATTGTGTGTAGATATTTCATTCTTAGAGTAGATCTGTCTGTCTTTTATTTTTTCTCGTTGATTGTGTATATTTAAAATGGTGAACAATAGAAGTAAAATGGCTGTAATTGGCTAATTTAGAAGATTGCTGTATTTTAAATCAAACTGATTCTAACCTTTTACGAGGGATACATTCGGATTTAGATACTACTCAGATAAATTTGGTATCTCAGGAAATGACATTTAATCCAAACAAGATAAAAGTAAAAGAAAGGTCTAAATCAAAACAAGCCAAAAGAAAAAAAAAAACAGTCAGTTAAGAAATCTGTCAGAGAAACTATATTACAAACTGGCCTTAAGCAATCTAAAATTAATGAACACTTTGTAAAAGTAAACGATGTTAAAACAGTTAAAACAGTCAATGATGGAACTAATATGAGCATCTTAAATGGCTTAAGCAGTCCTATATCCTTGTCAACACCTGTACCCCTGGTAACACCATTAAATCAAAACCATAGATTTGAGTCAGTAGTTGATGTAACTGAGTTACGGTATGATTGTTCCAGACTATCATCGATACCTAAAATTTTCTTGTAAGTTAACGCTTCTCCTTTGGTAAATGATAATTTATATCTAACATCCTGTTCTGAATGTTCTTTAGATACAGTTAAGAATGTTAGAGTTAATAAAGATGAAAGTAGTAGTAATCCAAGTAAATTAAGTAACCTGAAGGAGGTGATTAGAAACCCTCATAATGAATTAGGAGGTGAAGTCTTTATTGATCTATATTGTGAGACATCTTCAGGTAGTTTGACTTTTTCCCCTGAGCCAATTGATGTCAATTTGGTTCAGGAGTTAAAATCCATCACCATGGATCTTCAAGATACCTTGTCCAATGTTAACACAAGGGCTTACTTGAGTGACAAATGTAAAACTGTTGACCCTGTTTCCTCATTTCCTTTTGGATTGGATGAAAGGTTAAACAATTTTTTATGAGAGACCCATATGCAATGCATTTAGTATTAATGGATCAATTAATTGCAGTCCATGGAGAAATTTAAATTTTAAAAGGATTGCTGCCTTGAATGGGGCTTGTCTTGATAACATATTAGCTAGAATGGCAAAATTAACCCCTGAGGTGAAATCTCCTTCCATAATTTTGGATGAGATCCTTCCCATGAAAGCGATTTTCCTACTACAAGACCAGATTTCCCTCCTATTCATATTTCTGTGGATACAACTTGTATCTATCAAAGAAAAAAACAAAAGAATAATAAGAGAAATAAAAAAAGTAGAAAAAACAGAAAAAATGGAGGCAAAAAGGCAAAAAAATGGGAAGGGTGAAAGAAACTCCCTTAGTGGAAATGGAGGTGTCTATGTCATCATCTTTAATTGATTCTAATTTAGAAGTTTCATCTCTTACCCCCCCCTTAGTGTACCTGATGTTGTAGTCAATAAGGAAAATAACATATCTAATTGGGATCAGGTTAGGGGCAATGATTTAAATGAATGTAACAATTTTAATTAAATGCCATTTATGCAATTGATTACCTCCCAATTGTCTGATTTTAAGTTAGAGTTGGGAAAACTTTTAAGAATGATTGGCAAAATTGGTTCATGAATAATAATAATAATGAAATTATGCTTAGTGAAAAAAGGGTATCAATGGTTTCCAAAAAGAGGCACACAAAAATTGGGTAATGAATCTTTAGTTAAGACGCGGTATGATATTTCTGAATGTGCAATTTTGGCCTTTTATGGATTTGAGGGGATTAATGAAGATCAAACTTGGTGCAATTTAGATAAATTGGTATACTTATTAAGAGATATTACAGGTGCTGACTTGTTGGAAACCGATATTATACAAATATGGAAGAATAAAGATGAAAATGAGTGGGATTCCACTTATGTTTTTTGTTCTGCTATTAGGATTGCAAATCAAATTTGGTTTAACAATAGATTGTTAAAACTGAGAGGATGTTCTGTAGATTTTGTTAATAGTAAACAACTGAATTTAATAAATAATGACAGTTCAAGATGTCTTAGCATATTTGGGTTAAGTGGAATACCTTATGAAAACAATTGGAAATTGCGTAATGCTTTCCTTAACCTTTGCACACGTTTTAAAAATTCCAGAAGAAATAAATATAAAAAAAAAACTTTAGGCATAATTATCCATCTAAGTCTGCTCAGGTGGATGTATTAATACAAGGTACTGTTATTGTAAGTGAAATTTTGGAGAAGGCCCCACTTTTAGATCAGGTGGGTGTCCATTTAATTGATAGTGACATACTTGTTCATCCTTTAAAGGGCACCCCTGAAACAAGGCCTACTGTTGACAGTCTTGAAAAAGGCAAAATTCTGTATTTGTTTGGACTGAATAGAATCAGAAATGAAAACCCAAGAAAGCTTAAATGGACAATACTTAATCTATTTGAACAGTGTTTACATATCTCAATGGGTTCCTTGGATGCTATTGAGGTCACTAGGCTTGGTAATGACCCAGACTGTGATCAAATAAAATTAACAATAATATTTAGTAGCCTGTATAACAAATTAATAGAAAATATACCTATTTTAGACTTGGTAGGTTTGTTTATTGTGGAACAGGTTCTTGATAATAGAGCAGAAGAAGATGACAATTTTCTTAATGTTCCTAGTGGGCATATTTCCACTATTCCTACTGCTAATCTTCAGGATGACTACAATGTGCCTGTTTCAAATAAAATTTGAAATTCTGTCTATCCATAGTGACTGACTGGAAGAAGTAAGGGTGGATAATAAAATGGTATCTCCCTTAGACAATGTAAATTTGGATCTGAGTGCAAATGTTCTCTCTTGAAATATTGCAAGTCTTTTTTCTAATTTAGTGGACCCTGATTAGGTCGAATACTAAGGAAGGATATAATATTTTTTTCAAGAACCCTGGGCATGTGTAGAGTTAAATTTAAATGGATACCTTCTTCTACATTCTCCTGCCATCAGGGACATGAAGTATGGTAGAGCGAGGGTTGGATTGGCAAAAATTAAGAAAGAAATTACTATTATGGGCACTTTAAAAATTGATCAGTATTTTATTGTCCAAAACATTATTTGGTATTCAACTCCTATTACCCTAATTAATGTTTACATTCCCCCTAGAAAGGGTAGAAGTAACAATGCACATTTGTGGGAAGATCTATCAATAATGTTGGAGGAGATCTTTGTTAGATTTCCAACTAATCATCTATTGGTTGCAGGAGACTTTAATGCTAGAATCGCTTTATGTGAACAGATATATTTTATACCTGACAGGATGATGACAGAAGCAATTATTCCTAGAAAAAGTCAAGATAAGAGAAGTAATCCCCAGGGCAAGGATTTTATTAAATTTATGAAAGAAAATGAGCTTTTATTATTAAATGGAAGAATGCCTGGTGACCAAGAGGGAAAAAATATTGACTTTTCTTCCTGTGGGCAAAGCATAATTGATTATGTTTTGAGTGATCCAGAATTGGTAAAATCAATTGCTCGCATGGACATTGTGATGAGGCCAGAAAGTGACCATGCTCCAATCAGCTTGACAATCTGCTTAAGTGATGAACCCCCAGAAAAGATTAGGCCTGGTCATAGAAAGGATTTATGCCAAATTGGTAAAAAGGTACTGAGGAGAGGCAAAATAATAAATAAACAATTGGGAGAGTTATTCAAAATTTTATTTCTGAATTTGAGTCACTTTGAATGGATTCAGACTCCCCTGATAAAATCCACAATATATTAAATCAATTAAATCAAAATATTAGAGCAATCATGTATAGTGATGCCACATGTAACAATCAATCAAATCAAAATTGGTTTAATAATGAATGCCAGAAAGCAAAAACTAAGCTTAATAAACTTATTAGATGGACTAAATTAAGACCAACTAAATTAAACTTTCAGTATTTAAATAAAATGAGGAAACATTATAATCATTGGTTAAAGGGGAAAAAATGAGTTTCAACAAAAATTATGGACAGAAATGTATAATGTGATACAAAAAAATGATATGCATTAATTTTGGAAATGAGTGGCTCAAGGTGTCAAAGAATATAAACCTACCCTTTCAACTTATATTCCAAAGAATATTTGGATTGCACATTTTAATCAAATTTTTTCTGGACCAGATAATATGGATTGTCAATTTATAAGGAAGTTATGCATATCCACATGTGATCTTGTTTTTGATGAGTTGGAGGTTGAGCAGTTCATCTCAAATTTTAAAAAAATAATAAAGCGGCAGGTAAGGATGGTATCCCTGCAGAAGTCTATAAAGAATATAAAACATTCTGGATACCCCTGCTGACTTACTATTTTAACTTATGCTTGAAATATAAATATATTCCTAGATCTTGGGTTAAAACTATCATTGTACTATTACACAAAAAGGGCTCAGTATATGAGCCCTTTAATTAACGGCCAATAAGTTTACTTAATATAATCTCTAAAATATTTTCCAGATTGTTATTGGATAGACTAATTGGATGGGCTGAGAATAATTGTATTATTTCTCCCTCTCATGCAGGTTTTTGCAAGGGTTTCTCTGCAATTGATAATCTATTTAGATTTACACATTTAATTGAGAAGTATGTCAAGTGGAGAAAAATGAATCTTTATGCAATCTTCATTGATTTTTCTTCTGCTTTTGATTCTTTAAATAGACATAAACTTTGGTTGATTCTTTATTCTTTAAAACTGAATAATGCATTATTAATAATAATGATTTATTCTGGCACAGTTTCTTCAGTTAGGTATGACAATAAAGGCAATTTAACAGATTATTTTGTAACTCAGAAAGGGGGTTAAACAAGGGTATCTACTTGCCCCATTACTTTTCAACATATATGTTAATGAGTTGCTCATTTTTAAACATGGAAAAACACTTGAGTCTCCTAATATTAATGATTCCCCTCTGCATGCTCTTACTTATGCTGATGATATGGTATTGTTTGTTCTATCAACAAAGGGTCTTCAAAAAATAGATATATTCCAACAGAAATGTGTGAATTTAAAACTATCTTTAAATCTGAACAAAATCGAAGTAATGATTTTAACTACTCTGGGAGGAGAAATAATAAATCTAATTTTTTTCTCCGTAACAGTAAAATTGAAGTTTTGAGTAATTATCAATATTTGGAGGTCAAGTCGACAAATACATTTAATTGGTCTGCTCATCAAAAAGAACAATATCTAAAAGCTAAAGTGATTGCTGAAGGTTTGTTAAAATTTAACATGACCTATGGAGGTAATACTATTCTTCCTGCTCTTAAAGCAGGTGATGCGAAGATCAATTTAGTGTCAACATACGGTGCTAAGTTTGGGGTTCGAACATTACTAAAGAAACTGATAAAGTTTCTTCATACTATCATAAAATTATTTTAGGAGTTCCAAATTCTACATCCAAAGTGTTAATTACTTTAGGTCTGAGTTAGGGAAAATTCCAGCTAGCACTTTAGCCATTTTGAAACTATTGGTCTGTTGGTTAAGATTTATAAATAATAAATTTAATATTCTACCACATAAATGTCTCAAAGAAAAAAATAATTGGTCAAGGGTCTGTTATACCTCTTGCTGGCTAAAAACTTTAGAAATGCAGTTGGCACAATTGAATATGACACACTTATTGACTGACTACAAAAAATATAAATATTTCTATATCCTGTAAAAAACTGATAACATATAAACTATTTGTCTACACAAAACAACAAGAAATGTTAAAGTAAGAGGGCTAAGGCTTAATGTATGGTTTAGAGTCAATATAATTGACTATTGTTTGGAAGATTATCTAACTCTCCCTATATCATTTTCGGATAGAAAATTAATTACTTGGGCATGAGCTGGATTTATTAATTATAGATATGTGTATTTTAATAAAGGTCTTCCTATTAATAAGGGCCCTGACAGTACATCCATTCAACGTAGATGTACTTTAACTTAGAATGAATCCTTAAGCCATATAATTAGGTTTTACCCTCTCTATTCTGGTCCTAGAAACAGTTTGCTTGAAAACTTTTTGAGATGTTATGAAAAAGCTGAATATGATCCTGCATTTATACATTTGCACCCTAGAAGTTTTGTTGATGCTCTGATGATATCTACATTTCTTGCCTCTGTAATTCAGATAAAGAAAAAATATACTAGAACTACTGGGGTTTAAGTTTAATTCCTGTCTGAATTGGGGATATTGCACTTTAGGGAAATTTTACAATGCTTGTTTTTAGCCACAGGGAAAAACGTGTTTCATAAAGCATTTTACAAAGTGAACATGAAAATGGATGTTTATATGCTATATTGTAAGTTATGTATGATGTACTGTTGTGATCCTATATGTGTACTATTTCTTCTGTTTTTTTAAATTTTTTGTAAAAACTTTGATTGTTAACTACAACAACGTTGTTCATTAAACTTTTAAACATACAGACTGGCAGGGTAAGTAATAATTACAGGGGCTGCCCTGTACCAAACACCTTTGCCGGTCTTCTATACACCAGGGCCGAATATTATTTTAACAAAAGCACTACTGCTGATGGAGTCTGTAACATCCCCCCCCCCCACACACACACACACACTGCACTTTACTTTCTTTTCTCTGTCTTCCATTTACTTTACCCTGGTTTGCTGTCCTTTGAATACACTCACTTTTACCTTTAAACCATATCATTTTCCCTATTGAATGTTTTATCATATTTCTGCTCTTGTATGATACTCACTGTCTCTATACTATTCTGTCTCTGCTATCACTACTGACACATACCCTATATAAACCTGATTTTCCTTTTATTTCATCAGATTGAAATAGACATTGATGACTGCCTATAATGTATTACTTTTCTATTTATCTATCTATCCTGTTATATTACTCTCCCTAACTATGGATCCTTTGTGACCCCTTCTTGAAGTTTCTTTTACAGGTACAACCAGTCTTCACTTAATTGTTTAATTGTTTAATTAGTATTTCAGAAAGAGTGGACAATAAGACAATGCACATATTCAGTGGTTACAGAGGGCTGATCATTAGGCATTAAAGAGCGATTACATGACAATTAGACAAAGAGGAGAAAAAAACTGAGCAGTTGTAATTGAATGCTAAACTATTTCTAATTGGTTGCCCTAGGTAGCACATCCCTGGAAACCTCCAAATCCATTGATAGACTATGGCAGAGTAACTGCATAGGGTTTAACGCTATCCCAGATGGCGAGAGGCTGGGTGACAGTGAAACAAGGGGGATTGGGTTTGAAACCAACCACAGAGAGCAAGAGGTGGGGGGATAGTGAAATGGGGGGGCTGTGTTGGGGGAGCAACTCCAGAGGGCTTTGTCGAGTATGGTGTTTGTGTGTGGGGGTTGGGAGGAGCAGTACCAAGTGTGTTTAAAGACTGATAGCTTACTTAAGCCTTACCCTAACCCTTTATGCTAGTCTCACTCAACCAATTAAG
Organism: Neoceratodus forsteri; assembly: GCA_016271365.2. Lineage (NCBI taxonomy): Eukaryota > Metazoa > Chordata > Ceratodontiformes > Ceratodontidae > Neoceratodus > Neoceratodus forsteri. Next base: position 321,870,170 of record CM028130.1, read on the forward strand.
AGATACCTTTGCTTATTACACATGTTAGGTGGGTGAACCATTATGGTGCAGCCACACCTACTAGAGCTGATTGCAACTTCTCCTTCTGGACCATATTATGCTTTTTTCACACAGCCACTGGACATAGCTGTCACATAGCGAGTAAATTTCTATGGTTGGATTGGAACTTAACTCTTCTGGTTCCCAAGTTTATACTCTACCCACTACACAACACTACTTTGTTAGAATGTGTCCTGCCATACTACTTCTTCTCTTTCACTGTATTACCACTGGCAAAGGAAGCTCATTGACTGTAGTCAATTCTTGTTTAACTGGGAGACCAGCACTAAGCCCAGCTCACTCCCAAGTGGCTCTCCACATTCCAGCACTCAAAGGGTGAGAGACAACTGCTGCAGGCTTTGGGACTAGGCAAGCCTATTAAACCTACAGTCCCCCCCCCAAGTAAGTCCATCACCATAGGCAGACTGTCAGGGTCACTGCCTGCCCTAACTTTATATACCCTCCCTCTGTGACCCACAGAAGCACTTTTAAAAAGGTTCTCTGATATGAGTGATGGAAAAAGGGAGATGTCAAAAAATGTGAAGGAAAAACAATGTAACCACAGAGAGTGAGTGGAAATGGTGACAATAGTGCCACAGTGACTTTCTGCAGGGGGCTTTTCCACCCCCTACCAAGCCCCCTGCTACACCCTTACTAAATATAATCTACTCCAGGGGGATACAACTCAGGGAGGAGGAAACATTTTGGGTCATCTTTTTGGTGATAACTGCCCCCCCCCCTCCACTCACCCTATGTAGCCACCTTGTTTTCCGTCACCCTTTTTCCTATCATTGTCTTCATGGGATACGTTTAAAAAAAAAAAGCACAGAAGATTCACAGTGTTCAAGATGGAAGTTTGGTATTTTGACTGGTTTGTCCTTAACTTTTAGCCAAATTGACAAACTGTTAGCCAGGTCCAGCTTGCTGGTGTCAGCAATTAAGAACTACACTACCATCATAAGACCTTAGTTTGCGCTGCAAATGGACTTCCTACCCCAAAGAAGTCTAGGTAACTCTGTAGTGACAATGCATTCAGAAGGAGTCTCTTTGCTACACCAGTGCTTTCTGTGGTGGGTTAAAGGCAGAACTGGATATTGTGAGTAACCATCCGATGTTAGATTGTATGGTTATTTGTCGGATCCATGGAGAGTGATAAGTGGTGTGCTGCAGGGGTTGGTGCTTGGGCCTCTGTTGTTCAGAATATTTATTGGTGATTTAAGGATGTCTAGTAAGAACAAGATGGTTAAATTTGCTGATGATATTAAGATGGGAGGAGTAGTGGATACATTCAAAGGCAAATTAAATTTTGGACAGGATCTGATGTGTATATTGAAATGGGCAAAGACCAATGGTATGACCTTTAATGAAGAAAAGGGCACTATAATGCATTTTGGAAGACAAAATGTTCAACAGTCATATAACATATTAGGATTAAAATTAAAAATTTCTGAGGGAGAGAAGGACTTGGGAGTATTTGTACAAAATGATGGAGCACATAGTGAAAATTCCTCAAGTAGAGCTATTCAATTGGTGAATTGCATCAGACGGGCTTCCAGTCTAGAAATGAGGAGGTGTTGATGCCTTTGTATAAGACAATGGTCAGGCCCATAACTGACTATTGTTTGGCAGTTTTTTGCCCATATCTTGTTAAGGATAAAAGGGTGATGGAGAGGCCACAGAGAGTATATACAATGATGATAAAAGGGGAGAGGGCTAGATCTTATGAAGAGAGGCTGGAAAGACTGAATTTATGGACATTAGAGAGTAGAAGAAAGAGGAGTGATCTACTATTATTGTTTAAAATTTTGAAGGATGAAGATTCAAAGCTTGATCTGAGTTTGGAGATGGTAGAAAAACCGTACTATTTACGATGTCACAATAAACAATTAAGGGAAGAAAAGGTAAGAACTGAGAAAAGAAGAAATGGATTTAAGAGTAGGGCAGTTAGATGGTGGAATGCTTTGCCACCGGAGGTGGTCGATGCTGAAAATATAAGTACCTTCAAAAAAAGGTTAGATGAATTTCTTATAGAAGTTGGTGACATAGGTCATCGCCACTGAATAGTGGGGGAGGTCCTTGTGGGCAAATGCCTTTGACTTCCTTATGCTCTCCAGTATGAACTCCAGTCCTTAAGTGATTCATAATGAGTTAGGAAATGGTAATCGAAGAAACTGACTGAGAAAAAAATGCTCCTCAAAATGATGGCAATGCACCAACATATCATTTGCCCTAGGTATGTCCCACCTATCTCACTGACAATGAACTCCTTGTACCACAATAGATGTTAGTAAGCGTGGGGCCCATCATGGTGGTGGTGGTGGGGGCAGCTTTCTCTGAAGTTTCGGAGCTGGAAGTTGTGCGATAACTGGAGGCCAGCATGCAAGGACAATGGGCACATTTGACATCAGCCCCATGCAAAATAATTCTGCTCCCTGGTGATGTAGTGGCCCCCTCACTTACCAAGTGCTGCCCAATATAAAAACTAAATAATTCCTGGTGGTTTAGTGGTCCTTTCCCTGCCTGATCACCCAGCTGGAAGAATACAGAATTTCAGCCACTGTCAAATGTAAAAACCCCTATCTCAAGCCACTGTATAGACATGTAAAACAATTCCCTAGTGGTATAGTGGATCCCCAGTCCATCCTCGATCCCCTGGGTTCACCCATGCCAGTGTGACAATAGTGTTGCAGATACTGATTATGAAGTAGGCATTATAGCACCAGGCATAGTGTCTCCTGGGAGTTACAGTGCCAAAGCTCCCTCCTGGAAACCTCCCCCCCCAAACTACACCTCTTCTGAGTCAGGTATGTCCTGGAGGAGGCAGAAATTGTGTGGGCACAAAGGACAGCATCAGTGAGGGATGATCAAAAATCAAGATCACCCCGTCACAGTGCTCTAATTATAGTGGCAAAATTCAGTCGCAGCACTAGCGGAATAATATCCCTTGTATATTGTGTGGAACCCCATCCGTGGTGGTCAAGTGGACCCCCCACCTAGCCCCCCATCCTGAAACTGGGCCTGTGACTACCACAGCCCTCTTCTCACTACCACGGCCAGCCGCTGACTGAGTTGTCCTGGAGAATGTACTGTATACAGTATACGCTCTTGAACTACTCAGTTGTCGGCACTGGTGGGGCTAGAGCACTGGTTGCCTGATGTATGCCCCTTGCAGGCAGTCTAGTATGTCACTGCTACTAGCGGAGGTTGCTGGTGGAATGCTCCAAACAACATCTAGCAGGTTGAGCTCCCCTACCAGCAGCACTTTTCCTTTAGTAGCCACCTCTTCCCTTTGTGCCAGAAGTATGTAGATCATGTCCATGTAAATAGCGGTGCCACTGTCCGACTCTAGAGTTATCCACAGGGCATCCGCAATCCCTGTGCATCAATTGATTTTATATCCTCCCTGATGTAAACAGCTACTTTTCCTCCCTATTTTTCCTGAATAGAGAATAGACCAGTATAGCTACATCCCAGTCATGGTTACCGTTATACTATATCTTGGTAATAGCCACAATGTCCAGGTCTGACTCTGCCATCAATGATGGTCCAGGATTTTACATCCCAGGCTGCAAGCATTCGCACATATGGCCTTCCATATTATTTGTTCATTTAAACTTTTGGTGACCAGAAATAGCACACTGAGCCAAACCTCATTTCTAGGTTCAACCCGGGGGTACAAATCAGTTAACAGAAAATACAGTAATAAGAAACAAGGCAGATGCAGAAATTAAAACAATGTCAAACAATTGATGGAGTTATTTTTAGCATCAATTAAAATGTTAAAGCGTGAGATGACATACAGATAAAGTGCATAGTGGGAGTATATAAGTGTGTTATTGATATGCAACTAACGTCCTTCTAGCCTGAGAGATATAGCAAGGAGTGCATGTGGATGCTCCTTGGTGGAGGGGAGACTGGTACAGGGAGGAGATGGAAGGAGGCATAAAAGTTTAACCTCATGCTTTCCCTCATAACCAGGGCCCCTGGTGTTCTGTGGCAGAATTTTCTGATTTCTGTAGCAGGGCTCCTTGACTTCTGCAGCAGCATTTTCTGATTTCTTCGGCATGATTTATTCATTTCGCTGGCAGAATGCAGTCCTGTGATTGGCTAAATATGATGTGATGTCATCGATGACATCATATGCTGAGCATAGAGGAGGGGCTTCAGGATAAACGAGGTGGGAAAGAAAGCCTGGCACTATGGAATAACAGTATATTTATATGAAAACTCACCAAAAACAATGAATTATGTGGCACTATATTCTGTGGCATGATGCAAATTCTGCAGCAAATTCCGCAACCGCAGAACAGCAGAATTCCAGGGGCCTTGCTCATAACCCCACCACCATCACCTTTAATCCCATTCCCCTCTGTTCTCCTTAGGATCCTCTCTGCTAACTAAATTAACCTGTGGGGTGGGCAGATGGATTCTCCCTGCTCCTTTCTGCCACCCCCTTGGCTAGTTTAAATGCTTGCCAATGAAACATTTAAACCACTCACTAAGGATCATGGTCTCCCCCCCCCCCGGAGGGATGCAAGCTGTCACCCTTATACAGGCCCTCATCCCTCCAGGTGGGTTCCCAGTCCCCAATGAAGCTGAAACCCTCCTCACTGCACTAGCTCCTCAACCATGTGTTGGAAGTCCCTGGTACAGAGATTCCTAGGCTCACCCTTGCCATGGACAGACAGCACCTCCCAGAAGGTCATGGAGCTTGCTACTTGTCCAAGGCCCCTCCCCAGCTCCCTGAACTTCTGCACTCTTATGATCACTGCCTCACCCCAAGCCGGGTCATTTGTCCCCAGATGGACAATGACATCCATCTCCCCCCTCCTTTCTGCCACCCTAGCAATCCTCTGGATCCACTCTCCATCCCTCAGAGCTATGCCTCCTGGCAGGCACTTAACCTCCCTCTCCACCCTGCTGCCTCTCCCAAACTCCATTCTCTGGACTATGGAGTCCCCCACCATGAGTTACTTCCTCCTTCTTTGGGGTCTTTTGCTACCCCCCCTTGAGGTCTCCACCCTGGAGAACCTCCACATTTGTCCTAGCCACTACTTCAGAGCACCTCTGTGGGACTGTCCCAGCCTGCTAGTGCAGTGTAGTAGTTCTGTAGTGCTATGGGATTTGGGATGTGCCTATGCTCCATCACCTTAACCCTCCCAGAGTCCACCATTGTCAATCCATTCCTCCTTACTGGCATCCTCTGAGGAGGTTGAGGTGGACTTGGTGATCCCTGAGTGGGGGAGTTGATCCTCCTAACCCAAGCCAGCTCAGTCTTAAGCCTGGCAACCTCCTCCCTCAGCCCAGAGAGGTGCCTGCTGGTGGAGCAACACCATAGTCTCCAGAAGATCTCCCTGAAGACTGCCGTCCTATAGCCGCTGCACTGCACCACTCCCATCATGACTGTTCCTTTATATTATACCTTATCTGCTATCCTTCAAAAAGAGAGATTTTTTTGTTAGTTATTATTTGTAATTTGTACCTCCCAAAGCAAGGTTTGATGCCCTCAGCTCAGTATGCCAATAACCCCACTTCAACTCAAATCCTCCCTTTATACGGCTTGGTGGCCCACCCACCTCATACTCTGTTGTTAATTTTAAAAAATTAAGAAAAAAAAGACCCTGAGCTTTCCCAGATGACAAAGGCTAGTCCCTTGGCCACACCCTCCACACTTCTATGATTTACACCCCTGCCCCTTCCCTGTCTTCCACATGGATTTAAAAAATAATTGCATACTCCTGACATTTGTAAAAACCCTCCCCACCTTACCCAGACCCCCACTCCAAATCATCATTTTTAGGCCCCCTTCCTAACCCCCAAACCATGATTTTGGGGGCCAAATGTAGCAAGATATCCAGGATAGCATAGTCCCCTCCTCTCCCTAACCCCCAGCAGTCGACTACCAGCTCTATCAGTCAACAAGTTGAATGACAGAGCCCTATAGTGTGCATGATTGGGAAGGAGGAGGCAGAGAGATGTATGTCATTCACAGGAAGGATTGCAGTTCTTGAACAGACAGGAAGTAGTATGGTGGATGGTTGAGCAGACAGGAAGTAGTATGGTGGACTGGAATACCTTGTTGTACAGTAATACCATCAGTGCCAAGCACAAAATCTAAATCCTAGTACTGGATGATCTTTTTTGTAGGAGGGCTTTGTCCCTCACCCCCCCCCAGAAATTTAGATAATCAACTTCAGTCCTAGCAAAATTCACAAATAAAATGCAATCGGAGGCAATGGGATTCAAACCCATGATGGCTGGTGTGTCACGTGCAGTGTTGACTCCTTGCACTCACCACTAGGCCATCGGAGCAACTCATTTGACTCACATTCTGACCATTGTCGGGTGAAGGGGCTAGACTATACCATAAACCAGGCATTGATGGGATTATCGCCCCCCATGGTGTCCCTGTCTGCCTCACAACTTACTGTCCCCCATTTTGTTTAAACACTGCAATCGAGCCCATTGATTGAGCTATGCAGAAATCAATCTTCCTAGCATTATCAATGACACTCACCACTCTGGCCACTCCCTCTCACTCGCTGATGCCTTCATGCTGTACTGAGCAGCTGATTGGCTGATAGCGCAGGTGGCCATGCTGTGAATTTTGATGGTGGGGTGTGGTGATTGGGCTATCCTGAATATGAATAAAGCCAGTTTCTGTAGTGGTTTGTAAAACCAGTAACCCCTTTAGAATTTACAGAGAAATAATTCATTAGACCATGAATCATTTCTCTGAACAGCTGCCCTAATCACACTCGCATTCCAGCAAACCAAATGCTAGACCTGAGCATGAGCTGATCCAGATAAGTGACAGGCAAATCCCCTCATGAGCACTGATTTCAAGACACCACCCAGTAAAATTAAAAATAAAAAAAATTAATAAATAAAAGTATAGGGTGCCATTTTGAAATATTCACTCATGAAGAGGTTTGCCTGTCACCTATATGTTTTAGAAATAGCCTGCTCATATCATTATATATAATGAACTCATCTCCTTACAGAATGCATTGGTAACCTTACACACAGAGGTTAGTGATGAGGCACTCGAGCTTTGCTCTCATGCCCTAATGCCACTAACCGGTCAGTGTGAGGTTAACAGCTTGTTCTGCAAGGGTGGTCATTATTCTCTATAGGGGCCTGCAGCTCTCTATTATCAAATCTCATGTAAGACCAGACCTGGTAAGTGAAGTCCTTCAACAAACACCAAGTGAGGACATGGCTGAAAATAGCTCTCTTTTGCAGGACAAAGAAATAAAGATGCCATACATTACAATGGTGTGGACACCTGGTTATATGCCACTCACTCTACAGGGTAGTTAAGTAATTAAATGGGACTTTCCTGCTCCATCAGAGTCAAGGAGTCCAGAGTTGGGGTATCCTGGGTTCGAGGAACACTGGTAGGACCTGAAAGGGAAGAACAGAGAAGGTTGAGGAGACACAAAGAGTCAGAGGTCCTAGAGAAGAGATGGGGGGTTAGAATTAAACAAAAATACTTATCTGATTGGTATAGAGTCTCGCCAGACCTGTAGAAATAAAAGGAAAAATAATTTAGTATGGGGAACTTATAGTAGCGAGAGTAGAGACAGAAGACAGAGAGATAGAAAAAGGGCACAGTACAGCACAGGAGTAACAGAAGTGGAGTTATAGAGGAAAAGATACATTTAAAGGACAAATAAGCAAGGAATTATGGGGGGTGAATGAAACTGGAAATGCTCCTGTGTATGTGTAGAATAAGGGCTACTGATTCATGATGCCAGTATTTACCTGTAAATCAGAAATTTTTCATGGTTTTGTCAGTAATGAAAAGTTCCCCGGAATGTAAACAAAACCGGAGATTGTCTCCGATTCTGAGCCATAGCTCGGCTCACAAAATGGCATGGATGTGCATATGCGACGATATCATCACAGCAACTCTGCTCCGCTTCTTCTATTGAAAACTACGGGCACTATTTTTGAATGTTTTATATTGGCTCTGTATGTGGCTCTCATCATATGTATCAATACTTAGCTTGTGCATCAGTGTCTGATGCACAAGTTTAGTATCGATACATATGATGACTTGCTTTAAGTTACAAAGTTGACAAATTGTACTCACTACAGACTAGGAGGAAGAAGGGGAATATGATTGAGACCTTTAAGTTCCTTAAAAGCATCAACAAGGTACCAGAAGTGCAGTTTTTTACAAGTAACATCAATTCTACTACAAGTAGACACAAGTGGAACAAGTGGAAATTGAAGGGTGGAGTGCTTAAGATTGGCATCAGGAAGTGTAACTTCTCAGAGAGGGTGATGGAACCTGGGAATAGATTACCTCCCAAGGTGGTGGCACAAAAAAAATGTTCCTGGGTTGGATGAAGCTCCAATCCATAATACCTATGAGGTCTTAATGGATTTAGAGGAAGAGGAGGGGGGGAGGTGACTTAGATGTTTCATCAGAGGCATCTTCTCAAATGGAGGTTAACACAGGAATTGTCAAGGATGAAAAACCTAAGCCAAAAAAATGAAACAAATGAAAATAGAAATGACTGTGTGGTTTCTCTGACTTTTTTCTAACTATGCAAGATAACATTTCTATAACAACTGTAAATGTTAATAGTATTAAGTCTGCTGAAAGGTGGAAAGTGATGTTTGCTAGTTTAAATTCTGTGGGAGGGCAACTGATATGTGTGCAGGATACCAGATTACACACCATTATGGAGGTTGCACAAGCTCAGAGGGTATTGTCGGTGGGGGTCCCCCTTGTGGTCTGTAGGAGAACAGCCCTGTTCAGGTGTAGGTATTTTATTTTCTAACCTACCAATAACAATTTTAAAAGTCCTGGACATTTGCCCAGGTAGAGTTCTGATGGTAGATGTGGTTATGTACAACATAGCGTATAGGTTAATTAATATCTATGCACTTCAGATGAAGGCAGAGAGAACCTCTCTATTCAGAACAATAGAACCCCTCTTGTTTACTTCAAACAAATATTGTGTGTGTGTGTGGGGGGTTAACTTTAACTGTGGATTGACACGGAGAGATTGGGGTAGGAAAACAGAAAATATTTATTGTGATACCCATATGTTACATGGTATGTTAAAAAAAGGTTTCTTAAAGGATATTCATGAGATTATAGATGTTATTCCAGAGCACACTTTTTATAAAGGCAGACTTTCTACCAGGATAGATTTTTGGTTTGTTTCTGATAGGGCAGCAGGGATTAATGTGCAGGTCCTGCACTTGGAAACATCAGACCACATGTTTTCTCCTTTTCTCTTTCTTTTGCCCTTCACATCTTCTATTCTCCCCCACAACACATCCCATGCCACAGTGGCCATGAACCCGACTCCCACCATCCTGTTCATACTGCGATCGAGAAAGGGGGAACGTTTTGGAGTCTGGACCACAGTGTGTTACTGCAATGTGCGTTTGAGTGAAAACAACCGCTCAGAGCTCCAGTTTTCCACCTTGCAGCTGCAGGAAGGGGATAGAGATGCCATGGGGGAGTGTGGCTCCCTGGCCACCACTACAGGCTGGTATGGTGGTCAGAAAACAGGGGGTTCTTTTTTGGTGGAGGTGGAACTGCCAGCGCCGAGGTTCTGGGATAAATCTCCTACCACAGGCAAAAGCACAAAACCTCAACCAGGTGGGCACAGTACACTTTCCATTCAGGGGTGTGAACCCAGACATGGTGTCCCAGTGGTCACAGTAGAACCTTTAGTTTCCAGTAACATGCTACAGTGAAAAGGCCACTATTCTTAGATACACTATTCTCATAAATCTCTCCCTCTCCACTCCCCCAAGTAACTACAACCCAGAGAAGCAAAATTGCTGCAAAATCTGCTGCAACACAACTGTTATCCAAACCTCCCTGGTTTAGTTACCCTCTGAGCCTGAAAAGCTTTGAACCTAGTAATGCAGCAGTACATGTATTCCCTTGCTACCCTCACCCCCCACCTTAGGTGATGTGTTATTAATAAAGGATTCTGGCATCTCCTCTGCCCCAGGAGACAGGAATTTTTATATTACTTCACACTACACCACAGTGGATATGTTTCCTGTGGGCAATCTACATAGGGATTAAAAGGTAAAAATTCTCCAGGTGTGTAATTTAGTGCCTACCATCTTTAAATGAAAACTACACACAATTTGTATCTCTGCCATTCAACAGCCAAGCCATCACTGATTTAATTAAGCTAGTTCTCCTTAAAAATTATCCACTACTTCCTTGGGGAGGGTTTACTTTGAGTGCTCCATGTAGGACTTTTAATAAGAACTGAAAATAGAAATTGCCCACTCCTCCACCTCCCTTCAGAGACACATTTTATTCCCCAACCAAAATCTATCTTCTGCTTTAGTACCTCTCCTGTCTCCTAGGGTCCAGCTAACACATGGGATAGACACTCGGTGGGGCCTGATATTTCTCTCCGGGGCTAGCAAAAGGAAGATGTGCACAGAGACAATTCCCGATGGCTGGAAGAAAATCAGCAGTTTCTCCCAAACACCATGCTGGGGCATCAATATGGCTGGGGTGAATGCCCCTTCACAGCTACCAGCACCTCTTCCTGGTACTCTCCGGAGGTTTTGCATCTTATTAACCAAATCCAATGCTGCTTCTCTTTGGAGAGCTAATGGGAATCTGCTTTCATGGTGAACATAAAATCGAGCTCCTGTCTGCATGTTACTCAAAGTATGTACTTTAGGGGAATTTCCCCCAGTGTCCCAGCCAAATCTCCTACCCCCACCCCCTCAGTAATTTACAAATAAACTCATTTTAGTATCATTTGGTTTACACCCATTATCTCCCTCCTCTAGGACAAATTATTCCTAGCCCTCCTTTCCCATTCAACAAAAACAATAAGTAAGTTTTCCACCCCCTGCTTGTCCCATGCATAAGCACAGATCCTACAAATGTCACTGTAATCACCATTACTGAGGATAACAGGACATCTCTTCACCTTCCCCGAACCGCGTCGGCCAGCTTAGAACTGCACGTTCCCGCTGCAAAGAGCCAAAAGACCTGAGAGACACTCTGAGTCCTGCTCTGCCCAACTAACACTGGCTCTGGATTAAAAAACAAGTTAAATTGACAAGCGTTACAATTGCTTTGAAGCTGGGCCCATACTTTGTGGTGAAACATCATGTGGTACACTAGGCCATCACGTGGCCACGGTCACGGTCACTCATAATCCACCTACCTGATTCAAATTGAGTTTGATGGAACAGACAAATCCACATTAAAGGCTGGCAGAAGACTGGACTGCAACCCTCATGGACTTGGAATGGGTCACTGACATAGTGGCGATGCTTTCTCCTCCTTGGCACCGGCTGGTGGCAGAATCAGAATCATGATGCTGAACAGTGGCAAATGGCGTGAAGACACTCAGTACATCACTCAGAGGCCATGCATGCTGATGTCATGGGCTGGTCCATCGCACTCTCTGCCATAAGTGTCCCTAACTACTTCCTTCTCACAAAGTGCCTAGTAAAAAAAAAGGCATGAAGCTGAACTCAAGATACCTTGCGAGGGGTTCACCCAAACCCCTTGAACCCCCCCAGTGTACGTGCCTGCACTACACACCACCAGTGAACAAGCAGCACCCAGGGAAGGCTAAGGGCAGCAGAACAGGAGGCCAGCACAAAAACTTTTTTATGGACGGTCATCAGTCCACAGGCAGCCTGCACAGAAATTCAAAGTACCGGGGTACAAACTGGGGCACAGCATTTTTACTGCCACTGCAGAGGAGGGATGACAATGGAGAAATGAGATACAGGGAGTGTGGTGGGGGGAAGAGACTGCATGACAGGCTATGGACAACTAAAACAGCCAAACAAACAATTTCAGAAAAAAGAAATGGCATTTATTAAACAATGAAGCGAAAGCCAAATTAGCAAGCATGTTTAAGAGACCAGCAAATCACAATGACTCAACCAAGCAGCAATATTTACAGAGCTCCCCACTAAGCAAACTTGACTAAGCAGAGGAATAGCATTTATTGCACAATAGAGGGAAGCAGAAATAATATTTATAGAGCTCCGCTGGGGGGGCCAAACTAAACCAAATTGCAGAATATTTCAGACACCAGCATTTTCAGCATATACCTTAATAGATATATCTTAATTTTTCCATTCTATTGCTGTGTTGTACTCGGTTAATTTTGCTTAGTTGGGGAGCTCCCACCAACACAACCCTGGTGGGGATCTCTAAATATTTTTGTTGTTATGGGCTTGGCATTTTGCTTAGTAAATTTTGCTTATTTGGGGGATCTGCCCCCCCACATGCCCTGACAAATATTATTGATGTGTTGCTGTTTTGGGCTTGGCGTTTTGCTTAGTAAATTTTGCTGAGTTGTGGTTATTTAATTTTGCTTAGTTTGGAGGCTCCACTGAGTTCTGCTTATCATACATTACCATAGATGCTTGTTGATGTAGTTTGAGGGCTGGGTTGCTTGTATAGCATTTTACCATCTAACACACAACACATAACTGTAGATTATGCTGCAATAGCCACACAGTATAGTTATGCCAACAGAGCATCGGAGGGAAGGGGAAGAGACAGGAGAAACAGAGATCAGAGAGGCAGGGGAAGTTGAAAAGAATGAAGTGCTCCAATGAGAGAGCACTTGCCCCTTTCATTTGCATAAAGAAATGCTCTCTCTCATTGAAGCGGTTCATTCATTTCAACTACACAAAGTGTCTGCCCATAATCTGTGAACCTCTGTCATACTTAGCTTGCATGATCATTAGTCTGTGAAGGATGAACCCAAGGCAACTTTCCCCTACCTTGGGCTAGTCAGTGACTCACCTCTGAAATGCCATCTGTAGCAAAACATTTCTTGCATAAGCAATGTAACAAAAGTACACTGAAACAGAAAAAGCTTGTCATGCAGTAAAGAAAACAGCTCAAATCAACAACTGTTTTCCATTATACATTATACTAAATTATGAATTACATTTGTAAACCATCAGAAAAGGCTATTAAATAGTTCATTCATACAAAACAGCACACTTTCCTCATTTAAGGCCAGGCTGGTTAATTCAGACTTTTTTGCTTTACTGGCATCAACTGTCTAACTCATCCAGGGCCGGCCATGTCCAGACGTCCAACCCAAATTGGCTCACACGGCATGACTAGTCAGCTGCTCCTCCACTCTACTTCAGTCCATGTAGTACCAGCAGCACCTCCAGGCAAGCAAAGCAGCTGTTCTTCTAGGAAATTGGGGATTTGGGGAATGAATGCTGATACTGACCGTGCCAGCTGCTGCCTGCATGGGCAACACATGGGCAAGACTGGTGGAGAGCTGACTGCTTTTGAACCGTGTGGCCTGACCTGTGCTAGAAAAAGAATGGGCCTGCTGCCCCCCCATAAAACAAGCAAACATGAAGCCTGTCCCTAAGTGAAGTTCAGTCGCTGCCTTATGCTATGAAATTTATAAAATGGGCAAGCCAGACTGTGGTGCACAGCAGGTGTACGCACTGCATGTGTGTTGCCATATGCATGTGCAGACTGCAGGATGTTCCATTCAATTCCCTCCATGAGCATATCAAAATTACTGGTGGCATGGTGGGAGCAGCCAGATGGGGGCCCAGTGAAGTTGGCATTAAATGCACGTGTGCTGACTCCGAAAACTGTATTCTACATTAAAAAAAAAGTTGTCCAGCTCCATGGCACAGAGTGAAGGAGTTTGCTCAGTACGCTGATGACCCAGGTTTGCGCCCTGAGCCAAGGAGTCTGTCAGGGAGGGGTTCTATAACTGCCCATTTTGGATCTCATGATAAACTGCCAGTAACCAAGGTATGAATTCTTCACTGAAGTCCTTATAGAATTAATTCGATATGCCATCCAACCCAGGTGTTGTACCTATCAATAACTTGCTAAATGCTAACTTAATTTCTTCTTCAGTGATAGGTGCTATTAACTCCTGCTTCTCCCCTTCAGTTACCTCTGGCACTACTATATTATTTAATTGCTGAGTAGAATCACCTTTCTGGAATATCTCACAGAGATGAGTGTGAATAATGTACTGTATAGCTGGTTGAGTGTCTTTAACTATACCATCTTGTGCTATCAGTGATGTAAAAATCATTTTCTTTCACCCCTTGTAATTCTACCTCATAAGGATTAACTGTTACCTTGTGTTGCGAATTGTTGACATTTGGCCATTTCACCTTCTCTCACCTAATGATAATCATACATCTTATCCTTTACTTCCTGCAATTGTACCACCCTATCTTCTCCTACTATTCATGCTTGTGTCAAGATTTTTAAATATTGTGCACTTAAGCCAATATATTGCATATACTTATTGTTATCTCTTTTATAGTAATTTGTTTGAATAAGTCTCATTGGTCTCTTTTAGTATCCTCCCACCATTCAATAGGACTATCATATAAAAAACTGATGTCTCTTCATACCTCTAATAATTCTCTAATCTCCTGTTGTGTACATTCTTCTTGCAATATTGATGTTTTTAATTTCCAATAGTCACCCCCCCCAACTTAATCTTATGTATTTTACCAATCTAGGCATGTAATGCCATGTGGTCTGATGTTTCCAAGTGCAGGACCTGCACATTAATCCCTGCTGCCCTATCAGAAACAAACCAAAAATCTATCCTGGTAGAAAGTCTGCCTTTATAAAAAGTGTGCTCTGGAAGAACATATATAATCTCATGAATATCCTTTAAGAAACCTTTTCTTAACATACCATGTAACATATGGGTATCACAATAAATATTTTCTGTTTTCCTACCCCAATCTCTCCATGTCAATCCACAGTTAAAGTTAACCCCCACACACACACACACACAATATTTGTTTGGAAGTAAACAAGAGGGGTTCTATTGTTCTGAATAGAGAGGTTCTCTCTGCCTTCATCTGAAGTGCATAGATATTAATTAACCTATACGCTATGTTGTGCATAACCACATCTACCATCAGAACTCTACCTGGCAAATGTCCAGGACTTTTAAAATTGTTATTGGTAGGTTAGAAAATAAAATACCTACACCTGAACAGGGCTGTTCTCCTACAGACCACAAGGGGGACCCCCACCGACAATCCCTCTGAGCTTGTGCAACCTCCATAATGGTGTGCAATCTGGTATCCTGCACACATATCAGTTGCCCTCCCACAGAATTTAAACTAGCAAACATCACTTTCCACCTTTCAGCAGACTTAATACTATTAACATTTACAGTTGTTACAGAAATGTTATCTTGCATAGTTAGAAAAAAGTCAGAGAAACCACACAGTCATTTCTATTTTTGTTTGTTTCATTTTTTTGGCTTAGGTTTTCCATCCTTGACAATTCCTGTGTTAACCTCCATTTGAGAAGATGCCACTGATGAAACATCTAAGTCACCTCCCCCCTCCTCTTCCTCTAAATCCATTAAGACCTCATAGGTATTATGGATTGGAGCTTCATCCAACCCAGGAACATTTTTTTTGTGCCACCACCTTGGGAGGTAATCTATTCCCAGGTTCCATCACCCTCTCTGAGAAGTTATACTTCCTGATGTCCCTCTTAAGCACTCCACCCTTCAATGTCCACTTGTTCCACTTGTGTCTACTTGTAGTAGAATTGATGTTACTTGTAAAAAACTGCACTTCTGGTACCTTGTTGATGCCTTTAAGGAACTTAAAGGTCTCAATCATATTCCCCTTCTTCCTCCTAGTCTGTAGTGAGTACAATTTGTCAACTTTGTAACTTAAAGCAAGTCTGTAGTCTGACACTGTTGGTGATGGTATGGCTAGTGGTATGTGACTGGACCTCTGTGGGACTGGCCACCTTGATGTGATACAAAGGCTTGTCACAATGGCAACATTGTGGCTAAAAGCCAGTCTGTAGTCTGACACTGTTGGTGATGGTATGGCTAGTGGTGTGTGACTGGACCTCTGTGGGACTGACTACCTTGATGTGGTACAGAGGCTTGTCACAATAGCAATATTGTAACTAAAAGCTAGTCTGTTAGTCTCACACTAGTGATAGAAAGGCCCTACTGTATGGGAATGGGAGTATGTGTGTTACATCTTTACATGTCATAGTATACACTAGATTAAATGTTGCTGGTGTCTAGTCGGGTGGGAGGACACGGTCAGTGGGTGAGGGGGGAGCATGGCACAGACAATTGTGTGCGTAGCAGTGAGTCAACTTGGTATATAAATCTGAAATTCCTGGCTACACCACTGTCGGGCACCACAACAATGTCCTGACAAAGCAATTTGCTCTCAGGGAGTGCCATTCTATGTCCCAATCCCTGGAGAAAAAAGCACTCTTAGCGCCTTCTTTCTGTATAATCAACCAGCCACATATTGAACCTTGCTGATGTGTATTTTCATTGTCTTGCTTTTCAAAGTCACCACAATCAAAAGACACAGATAGTACTGTGAGCTCTGTAAACATACAGTAACAGTAACAGCAAGCAAAGGAGTTCTTCAATATCTGTAGCTAAAGTGACAGACAATACGAGGGAATGTTTGTAATACTGATGGCAAGCAGATTAATTCTCCAATATCTGTGTGTCAAAGTAGGATGGAAAACCTCCTAGTAAGAAGAAGTTCAGCCAAGAGAAACATTTTTGGTCAGTAACAAAGAAAGAAGTAAATGAAATAAATGTAGAACTGAGCATCAACTTTCATAAGGAAGTAGCTGTGTCATTTCCATCATTAGCAAACATAGACAAGTTAAATAAATGAAAAAAAAATAAGTACCTAGAATACAGTAATAATTACATCTGAGGCAGTGTAGTATGAGGGCTGGTTGAGAGAGGTAGTGTGAGCTTTTTAGTCACTGTATGGATTACCAGGAGCTGCTTACATTAGCATTCTTTTAGGCAGCAAACTGCAATGTCTGAGAAATGAAATGTATGTTTTTTTACCTTGAAGTAAAGTGGTAAGTACTGTGCATACCATCGCCTGCAACTAATTAGACCGAAAGAAAGAAACTGTCATGTACAAGTCAGCAGAAGCAAAAGCAGGCATATTAAAAGAAGAGAAAAATGCAATTAGTACATAAGGTGTATTGGAATCTTTAAACATCACATACAGGGAGCTGTGCTTACATCACTTCAAATACCTAGCTTGCTGATGGATTAAAAAAAATATATAGTACAATTTGAATGGCATGCATCTGATGATATGATTTGTATATTCCGCCGACAACCATACATCATGTTCATTACCTTAGTATAATGACCACATCTTTTTTCTTAACAGAAGTATATTGCTCTGTTTTTATATCTGTATTAACACTAGTGCAACTAATAGAAGTTCTCCACTTCTCAGAAACAGCTGATATGCTAGGACTGCAATTATACGTTATGCTGAATATTCCATTCTCAACTCATTTCAAAGCCAGATCAAACATCCCTGTGTGACTTGCTAGCTACACTGCACCTCAGTGTGAATCATCATAGCAATGGTTCTCAGGATGTTAACAAATGCCTTTGGATGAACAAATATTTTTCCACTGCATTTCTTATATCAGTGTCTATCAAAATCAGTGCAGTTTTAGAGTACCACATGTATTTGTTGGCGGATTAGGGTTGGGGCCGTTGCTGTATTTGCATGTTGTAAAAAATCAGTTCAAGACATTAACTTATTAAACTATTTCATGTAATTCACAGTGCTGTACTTCTTCCTTCCAGTAATGACTTTCTATGACATGCAAACATAGTAATGCCCCCACCCGCAACCTGCCAAGAAATGCATGTGGTAGAGTGACAATGCACTGATTTTGAAAGGCAGTGATATGAAAATTGCAATGGGTAAAATATTTGTGTATTGATTTGTGTTTGCAAATGACTTGCAGCCTAGCCAATAGCTAGTATTAAAGGAAAATATTTTGCCCACAGCTTTAATACACGTCAGTGCAATAAAAAGTAGTATTGGAATACACGTTTATAAATTTTCTGTTCCTGCATACTGAATTAAAAATCAGTGGCTTAGATGTTTTTCCCCACAGGGTTCCTGATTTGCAGATGCTTGACTTTTTTTCCTTAACCAGGAATTCTCATTCTTATTTCTTCCCCTTTTGTACAGAACCTTTCATGTAGTATTAGTCCTGGCTCCAACCAAGTTCTGAAAGCTGAGGCTTCAGTTATTTACACACACTTTCTGTCTAGCATATGTCTTGTCTCCGATTACTGAGGAAGGTAAGACATGGTCACTGATCCTTTACTGTACTGCACTGTAAAAAGCAAAAAAGGGAAAAAGAAACCCAGTAATAGCCGAGACCTGTTTATATACATAGAAGACTGCCAGTCATACCTCCTTTCTGACAGAAGTAGTATTTTTCCCTACAATAATCACTTCTCATGACATGCAAATTTATAATTCCCTGGCCCCACCCCCAACAAATACATTTCCTAGTATCATAGTGCATTAATTATGAGAGGCAGTGATATGGCACATGCAATGTAAAAGTAGTATTTTTTGTTCCTTAGAAGGAGTGACAACTTAGGCAATATGTGTAGCTTGTTTTTATTTTATGAGTGCCAGCTGAGGCACTAGATATGAAACCACTGGCTGTAAAATAGTATACTTAATGTAGAAACAGGGCATTAGACAGTAATTATTGATTACTGAATGCACCAGTCTCAAATCATTTCAAAGCAAGATATCATGCTGATATAATGTCCCTGTGTGACTTGCTAGTTACATTGCACCTCAGTATGAATCATCATAGCAATGATCCTCAGGATGTTAATACATATTTTTCCATTGCATTTCTGATATCAGTGTGTATCAAAATCAGTGTACTGTCAGAGTACCACATGTATTTGTTTGTGGGTTGGTGGTGGGGGCATTACTATATTTTCTACAACATGCAAACATAGTAATGACCACACGTGCAACCCGTCAAGAAATACATGTGGTAGAGTGCCAGTGCACTGATTTTGAATGGCAGTGATATGAGAAATGCAAAGGAAATTAAAAACCTTCTAGTAAATAGAATGACTTCACTAAAGAGAAAAACAGCAATGTATCCAAGCATATTTTCATTGTATTGCTTTTTAATTTTAAAGTCACCGCTATCAAAACACACACATAGTACTGTGAGCTCTGTAAACATAACAGTAACAGTGAGCAAAGTACATCTCCAATATTTGCAGCTAAGGTGACAGACAATGAGAGGAATTTTTTTAACACTGACAGCAAGAAGATTACTTCTCCAATACCTGTTTGTCAAATTAGGTTTAAAACCTTTCTAGCAAAAAGAACAACTTCAGTAAAAAGAGAAACAGTTTTGGTCAGTAACAAAGAAATAAGTAAATAAATAAATGTGGTACTGAAATTTCATAAGGAAGTAGCGGTGTAATTATCATTAGCAAACAAAGAAACAAGTAAAATAAATGAAACTATAAGTATGTACATAGAACACAGTGATAATTATTTCTGAGGTAGAGTAGTATGTGGGCTGGCTAAGAGAGGTGGTGTGAGCTTTTTACTCATTGTAAGGGCTACCAGGAGCAGCTTCCATTAGCATTCTTTAGGCAGCAAACCGCAGTGTCTGAGAAATGAAATGTGTGTGTTTTTGTACCCTTGAGTAATGTGGTAAGTGCTGTGCGTGTTATCACCTGCAAATAGTTAGACCCCAAAAAATAAACTGTCATACATGAGTCAGCAGAAGCAAAAGTAGGCATATAAAAAGTAACAATTGCTGGCCCATTGGCACAGCAGTTGGATTTCTGCTTGCAACCCAGGTTCAGGAACAACCCCAGGAGCTGGAGGGCTGGCCAGAAGGAGAAGGCTTGAGCATCCCAGGGTGGCTCATCTTCTCCAGGGAGGGAGGGGGTAGCAACTCAGTGCTTGACTGGCCCCAGACAGAAGTCTGGGGCATAGCAAGCACCGAAGCCAATACAGTGGGGAGGACATCACGGACATCGTTGCTATGCGTCTTGACATTAGGGCACATGTGACACCCACAAGAAAAGAGGAAAAACACCCTCTAACCCTGAGTAAACAAGCACTGGAGTATGACCCTGATGTGCTGCCACCTGCATGACTGCCAAGAGCCCAATGAGACATGAATTGTTTGGAGTGTACGGGCCCCAAGTCATCCCTGCCAGGGGAGAAAATTGCAGATTGATGGGGAATCTGGTCAATATGGGTAAGGCGGGTAACAGGGGTGGACTCCACTGTTGCTCCCAAAGAAACAGAGCTAGAGGGACAATGGGCGGGATAAACAGAAAAAAATAGTAAGCAATTCACTGTCTTTATTTCTTTTCTATGGCAACAAAGTAGCCAAATATCTAAAGGTGTAAAAATGGTAGCAGCAAATGCTGATTGGAATGTATTTAGTAGCTACTGTACATGGTGTTACTATGCCAGCCTGTCATTTTACAGTGATCATTATCACGTTGTAGCATGGCAGAAGTTATGGAACTATAACAATGCAATTAGTACGTTTGATGTATGGGAATCTTTAAACATTACATACGGGCAGCAGTGCTTACATCACTTTGCGTACCTGACTTGCTGATGGATTTAAAAAAAAATATATAGCACAATTTGAATGGCATGCATCTGATGGTTTAATTTGTACATCCTGCCGACAGCCCTACATCATGTACATTAACTAGTACAATGACCACATGTTTTTTCTTAACAGTAGACATATATTTCTCCCTTTTTATATTTGTATTAACAGTACTGTAACACATAAAAAAGCTCTTCACATCTAAGAAACATTCGATATTTTAGGACTACAATTATACGTTATGCTGAATGTACCATTCTCAAGTCATTTTAAAGTAAGATATCATGCTGATATAACATCCCTGTCTGACTTGCTAGCTACATTGCACTTCAGTGTGAATCGTCTTACCAGTGGTTCTCAGGATGTTAACAAATGCCTTTGGATAAATAAATGTTTTTTATTGCATTTCTCCTACCACCAAGTTATCGTGCTCCCTGTAACAGATCATTGTTTCCCAACACCAAATATGTATTGCTCTTTCTGGTGTGCAATTGTCCTGTTCCACCCACTTTATGAACCCCTTGCATCATGCTGGCGACCCAACTTCAGGAGCAGGAGCAGACCAGTAGTGGTCGGCAGGAGAGAAGAAGGATCAAGCATCCCAGAGACAGCTCTCCTTTTCTGGGAAGAGGTGCGCACAGTTGCTGCAGCATGCTTGACCCCTACTGGTGGCTGGGGAGGCACACCAACACTATAAATATTGGGTCAGAGGTGGGGCACACACCTGATGGTGTGCGCTCATGGGAGAGTGCATGACAACATCGCCGATGTCATTGCACACTCTGCCCCTGAAGGGGAGAAATCAGGAGTGAAAAACACACAGTGCCTATTGGAGGGAGCTCACAGGTCCCACTCCCAAATAGTCACAACACCTACCTTTCTACTGGATCCAGTCTTGCTGGGTTTGGGCACCCACCTTGTGGGGGTTTTAAGCCCTGGGAATAGTTGGTCAGGGTTGCCTGATGTACATCAGCAGGTGGGGCTGGGGCTTCCTTCAGCTAGACAGGGCCATGGAGCAGGGGGAAAAATAATTAAAAAAAAAAGTGTGGTACAAATATTTAAGATTTCCTCAGTTACTACCATGCCTACCGAAATTGCAGCAACTGACCATAACTTTTTCATTTACCATATTTTGACCCTACATGTTGAACATAGTCTTCTTATCACACCAACTCATGCACTTACTAGGTGAAAGTATTCAATGCTGTTGGAAGATGGCATTCCATGGCATAGATGCAAAACTACATTTTGTGCACGATGTCCCAAATTACAACTGCACTGGTCATGAAGCGCGTCATGAGCTGGTGTGATAAAAAGGGTATAGTGAAAATTTAGAGTGCAAATATTACAAACTAAAGTTACATGCATGCATGAAAAAATTTGAACAATGGGCTGTAAGTCAGCCATTTGTTGAAGTTATTTCACAAACTTTTCAACATGGCCTTCCTGGGACACCACCTCATGAAGAGTGCCACCATCATTTTTTTTTTTTTACTTGCTGTTTATACTCCTCCCCTGCCCCATAGATGCCACCGCCTCAGGAGTCACTAATTGCGTCTGCCCCAGCCTCGTCCTACCTGCACTGTGGTAGTCCCTCCATGTAGCCTCGGATTGCCACCTGGGTGGGGACAGGGATGGGGTGCCTACACCCCAGAACCATCTTGATTTCGTCAGGACATTGGACTGGGACAGCCAGGTGGGCTGTGGGGTCTGCGCTAGAGTGCTCTGTCTTCCGGGAGCCTAGAGGAAAATTTTTCTGGTGTTCCTGCGTTTTGGCATGTGTGCCGATGTCAAGGCCCTCCCCTGTAACATTTGCCATACATTTCACCGTTGTGAGACAGAAACTTTGCTGCACCCTGGCCTCCGCCGGAGGGAGTCAAGCTCCTACCCTTGGGTCCCTCCCTCCCTCCCTCCCAGGAGAGAGGCTGTCCTCCAGATGCTCAATCCTCTCCTTCCCCTGTTGACCCCTGGTGGTCCAGGCTCATTAGTGCCACTGTCATTTGTTCACAAATCCCAAAAGATGAGTACACACAAAGACTATGCCATTCTGTGCCAGAGGTGCAAAAACACAGTTTGTGTAGGATGTGACAACTGACACCTGTATTCTTCATAAGAAGCTATGCAAAAATGGCAATGTTGAAAATATGGAATGAAAATATTACACATTGGCACAGTTAGAAGAATGCATAGGAACTGCAGAAGGTACACTCATACCGCAGTCCCTTTTTGGCAATTTTTCCACCAAATTCACAACATACGATTATAAGACACACACACACCCATTAACAATGGCATTGTTGTTTCCTTATTCGGTCTCGAAAGGCAATTCCATGCACTGACTGCAAAATCACCTCTCAGGACTGAGTAACGAAATGACACTGATAGTGTTCATGATGTGGGGTCCCAAGAACCCCATCTTAAAAAATTGGGGTCTCAGACCCTACCAATCATTGACATATCAACCTAAATTTAAAACATCATTGCCTGCCATTGTATCATGCATACCTTTCATTCTTCACTTTGCTTATTGGGTTTGAAGAGTGCAGACCTGTTCCCGTCCTCCGAAGATGACAACGCCCACCTCTCCAACTAAGTATTGGCTAAGGGAGGGGTTGCAATGAGGTGGGTGTTTTGTAGGAGGATGAGGTTTGGGGAAGGGGGACCCAGGAGACAAGGTATCTTTTTCTTTCTTACAGCTTAAAAACCAAAAGGTTGAACCATAGTTGTCTTTATTTACTGGTACAAAAGAAAAATAGGACACACTGGGGTGGCCTTCCAGTGTGCTACATAACTTGGGGGGTTGCATGTTGCCAATACAGGCATTGGGCACCTCAATATCTGCATGACAACAGATAGCAGAGGGTGAAGGCTGGACAACACACAGTGGGAGAGAGCGACAGGGCTTGATTAGATGGCCTGGCCTGGGACAGGAGCAGGAAGGACAGCAGCACTGTGAGGGAGCAGGAGAGTTTAATGAGAGATGCCAACAGGTGGGTGAATGGAAAGTGCAAGGCACACTACAGTGATAGGAGTGAGCACCATGGTCTGCAGAGTTGCAAGGCCAGCTATGCAAATGAAAAAAATGAACCACACTGTCTCATTGCTGTGGCTAATTTCTCTCAAGTGCAGCCAGCTTCCCGTTGTAACATTCTGATGGGAGTCACACTCGGCTTCACTGGTCATTGCTGTGTCAAACTCAAGCCTAATATGCTGTGCTCTACATTACATTCATCCCTGACACACCTCTCGACTATGGTACAGTCCCAAGGCATTTGTTGCAAGACCTCAAATAAACCAAAATGAATTACTTCTCTACCATAGTCATCACAATGTTCCTATTCTACCCCACAGTTCAAAGACCAGTCAACTGCCTACCAGCTACACCACCCTTCGACAGCAACCTCAAAAGTTGCATCCTCTACAAGACCAACTTTCAAGACAAGGTGCGTATATCCTCTAACAACCCCTACTGTACATCCTTTATTTGGCATTCTTACTTTGAAACTTTACACACTCTGCACTCTTAACTCTCATTCATCTACTCCCAAACCATCCCTCTATTATACATCACATTTCCAGCCTTCACACTACACTCTCAGCACCCCACCTACTCTTTCACATCAGTATTCTTCTCACACTACAGCTTTTTCACATTTAGAAATGCCACAGTTTCCATAGCACACACATGCTACACCTAACACCATTCCCATCCTACTATTATGCTCTTGACACACCTACAAGCTGACTACAGTCAATCACATACCATATTTCCACAATCTTCATATGCAAAACAATGTTTGGCTATGAGCACTACTGCTTTACAACATCTACAAAACAAGCCACTTCCTGGATGACACTTGACATGAACACCATTCTACAACTCAGTGACTCTTTATATCACTTCATCAGACAATACACCAACCATGACTACTTGTATTCTGACTTGCTGCCATTCATACAACTGCTTGATAACACATTCACTATTAATAGACACACACCAACATATGGTGACATACTAAAACCTATAGATACAAACTACCCCACTTTCAACACAGCACTCACACTAAATCTCTCTCAGTATCCATCTTTATTTCTATGCATACAACAGTACTGCATAGCAGTGTTCACATCACATGTGTATCACACCGTTGACTCACATATTAGAAGCACAGATGGATTATCTCATCCATTTAGAAAATGTTCTATGCTAACATTCTAGAGTCTAACCTCTTTACAAAGCCACATTTCCCAATTAGCTACAGCTATTAGCCCAACATATGCACAATACATGCCTTTTGAACTAACTCCACTCACATTTACTACCACAGTCCCGTCACCGACAATATTTAACACACAACTTTCCCATAACATGCAACCACAGACATTCACATTCCACAGTACCATCCCAACTAGGCCATCAGTCATGCAACACTCCTCTAGACACACTCATGGACCTACTATACCTCTTCAGATATCAACTCCACCCGAACTTCCAGTCACAAGTATCATGGCCATACCAGCTACTTCCTTCACTCCACCTATCAAAGCAACTTTAATGCCAACCCTGGGCACATCATCCACCTCACAACACAACAATGTGTGCCATCAGAAATCCTTCCATACTCTCCAAATTGCTAATTCACATATGACACATACACCTTCATTCTCATCAACACACACAATACAACTACAACTGATATACAGCAGTCCTCCTTACAGTAGTGACCCTACTGTTCCCACCAATAACACAGATTACTGCAGCACACAACCTCACATTTCCAGACCACAAACACAATCAGGATATACTACTACACAATTCACTACAACCCACCCAGACCAACAAACACCAGACAGTTTCCTAACATCACTGTTCACAATCATATACACTCATATCACACCATTCACAACATGGACCCAGCATATCATAGATGCTATCATTCACACCACACAATTCCTTACCACCCTATGCAATCCTACACACGCACTCCCACATACAATCCATACCATTCCATCATATATCTCATACTACAACAATCCCCTATCTATATCTTACTATGCATCACAACACTTACATTTCAGGAGTGCCAAAAACAAAATATCCCTACAATGTCTACAACACTCCACTTCGACTCCTCCATACTGCTTTGTATATTCCAAAACTACATGAACTACACTACTATGCATAAACACTATCTACTCTCTCATATCACTCACCTCTACTCCTCAACACCCTCACACTTCTACCATTACCATTACAAGTTTCCAGACCATTGATAAACATCTCCTTGTTACAATACAAAACATCCTCCCTCATTCTACATCGAAGAGCATGGATTCAATACTGTTCTTTTTTTAACAGCAAGTTGTCAAAGTTTCCCCCTCTGATGGACATCACTGGACTTTCTATACCAGTAAATATAAAGCCATGATCTTCCTTTTTCCTGGACTTAAAAATATGCATGCCTAGAACATTCTTCACATCTTTATTCTCAATAGCTCGGATGTGTTCACCTATTATCGTTTTAAATGCCCTCTTGGTTTTACCAATGTAAAAACTACCACATTTTCATTCTGCTAGGTAAACCACACCACATGTGATATATGTGATGAAGCCCCTAACTTCAGTGTTCTTCCCTGTTGTTCTATTTGTAAAGATTTTGGTGTCCTTTATTTTACAACAATATTTACAGTTGGCACACTTGTGGCAACCGTTATTTCTTTGTGGTAGCCACATCCTTTTTTGTATTTCCCCTGGCTGCATCGAGTGTACTGTATAATCTTTTATTGTTTTACCTTTTCTAAACACAATTTTAGGACCCATTTCTCCTATTTCCCTGAGTCCTGGATCCAGTTTTACCATATGCCAGTGCTTTCTCACAATGTCAGTAATTTATGCTGACTGTAAATTATAGTCACTGACAAATGTAACTTGTGGATCCGTGTTCAATTCTTTATTTCTTACTTGTAAGAGGTTCTCACATGGGATGCATTCTATGTGCTCCCTTGCCTCTAATATCAGAGTTTCATCAAATCCTCTGTCTTTTAACCTCTCAGCTAACTCATCAGCTCTTTTTTTAAAATGCTCTTTTGTGCTGCAATTTCTTTTAATACGGATAAACTGCCCACTAGGAATAGCCCTGATCACATGTTCAGGATGACTACTGCTTGCCATTAATATAGTGTTGTGGTCTGTTTCTTTTCTATACAAATCTGTGCCCAACCCCCCCTTTGCCGTCCTTTGTAATAAGCAGATCCAAAAAACTGATCTGTTTATAACTGAAGAATATACTGAATCTCAAATTTGGGTTGCTGTTTTCCAGGTATTTAACAAAATTGAATAGTTCTTCTTCTGTTCCTTTCCATACAATAAGTATGTCGTCGATAAAGTGTTTCTACTGATCGATTTTGTGAAGAAAGGGGTTATCGACACTTCTGATTGTATCCTCTTCCCATTTTGCCATATAAAGGTTTGCATAATTTGGTGCAAAGGTCGCACCCATAGCTGTACCTTTAATTTGGTAAAAGAAGTTTTGTTTATAAAAAAACACATTGCATTTTAAAACAAATTCTGCTGATGTGATTAACACTGTAGTGGGAGGTTCAAGAACAGATCTTTGATCTAGATAATATTCAAGTGCTCCCACCCCCACCCCATCATGTGGTATGGTTGTGTATAAAGAGGTTACATCAAATGTAACCAATCAACTTCCTTCTTCTATTGCTAGATCCTCCAGAATCCCAAGTATATCTCCTATGTCTTCAATATAAGATAGAATCTGCTTAACCAGTTCAAGCAGATGAGATTCTATATATTTTGCCAATGGTTCCATAAGGGAATCATTCCCTGACACAATGGGATGACCAGGTGGGTTGACCATATCTTTGTGTATTTTCGTCAGGTAATAGAAAGTCGCTCTAACTGGGTGCTCAACCTTGAGATACTCTATTACCTGTGATGGTAGAAGTCCTTCCTTTTTAACCTCCTGTAAAAAATAATCTATTTCCCTTTTAAGTTCCATTATTGGGTCTTTATTTATTTTTACATAAAAATCAAAATCACTCAATAACCTATAGACCTCTTTTTCATAATCTTTACTATTTAGTACAACAATTGCCCCTCCCTTATCTGCAGGTTTAATTGTTATTGCTTTGTTTTTACCTAAAGCCTGTAATGCCTGCCACTCACCCTTTGTCAAGTTGTAATATATGTTGTGAACAAATGTCTCATTTAGCTTCTCAATGTCTTGTTCACAACTACGTATATAAGTTAACAAGGTGGCAGACATGGGCAGACAAAAATCAGATTGTGGTTTAAACCTATTCATATTGTCAGAAATAGGTTGAATTACCTCTGTTATGTTCTCCAGGACATCTTGGTTTTCAATGGTTCTTCTGTTAAAGAATGATTTTAAACTGAGATTTCTCCCAAGTTTATTTAGATCCACAATTGTTTGAAAAGTGTCAAATCTTCTTGTTGGTGCAAAAGATAGCCCCTTATTTAAAACTGATACCTCTTCTTCACTCAGCTGGATCTGCGATATATTGATTACATTTGTCATGTTCTCCTTCCATGTCCATGTCTCCCCCCTCCACGTCTGGCCTCTGTTCTCTCCTCTTCTTCCATTTTCATTTTTTTCCCCCTCTCCTGGTTCATTTGTTGGCTCCTCCAAGGTACAGGTGATTGGGGGGGTAGGTCTCGAGCGGGGAGTCCTCGACACATTCCTCTTCTTCCCTTAAAATATTATCCCTTTCCAGAGCCTCTACTTGTAAATCCCTATAGATGCTATATTGGTTTAAGTCTGCACCAAGGATTCCTGGAGTTTTCAGCTTATGTTCATTCCGGTTCACTTCCGTATCATATGATTTCAGGCTCTAATCAAATACTCTACCTTCCCGAAAGTCTCTTTCATCACGATCTAATTTATTCTTTTTCACTGTTTTAATTTTCTCTTCATATTTACATATATTGTTAGTGAATTTCTCCAAACACTCATCGTAATTAGCTGCTCCAGAGAACTCCTTTAAAACATCCTCACGGTTGGTAAGTTCGGACTCTACCTCTTTCTGGATTATAAGATTTTCAGACAAGATAAATTCAATATATTAGCGACTTGCTTTGTGTCCTATGTGCTTCCACTTTTCAATGAAACCAGGTCTTTTATGACCACAGGTATGTTTAAGGAGGAACCATAGTCCCCTCAGGCTTCTATCTACCTTTAAATATGCTTGTTGAGAGTTTTCTTTCCAATGTAATCTTTTCAATTTTTGTGCTATCCATTCGAATTGCTTAAAAGCTTGTTTAATATTTATGGGACCAATGGTTGGAGTCACATTACTCGAAAGGATATCTGTGTTACTCTCAACACCACTAGTATTTCTTAAAACTAAGTTTTTGAGGGAGCATGTGGATATGTTTTCCCACTGTGCTTGCTGTGTATTAGCCATTCAGTTCAAAATACAGCCACTATATAAGACAAATTAACGGAAAACAGCGTTTGTTTAAACAAGTGCCTTTTTTATTTTCAATAACCTGTGCATGTTACTCCTATATGTAAATGAGTTCAAGAACAAGATAGTAACTGCACCAAAGATAAGCAATGCATAGCTACAAATAGCAAATATACATGAGTACCTTAGGTTTTGCTGGCACCTACTTAAAGGCCACAGGCTGGATGTAGAGCACTTCCTATTTAGTACAACATCGAAAGATATTCCACATTTTGGGATCTTCTGCTCATAGTTCCTTCTTTTAATAAGAATTTTTCAGTGTAGCAGCAATAAATCCAGATGAAATCCAACACATTTGATTTCATAAAAAATAAAGTGGAAAATAATGATGTACTACACAGCTCCCTTTCTCACAACCTAGTTTGTAGGTAGTGAGTTTCCTGACATGTTTCACATGTGTGTGTTTTCTCAAAAGATACTTGTTACCCTAAATCACTACTCTTGACCAGCTGGCTCTGGTGGGCTATCTATAGGGAGTCAACAGTATCCCTGCTACTGGATGAGGTTGTAGACAGGGATTGCCACTCCACATCTGGCAGGTTAAGATCACCCATCAGCAGCACCTCCCCCTTGGCCACCATCCTTAGAATCTCATCGGCCATCTGGTTGTCCACCTCTAATGTCTGCCCTGTTGGCCTGTAAACCACTCCCATGTGCAGCATCTTGTCCTTTCCTGTGGCCAGCAAGACTCAAAGGTCCTCAGTGTCCCCCCACCTGCCCAGTGTTTCCGATGCCTGGATCCCCTCACTTATGTAGAATGCTACACCGCTCCTCTCCTATCCCCCGGCTAGGTCATTCATTCCCAAGTGGAACACTATGTGTGTTCTCTTATCCTAATGCTTCCCCCAGGATGGGATGTAGTGAATGATCTCTGCAGCTGTCATCCCTGGCAAGCAATTGACCCACACCTTCTTACCCCTGCTGCCCTTTCCCCCTCAGGTGATGCCCCGACCATGGAGTCCCCATAATGATAATCTTGTTCTCAATCTTGCTTGCTCCAACCCCTCTACCTACCTGTCCCCAGCTTCTCCAACCAGTTTGATCCCATCTCCAACCAGTTTGATCCCATCCTTAACCTTGCCTTCATTGTCTTCCTCTCTGCTTCCCCCCCTTCCTGTGACCCAGTTTCTTGGTCTCAGGAACCTTCCTTCTAACCACTGACTCACTCCAACTTGCTCCCTCAGTAGGACCCCCCCAGTTGTAGCCATCCCGCCCCTCCAGAGTGGACTCTGTGGTCCCAGCATCTTCCTTGTTCACCAACCCCCTTGCCCCCTGTTAGCACATAGCACCATCTCCTGGGCCTGTGTATACACTGTCTGTGTTCTGTCCATTGTCACTTCCAAACCCCTCTGCAAGGCTATGCCTCCCACCCAAGGGTGCCTCCTCCTTTGCATGCTCCAACCCTCTGCACTCCCCAACCCCCTGCACCCCCTTAAGGTCAGGTTCAATCAGGGGTGCCCACCACTCTCCCCACTTAGCCCTCTGAACCTCTGTAGCAGACTTCCCTACACTCCTTCTCCTCAGTGGATGTCCCGCTGCTCTTACCTGCTTGCTTTCTGTAGTAGCCTGGTCATCGCCTTTTACCAGCCCCCACATCTCTACCCTTTCCTCCTTGAGCCCAGCTACCACCTCTTCCTTGTCCTTACCTAAAAGTAGTAGCAAGAATCTGTTTTTAAGCTCAATCCATAATTCCTCCTTATTCTCTGAAGGTGCACCCCGCTGTTAACTCCTGATTGCACCCTCGCTGGATCATTGCCCCCAACCCTCTGCTATCAGTTGCTTCTCTCTTTGCATGTAGTCCCATCCCTATGTGCCCTCCTTCTTTCCACCCCTACCAGTGTCCACTTTCACTCCATGTGATCCATCCTCCCTGCCCTCAATGCTACATCTGGATCTGGGGGTATCCCCTGGCATCAATTGTCCTGCCACTCTTCTCCCCCCAAGGCCTCAATCCTCACCTCCCCTGCCTTGAAAACCCCAGTGTCCCCTTCCCCTCCTACTGCCCATGACCCCAGGGCAGCTACAGGACCAAACAGACCAGCCCCTCTTCTCCCCCCCAGCCCTCTTCCCCTCCCCCAATCAGGACTGCCTCTGTCCTCCCCTCCCTGCCCCCTAAATACATCCTTAGCCATGATAACTCCTCCCGAATCCTAGCCAACTGGCTGCATACCATACAGCCCCATCCTCCAAGCCCAGTCTAGTATCATGGCAGATCCACACCCTATACACCGCACCACCCTACCAAAAATGCTGGCTATGTGGCCCACAGCCCCTGACTCACCTTTGCCCCATCATGTGAAGGCTCAAAAGCACTTTTTGTTACAGGCGTGGCACTCTCCCCCTACCCAAACTCACCAACCCTGGCTCAGAGACAAAGCCTATAATTAGCAGAGCATATAATGTGCGTGGACTAAAACAGATTCCCTGTCAAGCATAACTCAGCTCACAACCTGTCTAATAACAAATCACCCTAATAGGTGCTGTTGTAAGACACCTCAGAGTCCTCCCCATTGGCAGTACATCCAATATCCCTCAGAGTCCTCCTCCTTGGTAGTTCAATAATTACTTGTCTTCCCAGTAGCAGCCAATGTCCCTTCTCAGAGCTTCAGCCAGAGTCCTCCTCCTTGGCAGTAAAATAATCCCTTGTCAACAGCATCCAATATTGCTCAGAGTCCTCTTCCTTGGTAGTTCAATATTAACTTGTCCTTCCAGTAGCAGCCAATGTCCCTTCTCAGAGCTTCAGCAAGCAACAGCCAAAGTTCCCTTGACCAGCCCTTTGTACTTTATGCCAGAATTCCTGTGCAGCCCTTTGTTCTTAAAGCCATAAATTCTGTGCAGCCCTTTGCTCCATAAGCCCATAATTCCCTGCAGCACAACCAGTCCCTTGTCTTTTAAGCCCAGCAACCACACCCCTCGAGAATTCCAAAATCAAGTCCCCTCCCCTTACTGGCTCACCCAGCCCATTTAAAAATAGAGGTGGTGCGGGGTAGGTGGGCAGGAGACAATCCTCAATAACAGCTCCTCTGATTTTAGCAGCTTGGCACCCTGCTTTTATGAACAGCTGCTGCTGTCAAGATTTCGCACCCCTCACGCTGATTGGCTCCTCTGGACGAAAGCCTCCCCCGACTCTCACTGCTGCCAATGCAGTCAATCTCCTCTCTGCCTGATTGGCTCACCAGTCAGGGAAACTCCTCCATCCCTCGCTGCTGCTGATGCAGCCGAGATGAGCCCTTCTGCCTCCCAGTGCTACTGAAGCGGTCACCAAAATACTCCTCCATAGTCCCCAACAGCTCCTCATGAGTATATGTATACTACTTCAGCAAGCTACAAAAGAAGCCCAAACAAACCCTGACATTAAAAACAATTGTGACACATAGGTAATAAATTCCTAAATGCAACAAAAATAAGTGCCCAAGAAGCAGCATACCTTGCTCTATAGCTTCCACTGTATCGCTCCTCAACATCATACAAATTCCTAAATACTAACACTACTGCAAACAGAACTTTACTCATTAAAGATATGGACACCATCACACTCATGCCCAATGATGCCACAAACATTGAATGTGATAACACCATTTTATGATACCAGAGAAGAATAGCTGACCTTGAACACTGCACACTAGCTGACTATGCTGCCCACTATGACCACCACTTGCAGTCATACAAACAAAACAAACAACAACACTCCTGTCTCACAACAAAGGACCAAGACTATGACAGCGATACTAACATAAACCATATAGACTCTGCCCACCAACACTCACTAAAAGCTAAGGTCCTAAGGTACTGCCACTTTAACAAAAACAAAGATAGTGAAAATGACTACTATGAACTACAATTTCTATTTCATCCCTGGAGAGATGAACATTCCATCAAAGAACAACAGCACACAAACTAACAGAATTATCTGCAGCACAAACACACTATAGACACACACATTTTACAATATAACAAAACCATTTACATCCTAGACCTTGAACTAGAACTCTCTAATGACATCGACCTTCACAGTAACAAGGACTATATGCCACCACACACTCCTGAAGATCCACTACACAATATTAATGACACATATGACATTTCCCTAGATTTTGGACTACCTCCAACAAACCACCACATAGAAAGTCTCACAACACTCACTGACCACTCATAGTACTTACAATTAATGCGCACTCTCAGCCCACAACAACTCCAATTTTTCTACCATCATTTACACCACTTTAAAACATCCACAGTTCCATGCTACATCTTTTGCTCTGGAGGAGCAGGTGCCAGCAAAAGCCACATTCTAACAGCACTATACCAAACACTATTACACCACTTCAACACGCTACCTGGAGAAAGCACTATTACATGCCACATTGTTATCAGTGCCCCAACTGGGAAAGCTGCACACAATGTACATGGCCATACACTTTATTTATTTATTTGAATTTTGATAACCATGTAGGCTTACTGAGGCATACAAGTTCCTTTTTCAGGGGTGACCATGGGAGTAAAGACACTTCCATGAGTTGGTATATTATACATTTGGGTAACATATTAAATATATTAACACAATATCAGCAGGAGGTAAAAACATAGGAGTATGAATTTAATCAGAGGCCAGAGACAAGTATATATCTATATCTATATCTATATCTATATCTATATCTATATCTATATCTATATCTATATCTATATCTATATATATATACACACACACACATATAAATATATATATATATATATATATGTGTGTGTGTGTGTGTGTGTGTGTGTGTGTGTGTATGTATATATATATATATATATATATATATATATATATATACACACACATATATATATATTATAGGGGTGTGAATGTGTCCCTATATTTAGGGTTATAAAGCCATTTCTATGTTAAACTTAACATTTGGTGTGTTAATAACTTTGGACCTATTTAATGGATTTGCATGAAATTTGGTATGGATGGTGAAGCATGGTAGATCTCTTGATCTGCCAAATTTTGTTTCAGTTGGATGTATGGTCTTTGCGCACCAAAATGCTGAAAAATGCATTTTTCGCTAGTTATCTGGGCAGTTTTGGTGATTTTGTCCATGGTGCTGTGCAGCTGTCATGTAGCATGCCACCCTGCGCATTGGCTCATCTGAAATAGCTTCAGTCAATGAACATGCTGCTTTTCATTTGGTGAAAAAAAATGAATCCATTCAAATGTTATTGCAGTTTTACGTTCCTATTATAAGTCAATGGGAAAACTGATATGGTTGTTTTGCGAACAAAGAATGGGGTTTTGGACATCTGGTCCCTCCTCACGATCAAAGAATTTGCAGCCTCATGGTCAAAGAATCTTTTACCCCGAGAGTTCTTTGTTTGTGACGGCCGTCATCTTGTTTTAAGGTTCTGGTTGGAAACACTCAAAAAGCTCGGCTCAGGAGTGACTTCTGAAGTAAAACTTGGATGGGTTTTACTCAGGGGCCTTTGCTCTATTGAGCCATGTCTTTGGTTTTGTTCAAAATTGTCAAAAAATAGAGTTTCACACATTTTTATACTTTGATTGCGACTTGCTAATGATCTTTGATCGTGAGCCTGCAAATTCTTTGAACGTGAGATTTTTTTGATCGTGATCTTTGATTGTGAGGGAGGGACAAGATGGCCAGTTGAAAAAAGCAAATTTCTCAGCTCAGGGGTGGGTTATGAACACAAATGAGGCTGGGATTTGCTCAGGGGGCTTCATTTTATAAAACCATGCTGATGGTTTTATGTATCTATGTCTAAAACTTGAATCTCACCACTTTTTATTCTTTGATTGTGAGCCTGCAAATTCTTTGATCGTGAGATTCTTTGATCGTGATCTTTGATTGTGAGGGAGGGACTAGATGGCCAGGTTTTTAATGCAACAGGTAGGCCAATTTTAACAATCTTTAACTTTAAATATCTTGGAAACAGTTTGGTCTTTTTACTTGAAATTTGGAGGATGTTGACGACATGTCCTGTTGATGTGAATTACAGTGTTTATGTGTCAGACAACACATTTTCTGCAGAGATATTGCGTGGTGCAGTTTACATTTGGCGGACAGCGTTTTCTATTCTCGTACTGGCTTGAAATTTATATGGTAGCTAGCCTTACTGCCATGGATCTACTTTTCAGTCATTAGGTGTCTAAAATCTTAATAGGTGCAGAAGTCTGCTACTCTAACGAATGAAAATCTCAAACTTTCACATGTTGTATCTCGGAAATGGTTTTGTCTTTTATATTGAAATTTGGAGGGTCTTCAGGAGATGTCCTGTTCATGTGAATTATGTTGTTTAGGTGTTGGAAAATTAATTTGCTGCAGACATATTGTGTGACACACTGTATGTTTTGCATATGCCATTTTGCATTGTGGTACTGGGTTCACATTTATAGGGTGCCTAGTATTACTGCCATGGAGGTAATTTCCAGTGGTTACATATCTGACATTTAAACAGGTGTTGAATTATGCCACTCTGATGAGTGACACCTTGCTTTCTTTCAATGTGGTTGGAGCTTTCATGCCCCATGCTCCCACCCATATGCACTCCCATCAATACATAATGATATGCAGTACTTGTAGTCTTATCTGATGCAGAAATGTATAAGTTGATGAGAGCACAGGGCCCAAAGGGCCCTCGCTCCCACCACCTTGCATGACTTTTCACTTTTAATGAATTTGGAAGTTGGTGGGAGCACTTGGCCCAAAGGGCCCATGCTCCCATCAACTTTTGCAACTTTTTACTTTTATATTCTTTCTCAAAAAGTAAGGAAATTCTATGCAAAAAATCTTTGTTAGTGCATCATTTAGGGTTAAACACAAAAAGTAAGGAAATTATACTTTTAGGGTTGACCCCTCCCCCTTGGACCTGCCTATCATCCCAAGACTGACAGCTGATAGTGTGTGTCCTTGGAGTTGTGAGGCCTAAATCTCACTCCTTTCTTCTTTTCTGTGGCTTATGAATATGATTACACATGGAATGGGGCGAGATATAGGCCTCACAATCCCAAGGACACATCCTGTCAGCTATCAATCTCGGAATGATGGGCAGGTCCAAGGGTGGGGTCAACCCTAAAAGTTTCATTTCCTTGCTTTTTGTGTTTTAACCCTAAATGATGCATTAACAAAGTTTTTTGCATATAATATATATATATATATATATATATATATATATATACACATATACACACACAAGGTGTAAAGTGAGCAGAAAATCAGTTCACTCAGTAGCAGGCTGATGATTCCAGTGCTGGTCTGGAGGGATCCTCCGTCGATATTCCAAGGTTAGGCTTGTGTTGGTCCTGCATCGATAATCCTTAGAGTAGGCTTGGGACCAATTGTACTGGTCCAGGTGAACTAGCCAGTAGAAGTAGCTGCATACATCAAGTACATAGTACAGTAAATTACATATTTTACAGAGATGTAAATGTGTGGAGTGGGTGTGAGGGAAGGGATTTTTGGGGAGAATAGGAGTGTCAGAGATGGCATGGGAGAGGTGGAGAGAGCAAAGATGTAAGAGAAAGTGGTTTTGGAGAAGATTTGACAGCCAGAGAGGGCAGGTGGGGGGGTACACAGGGGTGAGGTGAAGGAGGTCATTTGCAGTTGCTGCTACAGATTGGAGGGGAAAAGAAGACCTCCTTAAAACTTTTCTTAAACAGGGGAAGAGACATACATAAGAGTAAACTCTGGGGGAGAGTATTCTATATTTGTGGTGTGGAGAAGGTGAAGAACCATTTGCCAACAGCTAGAAAAACTTTGGGAAGGTTCAGTAAAGGGAGGTGGGAGTGGTGGAGGGTCCTGGGGAAGGATTTCAGAGTGAGCAGGCTGGACAGGATGGTGGTGAATGGAGGTGTATAAGTTTAAAGGTGGTATATAACACAAGAAAGTTCATTTTTGGCACAAAGGATGACCAGCCTAGGGACTTAATGATATCACAGTAAAGGGCCCAGGCAGGTGCTACAGCAGCAAAGTGAGATACCCTGTGGTAGGCCTCTTTAAGTTTGGCCTGTATAGTGGTCCTGACTGGGTGAATTATGGGTGTGCCATAGAATAAATCAGGGAGAAGGGTAGCTGAGGCAATGGTCTTTCTAGAACAAGGAATAAAGTAGGAAGCAGTGCGATGGAGTAGGCCAAGCTTCTGATTGGTGGATTTAATAACGCTGTTTACATGTAGATCAAAGGATAGATGTTCTTTGAGGGTCATACTCAGGTATTTGAATAAGCTGACCCTTCAAGAGATAGGCCAGAGGGTTTGTTAATAACCAGAGGAGGCTGGGAGTTTGAGTCAAAGGAGATGTGATAGAACAGCATGGATTTAGTTTTCTTTGTGTTCAGGACCAGCAGGTTCATTTTGAACCATGCTTCCAGTTGTTGGAAGCCATTTTCTGTGTTGGATTGAATAATGGATATGTCTATGCCATGCCATTATAATATGGCATCGTCTGTGCACAGTGGCATTGAAGCCCCCCCCCCAGCAACTGAGAGGCAAATCGTTGATAAAGATTGAGAAAAGTAAATTCCAAAGGCTAGAACATTGGAGGACCCCATCCATGACAGAGTCAAGGGCTAAGGATTGTAGCTTGGAAATAGGAAGAGAATGGTTAACAAGGTCAAAGGACTTCGTAAGGACCATGAAGACTGCCCCTGTGGCAGTACCTTGATCCACAGCATGAAAAATATCTGAGGTGACCCTCAAGAGAGCAGTTTCAGTCCCATGAGATTTCCAGAAGCCATGTTGCTGTATTGTAAGGATGTTAGTCTGTTCAAGGAAAGAGTACAGCTGATTATATAGGAGTCTGTTGGATTTTCATGATAGGACACAGAATGGATATAGGTCTATAGTTTTCAATGAGGCTAGTTGTGCCAGATTTGTGCATGGGGACAACTGTGGTGGTTTTCCATTTGTCTGGAATAGAGAGTGCGAGGAAGAATCAATTAATCAGCAGAGCGATTGGAAGAGCCAGCGTGGGTGCACCAATCCTAAGGAATCTGGGAGGCATGGTGTCAAAGTCAGGGGAACTATCTGGGTTGAGTCCCTTTAGGAGCTTAAGGACTTCCTTACATGAGGCAAGTTTTATATGAAAGAGGGGGCAGTGAGCTTCGGTGGGGGAAGATTGTGGTGTGGGGCGGGTATCTGGGAGACCTGAGTTGTAAGCATCGAGGTCCATGAAGAACAAATTTATCCCTGCAGCAATCTCAGGAGGCCAGGATAGTTATGAGCCCTTTGAGATCATGATCTGAGGGGTTTTATGTTCATTGCCCTTAAGGAGTGTGTTGATTTGCATCCAGAAGCATTTAGGGTTGCCAAGGTTTCTTGTTTGCTGGGACTGTAAATAGTTCTGCTTGGATTTGTTTACTTTAGCTTTACAGCCATTCTGCAACTGCTGGTAGGAGATCCAATCTGTATGGAGACCTGATTTTTTTTTATAGGATCACCATGCCTTGTCTGTACCACATTAGGAGTCATAGTTCCTAGGAGAGCCAGGGGAATTAATTCCTTTGGCTCTTCTCAGCTTGATGGAGGAATGGAGGTTAAGAATGGTGGTGAAAGGGCCTGATTTATGTCAGGAAGGGTGTTGATAGGAGTCCAGTTAGTGGAGGAGAGGCTATGCAGGAATTCAGAGATGTTGAAGTTTGTTAGGTCTCTGGATTTGAAGATTTTTGGGGGAAGGTGGGGAAAGTTATTGTTTCGGATACAGAAGGTCAGGAAGTGATTACGTATCACATCAGGGAGGACTCCCACAGCCCTGTGGTAGGTCCTGGGTTTAGTTAACATCCAGTCAAGTAGGGTGTGATTTCCTGACTTCATATTAAGTCTCGTTGGTTGGTCAATGAGTTGTTCCAACATGACGTCAGATATAGCCAACTGATAGTGGGCATTTTTGGGCCAAGCCACTCAAGATTGGAATCACCACAGAGTATGGTATCATTGTGGCAGAGGGTGTCTAGGCTGGTGAAGAGTTCAAGGAAGGAGGTGGACGTAAGCTTATGCAACAGGTAGATACATCCAATGGTCAACTGTTTGATTTTGCCAAGGGTGATTGAGATGAATAGATGGTCAATGTCAGGGTTGATGTTTAAGTCGGGTAGTTCACTGACTACCAGCCCTATCCTTGTGTATATTAGTACCCCCCTCCTTTCTTACTGTGTCTGTCCTGACAGTAGGAGGAGTAACCCAGGAGAGCAACTTCATGAGATTGTATAGACGGTTTTAGCCAGGACTCCATTAAGCAGAGAACATCAGGCTTATAGTGCTGAATCCAGCTTTTGAGTTCAGCTATATTTTGTCTGATGCTTTGAATGTTCATGTGGGCTATCATGAGTCCTTTTATCTCCGGACAGTTTTGACAGGGAGATCATGGGTTGGGCTGAGTCTTCTTACAGGGTCCAGGGTTTAATTCAGTGTCACCAGAAAGCAGGAATAAACAAAGCTGGGAGTAAATAGTAGGTGGTTGTATAAATGGAGACTTATGCACTTTCTGGGGCTGGTGCACATTCATAATTGTTTTTGCATGCTGGGTGAAGACAATAAA
Organism: Neoceratodus forsteri; assembly: GCA_016271365.2. Classification (NCBI taxonomy): domain Eukaryota; kingdom Metazoa; phylum Chordata; order Ceratodontiformes; family Ceratodontidae; genus Neoceratodus; species Neoceratodus forsteri. Next base: position 321,909,709 of record CM028130.1, read on the forward strand.
TGTGGGGTGATGGGTTGGCTTGTTTGAGGTATGAGGTAGATCATGTTTGGGATGTAAGAGAGAGAGGCTGTGGAGGAGAGTGGTATAGCAGGTGCACAGGCCTTGTCAGTTAAGTTATGATATAGACAGGCCAGGAGGGAATATAGCAATAGAACACTTTTTGTCATTGGAAGGTACATGTTGTCTAATTTATTATGGATAAACTTTGAGAGGGCACGGGAAATGCTGACAGGGATAATCAGCCTTGTCAGTAAGCGACAGAGTCGAGCTAACACTAAAGCAGGTAGTGAGGAGCAAGAGTAGGACCTAAACGTGGGAGAGAGAAATTCCTTCTAATGGTGCTAAATATCTTGAAGTTTTGTCCTCAAACATCAGGAGACAAGAGTCAGAGAATGAGTAAAACTTTGAATCTAATCCTTCACAAAGAGAAAGGGAGGTCATGATTTTAAAAACTCAGAGCTCTATGGTTTGGCCTACTATCAGTTGGGGATAGGAGCTTAAGGACAACTGTAGTTTTAAACAAGCCCTAAACTGATATACCCTAGTACAGGAAGAAGGGAGTTAATCACACCAGGTAGCTAGACAGTATTAGCCAATAGAGATGTTCGTACTATAAGGTGGGCGGTGCTAGAATGCATTTAAGGTGGCCTAGGGAGGGCCTGGGAGGGTGGGCCGAACCCACACAGTTAAATCAAGGGTCCTTGCAGCAGAGAAGCAGCCCAAAAGAGACAGCAAGTGTGACAGCCAATCAAAGCTTAGCTGCTGCCAAAAAGAGACAATGGACTCCTGCCTCCAATGGTTGGAAGCCAATCATTTCACTGGCTTCTGAGCTGGATTCAGGTGCCATACCTGGATCTTGGGTGCTGGGGAGAGACCCTCTGGGATGCGGCTGAGCTGTGGGTCAGGCTGGCAACTTCCTCACGCCAGTCGCAGAAGTGGGGATGGCCCAGAGGGGCTTCACCTGACAGGAGAAGGACAAGATAGGATTAGTTATATAATACGGAAACAAAAGTTTGGCTGGGCACTTAATGGTAGGGAGGGGATTAAGGGATTAGTGAGGTAGGTGTAAGAGGGATAGATGAAAAATAGTCAGTGGGGGGAGCTCAAAATAGCTCAGCAGGAGGCTGTTGGTTTGGTGCCTAAAACAAATTATCCACAAACATCAGGGATCTGCCTGTAGCCATGGGAGAGCAGCAGGAAGTAATTTAAGCAATGTATAAAATTCATAAATTAGGAAGGTTGAAAACAGACAGCAGTGCAGGGTTATTGTGAATCAATAAAATTAAGGAAAGTAGTTTGGGAATAGAGTGAAGAAGGTGCAGGGGAAATATTGCCCTGGCTCAGAAAGGCAGAGCAGTACAGAAAATAAATTATGGGTACGGTTTGAAGGGAGGGATGGCAAGTTAATGTAAAAGAAAGTGATAGAAAGAGCGAGGCTGGTATAAGGGGACTCCTACTAGAGGCTCAGTTTTAAAATTGGTTAAAGGAAAATATTAGGGGACTAGCATTAGAGTTTAGAAGACAGAAGGTGGGTGATACAAAGTAAATTAGACCAGCACCAAATGGTAATAAATTATAGCAGGTACAACAGTCTGTAGTGCAAGCTAAGAGAAAATACATTCCTACAGAATTCCTAGTCATTAGTTCAGACTAAGAGAAAAAAATTACATTCCCAGAGAATTGCAAGTACACTCCCATACAATTAAATTATTTTTCACAGTGTTCACAAATGAAAGCACCAGCAATGAGTTGTGCCACAATTAAAAAAACCCACACAGTTAAATCACGGGTCCTTGCAGTGGAGAAGCAGCCCAAAAGAGCCAGCAAGTGTGACAGCCAGTTGGAGCTTAGCTGCTGCCAAATGCAGCCAATGGGCTCCTACCTCCAATGGTTGGGAGCCAGTCATTTCACCTGACTTCTGAGACTTCATAACCTTTTCTATATTCCTGCTTTACAACACCTCACCTACAAACCACTTACAACTGAATGTTGACATGCACTACAATGCAACTCCAATCATTAAAAGTACTAATAATTGATGAAATCTCCATGGTTTATTTATTTATTTATTTATTTAGACAGCAGTTTGGAAAACCTTTGAGCCATAGGCTCATTTACAAAGGTACCTTGTCACAGTAAGACAAATGAAAATACACAGTATAACAGTATAACACAGTATAACAGTAACTTAAGACATAGATACAAACAAGCTGGTACAGGTAGGATTGATGCAAACAATACCGGAGTTATGTTGTCCTTAGCAGCTTAGTAGTAGCTTTGTCATTAGTATTAGTACGGCTTTGACTAGTAGCAATTACAGCTTCGGGTGTTAACAAGGTGGTTCCGTGAGGACATTTTGAAGCATGATATAGTTGGAGCTTCGGAGATGGAGGGGGGCAGTGTGTTGAACCAGGAGGGGGCCCTAAAGCTGAAGGCTCTTTGGCCGTGAGAGGTCCTAGCTCTAGGGATAACAAGAGAGGTTTTCCCAGAGGTCCGAGTATGAACTAGTGGGACAGAGCGGCGGTTGGTGGTGGTCAATCCAGGAGGGAAAAGCCCAAGGAGGGTCTTTTTTGTAAGGGTACAGGTCAGATATTTGAGGCACTCGTCAAGATCAAGTACCAGCACTTTAGCGTACATTAGACAGGTGTGTGTTAGCCTAGCTGCCCCAGAAATTAACATGCAGGCCTTATTCAGAGTAGTGCGAATTTTATGGAGTGTGGTCTGATCAGCAGCACCATACATGGTTGGCAACAACATGTTTAATTTCATTAACAACAGACTACAAGAGTTAAAAGGCATACACCAGCTGTTTGACAGCATCTCCATCATTGCAATAGGAGACCTGTTCCAACTCAAACCCATCTTTGATGGCTACATATTCCAAAATTTAGACCATGACTATGGCCCCCTAACAACAAACCTATGGCAAGAACACTTTCACCTATTTGAACTACAAACCATTATGAGACAAAAGGATGACACTCCATTTGCTGAGCTACTAAATTGCCAATGAGAAGGAAACCATACCACTGCAGACATTCTCACTATTAAAGGTAAGACAACTTCACCCCCCTACACATATTACATAGGAGATACCTCACATTATGACAACCAACCAAGAAGTCAACACCATGAATCATGTCTTCCAATACCACTCACACAACACACCCACATACTTAGTTACAACCCAGAACACCATTGCGGGAGGTGTACCATCACAAATAAAACTCACAGTCCTAAGTCACATCCCTAACAACCCCACCAACACCATGGGCCTCTACACTACTCTCCATCTTGCAAAATTCTTACAATATGACTTAACAACCAACATTGATTTACAAGATAGACTCACTAATGGTGCAACTGACATTCTCAGACACATCACTACCAAATAATGAACCACAGATACTATGACTAGAATTCCCTAACACAACAATAGGCAACTATCATTGCCTTCACCACAAACATTTATACACACCTAATATACCAACACACTGGACACCAATAACAAAACTTTCTGCTAAATTCCAATATGGGGGAAAAAAAACACACCATCATAAGAATGCAATTCTCTGTGTGCCCAGCAACTGCACACACAATGCACAGCACACAAAGTCAGACCTTACATTCGATATACATTCACTTAAACAACACAAAAATTGACCACATACTCTATGTTGCACTCAGTACAGCCACAAACATTAATAAGGCATTCATAGACAACTTTAATGAAACAAAAATATCTGTCAACAACTACATTAAATTAGAAATGCATCACTTACACACTACTATGTCTCTCCAACCAAGTATCCCGATCTCACTTCACAATCTCAGCATGTTTGCAATCATCACTCACAACATTCGCTCCCTTCCAGCACATTTCACAACAATGTCAGCAGATCATAACTTCACAAACTCTGACATTATTTGCATCACTGAGCCCAATATAAAACACACATATGATCCACAGCACTTCAGCATGCCATCACATAACACATACTTTCTAGACAAAGTCAACTCAACAAATTAGTATGGCCTTACTATCTACGTCAAACAGCAACATACTACTCACATCCTATTCCACTCCCACCACACTACTTGACATTGTCCTAATCACCCTGCACAACATCTCATACAAACCAACTCTTATAATAATTTACAACCCCCCTCACACACCACTTACATACCTACCACAAGAACTTATTGCCCTCCACAGCAAAATAACACCACCAGTTATCATTATGGGAGATTTCAATGTCGACTACTTTTCCAAGTGAACCAACAAAAGTACATTACAGAAATTTATGAAAGAACAACTGAACTGTCAACAATTCATTACTACTCAAACAACAAACTACAACTCCCTTCTTGATCACTTGTACTCTGATATACAACTATCTTATTTTGTAACCCTAGAATCATTCTACAGTGACCACAAATTAATCTGCCTACAAATACCTCCAATTCAATACGCTTATCCACTCTCTGTTTTTTTCCTCCTACAGATGATGACCATCAAGAACCTCTGTGATGCATCTGCAAAAGTAAGGCCAAACACTGGACTGCATTTCCAACTAATTATGAAGTTACCAATTACTAATTACATCAGTGTCAAAGAAAAAAAAAACTCTTTTACATGGCTATCACTGACAAGGAAGCCTGTATTAAAGCTATTGCATACCAGCCATCAACCTATAAATTCCTCATCAAAGAAAAATCATACATATTCTGAAACTTAATTTTCAAGAATGATGCTATTTTGCTGACATCTCAAACCAGCATCACAAGAGTGCCTCACCTCACAGTTCCACTTGACATCGCAACCAACACAAGCAATGTACTACAACCAACACCTGTGCCTCCCTCTCCCATTAAGACTGCTATGGAATCACCACTAAAAACCATACTCTCCATCATTGCTACAGTTGCCGAGGTAAATGACACAGAAAGCCCCCACAACTAACTACAAAACCACACAAACCCCAATTAGAAGGTGAAGTTGCTGCTACACTAGCTGTGTGCCATCATAGCTCAGTCCATGTGCATTCATCCTTCCTGCATTTATTATGTGCTGTTAGGCATTCAGATCTCTTTATGTGCCAATTTATTCATGTTTTACTTTTTTAATGCTGCTGCTATGCGTCTTGTATCCTCCTGAGTGTGTGGGTGACATGTGTGAGCTGCTAGCCATGATATGCTTCTCAGCACACTCTCCTCTCCCTTCACTGCTTACCCCCTCACTGCTACCCCTAACCTTCTTCCATTACCAACTTGCCCCTACATAGTTTTGACCTCTGACAGGGTTCTCAGCATCCTGGATGGGGTCTAGCACTGGGCAAGCCTCCTCCTTCCTCTCCTCTCTCTCCATTCTACCCAACTTGTCCTTGTCTAAATCTGCTGTTGGGATTCTTAGCACTCTGGCAATGTTTACTCTCAGGTAAGTTTCTTCTCTCCCTCCTTTTTTTTCCTTTCCTCTTCTATTCCCCCTATTCCCTGTGCCAAACTTGTCCTCACTTAATTCTATCCCCTGGCAGGGTTGTCTGCATCCTGAAGGGGCCCAGCACTGGGCAATTACTCTTCCTTCACTCCCCCTCCCCCTCTGTCCTTTGTACCCAACTAGTCCTTGCCTGATTCTGCACATTGACAGGGTTCTCAGCATCCTGGAGTGGCCTAATCTTAGGCAAGCTTCTTCTTTCCCTCCTCTTCCCTCCTTTCCCTTTATCCTTTCTTTACTCTCTTCCCAACTTGTCCTCACCTAGTTCTGCCCCCTGGCAGGGTTCTCAGTATCCTGGAGGGGTTCAGTATTGGGAAATGACTCTTCTTTCCCTCCCTTTTCCCCTCAACCTTTCTACCTAACTCGTCTTCGCCTGACTCTGCTCTCTGGGAGAGTTCTCAGCATCCTGAAAAGGCTTAGTCTTATGCATGTTTCTCCCACCCCTCCTCCTCCTCCTCCTTCCCTTTATCAGCCCCTCTTCTATCTCTACCCAACTGGTCCTTGCCTACTACTGCCCCTAATTCTAAGTCCTTGCCTCATCCACCACTGGCAGTGATCTCCACACTCTGAAGGGGCCAGTTTCAGGTATAACTCATCCTTCCTTACCCTATCCCTTACCTCCACCTCTCTCCTGCCCCCTTTCTACCCCCTGCACTTAAAAAAATAATTAGTTCACTTTCGCTAATAACTTACACTTTTTATTCTGTCTGAGGTGCTCCCAGATTGCACTAGCCTTGTGTTAACTTGCCCCTTGCAACTGATTTTTTCTCACTTTGCTCCGGTAATGTCCCCCCCTCATCTTTATCCTCTCTTTCCCCCAGCTGAGTTTACCTGTCTACCCCTCTACCCTTCTTGATGTCCACTCACTGCACTTCATTTATTCAATAATTGATAAATAATCTGCCTCTTAACTGTGATTCATTCCTGCAAGGATTTGGCTCCAAGGCTATATTAAATTTCTGTACTATGTTTCTCAGATATGCCACTTGTTATTAAATGCATATTCCACAGGTATGATGTATTTAACTATATGTTATATCACAAATGCAATTGTATATTTATTTATATTTTTTAACTGTATGCCTTGTTACAAATGTAATTGAATATTTAATTTCTCAGATATGTTAAATATTAAACTGTATGTCTAATTCTTTATCCAATTGTACTATCCCCCCCCCCCCCGGTCACACTGGGAGATGAGCAACTTGTTGTTCAGTGTACCTTCCTGGTGAAATATTTTAACAAATAAATAAAAATATGCTCAGATACTTCCACAAATTTGACAAAATATCTATACAGCTTCTCTACTGCATCATAGCGGTCATCCAGGCACCAAGAAATTCCCAGATATATCACAGCATTGCAGAAAATATCTGACCATGTATATGGCTGCCACTGCATGTGTGTATCTCCATACAATAGTATTACATGCTCTCAACAATACTGTTATCATTCATAAGCAATGGTATTCTTATGTTTGGCACTGAAGTATTATGGAGATTTTTTGTAAGACTTAAAATTGCATTACATAACTTATCCATATGTTACAAAGTCACACTAAAACTTTGCCTTTGGATCTAACCAGCTAGAAAGTATGCCACTTCAGGTAGATATTATTCCACCACACAACCAAGTACTATATCTGTAAACATGTTCTACATTGTTGTTTGCTACTTTATTAAACTATATCTGCTTGAGTAAAGGATAGAACATGAACAAAACCATGTCCTAATGTGTACTTATCACGGTAATACAATGTTAACTTGTGGTTTTCATCATGGGAGGTTTGAAAGGAAAAGCCTCTTTTTCACATGCTATGAAACTACATTTCTCCAGTACTACCCTTACAATTACAAAACAACTCATAGCTTTAAAAGAACATACCGTTCAAACTTCATACTTGCTAAGGGATTTCTTCAGCAAATAATTATTCTGTTTCTGTAATGTAACAGTTTTGCACACATCCCCTTTTTCAACACACATCCAATGTACCAAAAGACCTCTCAAACAAACTGCAAAACCTGCAGACAAAACACACACACACACACATCTTTCATCCTAACAAAAAAACACTCTTTCACATCTGTACAACACCCTAGCACAATGACCCATGCCTAATTTTCTCTACCGTGTTTGAGTTGCCACGATTCACTGTCTCTTCTGTTTGCACCCTTCACAGATTGTGTAACACACATACAACCAATTATGCATTCCTACTGAAATGAGCCTCACATTTTCTATTATTTCCCATATACAGCCCATCATAGTTCACAAGGTATACAAAACCCTTGTCTTACTGTGTGTGCAGTTACATTTCATTTCTACACACCTCCCCATCTTTTCCTTCATTTCATTGCTAGAAACTGTTTCCTCACCTTGACAATACTGTACTACTATACAATTAAACAAAATGTATAGACATTGTCTTGTGAACTACAAACCCCCTCCTGCAACCCATTTCTTACACACACCTACACATACCACAAACCCTAGCCACTTCACCAAAACATCACATACTCCCATATCCAACTCCCTTACCCAACACAACTACCACCCTTCATACCCCAGTTCCATTAACATGACAAACTACCATATTGCCACCCAGTAACTCTATTTCCACCAGCACCACCACCACACTTCTTACCCTCATATAATCTCTCGCACCACAATTGTAACATACCTTACATTCACTCTCAAACAACTAAACCTCTCTATTCCTTTTCCCAGCAGGACCAAGTAATTCAAACTGTCTTTGTTTCCAGACAACCAACCCAAATAAGGACCACAACAGCAGATGACAACAGTGGACACAATGACATCACACTCTGGAGAGATCATGCTACAGCTACATTTCAACCAGGTGATACCCAGCATATCACTAACATCTCCATTACAAGCTACAACACCCAAAGACCACACAGCACTAGTAAAACTTCAACAATACAGGTTAGTATCACCAACTCTTCAACATACTTCCAAACTACACACTCCACACCAACAAGGAACACCAAGACAAAGGCCACACTTCATTAAACATTACACAGCACATACATCTACACACCTCTCCAGTCGCACTACACAAACTACTACATCAGTACATACCACTAACACCATATAAGCCAAAACATCCACATAAAATCCACCCAATACTATTAAATAACTACACACAGGAGCCATCAACCCTCCTAGCCAACATATACAACAGCTCCCTGAGCCAACACTTACAAGATACAGCTCACAAGAACTCAAAGGGAACAAAAGAAAACATTTACCCACAGAGAGGCTACTGAATGCATAAAACATCCTTCCTGAGGTGACCATGAGTAACATACACTGTGGGGGAATATAACAGTACATGGAACAGACATTACTAAATTCTGCTAGGAGATAGGAAAAAATAACCTATTCATAAAACTAACAATTGCACATAATCCACTACACAGGTAACAGGTCAGACTATGTGGTCCAAGTGGACCTTACCTGACATCAGCTTCTAACTTTCTTTGTTTCTATAGAACAAGAGAGGTTACAAAACCACTAGAAAAACTATAATCTCACTGCAAAAAATGGAAAGCACACATGAGGCTGGCAATAACAGCTGACTCAGCTATACCTCACTGTTATTTATCACTTGCTGACCTTATAACTATTTATGACATCCTTTCACAAATGTACTGTTTCCTGTTTCATTTCTCTTACTGTATAGCAATTACATTGATTCTTAACTAATGAAGCTCATTGCCAATTTTTAAGTAATGATTTCATATTTCAGGGTTCCACTATACATGACCAATATGCTTTCTTACTCATCCCACTTTTCTCTTCACAGATTACTGATTCCATACCATCACAAAAACAACAGACCTGGTTGGCATAGACTATCTGGATGACACTACTATTACTGTATCCCTTCAGTGGGACAATTACACACTTCAGTCCATCAAGATGCCACTCCAACTCTTTCTGGATGCTCTACACATCCCACCAACCAATACACTTATTGATGATGTCATTGACAGTTTCCCACTCCACTGCCCAATAACCACATTGGCCAACACTATTACTTCTATCACAATTCACTACAGCACAGGCAACAACACAGACAACATCAATCTTCTATTTGATGAATACCTTGGACCAGATTTCTCTCCACAATAAACACCACAAGAACTGCTCCAGGACTCACCACCAACAGAGCATCCTACCCAATCAACCACTTCAGACAACAAAGAACTACCTCCTACCCAGTCAACTACTCCAGACAACAAAGAACTACCTCCTACCCAGTCAAACACTCCAGACAACAAAGAACTACCTCCTATTGGATGATATAACCTACAAAATGAATGGAAAGCTAATCTCTCAAAATACTACAGTACATTTAAACATCTTTCAAAGGACACTATCCAGGACAGTGAAGGAAATTTTTTTTTATAACCACGACAATCACAATGTGCCCTGCTCTCACTGACAAAACTTTCAGACAATGCCTTCCTGCAGGCACAGGACCTTTATTGTCTTACCACCAAGAAACAATCAAAAGGAACTAGCTGCTGCTAATAAACATTGACTCATCACACTTTCTCTTTGCAGTTACTTTAGTCTCTTCAACTGTGCATGACTTGCACTGGTCAAACAACAGAAATTTACAGCCTGCTTAGACAACTCATCAACTACCACTCTGTTCCAACACCAACTTTAACATCATATGGCAATATTGAAAAGACTCTCCCCTTGTTTGACATTTTTTCCTTCATTACACCCTTTCCTGTGATTTGTGAAATTTGTATGTTTTGATACCATGTCACCTTTTATTAATAAACTATATATCCATTACAAAATCATTCATTTTATGTTACATTATGCAGCACTACTGTTTGAAATCCTATATATTTCTACAATTAGCTACCTAGAAAACCAACACTCCAACTACCTGTAACACTACCAATGTCTAAACCAGCAAGCAAGCATCTGGCATTGACAAATGCGTGTTTAAAAATGTTTCTGTAGTTTAACTGGTAAAAACAATACAAGTAAAAGAAAAAGTAGTACACTGTGCATTGTTGTATGGCCAGTTGGCCTGTATATGGTATCAACAAGAGATTTTCTATAAGTGTCAGGCATATAATGTATCTTCAGTGTGAGGGTTGAGTAGTCTGTGTGTGTCTGTGTCTGTGTGTGTGTGTGTGTGTGTGTGTGTGTGTGTGTGTGTGTGTGTGTGTGTGTGACTGTGTCTGTGTGTCTGTAAAAGCAAGTCTAATCTGGGCATTATTTTTACCATAGCTGTGCAAGTATTAGTTTGACACTAGGACCAGATGTGAGCAAAGCCACGGTCCCCTGTAGCTGACAGTGGGAGATTCAATAGCCTGCAGTGCATGTTAGAGCTTTTATAATCTCTGATCAGATGTTTCCCAGTTCTGTTTTTCTCCAGGAGTTAAGTACAGTCCACTGTGACTGTAGTTAACCCAGGGAGGAAAGCAGGACCAACAAACAAAAGATAAGAGCTTATATAATCTGAAACATACTCTGCAGGCTATTGAATCTCCCATGCTGCCTTTATTTATTTATTGATTTATGTCTTTCATAATCGGGTAGGTGCACTGATCCAGTGGACCATTTCAGGCATGACCTGGGCCACTAGCATGGCACATTGAATAGGGCATATACAGGGAGCATGACAGTATTACAGGCATCACCGTTCAGCGAATGAAGCAAAGTACCAAATGGACATTATGTAAATTGAATTACAGTAAGGTACAAGGTACTGGACATAGAAGCCATTAGCAAGACATGGTTCACCAGTAACCATGCTTAGGAGACTTCTGTACCCGGCTGTGTACTGTTCAGAAGAGACCAAGGTGCAAAAAGGAGGGGAGGGAGTGGCCCTTTATGTCAATTAAAATATCGAAGCTACAGAAATTCGGAATACACATAAGGAGCCAGAAGAACTGTGGGTCACCCTGGAAACAGGAAATGGGACAGCCATGCGAACTGGGGTTGTCTACAGGCCTCCAGACCAGGGGGAGGAGATAGATGCATTATTGTTTGAAGATATACAAAACATGACAGCTAAAGGGGAGGTTCTGATAATGGGAGACTTCAACATGCCAGATACAGATTGGTCAATACCAGCAGGAACATTCGCCAGAACTAGACACATAGTGGATTCCCTACAGGGGGAGGGCCACAAACAACTGCTACAACAACCCACAAGAGACAGGGCTATCCTAGATCTAGTACTGACTAATGGGGAAAGGATCACAGATTTCTAGGTAGAAGGTCACCTGGCGGTCAGTGACCATTACATGGTGTGCTTCAATTTGTCCACTAGAACTAAATCATCCCATTCCAAGGCAGAAATATGGTACTCCAGAGGAGCTGACTTTGATAAGATGGCCAACAGAGTTAAGCTAGCCCTGGCAAGAAGAAATACAGGTGAGAGGGTACAGGCAAAGTGGGCAAGCATTAAGGATGCAATACTTGAAGCAACATCCCACTGTGTTAGGGAGAAAAGCAAGAGCAAAAGAAGGAGGAAACCACTTTGGTTCTCGAAAACAGTAGCAGAAAAGGTCAGAGCCAAAAGGCTGGCCTTCAGGAAATATTAGGGAATGCAGTAGGACGAAGATAGGGAGGCATACCAGGGAAGCAGGGAAGGCAGTAAGCAGGCAAAGGCCCAAACCGAGGAAACACTAGCATGAGCAGAGAGTTCTGGAACTCCATTAAATCCCTCACAGGGAAGACCTCAAGAACTCCACCTGATCTGATAATAACAGATTCTAAGCCACTCCAGGAACCCAGTGACATAACTAACATGCTCAACACAGCCTTCACTGACCTATCTGCTGTACTACCTAGTGAGAATCTCATGCCACCAAAAACAGGTCAGCCCCCCCCCAACTACCATACCCCCGACTTCAAACAACAATATATCACCTTTCTATTTCAAACTCATAACTAAACCTGAGATGATTAAATATGTCAAGTGGGTCCTTAGGAAGACCAGAATGGGGAGCGACCAAGTCGACATGAAGTTGGTCGACCTCAAACTAGACGTGTTAGCAGACCCACTCACAAAAGTGTTCAATGCCTCTATAAGATCAGGTGTGTTCCCTGACAGAGGGAAGGCAGCGCTTGTCACCCCGGTCTATAAAGCTGGGGATAGAACAAACACAGCCAACTATAGGCCCATCTCCATTCTACCCAACCCATCCAAAGCCCTTGGGAAGGGTAGTCTTGGACCAATTTACAGAGTATTTAGAGAAGTACAGTTTACTCTGTGTACAACAGCATAACATCTGAAAGAAACACTCCACCCTCACTGCTCTGGTTGATTACACCTCCAAACTCTATGAGGCCTTGGATGCAGGGATGGCTGTGGGGTCTATCTTTATATACCTTACTAAAGCTTCAATACCGTTAACCATTCACTTCTCTTAAACCGCCTGCTGGCCATTGGCCTGTCCAGTGATACCGTTATCTGGTTTGACAGTTATCTCTCCCAAAGGACACAGTGTGTCAGGATTAGCAGCATACTATCTGAACCCAAGGACGTGAGCCTAGGAGTCCCACAAGGGTCCATCCTAGGCCCACTCCTATTTACCCTCTTATAAATTCCCTTCCCTCAGCCTACCCTGCACATGTAGTGCTTTATGCTGATGATGCTGTCATTTTGGCAACTGGAGGCGAGCAAGCCGCAATCACCACTGAGGTACAAGAAAGCTTCCGTATGCTGGAAACATGGTTCATGCAGAACAAACTGATGCTCAACCATAAAAAAAACAAAAAGCTTGCTCTTCACTGTCCCACAGAAAAAAAACAAGTACAGCCCCATGATGATCCAGAACAGTCAGAGTGACCTTCTGGAACAAATATGCACATTCAAATACCTCGGGGTATACCTGGAGAGCACACTCAGTTTCACTACTCACATTGACCATGTGGTCAAAACTGCAAATATAAAGCTGGGGGTTCTCTACCACCACATAAACTCAAAGACTGCGGCAGCTCTGAAACTAGCCATAAGCAGCTCAGTCTTATCCTCAGTAGATTATGGCCTGCCCATCTATGGGGCTGGCTCTGTCACTGCCCTAAAAAGAGTAAGAACTCTCCTAAATAAGGCCTGCCGACTGACCCCAGGGGCTGACCACCTAACTCACACCAGTACCCTATACAACCATACAGGATGGCTCCCACACTACCTCAGGGTGCAATACCAGACCTGATTACTGGAAAAAAAAGCAGCAATGGAATTCATGCCAGCTATGACCTGCAGACTTTTCAAAGCTGCACAACCGATTCAGCAAACCAGAAGAGTGACCAAAGGAGGACTCCTAGTGCCTTTCAAGCACACAAAGCTTGCTCAGAAATCCCTCTCCTACCAGGGACCCAGACTGTTCAATGAGCTACCTAATACCCTCACAGAGTGTACCAAAATCAGCCAATTTAAAACTGGACTACGGACTCATCTAGAGCATGAAAAGGTCTGTCAATGCTCTAACTAATAATCTCCCTGCTCTGAATACCTCCACCTCCACTAGCACTTACCCAAACCCTTCACTTTCTCTAGCCTTCAATCTACCACCTCCACTGCATACCCTCTATCTCGTTCACTTTTATCCATTTCCCCCTCCCCCACCTCTACCCCATTCCCCCTACCCCTGATTGCACTTAACTGCAGTACCGCATGTTTCTCCTCAACAAAGCCTACTCTGGCTGCACTACCTCGATGCTTTTTCACCCCTGTCATAGCCCTGGCCATAATAGTACCCTTCCAAATACAGGGTCTCCTCCCTGCCTGTTGATCTCCCTGCACCCTTGTAATGTGTTTTTTATTCTGCTATAACAGTGTGCTTACCTAATATTTCCCTGACACCCTAATGCTATCCACTGGATTTTTTCTTCTGACCTATATCATTGAATTTATGTTCTGTGTTGTGACATCAACAGTAATAATCTGTGATGACTACTGTGATTCTAGTTTAACTGTTTTGCCCTGTACTGTATTTGACTGTATTGTAATTAACTGACTTGAAACCTTTGCAAAAGAGTCCCTGACTCAAAGGTGTAAATGTGAAACTAAACTAAATAAAAAATAAAAAAATAAAAAAAGAAGGGGACAAGACTTTCTATAGATACATTAGTAAAAGGAGAAAGTCCAGAGGGGGCATTGCTAAGATCAAAGGGGATAAGGGGGAATGTGTGGAAGAGGACCAAGGGAAAGTATCTATCCTAAATAAATACTTCTGCTCAGCATTTACTGAGGAGAAGATGGGGCAGGGCCCACAGCTCAGCATCATGGACACAGGAGGGAGGGAAGTATGCACAAGTACCTTCATAAAAGAAAGGGTCCTACAAGAGTTCACTAAGCTCAGGGTGGACAAGGCAATGGAACCCGAAGGCATACATTCCATGGCACTAAAGGAGCTAAGGGTGGAACTAGCAGAGCCATTAGCAGAACTGTTTTTTTGAGTCTCTGAATACAGAAGAGGTCCCAGAAGACAGGAGAAGGGCTTATGTGATCCTGCTCCACAAAAGTGGTAGCAGGAAGGAGGCAAGGAACTACAGACCAGTCAGTCTTACCTCAGTAGTGGGCAAGATTATGGAGGCACTTCTTAAGGAAAGGATAGTGCAACACCTGGAATCCATACAGTAGATGCATAGGATCCAAGACAGCATGGGTTTACAACAGGAAGGTCATGTCAAACTAATCTCATAGATTTCTTTGACTGAGTAACTGGAGTGGCGGACCAAGAGGGTGCAGTTGATGTCACCTATCTTGACTTCAGCAAAGCTTTCGATATTGTTCCACATAGAAGATTGATTAATAAGCTGGGTAGGCTCAGGGTGGATCAGAAGTTGGTCAACTGGGTAGCAAACTGGTTGGCGGGCAGAAAACAGAGAGTGGTGGTAAATGGTATACAGTCAGAAGAGATGAAGATCACAAGTGGGGAACCTCAGGGATTAGTCCTGGGGCCAGTCCTCTTCAATATCTTCATCAGCGACATTGCAAATGGACTGGAGGGTAAGGTTTGTCTGTTTGCAGATGACACCAAGATCTGCAACAAAGTAGATGATCCAGATGAGGTGGACAGAATGAGAAGAGATCTGAATAAACTGGCAAAATGGTCAGAAGAGTGGCAACTGGGTTTTAAAGCAAAGAAGTGCAAGATCATGCACATAGGGAAGAGAAACCCTGAAGCCACCTATAGGTTGGGAGGGTAGTTGCTGGCAATCACAAGGGAAGAAAGAGACATGGGCATCATCATCACAGATGACCTGAAATCATCCAAGTAGACTGCTAAAGCAGTAGGTAAGGCTATAGAGGTGTTGGGGTGTATTAGTAGGGGTATGAAAAGTTGTAAGAGGGAGGTAATAATCCCTCTTTACAAGACACTGGTTAAGACCCATCTGGAGTACCTCGTGCAGTACTGGAAGCTGCACCTGCACAAGGACATTAACAAAATGGAGGCAGTCCAGAGAAAGGCAACCAAAATGGTGCAGGGACTGCATCAGAAAACATATGAGGACTGATTAACGGAGCTCAATATGTATACCATAGAGCAGAGGAGGGAGAGAGGTGATATGATTGAAACATTCAAACATCTTAAGGGCATTAACAAGGTGAAAGAGTCTAACATGTTTCAATATAAGAAACATTTCAGGACAAGAGGACACAGCATGAGATTAGAGGGAGGCCGATTAAAGGGTAATGTGAGGAAGTTCTTTGTCACAGAAAGGGTTGTGGATGCAAGGAACGGCATACCTCAGGAAGTGAAAGCCAAAAAGATTGCATTCAGGCAATACAAAAATACACAGGCAGAAGGGGATAGGGAGAAGTACCAGGAGAAACAAAGGGAGGCAGGGAGATCAGTAAGGGAAGCCAAAGCTCAGACAGAAAACACATTGCAAAATCAGTGGGTAGAGGGGACAAAACCTTACAGGTACTTAAGGAAAAAGAAAGGCAAAGGAAGGGATAGTGAGACTGAAGGGGAGGATGGGGCTGTGTGGAGGATGACAACAGTAAAGCTGACATATTGAACAGGTATTTCTGCTCAGTCTTTACTGAGGAAGAGGAGGGTAATGGGTCTGAATGGAGTACAAGGGTGAGAATGTTGCAGAAATGGACACAAGTCCCTTTACGAGAAAGGGTCCTGAAGGAACTGGAAGTAATAAGAGTTGATAAAGCAATGGGTCCAGATGGAGTGCACCCCAGGGTCCTTAAAGAACTAAGAGAGGTGGTGGCTGAACCTCTTGCTATCCTGTTTAGCCGATCACTAGAAACAGGGGAGATACCCAAAGACTGGAGGATAGCAGATGTAGTCCCCTTATACAAAAGTGGGAACAAAGAGGAAGTGGGGAACTACAGACCAGTCAGCCCCACCCCGGTAGTGGGAAGATCATGGAAGCATTACTGAAGGAGAGATTGGTGGAACATCTGGTTGTCAATGGACTACAGGACCCAAGGCAGCATGGTTTCACCAGGGAAGTCATGTCAGACCAACCTCATTGAATTTTTTGACTGGGTGACTAGGGAGGTGGATCAGGGAGGGCAGTGGACATGGCCTATCTGGACTTCAGCAAGGCCTTTGACACTGTGCCACATAGAAGACTATTGCACAAACTGGGGAATATGGGTGTGGGCAGGACAGTAGTGCGGTGGGTAGGTAACTGGCTGGGCAGCAGGACACAGAGGGTGGTGGTAAATGGCTGTCACTCCACAGAGGGAAGAGTGACCAGTGGGGTACCACAGGGATCAGTGCTGGGACCGGTACTATTCAATATCTTCATCAGTGACATTGCACAGGACCCTAGAAGGCAGAATCTCACTGTTCGCTGATGACACAAAGCTCTGTAACAGAGTAGACACACCAGAGGGTGTAGGCAGAATGAGAAGGGACCTGCAGAAACTTGAAGAATGGTCAGGGTTTGGCAGTTGAAATTCAATGCAAGGAAGTGCAAGATAATGCATATGGGGCACAAAACCCTGGCACAATATATCAGTTGGGGGTGAGGATATAGCATGCACCAAGCAGGAAAGGGATCTTGGAGTTATCATCTCTGATGACCTCAAGGCAGGGAAACAGTGTGACAAGGCAGCAGGTAAAGCAAATAGGATGCTGGGATGCATGAGGCAGGGCATCACCAGCAGGAAAAGGAGGTCATAATTCCACCATACAAGACACTAGTGAGGCAGCACCTGGAGCACACTGTGCAGTTCCTGGAGACCTTACCTACATAAGGACATAGACAGGGTAGAGAAGGTTCAGAGGAGGGCAACAAAGATGGTGCATGGATTGCATCACAAGTCCTATGAGGACAGGTTGAAGGCGCTGAACATGTACTCCTGGAGGAGGGAGGGAGAGGGATATGATAGAGATATACAAGTATCTTACAGGAGGAACAGGGTGCAGGAATGCACTATTTTAAGCGAAAAAGATGTTCCAGGACCAGAGGGCATGGGATGAAGTTGGAGGGAGGACGATTCAGAGGAAACGTGAGGAAGAATTTCTTCACAGAACGGGTGGTGGACAAGGGAACACCCTGCCAGAGGAAGTGGTGGGGGCTGAAACAATCACGAGATTTAAGAATGCATGGGATAGACATAAAGGAATTCTGGAGGTCAGGGGTAAGGGGCAACAGACTTCCTGGAAAACATAAACTGAACTTACAAACTTAAATGGGCAGACTGGGTGGGCCATAGGCCCTTATCTGCCGACACTGTCTATGTATCTATGTATCTATGTATCTATGTAAGTGGTGGATATGAATGCAGTGCAGGGCTTCAGACAGGCATGGGATAGGCATAAGGGAACAATACAGATGAGTATGAATAGATAGGCCATTGACAGAGTAAATGTCTATAGCACATTCATATGGTAGAAAAAATAGGCAGATTGGATGGGACTTTTGATCCTTATTTGCTGTCATCTTTTATGTTTCTATGTTACAGTAAACAGATCAGTAATCAGGAAAATACACAGTTACAATCAGGTAATACACAGTTACAGTGTAACAATCAGCAGAAGGTAAGTGCTATGTCATAGACAAGAGGGAGATGAGCACATAGCCAGGTAGGGGGAAAGTGCAAAACCAGGGAAGGAGACAGTGCCTCTAGAGGGGGTAGGACCCCATAGCAAGGGTGGTGGATTTAGCAGGAAGGAGATGCCCACTTTACTTTTGGACAAGAGCATTTGGCTTCTGACAGCAGCCAGTCCTTGAGGTAGGATTTGAAAGAGGGGTGAGAGTCAGTCCAGTGGACCGACATAGGGAACTTATTCCATAGGAAGGGGGAAAAGAAGGAGAGGGCTTTACTTCCCATGGCAGAGGAGATTCTTGGGACTTACAGAGGGGGGACGGATGATACTCAGAGGTACCTCAATGCCACTGTGCCTATGAGGAGGGATGAGTACTGGGACAGATGGCTGCCTCTGAGGGTATTGTCTATTATACAGACATGGGCATGGTAGAACTGCCCTTGGAGTGGAAGCCATTCTAGTGACTTGTACAAGTTGCAGTGATTGGTAGAGTAGGGAGACTGGAGCACAAAATGACAAATATTATTGTAAACTGAGTTGACCCTGGAGCACAGCACAGAAGAAACTTGGAAATAAAAGGGGGAGAAGTAGTCAATAAGGGGGGAGAAGGTTGCCTTGCACAATTGCTAGGCACACCTCCGAGGTTTAGACCTGTTTTAGGTGGTAGGCAGCCCCTAGTTTCTGGTTTACCCTGTGCACAATGTTGATGACGTGTTCCATAAACTCAAGGGAGGGATCCAGGGTAACACCTAGATATTTAAAACTGGGAACATTTTTTTTTGGGGGGGGGCTTCCAGTGTGAGCACTAGGAGGGAGGAATTAAATTTAGTGACCTTGGAGATGAACAGTTTGGACCTGAATAGCAAATATTTTGTTTTCTTTTTGTTAACCAAGAGTTTGTTAGAGAGAAACCAATTATAGGCAGCACCATAGATATTGGTTAGAATGGAGGAAATGTTCATTAGGGACTTGCTACTGCTCTGAAGTCAGCAGCATGGAATTCTGAGATTTGTAGTAACAGAATATGCCTGCCTACAAGTAAACAAAATTAGTCTGATGTAGTTTACTATAGTACAGTAAACAGAAAGTAAACCAAAATATTTATGCACATGAAGTGCACATTGGACCAGCCTCACGCCTGAGTGTGGGGCCCTTTTTGATGACAGTTCCCCTTTAAAGACGATAACTAAATTGAGACTGGACCTAAATTATGTGTGGTAGAAGAACTATGTATCATGGGAGTACACTTAAAGAAAACAACATTCCTGGTTTGGTTGTAATAAACAATAGTCTACTATGCATATACTTTTAGACTGCTCATTCCTTTCTGAATTAAGGAGAAAATGGCTGAGACCACTCTTCGCTGATATAATAAAAGGTGTTCCAAGGAAGAAATGTTAAACTTTTCTTAAATTCATTAAACGTGTCCATTCTGTATTCAGTTTCGAAATGTGCAATTCATGCATCAAGAATGGCATTATAAGTTTCCTGTAGTGTAGAGATGTGCATACTATTACAGTTTAGAAAATGGGCAAACTAAAACTTGTCTCCTCATTGGCTCAAAACAGCCTGGCACCCGGGCTGTTATTTCTCCGCAACACCCAACAAAAAACAAGTACCACAGCTCCCCAACAGAATATCAGTTTAATTTTCAAAATTACTGCTATTTTTCTCTCACAAAGCGACACCGCAAGCTACAGGCCCCATCCCTCGTAACCCTCCGAAACAGTCACACCACAAAAAAAAAAAAAAAAATATTTCACAATAAAAAAATAGCATCACACATTTTCTTCATTCCTGCCCCCACCCAAAACTCTCACGCTACAAAACAACTCAGACCCCTCCTGACCCATGATCCCCGCCCGCGCGCATTGACATCCCTGCCCCGCAGCCCGACTTCATCTCCAGTATGAATTTCACAAACTCCCGTTCCTCTGTTTGCCTGTCGCGCTTCTTCGCAGTCCCCACGGCTTGCTCACTCGCTCTCACTGGCTCGCTCACGCAGTCATTCTCTCTCACAAGAACTCAACCCACCAGCCCTACTGTACCTTTACACTCATCAATTTTTCTTCTCTTTAGCTCCGCAAAGTGTTCACAATCTTTTTTTTTTTTTGAATACCATTTTTTTACTATCCCTTTCATGACCTCCAATGACAGGACTACAGCTCCCATGAATTAGTTGGTCAAAACTCCATATCACTCCAACAGACTCTCCTAAACACCATCACCCAAGGACTACTTTACAAAAAAATATATACTTTTATTGTATACATAACATGCAATTAAATCTATAGAAAACTGAATAAATGTAATTAACAATCTAACAAATAAGTCATTTTCTAAGTGTAATAATACCCTCCAGGGTGGGCGTTATGGGATATAACAGACCTTCCATGGGCTATAAGGCCCTCTGCCTATGCCCCTGGGCAGTCCGTTATATCCCAATAACACCCACCCTGTCGGGTATTATTACTTACATAGTGTATCGTGGAATGCTGTTATGCATGGAATTCTATGCCTGGAATATGCTTATTCTGCTGCACTTGTGACATCTTTATGTTGTTCTGCTGCAGTAGTGATGTCACTACTGCAGCAGAACCACTTGGAATGCTGGCACATTGTTGCTTTCCTCTATACAGTGTATAGTGGAATGCTGTTATGCATGGAATTCTATGCCTGGAATATGCTTGTTCTGCTGCATTAGTGACATCATTATAATGTTCTGCTGCGGTAGTAATGTCACTACTGCAGCAGAACCACTTGGAATTTTATTTTATTTAGATTTTGGTGACCGGGTAAGCCCACTGAGACCAGAAGTCCTTTTTTCAGGGGTGACCCAGAATTAGTTACAGCAATTACATACACTGGAATTAATATACAATAGTTACAGTTGATACTTACAGTGGAACGGGTATTAAGCACTTAACAGAGGAACAGCAGGCTCACAAGGTATTAGACAGGTGCACAGTACATTTGACAAATTTTGCATAAGAGTTACATGGGAGAAAAGAAATGGTAGTAGTAGTGAGGCAAGCCAAACATGTCAGTAAGCCCAGGCAGGGGGCTAGCAATTACAACCACAGAGACTAAGTTCCAGAAAGTACACTTTGAGGCCTGACTGAAACCCTTGGAGAGTAGGCTTGTCAACCAGATGTGCTGGGAGGGCGTTCCATAAGTGTGGAGCAGCATACTGAAAAGATTGCTTACCATGGTTAGTGTAAATCCAAGGGATGTCGAGGGGATGGCCTGCTGAGAATCACAAGGCAAGGCACTGCACTTTAGGAGTGAGCAGCCTATTCAGGTGGGGAGGAGGGCCAAGGGTGGTGAATTTATAGGCCAAACAAACAGAGGGATAGGCCAACTTGTGCCATATGGAGGGCCAGTGGAGGTCAGCGAGAACCTCACAGTCGTGCCTCCTGGGGGAGGAGTTAGTAGCAAAGCGTGTCACCCTGTGGTAGAGTATGGTAAGTTTGCTTAGTTCCTTTTCCCAAAGGAACTGAAGCAGGCGGGCCCCATATAGGATGGAGGGGAGAAGGGTGCAATTAGCCACGGCTCGCCGTGCCTCACTAGTAAGAGAGTTGCCCAGCTGGTAGAGGAGTCCAAGCCTCTGGTGGATGGACCTGGTTAGGGAGGTTATAGGACAGCTCCTGGTCAAGGAGGATCACAAGGTACTTAGTCCTGTCAGTGACCTCAACTCTCTTCCCTTGGGCTGTGTTAAGCTGGAGTAGTTCGCATCTGTCAGTACCCAGATGTCTGGTCCCAAACAGAACAGCCTTAGTTTTATCTTCATTCAGCACAAGTGAGTTGGAGGAGAACCAAGCTTCAAGGGCAGAGAGACTGGCCTGAAGCTTTGCAGAGATGACGCTAGGTAGTGGGTCACTACAGTAGACAACAGTGTCATTTACATAAAGGATGAGGTTGCTCAGCCCGCAGACCCCTTAATGTCATTCACAAAGAAGGTGACAAGCAGGGGACCCAGGATTGTGCCCTGGGGTACCCCAGAGACCACAGGTCTGGTGCTAGATTGTGTTCCTCTCCAGCTAACTTTTTGGGTTTGCTTGATCAGGTAGCTCTCGAACCAGGAGAGTGAGTGCGCATCCAGTCCTAGTCGGTGGAGTTTAGACAGAAGTTTGTGGCAGACCGAGTCAAATGCCTTGGACAGGTTGATGACTAGAGCCCCCATTGGGGAGCCCTGGTGCATGGCATTGAGGATGTCAGATGTGAGTCAGATTAGAGCAGTGTCAGTGCCATGACATTTCCTAAAGCCATGTTGTACGTCAGCTAGGAGTAAGTGCTGCTCGATATAGTCCTGCAGTTGATTGTATACTAATCTCTCCTGCACTTTCCTGAGAGGGCAGAGTATGTAGATTGGCCCGTAGTGCCCCATTTTGTCCCTGGGTCCTTTTATATGGACAGGGACAATGGTCGCTACCTTCCATTTACTTGTGGCAGTTCCTTCAAGGAGGGACCTGTTGATAAGCAAGGTGACAGGGTAGGCGATTGCAGGATCAGCAACCTTTAGCAGCCTCAGTTTAAGCAGGTCATGGTCCAGGGAGGATTTAGGGTTTATTTTAAGCAAAAGGGGAAGTACATCTGTAGGTTTGACCAGTTTCAGATGGAACTGGGGCCGAGGAAGCTCCCAATCCGCACTGCTATTGCAAGGGATCCCAGAGAGGACAGGGGGAGAGAGCCCACCTGGGTTGGAGAAGGAAACACAGAAGGCCTCTGTTACTGCAGAGGGGTCATTGGTCAAGGTATTCACTACCAGGAGTGCACCTTCTTGTGCATTAGTGGCACCCTTGAGAAGCAGGATAATGTGACCCCAGAATTTCTTGGGCTCACGTAAGTGACTAGTCCGGAGATCACACAAGTACTTGGACTTTGCATGCTTTGAAGCTTTCTTGCATTGGTTCCTCAGCTCCCTGTACTTCTCCCAGTCAGATCTGCTGCCCGAAGATATGTAAAGTCCCCAGGCCCTGCCAAGGAGCATCATATTTCGCTTGAGGCCAGGGCTAAGCCATTTATGGCACTTGCCCTGTACCCTTAGTTTCTTTCGAGGGGCATGCAGATTGGCCATGGACAGAAATGAGTTGGTGAAGTAGTCAAGCACCTCATCCAGTGTGGGGAGAGAGACTATTGGACCCCAGTCCATGGATCACAAGTCAGAGCAGAAGTTTGTTGGTACGAGCTTGCTAATGTTCCTGGCTTCTATTACCCTAGCAACAAGTTTAGGAGGCTTGTTAGACCAGGTACAGAAAATTGGTGAGTGAACACTCAGAGAGTCTGCCATGATCCCAGCTGTCAATATCCGGTCTGGGCAGGAGACTAGTGCCCAGTCGAGTAAAGAATGATTGCCAGACTTACGTTATGCCTAGTAGTCAGGTCAATGACTTGGGTCAGATTGGAGTCCAGCATTGGATTCTTGCTAAAGGAAGTCCCCAGGGCAAGCCAGTTCAAATTGAAATCCCCAAGGAGGATCATCTCCCCAAGGGGGTGCTCCACCAAGTCGTGGGTTAGGGATTCGAAGGAAGGGGTGGCCGATTGAGGTGGGTGGTAGGCACACCCTATGTACAAGGGTTTGTTATCGCCGAGGAGCACTTTAACAAATAGGATCTCACTTACTGAGTCACAAGGGGGGGGATGATCAAGCTGCATAGCATGTAAGATTGTGCTGATGTAGATGAGAACCCCACCGCCTTTTTTCCCTACTCTATCCTTTCTAAAAGCATGATAGCCAACCAAGTCAACTTCGTGAGGGAGGATCTGTGGCTTGAGCCAGGTCTCAGTCACTGCTAGTACATCGGGTTTGTACAGTGCTGTCCATGCCTCTAGATCTTGGACTTTGTGCCTAAGTCTGCCAGTGTTCATATGCACCAGCTTGAGACCCCTAGTATTGGTCCAGAGAGGGTTGGGAGGGTCACTGAGAGTAAGGTTTGGGAAGTGGGGAACAGGGTTTAGTTCATCTTCCCCCCCAGGTCCAGCTGAGTCTGGCAAGGTAATCAGTAATTTTGGAGTGGGTGAAGTGGAGCCTCCGTCAGTCATGCATGCTGAGGTAGTAAAATAGGTTGTAACAGTTGCCCTTTTGGGTTACTCCATACATGAATAGGCGTAGTATGTTAAGCCCCTCCTCTCGAGGTTTGAGGGGTCTTGGGGGCAACCAAAGCTCCTGCCCAGGTCAGGGAAATGACGGCCACAGGAGTAGAGTTGGTCAGTCCCAGTTACCAGAGCTAAATATGCAGGGGCTGCCATGAGTTCCAGGGTTCACATTTATGCCGATCAGGGAGAGGACACCTGGCTCAGGGTAAGACCGGGTCAGTTTGGTAGCCCTCAGCAGGGGTTCAGTTCTAGGGAGAGTGGGATAGGCTAGGTCCCTTCTACATTCAGGCATACAGGAAGGAGAGGTACGGTGGGTCCTGTCTTATGTAGTAGGAGAGTACCCCATTCATGAGGCCAGAGGCAAGCTGGGACAGGAAAACTTCAGTAGATAAGATTCAGCAGGTAGCTGTAATGGATCTATTACAACAATAGGGATAGTAGGGTTACAGGTTTAATTTAGCACAATATCTGAGTGAAGCTAGTAAGCTGTTATAAGGACCCCTGAGTAGGAAGAGTCAGCTGGCAGGAGAAAAGAAGCATCAGAAACTGTCCATGTAGGACTAATATCTATAGTAGTTGGTGTTGGGTTATACAGTTAAAAACGTACTAAGCAGTGAACATTAGCATAGCAATATAGATTAAGACCAGTCAACAATATGACTAGGGGATATTAGCAGCACCTCTAACACCAGAGGGAAGAGTAAGTATTTTGGATAGCAGGTTAGATTACTCTAGACAGAGCTAGTATTCCAAGCTGTGATCATCATGCTAGCAAGACAGCTGGTTATAAAGACCCTTAAAACAAGCCAAGCTCAGTTGCATGGCAGGTAGAATATTAGCACACCAGGCTTTAAAAGTAGAGGAATAGTATGGGTTACAAAATTATTAAAGGCTGATCATATCAGGCACAGGAGCAGTCTCAAATGGGATAGGTCATTTCAAGTTAGTAGAAGGGGCTTAGGTCCATTTAATGTGAGGAGGAAACGAGGCAGGTGGGTGGGCCGAGAAACAGCCCAGATGCAGGAGCCCAGAAATAGGACTCTCCTGTCAGTAATGGCTCCGGTAGTCGAGGTCGGACTTTGGTATGTGCTAAATGCAGATTTTCACAGTGGTTGCAGGCTTCGGGGGAGGTCCGCCACTGCTAGTGCCTCTACCCTGAGGAAGGAGAGAATTAAATTAAGGTCCTGTAGTGAGATCCGTGGTAGGGGGAGGGGACTCTCGGCAGTGGGCCACCCTCACAAAACCCCATAGCTTCTAAGGTCAGCAAGGTACAGTGTGGTCTTAAATCCAAACAGTCTTCAACGTCACAGGTTGCAGGGCCAATGGGCTCCGAATGCCTTTTTTGAATTTGGTGCATAGAGGTGGGCGATGAGTGCTCTGGTTGAAGACAAATGCCCCAGTAGTCTCCGGTAGTCTGGCCGAGAAAGAGTCCAGATGCAGGAGCCCAAAAATAGGACTCTCCTGTCAGTAATGGCTCCGGTAGTCGATATCGGACTTTGGTCGGCACTAAACGCAGATTTTCACGGTGGTTGCAGGCTTTGGGGGAGGTCCACCACTGCTAGCGCCTCTACCCCGAGGAAGAAAATAATTAAATTAAGGTCACATAGCAAGGTCCGTGGCAGGGGGAGGGGACCCTCGGCAGTGGGCCACCTCACAAAACCCATGCTGGCACATTGTTGCTTTCTTCTATTTAATTCTGTGGTGACAGTATTCTAGAACCTCTGGAGACTTCACAAGTCAGTTTCATTATAAAAATGAGAAAAAAAAAAAACATAATGCACACATTTCACATAATACTACTATTCACTATAAAAATTACAGGATGAACAACTTTGTGCACAATCTTTGTGTTCTTTCACCTCGGGGTTCTGATTCCCATGGACCTCTCAAGCTTCGCTCTTGAGGTTAGAGGGAATCAGAACCCCTCTGTGTCAGAACATACTGGTTGTACATAGTTACCATCTAGTATTCTCTCTATCTACAAATGCTCTCATTTTAGAATATGAGATGAACTGTGCATTTTATATTTTGTGCAGTATGGATTTATTTTTTATTACTTGCTTATATTTCTATTGTATAACTTATTTGTTTAGCGTTGTTGTGTCTCAAGCTGTTTTAGCTGTACATACAATTTATCTAATAAAATCTGAATCTGAATGTAGATTCAGTGGCCTAGCATGGTTTATGCAAGGGGAATCATGACAGAGCAATCATATTGCATTCTGTGGCAATGCCACTAAGGATGTTGATAAGAGGAACAAAGAAAAATGGTAAACTTGCTTCTGAGAAGTTCAGGTGCACTAGAAACAATCTTGAGGCAAATACAGGACTGTGCATGCCACACAATTAATCCTTTTGTATGGTGCTTTTTTATTAAATTTTCACAGGTTCACTTACATTTTGTGCATTGAGCCACCAGAGTTTGAACAAACACCCTGTAACTTTCAGATAAACACCTCTTCCTCAGGGAGCATGCCTAACTGCCATGTCGTATGAGGTTTGCCTCTTAAGTAGAGGAATGTTGTGTACCTGGAATTCAGCAAAGCCTTACACTATGTCACAGAAAAACCTAGCATTAAAAGCAGAACCTAGACATAAACAGTTCTGCAAGGCAATAGATAAGAAACTGATTGGAGGGCAGAAAACAGAGGGCTCTATTCTCATACATGTTGGACCGCTTCAAGCCTCGGGTGTGCCGAACACATGGTAAATGGGGTTTGGGGCCATCCTTGGCCATTCAGGATTCTTGATCTTGTGCACCATACGGCATGAGTTGGTCTAATTTTGGGGACCTTTTTATGGGGTTTGCGCCGTATATTTGGTGCAAGCCACTATAAAAGGGGTATATTGTCACAAATGCTCATGACCTTTGAGAATCTGGTGCAAGGTGCATTAGAATGGTTGGCTCAGCTCAGGGCTTGTGCAAGTCCTGTGTCACCCTTTGAATCGAGCCCAGAGTGTTATAATAAATGAAAATCTCTCCATGTGGAAACAAGTAACCAGTGAAGTCCTACAAGGTACTAGGGCCAGCATTGCTTAATTTATTCATCAGTGTTCTGGAGGTGGACACCAGTAGTTGGTCTGCTCAGTTTGCTGATGACACCAAAATAGAAAGCGTAGTTACATTATGGAAGGAGGTTAATGAAATTCATGGGGACCTGGGCATGTTCAGGAAATGAGCAGAAAATGGCACATAAAATTCAGCATTGAAAAATGTAAAATCAATGCATCTAGGTCAGACAAAATATGAAAGCAAAGTACTACCTGAATAACAAACTCAGCTGGAAAGGGACCTCGGGGTGATGATTAGTGACAACTTTAGATAGGGCAGCAGTGTGGAGCAACAGTTATCAAAGCAAATAAAACAATGGCAAGCATCAAAAGAAATTTGATATACAGACTGAGAGATATCATTATGTTCTTGTGGATAGCACTGGTCAGGACCCATCTTGAACATAGTGAACAGTTCTAGTCTAGTCATATCTGAGGAAGGATACCAACAGGATTGAGAAGGAGCAGAGAGGGGTAATCAAGGTACTGTAGTTGGAGCTTGAAAAACTTAGGTTAAAAGGACGGACTGGTAAAACTGAGCCTGTTCTCCAAGGAAAAGAGGAATCTTAGGGGTAGAGATGCAGCGATGTAAAATTCCACCCACAAAGTGAACGCGAAGCTGCCACTTCGCCTTATCATTCCGCTACACGAAGTGCCCATTTTAAACCCTCACTTCTCCACTTCACATTGTAATTATGACTTCACATTGTGCACTCTGCCTTACTTCGCTTTAAGGCGAAGTGAGAATTCACAGGCAACACACACATCACATGGCTTATACAGTGTAGGTCACATGCTTCAGGCAGGCAAGCAGGAAGGAAGTGACTCAGGCTTGAAAGAGATTCACTTTCACCTTGCAGTAGGAGAAAGAGGTTGTGTGCTGCTTAAGCAGAGAGTAAAATCTGTTGGAAAAAAATATTTAAAACCTTTTACTTTTTTTGCTTTAGGTGCTTATTTTTGAATATTTTTGCCTGGATTTGTGTTTGTGCAGTATTTCAGTTTAGTATTTGTTTATTGTTAATTGTTTTTGTGTGTCTGTATGTGTGTCATTGTGAGAGAGTGAGAGTGAGCCCAGAATGGAGGGGGAGAGACTTGGGGGGGGGTTCATTGACGTGGCAGAGAACGAGTGGGCATGCGCACACATGGTGGCCGGCTGCATCTGGACCTGAGCACCATTCTGAGTCTCAGAAGCAAGAGATAATGGAGTTGGTGCCACAGAAGCACCACCTTCTGTGGCACTGACCAGTGTCCCCCCCACCCCCGTGCCTACAGTACCTGCTGTGGCCCCTCTGCCAGCAGCTCAGCAGCAGCAGGAAGTCAGGGAGGAGGAGGAGCCACAGCAGGAGTTGCAGCAGCAGATTTCTGTGCCTCTGGCCCGAACTGTACAGCAGCAGCCCCTGGCTCCGACAACACCTGGGCCCCCATACCTGTGCCTGGTCCTCCCTGCACTTCATTAATGTGGGAGTTTTTTACTACACTGCCTGGGGACAGGAGTGTAGTAAAGTGTAATTTGTGCAGTGTTGAGGTGCACCATGGCCCCAGAGGAAGTCACCTTGGCACAGGGGGTCAGTGCACCCACATGTATAACCACCACCACCTAGAGTGGCAGACCAAGGTCACCGAACAGGGCAGTAATGCACCTGCTGGCCCTGCTGGGGAAGATGGGGTAGAATGGCGTCCACCTGCACGTGGTGTGAAGTGGGGGAGGGCATTGGCAGAATCATCTGCTCCACCACCACAACCTGCAGCGCTTCCTGATGATGGTGGCAACCCTCTCCAACTGCCTGCCACACAGGCCGATTTGGGCCTGCTGTGGAGTGAGATGGATGCTGCAAACCACCAGCTGGACAATGTTTAACAGCAGTTGGTTCGCACTAGGGGCAGCAACTACAGATCATGGGGATGTTTCAACTGCTGCTATCCCATCACAATATTGATTATTATTTTTAGTGTGTCCTTGCACCCACCACCACCCTCTGTGTGAAAAAATAGTTTGCAGTGTTGCCCTTGACCTGTCCCTCCTCTATCTTGATATTTTGGTCCCTTCTTCGTGCACATCTTTTGTTCTGGATGTGTCTACCCTGTTGTTGAGTCCATTTCAGTACTTGATCATTTCTATCATGCCTTCCCCCCTTTCCTTATGTTTACATGTAATGTCCTTTAGTGTATCTTTGCCTGGCTTCATTCTGGTGTATATCCTTCAACATTTTATTTCTCCTCCTTTGTACAGCCATTTTTTTACTTAATTTTAATGTGATGGCTCCCAGTACATCCCAGTGTACACTGTCCCCCAGCCCTCCTTAATTCCTTCTGGCATTTCTCTTGCATACCATAAAATTTACACTATATATTATTTGTACCATCAACAGTAGAACAAGTAAGCTATCATATATGTTTTCAGGGTGCTGGACAGTGTGTGCACCTGAGAGTGCACTGCACACATGCTGTTTAGTAGATTATTACACTGCTCACTCCTGCTTTTCCACATATGCACACAGCAAGACAGAAATAAAACATTACTGAGACCACTAAAATAATTTATTTTTGGAAACAGAGATCATTAAGTCAAAATATAACAAGGAAGGGAAGGACACCACATTTTTAGCTTATTTTATGTAGAATGTTTCTGGCAAGTGTACGTAAAAATCTTGGGATGATGTCTTATGTCCAGAAAATTCCCGACTCTTGACGAAAAGAAATGAGAACATAAAATGGAATGAAAAGTCTCTATTAATTAATATTGCATTCAGTCGGGCATGCACACACTCCAATAAGAACTAAGTCCCCTGCTGCTGCTGTTGGAATTTCATATAATGTTTCTCTTGACCTGACTGGGCTGATGCACACTGTCTTACCAAATGATCTGCTAGAAGACCCGACCATTGAGTTAACCGTCCATGATGATGTGATAATGTTGGTTGCCCAGAGTCTGTTGCACTGACCCCAACAGGAAGGATGCCCTCTGTGTGTACACTAATACTGCCCTTGGTAGGTTAATGTACCTGGCTGGCACCATCATGGTTTTCCACAGAACCTAACCTTAAATGTTTGTAAATATAAATATGTATGTATGTATGTGTGTGTGTGTGTGTGTATATATATATATATATATATATATATATATAGGATATGCAATGGGTCTACAGTAAATATCACTGATATTTCGCCCGAGTGCAGTTTGACCTTATGACCTCACGAGTAGTGGAACCAGGAGTGAGGTTGCAAGGTCAAACTGCATGAGGAGAAAATAGTGAAATTTCCAGTAGAGCCATTGCCTATTTGATTTATGCAATGGTGTTTTTGTGTTTAATGTATTGTTTTTTAAATATTTAATTTTAATTCTTTATCCCTACTCTGTTTCATGGCACTGCACTGCTAGGTAGATCGGGACATTGGTGTGGTAGCTAGGGTGTCTACATGCTGTTTCTTTAAGTGCTTCATTGTATTGGTCGATGGGGTTCTGTGGGCAGGCTGAGTATTTTGTTAAGACAGCAGCAGTAGCTTCCGTTTAGAGAGGGAGCGAAGTTTCAGCTTAGTACTTTTAGTTTTGTTTGAAATGTTACTTATCTAATTGATCCTGATTATTTTATCATCCACCCCATGACAGTACAATGAGGGACATCACCAGCTACGTTGATGAGCAGTGGATGATGTTGCCAGTTGTGGGAATCACTGTGAGCTGGTGAGAGAAAGGGAGTGGAAGGTGTTGGCGAGAAGGGAGGGAGGTTTTGGCTGCAGCGTTTTGGGCAGGGTGAGAGAGTTACCGAGGGTATTTTTTTGTGTGGGGAAAACAAACAAGACCTCTCTGTGTGAATGCCGGTTTCACACTGAAGATGTATTTGGATGGAGCAGACCCGAAGGTGCAGCCAGTCTAGTTCATAGTGCTGTGTGGTGTCAGTCCAGTTATGGTTGAGTACCTTATGAAGAATGTGCAGGGATTTAAAAAAATACAAACTTTTTTTGTGATCTGTTCTGTGTTATGCAGTTGTGTTAGGGGGAGGTTGGAGAAGTGTCCAGAGAACATCTGTTGCTGAGGACTGGGGAGTTGATCGTGAAGTACACTAGTTAAAATGTGCAGCCTGGATTTAAAAGAAAAAAATATTGTAAATCACTGATGTGGCATGCTGGGGAGGGGGGTGGAGAAGTGGTGTTTCAGTTTTTTGTGAATGAGTTCCTCAAGGGCTATATCTGTTGGTGAAAACAGATTCCAGGAGAAAGTGAAAGTGTTGTATGTGCTGTAAGAGAGAAATGAAACTGCAGAGTGGGAGCTGGCATGGAAGTGAGCAGGTGAAAGTGGCATATTGATTGTGCTGTAAGCTCCCACCAATCAAAAGCTTTGTGAGCAGTTGTGGTGAAGTGCTGTTTGTGTCTGGTTATTACCTACAGTGAGGATAAATGACCTACACTAAGAATAAATGCGATATTCTCACTGTAGGTCTGACCAGCCAAAAATACTGCTGTTATTTGTCACTTTTTATCCTCATCCCTTTGCATAAATAAGGGATATGCAATGGGGCCACTGGAAATATCACTGATATTTCCCTGAGTGCAATTTGACCTTATAACCTCATGAGTGGTGAAGCTACGAGTGAGGTCACAAGCACAATTGTATTGAGGAAATATCAGCTTATATTTCCAGGCCCTATTGCATATCTCATTTATGCAATGCCATTTTGTTTTTGGTTTAATAATTTTTTTGTAACTTATATTTTAAATCTTTTCTTCTCAGTGTTGTAACATGCTGTTGGTAGTAGGTAGTGACAGTAGTGTGGTTGGTAGGGTCCCCACATGCTGGTGTTGTTAATATATCATTCGATTGGCCACAGTTCTGTGTCGATCAAGTTTTTTGAACATGACGGCAGATCTCCCGTTTAGCGAGGGAGACAGATTGCGGTGCGGCAGTTTCTTTTTTTGTTTTAATAGTCCCATTTTACTTTTTAAAATGTGTTCTATCTGGTTTATCTTGCATTTGGAGATGGCACAGGCTGCAGAGGATGTCCTTCCTGGGTATCGAGAAACTGTGAGTGGATGGCAGGGTTGGAATTGGAGGGAGCTATTGACTGCCTTGCATTGCTTTTTATTGTTTGCAGTTTTCTTTTCACTTATTTCATAGGGAAGCTGAAAGAAAATAAAGATAGCGAAAGAGAGAGAGAGAGAGAGAGAGAGAGAGACAAAAAATTACCTTTGACTGTGAATGCAGCTTTCACAGTGAAGAGTTATATAGTTGCAGCCAGTGCAAGAGTAGGGGCGCTTAAGTGCAGTTTGTATCTCTGCTCAGAACTTTTGTTTTAGTTTTTTGTTTATTTTTTTTATTTTTGTTATGTGGCTGATCCTTCTTTTTGTTTCTGGGACCTTGTTTTACACAGCAGAGGAGGCAATTGTGACTGGATAGAAGAGTGTGAGACATAAGGAATGAATATCTGTCAGAAGGGATGGAGGTACTGAATGGTCCATTTTAATTTTTTATGTGGCATATCTTTATATTTTGTAAGGGAAGTATAAGGGGGAAGAAATCTCTCAGTGTGAATGCTGGTTTCACACTGATGAGGTTCTGAGTTACAGCTATGTCATGATTGAGTGAATAAAAGTTGGGGTGTTTAGAGAGGGTGACTTGATTCTAAGGGCTGTATCTGGTGCTGTAAAAAGTGAAAGTGTTCTGTCTGTTGTCAGAGGGAAATAAAACTGCCAGTGGGAGCTGGCATGGAACTGAGCAGCTGAATTCTGATTGTGCTGCTCATGCTGCCAGCTCCCAACAATCAAAACATGTGTGAGGTGCTGTGGTGAAGTGCAGATACTGTCTGGTCTGACCAGCCAAAAATACTGCTGTTATTTGCTACTTTTTATCCTCACTCACATTGCATAAATTTATTTATACAATAAGGGTAAAGGAAAAACACTATGAATAAATGGAGCTATTTTCACCACTATTGAATATCAGGGAGCTGATGTAGACACTGTGAAATATCTTAACAGATATTCCACATTGTCTACGTCAGCTACTGATATTCAACAGTGACTATGTCACTAAAACACACCCAAAACCTAACCACATTAGAAATTCTTACAGTTCTACTACAACATCATCTAAATCAAAAACAGCTGAAACCAATTATATCCACAAATAAACTGTGTTACCATCATGAATTTAAACTCTGCATTCCTGGTCCACAAACTGTTCTCTTGCAGACAGTGCTCACAGCTACAGACAGCAGAACAATCCTCCAAAGAACCTGTAAAGAGAAATAGAAAAAAAAATATTAAAATTATGAACACAGCTCACACACTGAAGAAAGCTGAAAAACAGCTACCTGACTGCAAAAAACAAGAACAGAACCGGGTAAATAAATTGACATTAAAAAGACCACGCTCTGAACTCAACATGTATGAAGAAATTGAACTCAGCTGTAGCCAAATCGAAGCTGACCTAGAGCCACTCGAAGATCGAACATTAATCAAAGGAACTGATACAAAACAAATTGATACAACCTACAAATTGCCATGAAACAAAAAACAACTGGAAACAGAACTAATAAATTCATTCATTAAAAGCACTAAAAACAAAAATACAAGGAAAAAGAAGGAAAATGATGTCAATCATTTCCAACAATATTTAATAGAGCAACACTCCATAATTCAATTATTCCATTACATGCCAGCAGAAAAAATTGATCTTCTATAATGCCAATATTTTATGACTATGCACCAATCAGATGGACAACAATATGAACCATTAACCATCAGATCAAAACTACAAATCATAGACCGATACCTAAAAGAAATAGAACACCCCCACTTAATTTTGACTTCAAGTTACTTCATGAAAACAAGACAAGTTGTATTCTCAAAACAAAAAATCTTAAAAGAACAAGGTAAAGGTACAGTAGTTGCAACAAATTAGTCAAAGGATTTTTAAGGATTTTTAAAAATCCCTATTGAGAATTGTGAAACCTTTAGTTAGGGATTTTGTTTTGTTTGTTAGTGTGTTCACTGCAACCCAGAGAGGGTTGTCTCATCTGATAGTGTAGTTGAAAATCTACCATATGGCACTTAAGTAGTATATAGGAGCTGGCCTTTTTCTGTAGGTATAACAAAAAGAATTTTAGAGGATTTTTCCCCTAAATTTTGTGAAGGATAAATAGGGAATCTCACAAAATTGATTGACAAATTTGGCGCTACTACTGTAATCGGCCACAAGTGACTGATAACCTAACAGATACAATATTAGAACAATTATATGACAAAGATATTTTCAGCCTCAAAAATCCACAATCGCTGCTGAACATAATGTGTCTTGTCATCACAATGCACTTTGGACTGAGAGGAACAATTGAAACCTGTAACCTCCAGTGGGAAGATATAAACATGGGCAAAGATGAACACGGCACACACTGCCTAGAATACATATGAGAATGACAGACAAAAATTCATATGGGAAGTAATCCATAAGACATAAGACAACTAAAACCTACAGCGTACCAGATCACAAACCAAGAAAAATGCCCAGTTAATAATTATTTCATCTTTAAAAGTAAAAGACCTCCCAAGTGCAATAACAAAAATGCACCATTTTTTGGGGCAATCAATCAAATTACAAAATCACAATATCCTACGCACTGGGATAAAAACCAGACACTTGGTATAAATTACATTAGCAAAATAGTTACAAACATGATAGAAAGTGGTGGAATCCACACAGAAAAATGGTTAACTAACCATTCAATACAAAAATATTTAGTACAAAAGTTAACTGACTTAAATGTTCCCCCAAATGAAATTATTCAAATATTCGGACACAAGAAAATCCAATCTCTCAATCAGTATTCCACAATCAGTGATGAAAAGCAAAGAAATATTTCAAACATACTTAGCAACACAGAAGAACCCCTGCCATCTACATCTTCTGAACATAATGATTAAAAGCCACATATGAGCAACAGCTACTCTTCCAGCTACAAAGAACAACCAAATAGCTGCTACGATTCCACCAAAAAGCAACATACCAGCACCAGCTTTTCTGCACAGAACTACAGCTGCGAAACAGAGGCACAGGAAAGCAGTACATTCCCATTCCCAAACAATATGCCAGCATGCTTCAATTACCCCCCTTAACTTGTGAAAAATATTCCCTTTAACATCATACAAGGTATGGATCTAAATGCTACATAACCCAATAAGTATAACCCCCTAACATGTAAAACAAACATTAACATTTTCCGTTTCTCTTCTCTACACAGGAACACAGCCAGAAAAGAAAATGAAGCGCAAAAGACCTGTGATATCATTAGACAGCGACTCGAAGCAAACTACAAACAGCACGACTTGTGACATAACACTTTCTACAAAAACAAATAAATTCATCTAAAAACATTGACATTATTGTAATACAGACTTACATAGAAAACATAGAAACATAGAAACATAGAAGTTGACGGCAGATAAGGACCGCAAGGCCCATCCAGTCTGCCCATTTCTTTTTCTACCTCATAAATGTGCCATCGGCCTTTGCTCTGTCAGTGACCTATCTATTCATAGTCATTTGTATTGCTCCCTTATGCCTATCCCATGCCTGTTTGAAGCCCTGCACTGTATTCATAGCCACCACTTCTTGTGGTAAGCCATTCCATGCATCCACCACCCTTTCTGTGAAAAAGAATTTCCTCATATTCCCCTTAATCGGCCTCCCTCTAATCTCATGCTGTGTCCTCTTGTCCTGCTATTTTTCTTATATTTAAACATGTTAGACTCTTTCACCTTGTTTATGCCCTTAAGGTGTTTAAATGTCTCGATCATATCCTCTCTCCCTCCTTTGCTCAAGGGTATACATATTGAGCTCCGTTAATCTGTCCTCATATGTCTTCTGATGCAGTCCCTGCACCATTTTGTTGCCCTTCTCTGGACTGCCTCAATTTGGTTAATGTCCTTGTGAAGGTGTGGCCTCCAATACTGCACGCAGTACTCCAGATGGGGCCTAACCAATGTCTTGTACAGAGGGATTATTACCTCCCTCTTACGACTTGTGATACCCCTACTAATACACCCTAACACCCCCCTAGCCTTACCTACTGCTTTAGAGGTCTGCTTGGATGAATTTAGGTCATCAGTGATGATGATGCCCAAGTCTCTTTCTTCCTTTGTGACTGCTAGCAACTCCCCTCCCAGCCTATAAGTGGCTTCAGGGTTTCTCTTCCCTATGTGCATGATTTTGCACTTCTTTGCATTAAATCCCAGTTGCCACTCTTCTGACCATTCTGCTAGTTTATCCAGATCTCTTCTCATTCTGCCCACCCCATCTGGATCATCTACTCTGTTGCAGATCTTGGTGTCATCTGCAAACAGACAAGCCTTACCCTCTAGTCCATCTGTGAGGTCACTAATGAAGATGTTGAATAGGACTGGCCCCAGGACTGATCCCTGAGGTACCCCACTTGTGACTTGCATCTCTTCTGACTGTATACCATTTACCACCACTCTCTGTTTTCTGCCAGTCAACCAGTTTTCCACCCAGTTGACCAACTTCTGACCCACCCCGAGCCTACCTAGCTTATTTATCAATCTTCTATGTGGAACAGTGTCAAAAGCTTTGCTGAAGTCAAGGTAGGCGACATCAACTGCTCCCCTTGGTCCACCACTCTGGTTGACCCAGTCAAAGAAATCTATGAGATTAGTTTGACAGGACCTTCCTTTGTAAACCCATGCTGTCTTGGATCCTGTGCCCTATGGATTCCAGGTGTTGCACTATCCTTTCCTTAAGGAGTGCCTCCATAATCTTGCCCACTACTGAGGTAAGACTGACCGGTCTGTGGTTCCCGCCTCCTCCCTGCTACCACTCTTGTGGAGTGGGATCACATGAGCCCTTCTCCAGTCTTCTGGGACCTCTCCTGTGCTCAGAGACTCACTAAACAATTCTGCTAATGGCTCTGCTAGTTCCTCCTTTAGCTCCTTAAGTACCCTGGGATGTATGCCATCAGGTCCCATTGCCTTATCCACCCTGAGGCTTAGCAAGCTCTTGTAGGACCCTTTCTTTTGTGAAGGGAGTAGTGCTCACCTCCCTCCCCTGTGTCCATGATGTTGAGCTGTGGGCCCTGCCCTACCTTCTCTTCAGTAAATACTGAGCAAAGTATCTATTTAGGATAGATGCCTTTACAGGGTCCTCCTCCTCACACGTCCCTTTTCTCCATTAAGCTTAGCAATACCCCCTCTGGACTTTCTCCTTTCACTAATGTATCTATAGAAAGTCTTGTCACCTTCTTTTACTGTTCGTGCTAGTGTTTCCTCAGTTTGGGACTTTGCCTGCTTTACTGCCTTACCTGCTTCCCTTAGGGCAGTTTGGTATGCCTCCCTATCTTCATCCCGCTGTGTTCCTTATATTTTCTGAAGGCCAGCCTTTTGGCTCTGACCTTTTCTGCTACTGTATTTGAGAACCAAAGTGGTTTCCTTCTTCTTTGCACTTCCTTTTCTGTCTAACACAATGGGATGTTGCTTCAAGTATTGTATCCTTAATGCTTGCCCACTTTGCCTGTACCTCCTCACCTGTGTTTCTTTTTGCCAGGGCTAGCTTAACTCTGTTGGCCATCTTATCAAAGTCAGCTCCTCTGAAGTCCCATATTTTTGCTTTGGAATGGGATGATTTAGATGTAGTAGCCAAATTGAACCATACCATGTGATGGTCACTGGCTCCCAGGTGACCTTCTACCTGGAGATCTGTGATCCCTTCTTTGTTAGTCAGTACTAGATCTAGGATAGCCCTGTCTCTTGTGGGTTGCTGTACCAGTTGTTTGAGGCCCTCCCCCTGCAGGGAATCCACTATGAGTCTAGTTCTGGCAGATGTTCCTGCTGGTATTGACTTTAAAGAGGACAGGAAATGATTTCTAATC
This sequence comes from Neoceratodus forsteri, assembly GCA_016271365.2. Lineage (NCBI taxonomy): Eukaryota > Metazoa > Chordata > Ceratodontiformes > Ceratodontidae > Neoceratodus > Neoceratodus forsteri. The sequence goes on from CM028130.1 coordinate 321,948,258, forward strand.
TGCAGCTGTTTATAACGTTTCCATTTGTAGATATTATATCCTTAACCCTAAATGATCCATATGTAACTGTACCTGCATAAAAAGTGATCTGAAAAACTACATTTTGCATTGTTTTGTTTTTATGGGCAGCATCCTGTTACAGTTCTCTTCACAGAACCGGTGATCTGGAATATTAACTATGTCACAGTTTGAGAACAGAATTCTAAACATGGTTCCGATAAGACAATAGGTCATGTTTAGCATTCTGTACTCAAACAATGACATATTAAAACTCAAAATTACTGGTTCTGTGAAGGGAACTGTACAGAATGTTGTCCATAAAAAGGAAACAACTGAAAACACAATTTTTCACATCAGTGTTTTTTCAGGTACCGTTCAGTATATCTCATTTGGAGGCAAGTCTTTTAATTCTGTTAGTAGTAACATTACTAACAGCTGCTAATTAGCACAGATTTCCTGTCCCCTTTAAGTTCATAGTTTGTTCATTACTAAAGACGAAGAATGTAATAAAAAAAACAGTTAAAAACCACATAAATCTATGCAGCAAAACAATACTGCTGAAGTAAGCAGAAACAAGTAATAAAATGTATATCAAACCTTCTATGAGTTCAAGAATGACAAAGCTATGTCATAACAATACATGTATAGTTTTTCACACAAATTCCACACTTATGCATTGAACCCCACAAATAGTGAAGTAAAGAACAGTATGCACACAACGCATGCCAAACATAAAATGTGAGCTAAATCCCAAAAACATCACTGCAACCCAAATAAATGACATAAACTACAATACAGTAAAAGAAATCCATGATAAAAATAAACACAGATACATCATATATGGAATACCAACTAGCAGTAAACGCTGAAACTGCAGCTCACACTAAACTCCACCCCATCCCTAAACAGCCAATGAAACATACACCATCAGCAACTAAAAGGACAACAACCAATGAAATACCACACATCTCACCACTCGTGACATAGACCAATGAAATTAACAACCTTCACAAATATCAAGCAACCAGAATGCACAGAACTCCAACATATAACAAATGACCACACACTTCATTCCTAAAAAACAAACAACAGTGGAACAACACAGCACCACTAGATAGCAATACAGCAAAACATTAAACACCTACAAACATTAAAAAAACAGAACCCTATTGTATAAATTGCATGTATGATGTGCGACTTGTAGAATATGGAGAATATTAGCACTCGTGCAGAGTGAACTGCGATAATATCACTCATACCTTCGGCACTCGTGATATTTCACAGTTCACTTTGCCGTCTGATATTCTCCATATTCCACAGTCGAATCATGTATCCACTATAATATTTTACATATATATATATATATATATATATATATATATACACACACACACACATATGTACCCAGGCAGCTCCTTCCCTTGTTCACTCTCTCTCATAGAAACATAGACTTTGAGCAGATAAGGACCGCTAGGCCCATCTAGTCTGCCCATTTCCCTACTACAGGATAGGCCGTAGATCCATTTAACCAACAGCCCATCTTCCTGCCCCACAAGAATTGCCTTATGTCTGTCCCATGCATTCTTGAATTCTCCCACAGTTTTAGACTCCACAACTTCCTCAGGAAGGCTGTTCCATGCATCTACTACCCTCTCTGTGAAATAATACTTCCTCACATTGCCCTGAACCACCCTCCTTCTATCTTTAAATTGTGTCCCCTTGTTCCTTCAAGTCTCTTTTTCTGAAAGATGCTACCCTCTTGGACTTTGTTGATTCCCTTGAGGTACTTGAAAGTTTCTATCATGTCCCCCCTCTCCCTACTTTCCTCAAGGGTATACATATTAAGCTCCTTTAGTCTCTCCTCATACGGCTTCTCTTGCAGACCGGCACCATTTTAGTTGCCCTCCTCTGGACTGCCTCTATCCTGTCTATGTCCTTGCGGAGATGGGGTCTCCAGAACTGGACACAGTATTCCAGATGGGGTCTCACCAACTGTCTGTACAGAGGGATAACAACTTCCTGTTTTCTGCTACTGATGCCTCTCCCTATACATCCCAGTATACCCCCAGCCCTCCCTACTGCCTTCTCACATTGCTTGCTAACCTTAAGGTCATCTGATATGATTACCCCCAGGTCCCTTTCCTGTTTTGTTGTTACTACCTCCCCACCCATTGTGTATTCTTCCCTGGGTTCTTGTTTCCCAGGTGCATTATTTTGCACTTTTTGCATTGAATCCTAGCTGCCGTCGTCAGACCATTCCTCCAACCTTGCCAAGTCCTTTGCATCCTTTCCACGCCTCCTTGTGTATCAACCCTGTTGCAGATCTTTGTGTCATCTGCAAAAGGCATACTTTCCTTCAGTCGCTCTGCAATGCCACTGATGAAGACATTAAAGGACTGGACCCAATACTGAACCCTGCGGTACCCACTAGTAACCGCCCTTTCTTCAAGTGGACTCCATTTACAATTACTTTCTGTGTCCTGTTGTCCAGCCAATGTTTTACCCAGGCTACCACCCTGGGACCCACTCCCAGGCTGGTTAATTGACTAATAATCTTTTGTGTGGGACTGTGTCAAATGCCTTGCTAAAGTCTTGTAGGCCATGTCCACAGCCCTCCCAGGTCTACTACTTTGGTCACCCAGTCAAAGAAATCTATTAGATTAGTCTGACATGACCTCCCGCTGTGAACCCATGCCTGCCTTGGATCCTGTGCTCCACTGACCTCTAGGTACTCAACTATTCTTTCCTTCAGAGTGACTCCATAACTTTCCCTACCACAGAGGTCAGACTGACAGGTCTGTAGTTCCTGCCTCTGTCTTGGTCCCACTTTTGTGAAGGAATCACATCCACCTTCTTCCAGTCCTCAGGTACCACACCATCCTCCCATGATTTATTAAAAGAGTAGCCAGTGGTTTCACTAGTTCCTTCCTTAATTCTTTTTAGAATTCTGGGTGAATTCCATCAGGACCCATTGCTTTGTCCACCTTCAGTTTTAGGGTTCTTGCAGAACCCTTTCTTCTGTGAAAGGACTGGGATCGACCCCCTATCAAAGTAGCTTCTGTTAATTGGATTAGGCATTTCCCCCTCCTCTTTTGTGAATACTGAGCAGAAATATTCGTTCAGTATTCCTGCTTTTTCACTGTCCCCCTCTGCCCACCCACCATTTATTCTATTCAGCCTCACTATCCCTCCCTTTGTCTTTCTATGCTCGCTGATGTACCTATAAAAGGTTTTATCCCCCTTCTTAACTGAGTTGGCTATCTTTTCCTCAGTTTGGGCCTTTGCTATTCTGACTTCCCTCCCTGCTTCTTTCTGCCTTAACTGGTACAGCTCTCTGTCCTGCTCCTTCTGTGTTTCCTTATACTTCTGGAATGCTATCTTTTTCTTCCTGACTTTCACAGCCACCTCTCTTGAGAACCATAGTGGCTCTCCCTTCCTTTTTTCCTTTTGTGTTGACAAGTACCATTGTATATAGTGTCTGCTTATTTCAGTCACACATGTAACCTCTTACCTAATTTGCCTTAATTGTTGTTGTCCCCTTATGGCTTCCCGTAAGCTGTAGTTTTATTTGTTACTGTAATGACACTGATGTGGAACATCTGTAATGAGCCTGTACTCAAAGGTTAATCCCAGATCTTAATAAATAAATGTAATCATTGCTTTTTTTGCATTACAGGTCATATAGTCAAACTTGGGGTGTGCATTTCTTGGCTTAATGAGGAATTTTGGTGTTGGAATACTGTGAAGCCAGTGAAAGTAAGTTTTTTTGGGGGGGTCATTTGGAAGCAAGTTTCATTAATGGGCTTTTTTTTGTTAATTCTTCACAGTTTTCTGTGCATTCTCCAGTCCAGTAATGATGTGCAGGATTCATACTACTTGTTGCATGTGTCCCGGGGTGTGATGTTGAACTTGTTATTTGGAGAAAGCACCAATGGCAGCACACAGCATCAGAACGTTTCCTGCAAAAACAAACAAGCAAGAAATTATTAGTACTTGATTGCAGTAACACTTTCTATTTAAAGTGTGGCTGTTCCATCCTGTCATATATCCAGAGTAACAGATAGCAAGCTCTCTCAGTAAGCCACAAGACCAAATCATCACAATCACAAATTTGGTACGTGTAACCCATACACTGTCCCAATGTCTTAACTTAAGTTACATTTTAAAAGACATCTTGTCATGTCATGACCTGGATAAAACTTTGTTCAACACCGCCATGGCTGTTGCAGCAATACAGTGTCTGACGTGCATGACAAATATATTATGTGATGTACATGTCACCTACTTTATATGATTTGCACTCTTTTGAAAAAATGAACTACAAAAAAAAAAATTATGAAATAAAATTTATATACTTACCGGAAGTGGATATCCTATAGGTGGTTGTAGACAGTACTACAGTACTATAGTCCTCCAGTCAAGGAGAGTGCTTGAAACTGTTAAACTGTAAAAAAAAAAAAATAAGTTGGCCATATGTGTTTCTCTACTGCATCTCAGAAATGCATCAGGAAGCATAATGCAGATCAAGGAAGTTCCATAGTATGAAAAATTAGTACACATGCTCACTGTAAAGTATTGATAGCAAGATGCCTTGCAGCTGTGGCTGCTGGATGCAGTCTCCTCTCCGACTCCATCTGCCATGGCATGGGCAGAGCACAGGATAGAAAACATTGATTTACTGGTGGTGGTCATGTAGGCACATGATGATATTTCCTCTCATTATCTGATGGCTATGGCTAACAGTGGTTTACTGGTGGTGATGGTCATGGGAACAGCCGCAGCCTGCAACACATTCCCTATCACTGTTAGACACACATGGGTGGGTGGCGGGATATAGTGTGTATTGTGTATTGTGTTACAGTACTTCACACTCAGTCAGGATGGAGGTAGATATCTTGAATTTGCAGGTTTTAAGTGGCTAACACACAGTACTACAAATGGACAGTTTTGTCTAAGAGGCTGTGTTTGCTAATTACAGCAGCACACATTCTGTTAAGTCTAATCAGAAATAATACCAAAGCGGGGAAGGTGAGATAGAGAGATTGTGAATTTACTTGTGCCAGATTGCCAATATGACGTATGGAATTTGAATCATTCTGAGTGGGACACTGATTTAATGTTATGAAAAACAAAACATGTACCACTGAAAAAATGTGACAGCCTATTAACCACTTAACTTAAAACCTATCAACATCAACCTCATCGTCATCATCATCATACAGGAAGCTGCCCTCACAGTCATCAGTGTTGGAATTGTGCCCACTAGGGAATTCTTTCTCCATGATATCATCATCTACCTCAGGTGTCAGCACGGCTCAGCTGGTAGCACATCCGCCTCTGGACCAGAAGGCTGTGGGTTCTCGTCCCACACTGGGATTGGACTTGCACCTAAAAATCACTGGCATCCGAGTGCAGTATTGGGGGGTGCTGTACTGCTGGGGTTTGCCATCATTCAGATGAGACGTTAAACTGAGGTCTCTTCTGCCCATTCTGGTGTTGTTCTGGTGGGTGTCCAGGTGAAAGTAAAAGAACCCAAAGCACTCTTCGCAAAGAGGAAGGAACATTCCTGGTGTCTTGACCAACATTCCCCTTCCCATAAACCGGTTCATGCAATTATCCAGGCTGTGTGTGGTTGATGATGTGCAATATGGCTGCCACCACACATTCAGTCACTTCACTACCAGTCTAGCATTGCTTGTAAAGTGCTTTGGGATACTGTGTGTGAAAAGTGCTATATAAATGCTGATTCTTCTTCTACCTCAATGGTAGGCTGTTTCATGCTGCCAGTGCCACCAGGATGGTCTGTTTCTTCCACATCACCACAACCATGACCATGCTGGGGTATGAATACAAAGGTTGCAGTTTGAGCTGGTATGAGCCCCTGATTCATTTTCATAAATGTCAGCAAGCTAACATTTGAAGGAGTGAGGTTTGTATAACAATCCTGAACAACTGCACCCGCAGTACTGAATACCCTCTCTACACTCAGACTGGAGGGTGGGCAGGTCAGCTACTTCAGTGCCACTGAGGTCAACTCTGGCCATTCACTCACCTTTCCACTCCAGCATAAAAAAGGATCATCAGTTACTGACAGATGCCTGTTTTTTAGCCAAATATGAGTCAACCATTCACAGTGCTGCATGAAGTCTGGTTGTTGACTCATCATCCTGTTCTCCAAATTCATTGATGTCACAAATCCTGACTTGGGACAAAGCACCCCAAAGTAGGTTAGTGGCAACCAGTTTTGATGGCAGACCACCTGGAACTGCAGCCACCTCACTGGATGTGCTTCATACTACTCCAAACTGACCTTCAGCCTGGTTATGCTGCTGAGATTTGTTAACCTTAGCATGTGATTTCTGTGCCCCATGAATCAAGCGCACCAGCTGCCCACTGACATCTTTAACCTGTTCAGGCCCTCCCTCCAGTAGTGACACAATTCCATGTTTGTATCATGGGTCCAGCATTGCTGTTATTGTAAAGTCGTCACTGTGCTGAATGCTCAAGATGTGCTGATTGCGGTCAAATAGTGTCAGCATGTGTTTCAGCAACACACTGCTAGCACAGTCTCTGGAACCGTCAAGGCTATGCTGTAGATTCAGCAATGTCTGCCTCAACACCCAGAGCAGTGGAATTGATTGGCTGATGGAGGCAGACTCGTCACTCACTGCCTGTGTGGCATGTTCAAAAGGACTCAAAACTGTTATAACAATGTCCATGAGGCACCACTGTTCATTCGTGAGAGACATGGAGGCCCAGGAAGTGTCATGGCTAGTGTGCATGAAGAGATATTTGGAGATTGCTTTGTATTGTTCATACAATCTCTCTGCCATGTATAAAGTGGAGTTCAACTGGGTGACAACTCCAGCTTGAGGCAGTGCTGTGGGAGGCTGTTTTGGATCTGCAGTTGCCGAAGTTGGTCACGGGCCTTTGCAGAGCATGAAAAGTGTGAACAGATACTGCGTGCAACTGTCAACATTTCCTTTATATCGGGGTGCTGCAGAAACTCCTGGACCACCAGATTTAAACAGTGAGCCATGCATAAAACCCAAACAAAGTCACCATTCATGATGCCTTTAACCACATTTGACCCATTGTCACTTGCTATAAATCCAGCTGCCAGGGACAGGGGGTTCAACCACTCATCAATTACGATCAGTAGCAAATCTAGCATGTTTTCACCAGTGTGGGAACAGGCCACACTGTCCATTGCTGTCGAATTCCCAGAAGGTTGCTACTATGACAGTCTTCCTTTCTACACTAATTATTCACACTACCACCAGCACAAACAACCCCCGGCACCTGCACCCAGTGTGCAGTTATACACAAATATGAACTCCCTGCTGTTTTGCCACTTGTCCACCTATCCATACCTAAATGTATGAATGGAGAGGAGAAATGTTGAAGGGCATGTCTTACAGAGTCGGTCACAGTACAGCATAACTCAGGGACAGCACAGGTGGAAAAGTATGTCCTGGATGGGACTTTCCATTTCAGACAGGCACATGCCACAATCCGCTGGATTCCTGAATTCTCCATGAAGTTGAAGGGCAAAAGATCAATTGTCAGCATTTCAGCTACAGCAGCATAAAGTTCATGTGACACTGCATGATTGGGTGGGCACTTCAGGTTATGGGCAAAAACACTCTCTAACGTGGGCTGACATACACATTTTGTATGGAGTGTGACAAATGGCTCTGCTCTGCGAATGGCCAGGGGTGGGGTGTGGACATGTGATTAAGAGAGGTGCACAGGTGATAAGTCCACAAATTAAGTTATTTTCCTCATTTTAAGTACAGGGGTTGATGTACCACTTGCACTAGACATACTGCGTTGACCACTACCACCACCACCACTGCTACTCTGACCACCACTTGACAAGCTTTCTAAATCATAATCCTCCCCCTCATCATGCCTGTAGTAATCATCTGGTGTTATTTCATCACTACTGCAGATATTCCTACTTGGTCTTACACTCATAGAAGGCGATAACATGCTCAGCAAGGCTGATGATAAGGGTGAATGCCCCTCTATGGCACTGGCTGCCCTCTGTGCCGGGTCCACAGTGCCATATTCCTGTTCTTAAGATGTGTATGCTGCCCCCCCCATGCCCAGATGACTCCCCTTTTTACCTCAACTCACTTGCGCCTGGTAAACCTGGCAGATTGCAAATGACTCATCATTTGCATCTTGGACAAAAAAAATCCCAAACAAGGGATTGTGATCCACTACTTTTAACATGTTCTTGATGCTGCTTACTGGACTCTGTTTTTATAACCCCTGAAATGGGGGGTGTGATACATGATTTTTCAGGCTGGATACACTTGGACTCCAACTGACCACCACGACTATCTATGATTGTTACTGGGTCATCACGATCATCATCAACAGGAACTGCTAAATCACAACTTTTTTGAGGAGGGGGGAGGATTTATCACCAACAGACCCAGATACAGCCACCTTGACTTTCTTTTTCTCTGGTTCCCAACAAGGGTCACTGACATCATCATTACATTCATCAACATCATCCGCATCCACATTTTCAGCTTGGATGCTGTCATGTGGAGAACATGTTCCAACCACAGCATCATTATCATTTTCATCTGATATTCTTCCGCCACACTTTGAATCATTGGATGGCAAAGGCATGACTTCAACAGCACAGGAAGAAATGTGACATTGTGAGTTATTGTTGCTAGAATCAGAATCAGGTTCAACTACCATAGGGATGTTAATGGGGTGTATGACATCATCTACACTGTCAGTCATAGCTTTAGACTCAACTATATTTTTTGAAATGGTTAGCTGGTCAGAAGTGGAACCTGAGGCAGCAATACTCATGCCAGTAGAAACTGCACTAACACCAACTGCTGGGACAGCATCATCTCCTCCAACTATGAGTGAAGCTACAGATTGTGCTGTAAAAAAACATTGATGGAGAAATCCTTTTACTGACATCAGCTATGCACTTCTGCGCTCTACCATGCCCACATACAATCTTGCCACCAGCAGCAGCACCATGGCCAGAAACACCTTTGCTTGCATGTCTTATTGCAGGCATTTTGGGGGATCACCAAGAAAATTCTAAACAAATCTAGATTTCTGAACTTTCAGTCTGGGCCAGTGGATGTAAAGCCAAAAAAAACAACTGTGGCTTGCAGATGAAGATTTGACACTAAACAGATGCAAAAGCATAGACAGATTAAGATTGCACTGCACAATCAAGAAGAGATGCAGACGCAAAGTCACAACAACACCGTAACCAGTACTCACAAGTCACAACCCAATCTGGAAAAGAATACCTTTTGCCGGTTTGGGGGGGGGGGGTGCAGTGCAATGCAGTAGCAGTCCAAAACCAAGATACCACAAAGCAGTACAAAATCACACAGGTGCGGTGGATAGCAAGTTCACACTGCTGCAATTCCTCTATGGCACAATAAAATGTGTCTGATTTGATGGTACAAATCGCACACGCACACACACACACACACACACACAGTAGAAGTAATGCGTAGCAAATTGAAAACTTCAGTAATATAGCCAAATCTTTTAAACAAACTGAAATTATGCACTGCTGCACCACAATAATCAGCAAAAAAATGTCAAACATTACTAAAAAATATTACTGTGTGTACATTAACAGTTATACAAGAAAAATATAACCAAAACAGAAAGACTGCCTTTTTCCCCAAGTTAATCTACCTCCACCACAGATACTCCCCTCCCACAAGCACACTTCAAGTGTATGTCAGTACACAGACTGAATGTTCTAATTTAACATTCAAAATCCACACACAAACAATAAACACTCAATGATAAGAGCACAGGAGGGTCTACTACAATCGATGCACTAAATTTTTAGCAAAAATGGCTCAAAAAGTCTTTTTTAACAGCTTTTAGAGGGTTTGAATTGCAGAGCTCAGACAGTAAACTGTCTCCAGCTACCTCTATGCATACACTACAGAGAACTGAGGCTGTGCAGAACAATCTAGAACGCATGTGACTTGCAGTCTTATGAATCACTGTAAAATTCACCTTGGAGCTCACCAACAAGGTGAAGTGATACAAAGTACATTGGTTTCGATGTACCTCGCATTAAAATTGGTGCCGAAGTGATTGGTGGAAGGTGGAATAAAGCGAGGTCATTGTTTTTAATGGACTTCGTGTTCCTCATTATGACACAAAGTACTCCACTTTGCGTTGTGAATTATGCTGGAGTTCATACTTCATACTGGAAAAATAGGAAAGCCAAGAAAGCAAAAGCCCATGTAGACTTTCCCCACAATTCAGTGGCAGTAACAAGTGTTACCAACTACAGAAAAGTATTTATCCGGTCTATTTTTGAAAACATTTAAGCTTTCTGCTTCCACCACTTCTGCAGACAATCTATTCCATATCTTAATCACCATGCACTTAAAACCATTCCTTCTTTACTCTGTCCTACTCCTTACCTCCCTCAGTTGTCTATCATGCCCTCTCAGATGGTGTGGTTTCCCCCTAACTAATAAACCAAACTCAGCCTTAAGATTTTCATTATTTAATAATTTAAATAATAACAACAAATCTCCTCTTGCTCTTCTAGTGGCCAAGGACCACAAACCCAACTTCTCCAGTCTCTCCTCATATGACATTACTTCACAACCTGATATCAGCCTGGTAAGTGATCTCTGTGGCCTTTCCAGTAATTTGATATTCTTCACAAGAAAGGGATTGCAGACAGTTGAGCAGTAGTCCAAAATTGGCCTGACAAATTCCTTATACAAGGGCAACACCCCCCCCCACTTCTCGAATGGAATTATACAGTTTACCACATGCATTGCTTTGTTTGATGTAATTTTGCTATGAGTACCACTTTTTAGATCATTCTGGATATTAACTCCCAAATCTTTCTCACACGTTGAGACATTTAGTCTGATACCCAGCATATAATAGGTCTGCTTTATATTATGCTTACCCAGGTGCATAATTACACATTTTTCCTTGTTAAAATTCATCCCATTCACTATTGCCCATTCTGAAATATGAATTAAATCCTGCCCAAACATAAGTCTTTCATTAAATGTAATCACTACTCCACCTATTTTAACATCATCAGCAAATTTTATTATTTTATTTTTACTAATTATACCCAAATCACTCATAAAAATAGTAAACAACAGTGGCCCCAGCACCGACCCACTGTGGCTCACCACTCCCAACCCTCACTGATTTAGAGAGATAACATTGTAATCAAACTTGCTGCTGTCTATTCAACAACTAATGTTTTACCAATCTCACAATAGTCATATCAACACCCATATTAATAAGTTTTTCAATAATTTTTCCATGAGGGACAGTGTCAAATGCTCTTCTAAAATCAAGCACACCATGTCAACACTTCTTTCTTCATCAATTTGCTTACTCATGTAATCATAGAAAGTAATAATAATAATAATAAATTCTATTTCGCAAAAGCACCTTTTAGGCCATCAAGGTGCTTTACAAAAAGATAAGAACAATCATAATAAAACAGTGAGCATAATGATAAAATAAATAGCATAATGATAAAATAAATACCTTAATGATAAAATAAATGGCAGGGGATCAAAGTTATATGGTGCCATCATAAGCATGACACCATAAGAAGGTTTTCAATGCCTGTTTAAACGCCTCCACAGTCGTGCACTCCGGAAGCTGATGGAGTAGAGAATTCCAAAGGGTTGGGGCCACGTGCATAAATGCATGGGCCCCAGAAGACTTCAGAAACACCCTCAGAATCTCTAGCAACCCCTCATCAGCTGAACGCAACTGTCACAATGGGTGTTAAGGCACAAGAAGCTCTTTCAAGTAGTTGGGGCCCAGTCCATGTAGGGCTTTATAAGTCTATAAGCCAACTTTAAAGGTGATCCACCACCTAATCGGCAGCCAGTGCAGATCGCGCAGCAGAGGAGTAATACGGGATGCTTGAGGAGCCCCAGTTAACAATCATGCTACCGCGTTCTGCATGAGCTGCAGGCGGTGGATTTCAAGCCCAGAAAGCCCTAAGTACAGGGAGTTACAATAATCAAGGCATGAAGTCACAAAAACATGGACCAATGTAGGCAAGTCCCGGGATGGAACCAGGTGCTTAATCCTGGAGATATTCTTAAGATGATAAAAGGAAGACTTGCCGATGGCCGACACCTGAGATCATAAAGTCAGTCCGTTGTCAAGCACTGTGCCCAGGTTTTGGACCCATTCAGAAAATAGCATCTGAGAACCCACGAGAAAAAGTCCAGAGGACTGATCAGCCCTAAACCCCTTTATCCAGCAACCTGGTTCCACTACCATCACTTCCATCTTTCCGGCGTTCAACTTTAATCAGCTTGAGTTCATCCAGTCCTGGATTCCAGCAAGGCAGGTATTAAGTACCGAGACAGCTCTATCCTGGTCGGGAGCAAAAGACAGGTAGAGCTGGGTATCATCAGCATAGTAGTGAAACCTCAGACCATACCATCTTACAATGTCTCCGAGGGGCAGCATATACACTGCAAACAACATGAGGGACAGCACTGAACCCTGAGGGACCCCACATGGCAGGGAGAAAGGTCCAAGGAAAAACTCCCAGACACCACTCTCTGACTTCTGCCAGTGAGGAAAGATGTAAACCACTTAAGGATCATACCTGACAGTCCACAGATGGACCTCAGATATCCAAGCAGCACCCCATGGTAAACAGTGTCAAAAGCTGAGGAGAGATCAAGGAGCACAAAGATAGATCAGTTTTTCCAATCTCTCACCATCAGGAGATCATTGAGCACCTGAACCAGTATCGTCTCAGTACTATGCCTCTTTCAAAAACTGGACTGGAGAGGTTCATAGATTTTATGGATGGTCAAGTGGTCATCCAGCTGTACAGCTACTACTTTCTCAATCACCTTCCCTTTAAAGGGAAGATTTGAGATTGGTCTGTAGTTAGCCAGAGAATCCAGATCCAAAGAAGCTTTCTTTAGGAGGGGGATTACCACCACCTCCTTCAGGGAGCTTGGAAACTCACCGGATTCCAAAAAGCACCGGACTATCTGCGCCAGGACCGGGCCAATTATATCCCAACAACCCATAATCAAGGAAGTTGAGCCCAGATCCAAACTACAGCACCCAGGGTGCATACTCTGGACAATCCAGATGTCATCCATGAGCTCGGGCAAGACAAAGGTACTCCAGGAAGCCTGAGGTGAGGTGGCCAAACACCGATCATCAGCAAACCCCACAGAGTGAGTTGAATGAACCTCCGACCTGATGTTGGCCACCTTATCCGCAAAGAACTGAGCAAGCTCATCGCACTCCACTTGCAAAAAAAGTCTTTGGGGCTGCAGGCAGGTTGGGTTTTCACAACCTACCAACAGTTCAGAAGAGCTGGGATGGTCAGTTCTGAGTGGCAGCAATCTGCCTGGACAAGAATTCTGCCTTCTTACGGGAGATCGTTGATTGGTAAATCTGATAGTGTTCAACCAAGCTAAGGTGATCGGCCACCAGGGCAGATTTTTGCCAATGCTGCTCTAACCTACATCCTACTCACCGCAGCTCCCTCAAAGACCCATCAAACCAGAGGGCCTGAGGGTGAAGGGGGAGAAGATGAACACGGATGGGAGCAATCAAGTCCAGGGCTACCATGATGGCCTTATTATAGGCCACCACTAAAGTCTCTGGACTCAAGCTGGTCACAGGATACTCCGAGAAGTCAATCACCACCACTAAGCCTTCAGGACTTACTTCCCATAAAGGGCAGTAACTCACCATCTGCACAGGGACAGGCCTCCGAAGGGGGGCACAAAAGTTGAACCTCATGGTGTAGTGATCAGACCAACCAACACGTTCCACCTCCATGTCGGAGGCCTCGATCCCAAGGAGAAAAACCAGATCAAGAGAGTGACCATGTTTATGGGTGGTAATCAAATTAGTTTCACATGATTTATAGGACACAAATCCATGTTGATTTTTATCCATTAGACCCTTTTTTGTCATAAAATTTGTAATTTCTTCACTAAGAATTCCCTTGATAATCTTCCCCACCACAGAGGTCAGACTCACCAGTCAATAATTTGTTGCCTCACACTTTTTCCCTTTTTTATAAATGGGGACCACATGAGCTAATCTCTGCTCCTCAGGCATGAAGCCATCTGACAATGATTTTTGGCCCAACAGGGTAATTACTGGTGTCAGCACATCCTTCAACTCCTTCAAGAATAGCAGATGGATCCCATATGTTCCCGCTGCCTTATCCACCTTCAATCTCATGATTCTGTTCCTCACCCTCTCCTCAGTTATAATTGTTTTTGGATTTATTTTACCTTCGGCAAAGCTGCCATTTTCTATAACAATAACATGTTCCTTATACACTGCTCTAAAGCAACTGCTAAATAAATTTACCATTTCCCTTGGCTCCGAGGTCATTACCTCATTAATATTTAATGGACCAACCATAATATTTCCTCCTCTTCTACTACTTATGTAAGCTTAAAAACTTTTTTTTATTATTTTTACTCATAGCTCATCTAAATTCGAGTTGTTTTTAGACTTTTTGATTTCATATTTCAGTTGCCTTCATATATTGTTATACCTGTTCCTGATAGTTAATTATTTATTTTTCTTCATTTTTTGAAACATAGCTTTCTTCTTTTTACTGAGTCTGATTATGGCTCTAGTTAACAATGGTAGCTTTTTACCTTTGTGATTGTAAGCTTTCCTACATGGAATATGAGTTTCTATTGTCTCTTTCGTAAGATTTAATTACTTTGCAGATTCCGCCTTAATCCTCAAATTGCCTCATGAAGTGGATTTTGGCCACTTCACTAACCTCTACTTAGGGGTAACATGACTACAGATTCTTGGCTGAAATCAACCCTAACATGTCAAATTTTTGCTGGCATGGTTGTGGTGCCAATGTAGATCTTGCTCATAAGTTTTGGAATTGCCCACAAATTTTAAAATGGTAGAATTTAACTACTGAACCTCTTATGCAACTGTTAGGCATTCTCCTTTGGTACTGATCTTTATTTAGAATTTCTTAATCTTTCAAAGAATGAAAAAGATCCTTAATAGAACTATGTCTACAAAAAGAATAATACTAGAGTATTGGAACAGCTGAAACCTCCCTTACTATATGTATCAAAAATGGTGGCACATATTAAAAGAAACTGTCATCTGAAAAATTGTGGTACCAAGATGACTTCTCTGAGGACATTACAGAGAGTTCATGGAGAGAGTTAAAGCACCTTTTCCTCCATTAATTAGAATATGATGCCTGTTTTTCAGTTTCTGTTTTTTTTTTCTTTTTCTTTATTTTATACTCCTGTTTTTACAGTATGTCTCATACCACACTAACTTTATTACTTCTTGGTTGTTAACTAAAGTGAGCTTTTCTTGTAACTATGTATTCAATTTATTCAATAAAGTACAGTTATAAAAAAATGACTACAGTTTTTAAGTATCTGACAGAAATGACACCATCAGACCAGATGCAACTCTTCCATATCTACAAAGATGAGAGGGTGAGGTAGCATTCAATGCCAATGACAGGAGGATGATTCAAGTGATGTCATAGGAAGGACTATTTCACATAATGAGCTGTGAACGCTTGGAATAGGCTTCCAGAACAAGTGGTGACAGCGGGCACTGCTTCTACCTTCAAGTGTAAACTAAATAAGTACCTTGATTTAAGGGGTAACATCATATTCCCACTGAATTGCTAAGGGAAAATACAGTCCAACTCCATTTTTCCAATGCCCCATTAACTGAACTGCCCTATCTACTGAACTGGCTGCTTGCCCTGCCCCCCCCCCAGTGTTCCCATTGATTTTGATGGTTGTTGTTCTCATCTACTTAACGGGTGATCATGGCTCCCTGCAGTCACAATGGGAATGATCAGCAGCTGAACAGAGAGTGAACACTGAGGACAGTTTTGTTTCACAGGATAAACAGTGGCTTTTCTTACACTAATTTTTCCAATTAAGCAAGGTATGCAGCTGTGGAATCAGGGACTGGCTGAGAAGTGGAAAGAGAGACATGGACAGCACGTGGAATGGTAGAATGGAGCCTTGCTGTACTGTACAACCCCTGAATTATTTTAAACTTTGTCAGTGATTCTTTGCCAGTTCCCTGTCAACCATGGCTTTTTCAGATTCTTTCTTTCCGGTTTGAAAAAACTCCATTATCCCATTCTGCCCAATGTCTGCATCTGTCTGCATCTCTCTTTCCACCCCTCAGCAGCACCAATCCCCAATTCCACAGCTACACAACTTAGAGTTTCCACAGACCACCTTCTCCTTCACTTCTCAGGCAATGCACTCCATGGACACTCCATTTAACATACAGTATCTTACTTAATCAAGAGAATGGCCCCACAAGAGCCACTGAATGGCTTTTATAGTGACTCAGCAGTCCAACTGTGCAGGTCCACTATTAGTTAATAGTTTTCTGCATATCTTTGGTGCCACTTACTGCCTTAAGATTGATACTACCACTGTACCTTTTAAAAAGAGAGGATCATCGCTGTAGTACAGTACAATATTGGCACTCTCAATTATCCAATCTCCCATTTATCCTAACCAATCAAATGTCCCCCAGGCAGTTTGAATAATTGGGGTTGGACTGTAACTCTATGAACCAATGATCTTCTTATTACATTCAGGCAGAGAATGCACAGGGCTGGTGATGCTAAGGCAAAACAAAATACAAATATTTCAAAGGCATCCCAACACTCACCACCACAATAAAAGTGGTCCAACTGTAGAACAGGTGTGCAAATCCTTTAGTAAAGTGTTCAGTGACACAAGTCCTGATGCATTTCAGAAAATTCGGAATTTTCCAAAACACATCAGGACATGTGTCACTGAGCACTTTAAAGAAAGGATTTGCATGCCTATTATATGCTTGTACAGCTTTTATTGTGGTGATGAGTGCTTGATTGTCTTTGAAATATTTGAACAATTATCTTCTTACTTTCCTAACTTAGCAAGCTGTGGTGTCACAAGCAGAGAATTATGTACTAACGTATGCATACTCAGATTTATGAAGATGATGCTGTAGTATATGTCCATACCATGGATATTAAAGAAATCAATTGTGCTTTGGGTAATAACTTAAAAAATCTACAAGCATGGTTCATCAAAGAAAAAATTATTTTGAATCTCAAAACATCCCAATTAGTGTTGTTTGGCACCAATTTAAAGTTGAAAAAATTGACCCAACAGTTCTGTACTGAAGCTGGCAATGATGCTTGTTTGGAAAAGGTTGATTGTTTTAAGTACTTATGTGTACACTTGGATTTCACTCCTACCATGTCGAAACAACCCCTTGTCCTCTGTTAGCATATGCAGACAATTTTGTCCTCTTTTCATTAACTTCATTTGGGCTCCAAAAACACTGGATATATTAACTGAACAATCAGCCAACTTAGATTTGAAAATAAATCAGTTCAAGTCCAAATTAATAGTATTTGGGGCCCAAAAAATGAAATGCAGATGGACTATTAATGCAAGTGAGTTGAAAGTGGTTAAAAAGCATAATTATCTTGGTATAAATTATACTTGTAATCTTTCCTGGAAACTACAAATTGAAAATGATATGATAAAGGCAAAAGCAGCAGCTCTAGGGCTCAAGAAATTCAATTATATGTATTGGGGTAATACTATAATTCCATTAGTTAAAGCCCTTCAAGTAAAGTACAACTTGCAAATACTATACGGCATAGAAATTATTATTGAAGAGGATTTAACTGGGAGGCAGTACAGCGCAGTGGTCTAAGGCTCTGCGCTGCAAATCTGGTGATATCCAGCAGACCAGACCTGGGTTTGAATCCAACAGCTTCCACTTGCATACTGTGTGACCCTGAGCAAGTCACTTAACCTCCTTGTGCACCCAGGTCGCTCCTGTAAAAAAGCTTTCAGCTTAGTGTGTTATACCTGGTTAAACAACTAAATAAAAAAAAAAATGGACTACACAAGGAATGGAAAAAACAATTTTACAAGTACTATGGTCTGCCCTGCACATCAACAGATCTACCCCAGCCTGTTTTTACCATGATGGGTTAGGGTTAGCTAACCTTCAGGCTCTAGCGGATACTAGACTACTCAACTACTGATCTAAATTTACTAGATATGAACCTAATAGATTATCAAATATATGTTTGACAGAGAAAGTAAGATGGCAATAGATTGTAAAGGCTCAAACTGGATGACACCTGTCCTAAAACTCCTGGATAGATATGATTTTAATAATTTTTTGACTTATACTAGGCAGAATATTAAAATAAACCACAAATACAATAGCTATGTATTAAATAGAATGGCAAAATACTTTATTGAACAGGATTTAACTGCAATAAGTAAAGCAAGATATTGTAAGTGGTATTCCAGTAATGACTGTGCATTCCATATGAGATACTATTTAGATACATAGATACATACATAGATACATAGACAGTGTCGGCAGATAAGGGCCTATGGCCCACCCAGTCTGCCCATTTAAGTCTGTAAGTTCAGTTTATGTTTTCCAAGAAATCTGTTGTCCCTTATCCCTGACCTCCAGAATTCCTTTATGTCTATCCCATGCATTCTTAAATCCCGTGATTGTTTCAGCCCCCACCACTTCCTCTGGCAGGGTGTTCCACTTGTCCACCACTCGTTCTGTGAAGAAATTCTTCCTCACGTTTCCTCTGAATCGTCCTCCCTCCAACTTCATCCCATGCCCTCTAGTCCTGGAACATCTTTTTCACTTAAAAATAGTGCATTCCTGCACCCTGTTCCTCCTGTAAGATACTTGTATGTCTCTATCATATCCCTCTCTCCCTCCTCTCCTCCGGGAGTACATGTTCAGTGCCTTCAAACTGTCCTCATAGGACTTGTGATGCAATCCATGCACCATCTTTGTTGCCCTCCTCTGAACCTTCTCTACTCTGTCTATGTCCTTACATAGGTAAGGTCTCCAGAACTGCACAGTGTACTCCAGGTGCGGCCTCACTAGTGTCTTGTATAGTGGAATTATGACCTCCCTTTTCCTGCTGGTGATGCCCCTGCCTATGCATCCCAGCATCCTATTTGCTTTACCTGCTGCCTTGTCACACTGTTTCCCTGCCTTGAGGTCATCAGAGATGATAACCCCAAGATCCCTTTCCTGCTTGGTGCATGCTATATCCTCACCCCCCAACTGATATATTGTGCCAGGGTTTTTGTGCCCCATATGCATTATCTTGCACTTCCTTGCATTGAATTTCAACTGCCAAACCCTGACTATTCTTCAAGTTTCTGCAGGTCCTTCTCATTCTGTCTACACCCTCTGGTGTGTCTACTCTGTTACAGAGCTTTGTGTCATCAGCGAACAGTGAAATTCTGCCTTCTAGGTCCCAGAATGTCACTGATGAAGATATTGAATAGTACCGGTCCCAGCACTGATCCCTGTGGACCCCACTGGTCACTCTTCCTCTGTGGAGTGACAGCCATTTACCACCACCCTCTGTGTCCTGCTGCCCAGCCAGTTACCTACCACTGCACTACTGTCCTGCCCACACCCATATTCCCCAGTTTGTGCAAAAGTCTTCTATGTGGCACAGTGTCAAAGGCCTTGTTGAAGTCCAGATAGGCCATGTCCACTGCTGTCCCCTGATCCACCTCCCTAGTCACCCAGTTAAAAATTCAATGAGGTTGGTCTGACATGACCTTCCCTGGTGAAACCATGCTGCCTTGGGTCCTGTAGTCCATTGACAACCAGATGTTCCACCAATCTCTCCTTCAGTAGTGCTTCATGATTTTCCCCACTACCGAGGTGAGGCTGACTGGTCTGTAGTTCCCTTCCTCTTTGTTCCCACTTTTGTATAAGGGGACTACATCTGCTATCCTCCAGTCTTTGGGTACCTCCCTGTTTCTAGTGATCGGCTAAACAGGATAGCAAGAGGTTCAGCCACCACCTCTCTTAGTTCTTTAAGGACCCAGGGTGCACTCCATCTGGACCCATTGCTTTATCAACTCTTATTACTTCCAGTTCCTTCAAGACCCTTTCTCGTGTAAAGGATTTGTGTCCATTTCTGCACCATTCTCACCCCTTGTACTCCGTTCAGACCCATTACCCTCCTCTTCCTCAGTAAAGACTGAGCAGAAATACCTGTTCAATATGTCAGCTTTACTGTTGTCATCCTCCACACAGCCCCCATCCTCCCCTTCAGTCTCACTATCCCTCCTTTGCCTTTCTTTTCTCTTATGTACCTGTAAAGGTTTGTCCCTCTACCCACTGATTTTGCAATGTGTTCTTCTGTCTGAGCTTTGGCTTCCCTTACTGACCTCCCTGCCTCCCTTTGCTTCTCCTGGTACTTCTCCCTATCCCCTTCTGCCTGTGTCTTTTGTATTTCCTGAATGCAATCTTTTGGCTTTCACTTTCTTTGCTACCTCTTTGGAAAACCATAATGGTCTCCTCTTCCTTTTCCTCTTGCTAACCTGCTTAATACATAATTCTGTTGCTCTTGTAATCCCATTTTAAATACTTCCACTGTTCCTCAACCCCGATTCTGCCCCATTCCCTTAATGCCTCTTTCAAGTATCTCCCCATTTTCCCAAAGTTTGCCCCTAAAATCCAAGATACATGTTTTGTGTGGTTTGGTTCTGCTCTTTCTGTGATTTCAAACCACAGTGACTGGTGGTCACTGTTTCCCAGGTGCTCCCCACTCTTACCCCATCACACTGTCCCTGTTTGTGAGCACAAGGTCCAGTATTGCCTTCTGCCGAGTTGGTTCCATGACCAGTTGCTTGAGGAAGGCACCCTGAAGAGTCAGGATAAATCTGCTCTAGTTGATGCTGCTGCTGGGATGCTCCAGTCCACGTCTGGAATATTGAAGTCTCCAACCAGTACTACCTCACCCTTGTCTGCCATCCTCTGGATGGCTAGCATCAACTCCTATCTGTTTCTTCCTCCTGGGCTGGTGGTCTATAGACCACACCTGTGCAGATGGCTGGCCGCATTTTCCTTTCCAGCTTAACCCACAGTATCTCTCCCCCATTTTGTTCCTCCTGGATCTCTGTGGCCCTTATGTCATTTTTCACATACAGTGCCACTCCTCCTCCCTTCCTGCCTGCCCTGTCTCTTCTGAATATGTTGTAGCCAGGTATGGCCAACTCCCAGTCGTGGTTATCATTACACCAGGTTTCAGTGATGGCCACAATGTCCAGGTCTGACTGCACCATGACAGCCTCCAGATCTTCCATCTTGTTGCTAAGGCTCCTGGCATTTGCACACATGGCTTTCCATGATTTGACCTCCCTAGACTGTTTCGCTGTTCTACTCCAGCCCCTTCCTTGGTTGTCCTTTATCCCTGGTTCACCTTGCTGTCTGCCCTTCTGCTGAATTTTGCCCCTATTCTGCCTATCCACCTCCTGGGTGCTAATCTCCATCTTTTGCACACTGCTTTGTAGAGACAGCAACTCCTCTGGTTCACTGGTTCCACTGCTAGCTGTGGGGGGTGAGCAAGTAGGTGCCCTCCTTGCTGGCCTGCCACCCCCCCTTTGCTAGTTTAAATGCTTGTCAATGTAGCATTTAAACTTATCATTGAGTGCTTGGATTCCCCTCCAGGATGGATGCAGGCCGTCAGGCTTGAACAAACCTCCATCCCTCCAGGTGGGTCCCCAGTCACCAATGAATCCAAACCCTTCCTCACAGCACCAGTTCTTCAACCATGAGTTAAAATTCCTGGTGTATGCACCCCTATGCTCTCTCCCTTGCCTCTCACAGGTAGTACTTCTGAGAAAGTGACAGAAGTAGCTACTTGCTTGAGACCCCTCCCCCAATTTCATAAACTCTTCCTGAACTTCCTTTGGCTCCCCATTTGCCAGGTCATTAGTACCCAGGTGGATAATGACATCCAGCTCACCCTCCTGTCTTGCCTTCCAAGTGATCCCCAGGATCTTCCTTCCATCCCTCCATGCCGTGGCACCTGGTAAGCACCTCACCTCCCTGTCCTCCCCCTCCTGTGTTCCTAGCTGGATCCCTCTTATGATGGAGTCCCCCACCAGGATTTGCTTCCTTCTCCTCTGGGGTCCACTGCTCTCCCTGCTGAGGTCACCTCCTTGGCTAACCTCCACATCCTTTCCTTCCATTTATCTGGGTACCTCTATTTGGTTGTCCCCGTTTGGCAGTGTGGCATATGAGTTCTTGAGTGGAATAGGATCTGGGATGTGCCTCTGCCTGACTGCTCTAACCCTCCCTGAGCCCACTGTCATCCAAGTACTCCTCGTTCTCTGCATCCTTTGAGGCAGCTGCATTGGACTGAGTGGTCTCTGGATAGGTGTGATGGTACTCCTGACCCAGTTTACTTCTGCTCTGAGTCTGGCTACCTCATCCCACAGTCCAGAGAGATGCATGCAGATAGGGCAGCACCTCAGTGTCCAGAAGATCTGCCTGAATATGGCTGCCCCACAGCCACTGCATTGCACCACTCCCCACATTATACTGCAATTATACTGCTATTCCACTACTTGTCTGCTACTGAAGCTCTCCTAGTTCCCTTTTTATTATTATTATTTTTATTTTAGATGTACTTAAAGATGTTTCAAAAAGAAGAATGTGTACTACATTTAGAGTTTAACTTTTTGAATTAAATGTGTTAAAGGCTCAATATGCAAAAAGTGTAAATGAAAAGGAAAGCCTGTGCTGTTTTAACACCCTTGAGAAGGAAAACTTTCAGCATGTATTTTTAAATGTACATGACAAAATAAGGCAAGGAAAAAATGGCTAGATCCCATCTTTAATGCTATGCCACATACAACTGAGGATGTCCTTTTGAATATTTTGCTTACAACAGAAGAGATTTTATAATTAATAATGGGGTGAATTTCTTTATAATTGCACAGAAAGTTAGAAGGAAAATGATGATAAGTAGTAATTGAGTCAATGTATTGTGGTCTTTACTTGCTGGTGTAAGATGACATATATATATATATATATATATATATATATATATATATATTTATAATGTTGCTGATATTTATTACTGTGAATACTGTGTAATATGTGTTGCTATTTTTGTATAAGATTGTAATGATCATTTTAAAAGATTGAACAATAAAGTATTACCTACTTGCCACTCTTACCTTTGCCATTCACATTTAAAAAACTACTAATTTTGTTCATCAAAGGCTTGGTTCCTTATATAAAAATTTGGAAATATGTAACAATTGAAACCAGAATTAAAATAGCACAGGCAAATTTACTGTCTTTATTGGAATATACAAGATCACCAAATAAATCTCCAGAAGTGATAATAAAAAGCATCACTGTCATTCTCTAAATACTTTAAATTGATTACAACCAGAGCTGAAATCCAAGTAGATACTCACCAATCTTATAAAGAAAACTTGACACATTAAGACTCCAATTTATTTTACAGATCAGCCTGTGTTTGTTAATATACCTTCCTCTCAGTCAACCTCTGAAAACCATATTAAAATTCCATTGTTTTGAACATATTTGGGACAGCACACTTTTATCTATCAGGCATCTACACTCTGGAACACAATTCCTCCCCCTATAAGAGAATCCAGAACTATTTCTGCTTTTATAAAGAAACTGGAAGAGTTTTTTTTAATACACTTGTGACTGTTATGTATTATCTTTTATGTGTAATTAGCTTGTATCTGTACAATTTTGTACTGTTTGCAATGATTGTTGTAAACTTCTTTCACTGTTTGTGCTAAAGCACCCAGATTGTACCTGAAAAAGGTAGCTGTTGCCAGTGTGCTTACCCAGTTATCAAAAATTAAAATAAATATGTAAGAGAATTATGACATTGCAACAGGCATAACCAATGTGAAAAAATGAAATCTAAAGGAAAAAAACATGCATTTTTTTAATTATAATGTCTTTAGTAAAAAAAGAAAGGAAGGTTACTGGAATTCAAACTTGGAGTAATTTTACACAACTGAGGTCTGCTGATGTCAACTGAGACTCTTTTGCCAGCATCCTGAAAACCTCTTTAATAATTTTCTTGACATTTATTTTTTTTTTCCGCCTTGCTGTGGTGTTCCCAGTGTGGGGCATCCAGCCACCGGCTCTGCCCGCCCAGAGAGCTGGGTGGCTCTAACTGTACCCAAAAGGGTCCAGGATGGCCATCTTGCCATCCTGCTGGAGGGCCCCCAATGCCTCTCTCAGCCAGGACAGCCTCGGAACCTTCCTTGACGGGACTCCTCCTGAGTCCTCTGGGCAGTGCAGAGCATGGCCATCTGGCTGCACAGTCATGCCCAGGCCAATTTTCCTCCTCTTTTTAGACCCTCTTTGGAGGGTGGACATGCAATGACATCCAGGCATGATGTGCTGATGTCTGCCACACTCCCCCACACTTGCATCAATGATGACAGTATCTCCAGGCATCTCCAGAGGTCACTACAGTGTGGTGAGTGTCCCCAACCCACCCCAGGACTAGGACAGCAGTCTACAGATGCTCAATCCTAGTCCTCCCCTGCCAACCCCCGACAACCCGGGTTCATTCCCGAATCTGGGTCACCGGCGTGGTGTGAGGTGTGGCACCCAGCACCTCAATCTTCAGCACCACTGGGCCAGCCCTGACATTTATTTTAAGCATATGACTTGTGGCTTTTGATTGCAATCATTAATTTGTAGGGAAAAATATACAGTCCTCACAACTGCAAAAAATAATGTCAGAAATTCAATTTGCAGATTGTTAATGCAACTTAGCCAATTTGTAGTAACATACAGTAAATTTCACACTTTGAAACATGAAGCTCTTCTATTTTTTCACAGAATTTCAGGAATATGCAATAGGAGCAGAAATTTTACAAGTAGACTAAAACATTTTTAGAGACCTAATTAGAAAATGAAACTAATTACTCCTAGTGATAAATGTGATCTATAATAACCATTTATTGTCAAATGCATCCTTTTAGATAGGGGGTGGTACCACTGGATGGAGAACCACTCATGTGGTGCTGCTGCACAAGAGTAGCCATAGTGATGACTCCGAGAACTACAGGCTGGTCAGTCTGATCTCCATTGTGGGCAAACTGATGGAGACCATTCTGAAGGAAGGGCTAGTTTGGTTCATTGAAGCAAACTGGGTGCAGGACAACAGACAACATGAGTTCATATCAGAAAGATTCTGTCAAATCAACCTGATGCACTTGATTGACTGGGTAATGAAAGGGGCAGACAAAGGCAAGGAAGTTGACATGCAGTATAAGAGACTGATTAAGAAGCTAGAAGACCCAGAGGTGGAAAACAAATTAACAAGGTAGGTGGTGAATAAGCTCAGTGATAGGACCCAAAGGGTGGTGGGAGGAGAGCTCTCAGGTACAAGGAAGTAACCAGTGAGGTCTCACAGGGGGTCAGTGCTTGGCTTAGTGTTATTCAGTGTGTTCATGAATGACATTGGAGACAGCATCAAACTGAAAACCAGCCTCTGCGCAGATGACACCACACTCTGTGGGAGAGTGGACATGGATGAAGGGGTTCAGGTCCTAAAGGAGGACCTTGCAAAACTGGAGAGGTCATCTGGCATATGACAGTTGGAGATAAATGTAACAAAGTACATGCACATAGGAGGAAAGTACCCAAGGGCTGCATACAGGCTATGGTGGTCAAAGTCACTATATAAGAGGAGAAAAAGGACATAGGATAGACCTTACCAGTGATCTAAAACTGGCTGCAAAGTGTACAAAGGTTACAGTCAAGAGCAACAGAATGATGGGCTGCATTGACTGAGGGTTCACAAACAGAAGGAAGGAGGTTATCCTGCCAGTGTATTTATCCCTGGTGTGACCGCATCTGGAGTATGGCATGCAATACTGGAGTTTCTGCCTGAGGAAGGATATCAACCAGCTTTCAGTGCAGAGGAGAGTGATGAAGTTGGTTCTGGAACAGCATAACAGTGCATATGAGGACATACTGTGAGAACTCAGTATGTACTTGCCTGAGGAGAGGAGGGTGAGAGGTTACATGGTTGAAACTTTGAAGTACCTGAAAGGTATAAATAAGGTATATATCGGGAACCTTATCCATGTTAGTGAAAACAAGACTACAAGGAGGCACTGTTACAAACTGGTGGGAGAAGCTGCAAGAAGGAGTTCAGAAGACACTTCTTTACAAAATGGGTAGTGTCAGGATGGAATGAGCAGCCAGAGGTACTCAATCAAAAGATAGTTGGGGGGTCAAGAAAGGGTGGGAGAGGGTGAAGGGCAGGGTCAGAGTTGGTAGGGCAGGGGTAGGACCAACTGTAATCTCTAGAGGTGGGGCTCCACAATCAAGCAGACTTGATGGACCAAATGGCCTTCTTCTGCTGGCTAATCTGCATGTTTTTATCTTCTGTAGGCTTACATTCTGTCAGCTTTGCCATTTAGAAAGTCTGTTTTATCATGTGCTACAATTCCATTCTGGTTTGATTACATTTTTTAACTGCTTTCAGTTCCTGCACTTTTTCTTGTAATAATTCCACAACAACAACTCCTCCCCCCCAGTCAGGACCAAGTCCAACCTCACAACTGTCAAAACCCCTAGGCGAACCACTGGAAGTTGTCAACAAGTTCAAACACCTAGGAGTCTGGATTGACAACAAACTATCCTTCAAAGCCCACACTAATAATCTCTCCATCAAGTTTAAAGCCAGATTAGGCTTCTTTTTTAGACATAACACTCTTCCCACCTGTGGTCAGACTCAGACTCATCCAGGCAACATTCCTCCCGCTCTTAGACTATGGTGATATAATATACAACTGCACGTCGGCTACCAACCTCCACAGGCTTGATGTCCTCTTCTACCGTTCCCTTCATTTTATTACTAATGCATCCCCCAGGACACATCATTGTGACCTATATTTTACTGCTAGGTTGACATCCCTAGCCACTA
Source organism: Neoceratodus forsteri (assembly GCA_016271365.2). Lineage (NCBI taxonomy): Eukaryota > Metazoa > Chordata > Ceratodontiformes > Ceratodontidae > Neoceratodus > Neoceratodus forsteri. The sequence goes on from CM028130.1 coordinate 321,975,112, forward strand.
GAAGACTGCTCCACCTTGGTACATGGATGGTCAAAACACTGCATAATAAACTCCAAGAATATATTTCCTCTCTTGTTCACATCAACCACTGTGCTTATTCCCTTATGAATTCTTCCTTCCTTCTCCTGGATATCCCCAGAACTAGAACCTCCTTTAGCAAAGGAGCCATATTGCATTCTCTCCCTGTGGTTTGGAACAGCATTCAAACAGTACTCAAGCTCACCGGCCTGGTCACTATTAGTTTCTTTAAGTCACTTGCCTCAGGATTCTTCATGGATCCTTGCAAATGCCTGAGGGATAAGCTCCCTGAATCCCTCTTCTTCTCTCACTTTCCCTCTAATCTTCCCCTCTGGCTATGTCTCATGTATTATACTGTCACTGCCTATGTCCTCTACCCTCTCCTATAGCACTCCCCTCCCTATTAACTGACTATTTCACGTCTTACTCAGTCCTGTCCTGTCCCCTTCCTCTGCTGCATTCCTTGCCTTCTCTACATCCTACCACAGATTGACGCATTGTTGCTTCATGTAATGTGCCTCATTATTGCACTATCTTGTTGCCAGTACCTGTTTTTACTGTAATTGTATATTGTGATGTATGAAACCTATTGTCTTATTCAAAGTATGTTCCTTTTATTTTGTAAACCTGTTATAGTATATGGCAGCTCTTGATTCTAGATGGAATTCAGTGGCTTTCAATTCCTTGTTATGGGGCAGTGCAAAGGTCAAAAAAGTTGTTGTACTATTGATGTGACATTACATTGATTGTAGAACAGCTTCTCTGATCCTTTGAAGAAGTGCATGCTGTCACTTGTTTTTAGTGCATTTCTAATGACTCATCAGTGTGTCAGAACCATTTCAAATCAGCACAGCATCCAAGTAGTGAAATCACACAAAAAATGGCAATGGCTAACTTGCAATGGCAGTCTGAAAGGCAGCAGTTTATATAAGATCAGGAAAATGCCAGGACCCTTCAAAAAACAGCAGCAGATCTAAAAATTGTAAAAACTTAGCTGAGAAATGCAGGAAAATCCAGAGAGCTGTACACTATTATGGTAGATGAGCTTGACATGTTACTGGCAGACTTTGTCTTTACTGTAAAAAGAGTAGACGAGATTGATTATGAACATGGCAGAGTCAGAGGTATGTTAGGTAGCATAGACAGACATCTAATTAAGAACAATTATGGTCACTCTAACTACCATGGCAAAAACAGCCCCTTCACTGAAATGCTCTGAATCATGACAGCAAAGTTAAAATACTGAAAAAAACAAGGCAAGGGCAACAAGCCCAATACAGCAGAAGCCCTGTCAGAAACAGATATAAACTTTCTTTACAGCACAGGCACCATTGGCCTCAATAACCCCACAATTGATGCTGAATATGATATTTTTCAATATTGATTTATATTTTGCCTTAAGAACCATGGCGCAATATAAATTAAAATGGGGAGATCTGTCACTACTGACTGGCACAAATGGTAACAAGTACTTGGAATACAACAAGCGGCAGACCAAGACCCGCACTGGCAAAAACCCAAGAAACATTAGAACTGTTAAACCTCGTATGTATGAAAATACCTCAAGAAAAGACTAAGACCCGATCACAGCGTACTGTAAATATGCATCTCAGAGGCCTGAATCAATGAACACTCCAGACTCCCCATTTTGCCTTGCCCCAAATCTGAATTATAAGCCAGGAGTTTTGCTGTGGTACTGTAATATGACCATTGGGGAAAACAAAATTAGAAATCTAATGCGTACCATGAAAATTGCATCAGGTTTACCAGAAACAAAGAAAATAACAAATCACTCAACTCAAACAACGTCAGTACAGACATTAGTGGACCATAATGTGCCCCCCACAGAAGCTGCTCAAATCTCAGGGCATTGCAACTTACAAAGTATAAATTCATACAGTGTATTGTCAGAATACAGCTCAGGAATTTTTTCATCTTCTCCGGAATAGCAGCTGAAAACCTGTCAACTTCCTCATTTACAAGTACTTCCTCTACAGAAGCAGCTACCAATGGTTCAGCAATCATCAATCATTCTTTATTTGTATAAGGCGCCTTTTTTAAACCAAGGCGCCTGTACAATATTACATAAAACAATAAATAGTTAAAACAACATTAAAATAATCAGAAATCATTAAAGGCTTTACTAAAAAGGTAGGTTTTCAAAGCTCCTTTAAAGCTTTGGACAATCGGGCAATTTCATACCTGACGAGGTAGAGAAATCCACAGGGTCAGGGCCATGAAGCTAAAAGATCTTGCCCCTGAAGTTTTTAAGTGAACCCTGGGAATCTCTAGCAATCCCTCATCAGTGGATCGGAGAGAGAGGGGGGGACAGTAGGGACAAAGGAGCTCTTTCAGGTAAGCAGGTTCCTAATTGTGTAGGGCCTTATGGGTCAGAAAACCAACCTTGAAGGTGATTCGCCAGCAAACTGGCAGCCAGTGCAGTCCTCGGAGCACAGGCGTTACATGACTGGACCTAGAAGAACCAGTCAATAGCCTGGCTGCCGCATTCTGCACTAGCTGCAAGCAGCGAATTTCAACCCCTGGTAGCCCAAGGTAAAGGGCATTGCAGTAGTCAAGGCGGGAGGTAACGAAGGCGTGGATCAGAGTTGGAAGATCATCTGGAGGAACCAGGTGCTGCACCCGGACAATGTTTCTCAATGGTAAAAAGAGGTTTTGACAACCGCTGACACCTGAGATTTAAATGTCAGACAGTCGTCAAATACAACGCCCAGGTTCCGCACCCGGTCTGAGGTAGTCAGCTGGACACCCCCAAGCCATAAGCCCGAGGGCGATCCAGCTAACAAACCTGCCTCCCAGTGACCCTGGTCCACAACCAACACCTCAGTTTTTTCAGGGTTCAACTGCAGCCAACTCACATTCATCCAGTCTTGGATTTTGGCAAGACAGTTGTTAAAGACTGAAATGGCAGCATCCTGGCCAGGCACAAAGGACATGTACAGCTGGGTATCATCTGCATAGCAATGAAAACCCAAACCGTACCACCTAATGATCACTTCTGACAGCAGCATATACACTGCAAACAACATGGGTGCTAAAATGGAACCCTGCGGTACCCCGCAGGATAGGGAGACTGATGCCGAGGAAAAAATCCCAGACACTACCCTCTGAGTCCTACCCTTGAGGTAAGATCGAAACCACCTGAGGACTGTATCACACAGTCCACAGATAGATCACAGATGTTCCAGTAGCACACCATGGTCCACAGTGTCAAACGCTGAGAGAGATCAAGAAGGACCAAGATGGAGCAGGTCCTTCGATCTCTCTCGCTATTAGGAGGTCATTTAGTACCCGAACAAGTGCTGTCTCGGTACTATGCCTTTTCTTAAATCCAGACTGGAGAGAATCATAGACATTGTTGTTGGTCAGGTGATCATCCAACTGCGATGCAGCCACCTTCTCAATAACTTTACCCACAAAGGGTAAGTTAGAGACAGGCCTGTAATTTGCCAGACAGTCCGGGTCCAAGGAGGACTTCTTAAGAAGGGGCTGAACTACAGCCTCCTTAAGAGAATCTGGAAAAATCCCTCTCTCCAAGGACCTCCAGACTATCTCAGTAAGGACTGGGCCAATTATATCCACACAATCCACTAAGAGATGTGTGGGGCCTGGGTCCAAATCACAGTTGGTCGGATGCAGTGATTGGATGATCATCACAATGTCACTGATTGTGGGGAGGCTGAAGTCAGACCACACAAACTGGGTGTCCGACATCTCCTGCCGACCATCACAACTCCCACTGGAGAGGGTCAAGTGGACATCAGATCTGATTTTGGCAACCTTATCTGCAAAGAATAGAGCAAACTCCTCACACCGTTCTTGAGAAAAGGCTCTTAGATACATAGATACATAGACAGTGTCGGCAGATAAGGGCCTATGGCCCACCCAGTCTGCCCATTTGAGCTTGTAAGTTCAGTTTGTTTTCCTAGAAGTCTGTTGCCCCTTACCCCTGACCTCCAGAATTCCTTTATGTCTATCCATGCATTCTTAAATCCGTGATTGTTTCAGCCCCACCACTTCCTCTGGCAGGATGTTCCACTTGTCCACCACCCGTTCTGTGAAGAAATTCTTTCTCATGTTTCCTCTGAATCGTCCTCCTCCAACTTCATCCCATGCCCTCTAGTCCTGGAACATCTTTTCGCTTCAAAATAGTGTTTTCCTGCACCCTGTTCCTCCCTGTTAGATACTTGTATGTCTCTATCATATCCCCTCACTCCCTCCTCTCCTCCAGGGAGTACATGTTCAGTTCCTTCGAACTTTCTTCATAGGACTTGTGATGCAATCCATGCACCATCTTTGTTGCCCTCCTCCGAACCTTCTCTACCCTGTCTATGTCCTTACGTGGGTATGGTCTCCAGAACTGTACACTGTACTCAGGTGGGGGCCTAACAGTGTCTTGTATAGTGGAATTATGACCTCCCTTTTCCTGCTGGTGATGCCCCTGCCTATACATCCCAGCATTCTATTTGCTTTACCTGCTGCCTTGTCACACTGTTTCCCTACCTTGAGGTCATCAGAGATGACAACCCCAAGATTCCTTTCCTGTTTGGTGCATGCTATATCCTCACCCCCCAACTGATATATTGTGCCAGGGTTTTTGTGCCCCATATGCATTATCTTGCACTTCTTTGCATTGAATTTCAACTGCCAAACCCCTGACCATTCTTCAAGTTTCTGCAGGTTGCTTCTCATTCTGTCTACACCCTCTGGTGTGTCTACTCTGTTACAGAGCTTTGTGTCATAAGAACGTTTCTACCTTGTGGTTCTATAGTACACATGCATTTGCATACATGTATGTCATTCTGTGTACTCTGTCACTGGTGTTTTAATCATATTCTTTAAACTATGGGCAAGAAAACATGCTCCAGGTGAGGTTCGAACTCACAACCTCAGCATTCCTCAGTATTGCTTTATAAGTACTGTGCACTAACTGATTGCACCACTGGAGCCTCTTCTTGGCTGAAGACAGATTGGATTGCACAATCTGTCTACTGTCCGGAAGAGCTGAGCTGGTCTATTCTGTGCAGCGGCAATCTCTCTGGACAGGAATTCTGCCTTCTTACGAGAGATTGAGGATTGATAGACCACGTAGTGGTCCATCAAACTAAGTTTGTCACCATCCAGACCCGACCTCCGCCAGCACCTCTCTAACCTTTGTCCAACTCTCCGCAACTCCCTCAGAGTCTTATCAAACCAAGGAGACCTGGGGCGAAGAGTTAGAGGATGAACATGAACAGGAGCAATGGAATCCAGGGCCCATGCCACTGCCTTATTATAGGCAAGTATCAGCTCTCCTGGATCCAAGCAATCTCTTGGTAAGCCCGATAGGTCCAGCACCCCCATCAGGTCGTCTGGAGAAACATCCCTTAAAGGGTAGTACCGGACCATTTCCATAGGGGCTGACCTACTAGGAGTGGCCTCAAAACTGAACCCAATGGAGTGATGGTCCGACCAATCGACTGGTTCCACCACCAAGTCGGATACCTCATCCCAAGAAGGAACACCAAATCCAATGAATGACCACCAATTTGGGTCGAGGAGGAAATAACCTGTGTGAAGCCCAGTGAAATCATTAACTGGAGTAAGTCTTGACCAAAATGCAAGAGTTCATCATCGACCCAGGCATTGAAGTACCCCAGAACCAACCATTTCGGGGACCCCAATGTCAGGTCGACAATGAAGTCTGTGACTTCCCACAGGAAAACATTCTCATCACCTGGTGGACGGTATACGAGAAGTATCCTGTGCCTCACACCCTCGCCTAAGATACTGTCAAAGGATTTGGTAGTTCCCACTGGTACCTCCACTAGGCCCAGTTCTGTTCTAAAGCAGATAGCAACACCCCCACCCTTATGATCCACCCTCGGGCGGTGTATCACTGAGTACTCAGATGGAATTGCTGCCGCCAAAACTGGTCAAGCATTCTCATCCAGCCAGGTCTCAGTGATGCATGCCAGTTCAGATGACCCAACAAGATCAGCTATAATAGCCGTCTTGTTTTTAATAGACCTGGTGTTGCACAACACCGCCAGAGAAAGATGAGCCTCCGAGGATGACCGTGCTACCTGCTGACTATAATCAGAACCCTCGAGTATGGGCACCAGACAGGGAGGTCCCCTTTCCTGGGCCCATTTTGCCTAGGGCGTCTCCTTGTCCCCACTATCCCTATCCGTTCACTCCTTTCCATTCCCCCGCCAGACCCAGCCCTCATCCTCCTCCTCCTTCTTCCAACAATCCCCAAACCCCTACAGCATCTATAAACCTCCGGTGGTAAGGGGGGACAAGAAAAAGGACGGAGGTCCCTGAGCCTGGAGGGGGAATAATACCCGACTGTCCTAGTGTTGTCCCAGCACATAATTAACACAATAAATAAACAATCTAAAAAATTAACCCACCTCTTAAAACTTAAATAAATACAAAGCTCTATAATGAAAATAAAATACAATTTAACCAAACCTCAGACTATTGACTTTAAGGGCTCTCACTCCCCAATCCTAACAAAGAAATATAAACAAGTACAAAACACTAACTAAATTCCCCTTCCCCACTCAGGCCTCTCATCACTGGGGAAGAGAGATAAAACAATATACCTTAAAGCAATTAATTAATTAAATCAATTCCCTCCCCGCCCAGTCCTCTCACCACTGGGGAGAGAGGAAAATACTCCCAATATCAAACAATAACATAAACTATAAAATAAACAACTAAATAACTGGATATGGAGTCCTCTCACCACCCAAATATACAGATAAAAAATAAATATAAATAAAATATTATAAACCAAATACACAACAGACTAAAACAGAAAAAAAAACCTACTTCACAATAAAATACTAATAAAACACAAGAAAACACACACCCATCCCACTCCACTTGGATACAATTCACCCCAAAACTTAGCAAGAGAGCCAATTGCCTTCACTGTCACAAAAATTTGTGAGATATAAATTATACCCCTCCCATCCAAGCCCTCTCATGGCCTGTAGGCAGGGACATCCCAGCACTCACACTGCCCAGAAAAAGTCACAAAACTGTTCAAATGATAGAAACACAGAAATAGGCTATCAGATTGCCCCTCCAAGCCCTCTCATGGCCAGGAAGGTAGGAAACGTCCAGGTACTCTCACTACCTGGTTGCAGATCACAGTCAGCTCAACTAATAGCCATAGAAGTAAAAATAAAAAAAATAATCAAAAAAATACAATAAAATAAACAATAAATAAAATGTCAAATAAAAATTGGTGGATGCCCAGTTCCTCTCACCACCGGGGAGACCACACACGAGAGTTAAGGCCTTGGGACCCAAGCAAAGCAAAGTGGTCCAAGTATCAGTCCACTATCAAATCAAGCCATGGTAAAAAAGAATCCAAAGAAAGGAAGGAAGGATCCAGGGTGTTTCTGCGGGAACTCACCAGAGGATACAATCAAGTCAGTCAATTCCAAGCCCAGAAAAACAGCCAGAAATAGCCCGGGGCCCCTACAATTTCTTATCCACCCAACCAGAAATAATTACAGCCTCAGCACGGTACCTGGGAATTGGCCACCCCGTGACCAGTCCCAAGAAAACTAGGGGAACCACGATGCCCCAGCCAGCTCCCTGACTAAGCAAATACTGTGGACCCCTATGAAGCAGCAAAATCAGCTGCGATCGGCCAGTGGAGAAGGGCCCCCCACTGATGCTGATTGTTGAATACTCCAAACTGAAAATCCAAGAAAAGGAAAATCAAGGCCTGCTAAAACACCGTCCCATGCCAGTGTCCGACTTGAGGCCCAACACAGGTCCAGGGTCAAATAGCAAACCAAATCCAAATGTATGGCTTCCCCCACAGAGTTTGTCATTAGTCGGGCTGAAGCCCCGTTTTTGGCTTTCCTTAACTGCAGAAAAATTCCTCATTCGCCCTCCACGATCCGCCTCATCTTGAACAAACTTTTTGCTCCTCACTCCACACTCCAGGAAACACTGATCAGCAGGAAAGATCAATAAAATTCAAAACAGAGTGCAAGAGAGTTCACAGAAGTTCAGAAGAGGACAAAATCTCAATTGCTCATTGCTCACCAAGCCACAATAACACCAGAAAAGAACCAGCAGGATACTATCAAATCGGGCAATGCGAGCTGTAGTAGATGAAAAGACGAATCAAAAAACATTCAGGCCAGTCAGCACAGGTGGTCAACCCTGTACCCCTGTACTTCAGCCCCTATGAAAACACAAATCAAAAATAATAAAAAAAAAAAAAAAACTATTAAACTAAGCAAGAATGATTAAAACAAATTAAATACACAAAATAAAGCAAAAAGGAAAAGTGACAGCTGATTCAGCATGCGATCAAGTACGCTGGTTACAGCATGCCCAGCCTGGCGGCCATTGGCATCTTGACTCCATGACATCAGTTCCTGTTCACTGTCCAAATACCACCCTAGACAAAACACCTGCCTGTTCAAATCTTCAGCTAACACTGCATCTTTCAGCAAGGAGTGACCATTACCATAAACCACTACAAGAAACCAGAGAAGCACCACAGAGCAGCAGTTATTTACGAATCAAGTGACTCTGACTAGGTAAGTCACCTCACACAGACGAAAAAAGTATTGTATTTCCATTGTAAATGGTAACTGTTGGTGATGTGGGAGGGGCACCAAACTTGTGGCTGTACAGTAAGGAATCTTTCTCTCTGTCTCTCTTTCAGAAAGAATGACCAGAACTATGGGCAAAGAATGAAGTCTCTTGTATCCTTTCTGTTGCCTAAACAAACATAACTGTACTAAGATTCTGCACAAGCATACAATTAGCTTACTTTTACTGACTCTCTGATAAATTATTTTAGTTGTTTCTTGTTTTTAAAATGATAGGAGCCGTATAGCTGTTTGAATACATATTTAAAAATGTTAACCTCTCAGCACTTGTAGCTGCGTGTGTAGCCTGTTGTTTTCTGCTTGAAACTCATACTATTCTGACCAGTTTTTTTTTTCTGTATAAGCTTCATTAACTGATGTGTGAATACAGTCCTTTAATTGCAAACAATGTCTTAGTATCTTTTTTTTTTGTAATCTTGGGTTGCAATATACTATATAAATCAATATATGGACAACCATATACAGCAAGGTAATGTTCCTATCTTGGGTTTGTGATGACATCAGAGACCTCTCGAGATTAGCTCTCGAGGTCTCTAAGATGTCATCACAAACCCTTGATGGGAACACAGCCTTGCTGTGTATGGTTGTCCATACACTATTCTATATGTTGTACACCTGTCTTGTACTAGGATCTCCTTGTGAATAGGCTTGCTCAATGGAGTTTTTCTACAATGAACTTAAACTGAATAATCTATATCAATGGTTGTTCCTTCCCATAGGTAAGCAGTGCAACAGCATCCCATAATACGATTGTTGTGATGTCATCTTTTTCATAACACCATCACTGTTGTGTCAAAATTATAGCACTATGGGACTGAATGTTCATAGGAAATTCTAGTCATTGTTTTACAGGAATGGATGATCAAACACACTAACAACTGTCCAGTTTGCAAGTGTCACCAAAGACTATTTTTTTTTAAGTAAGTTTCATTTCTTAGAAGATGTTTACCAAGAGTTTGAGCAAGTTTACGAATGGCCACACAATAAAACAAATGAGCAGTTATTTTTAAAACTCAGGAAGCATTCTGACAGTGAGCAGCTGGAAAACAATATTTTATACTATATGTGTTGCATAACAACAGTACAGCAAACAATGGCTCATATTATTTTAAATGTGCAAATATTTAACAATGGGTATCTGTTTTTATATTGGCAAATGAAACTGTGCTAGCTAGCTATTGCACTGTTTGGTCACTTCAAGCCACACAGTATGCATTTAGAGGAACCTGAAAAGGAAACATAGAGTAAAGAAGATGCAATGACCTACGCAACCAGAATAATGTTATGCTTGTGCAAATGTATAACAACATTGTGGCCATTCACACTGTCCATTCTATTAGGAATTATCACCCTGTAAGGGTACTGAAGGTATGGAACCCTGTAAGAGGGTTTCACCCCTAGAGGTGTTGTGGGAAGGGTTCCTTGGCTAAAGGTACCTTAGCAGGAAACACCAATAGAATTGTAGCAGAGATTTATGACTAGGAGGTAGAAAAGCAGACTGACAGCAATCTGCAGCTTAATGAAACATAATTGAGATGCACAAGTTAGCAGGATAGGTCCAATAATATGGCTTGCACTGAAGACAGAAAGGGGCATCTTAAGGAGAGAGGAAATGGCTAGCAGGGCCACTATTCATCTCCATTTTTTTATTTTATTTTTTATTTCGTTTTTATTTAGAGTAGCTCTCTATGTAAAGGAAGGGATACAAGCAACTGAACAAAAGAGTAAACAGGGAGGAGAGGAGGCACTGTGGCTCACCTTGGAGACTGGAAAGGGCACCACAATCTGCACAGAGGTTGTGTACAGACCCCATGTCAGGGGGAGGGAATGGACAAGGATATGATAGAAGGCATTCTTAGAATGGCAGAGAAAGGGGAGATACTGTTGATGGGAGACCTGAATATGCCAGATGTTAACTGGAGCACATTTGCTGCAGCCATATCCAAGAGCAGGGCCATTCTTGATGCCCTACAGGTGGCAGGCCTCAGACAGCTAGTTTCGGAACCCACTCGTGAGGGAGCAATCTTAGACCTTGTACTCTCAAACAGGGGCAGTGAGAGGATCTCAGATCTAGAAGTGGGTTGCCATCTGGGAACAAGTGACCATAAAACAGCGTGGTTGATGTTAAACTCAGCTACAGAGTCAAGCCATACAAAAGTGAGGGTACTGGACTTCAGGAGGGCTGACTTTGGCAAGATGGGAGACTGCGTCAGAAAAGCACTAGCAAACAGGCTAGAAGAAGGTGTGGAGCAACAATGGGGACTCATCAAAACTGCCATCACAGAGGCAACAAGCATTTGTGTGAGGCAAATAAACAAATCAAAATGAAAGAAAAAGCCACTATGGTTCTCAAAAGAGGTGGCTGTGAAAGTCAGGAAGAAAAATATGGCATTCCGTAAGTATAAGGAAACACAGAAGGAGCAGGACAGAGAGCTGTACCAGTTAAGGCAGAAGGAAGCAGGGAGGGAAGTCAGAATAGCAAAGGCCCAAACTGAGGAAAAGATAGCCAACTCGGTTAAGAAGGGGGATAAAACCTTTTATAGGTACATCAACGAGTGTTGAAAGACAAAGGGAGGGATAGTGAGGCTTTATAGAATGAACGGTGGGTGGGCAGATGGGGACAGTGAAAAAGCAGGGATACTGAATGAATATTTCTGTTCAGTATTCACAAAAGAGGAGTGGGAAGTGCCTAATCCAATTAACAGAAGCACTCTTGATAGGGGGGTCAATCCCAGTCCTTTCACAGAAGAAAGGGTTCTGCAAGAACTCCTAAAACTGAAGGTGAACAAAGCAATGGGGCCTGATGGAATTTACCCCAGAATTCTAAAAGAATTAAGGGGGGAACTAGTGAAACCACTGGCTACTCTTTTTAATAAATCATGGGAGGATGGTGTGGTACCCAAGAACTGGAGGAAGGTGGATGTGATTCCCCTTCACAAAAGTGGGACCAAGACAGAGGCAGGAAACTACAGACCTGTCAGTCTGACCTCTGTGGTAGGGAAAGCAGTGGAGTCACTTCTGAAGGAAAGAATAGTTGAATACCTAGAGGCCAGCAATGGGGCACAGGACCCAAGGCAGCATGGGTTCACAGCGGGAAGGTCATGTCAGATGAATCTAATAGATTTCTTTGACTGGGTGGCCAAAGTAGTAGACCAGGGAGGGGCTGTGGACATGGCCTACCTAGACTTTAGCAAGTCATGTGACACAGTCCCACACAAAAGATTAATAGTCAAATTAACCAGCTTGGGAGTGGGTCCCAGTGTGGTAGCCTGGGTAAAACATTGGCTGGACAACAGGACACAGAAGGTAATTGTAAATGGAGTCCACTCTGAAGAAAGAGGGGTTACTAGTGGGGTACCGCAGGGTTCAGTATTGGGTCCAGTCCTTTTTAATGTCTTCATAAGTGACATTGCAGAGGGACTGGAAGGAAAACTATGCCTCTTTGCAGATGACACAAAGATCTGCAACAAGGGTGATACTCAAGGAGGCATGGAAAGGATGAGAAGGGACTTGGCAAGGTTGGAGGAATGGTCAGAAGTATGGCAGCTAGGATTCAATGCAAAGAAGTGCAGAATAATGCACCTGGGAAACAAGAACCCAGGGGAAGAATACACAATGGGGGGAGGTAGTAACAACAACAAAAAAGGAAAGGGACCTGGGGGTAATCATATCAGATGACCTTAAGGTTAGCAAGCAATGTGAGAAGGCAGTAGGGAGGGCTGGGGGTATACTGGGATGCATAGGGAGAGGCATCAGCAGCAGAAAACAGGAAGCTGTTATCCCTCTGTACAGACAGTTGGTGAGACCCCATCTGGAGTACTGTGTCCAGTTCTGGAGACCCTATCTCTGCAAGGACATAGACAGGATAGAGGCAGCCCAGAGGAGGGCAACTCTGTTGCAGATCTTTGTATCATCTGCAAAGAGACATACTTTTGGATGACATGCATAAGGGAGTTATCAGTCTAATATTTATAGGCTGGTGAAAATAAGTACAAAAGATCTATGTCATTTTACAGTGACCCTCCCAATGACTGCAGAATTCTTGCAGCTGCCATTGCATTTGTTGGCGGTTTAGTGTTGGTGAGACTGGGTTATCAATGTGAATGCGTGAAATGTGGGAGAAGGGTTGTTCGTGAAGTATGAATAAAACATTTGTTTTGCTGTTACTGTAGATGCAGTAGGCGAGTGGTGCTCAGTTAGCAATGTAGACACCACCATACTTTGGGCTCTTCCCCTTGTTGTGACAGGAATGAGAATTAGACGATAGTATATGATAAATAAAATAGTGAGAAATAATTTTACTATATATGTTGCTATCAGATTGCTGCCTATCTTGCATTCAGTCTGTTTGAAATAATCCATTACAAAATAAACAAGCATTTGTCAATGTCAAACATTGCCAGCTTGTTAAATAATTACTTTTTTGCAAATTTGGCCCCAAATGTTGAAGGTACTTCTTTTAGGGTTCACCTTATAAATCTCCCCTGTGTAAGGGGAGTGAGCATACTTTGTTCATTGCCATAGTAGCACAGGAAGTAAGCGTTCTACAGGCTAGAGATCAGAGAATTCAGGGTTAGAGAACCCTGTTAAATACTATTAAAAATGTGCATTTAAATAATGGGAACATGGCAATGCTTGCATACTGACAGAAAAGTTTACCTACAAAATGCTCCAGCTCAAATAACATAGAATTTGACAGCAGATAAGGACCGCTTGGTCCACCCAGTCTGCCCATTTCCCTACCTACTGGATAAGCTGCAGATCCTAGTTAACCAGCAGCCTACTTCTTCCTACCCCAACCCCCCAGAATTGCCTTATGACTATCCCATGCATGCTTGAATTCCACCACTGATTTTGACTCCTGAATGAACAATAGTGTATAACATAGAATGAAATAAGAGAGCAAGTGCGATAAATAAAAAAACATTTGGCAGTAGTTCAGGAAGAGAAAATGGGGTAAGCTATTATGAAAACAGATACCAGATATTGTAATTGTATTAAGATGATCAAGTAGAGTCAGGAAATGACTAGTGTGGGGAAGCAATAAAAGAGGGAGGAGGATAGGATAGGAGAGAGAAAAAAGGCAAAGGGGATGGGGACATGGTATACTAGGTTAGGAGCAAGGAGGCGACTAAAGGAAAGTACAGTGCTTACCTGCTGAGGTAGGAAGGTGCTTACCTGTTGGGATGAGAGGGTGCACAGATCAGGAGAGAGCTAGAGGGGTTTGAAGTAGGAGCAGGAGCATGAAACGGAAGGATAAGCATGAAGCAATTTCTTGAAAGAAGCATGGAATGGTGCTAGCCTTCTTGCTAAAGGGAGGGAGTTCCAGTGATGGGGGCATAATAGGAGAAGACGCTAGCATGTTTGGAGGAGTGGTGTCAAGGGATGAGAACGGGGTATTAGCAGTTGAGTGAAGACCATATAGAGATGGCTGAATGAGAAAGAGTTCTGCCATCTGCCAAGGGCTTCGGTGTTTGGTTAAGGATGATGTTATATATGACCGAGTCATACGCAAAGTCTCTTGAGGCATTCAGAGAAAATCACCCAAGTTCAGCATATAGGAGGCAGTGGTGTTTCATCCAATGTGAGGAGGACGCATATCTACAGATATTGTTGTAAGTGACATCCGACTTATGAAGACTAGTTTTACCCACTGAGGCATACACTTCAACCCCATAGGTAAGTGATGGAAGGAGTATGCCATGGGCTATGGCAAGCCTCACTGATGGTGTAAGCATATAGCTGGAATGTTAGGCCATACCAAGTTTTATGTTAGCCAGCTTTCAGGATTATTGAATATGTTGAGAAGAAATCAAAGCAACAGAACAAAAGGGTAAACAGGGAGGAGAAGAAGCACTGTGGGTCATTTTGGAGGGGGAGGAAATGGACAAGGAAATGATAGAAAGTATACTTAGAATGGCAGATAAAGGGGAGATATTGCTGATGGTTGATCTGAATATGCCAGATGTGAACTGGAGTACAGTTGCAGCAGCCACTTCTAAGAGTGGGGTTACTCTAGATGCCCTACAGGGGGCATGCTTAGACAACTAGTATTGGAGCCCACTCGAGAGGGAGCAATCTTAGATCTGGTTCTCTCAAATGGAGATGAAGAGAGGATCACAGATGTAGAAGTGGGTAGCCATCTGGGAACTAGCGACCTCGAACAGCATGGTTCACAATAAACACAGCAATAGAGTCAAGCCATACAAAGACAAAGGTACTGGATTTTAGGAGGGCTGACTTTGCCAAAATGGGTGAGTGCCTAAGGAATGCACTAGCAAATGGGCAGGAAGGAGGGGTGGAAGAACAATGAGGAATAATAAAAACTGCCATCACAGAGGTAACAAGCCTTTGTGTAAAGCAAATAAACAAAATGAAACGAGGTAAGAAACCACTATGGTTCTCAAAGGAAGTGGCAGTGAAGGTTCAAGAGAAAAAGAAAGCATTCAGGAAGTACAGGGAATCACAGAAGGAACAGGACAGAGAACTGTATCAGTTAAAGCAAAAGGAAGCTGGAAAGGCAGTCAGAACAGCAAAGGCCCAAACCGAGGAAAAGATAACCAACTCAGTTAAGAAGGGATAAAACCTTTATAGGTACATCAGGAGTGAAGGAAGACCAAGGGAGGGATAGTGAGGTTTAATAAAGGGAGGGAGGGTGGGCAGAGGGTGACTGTGAAAAGGCAGAGATACTAAACAAATATTTTGCTCAGTATTTACAAAGGAAGAGGGAGGTACCTAAAACAAACAGTAGAAACACTCTGGATAGAAGTTGATACCAGCCCATTTACAGTAGAAAGGGTTCTGAAAGAGCTCTTAAAACTGAAGGTGGACAAAGCAATGGGGCCTGATGGATTCATCCCAGAATTTAAAAGAACTAAGGGTAGAACTAGTGACACCACTGACTACCCTTTTCAACAAATCATGGGAGGATGGGGTGGTACCTGAGGACTGGAGGAGGGCAGATGTGATTCCCTTCACAAAAGTGGAGCAAGGCAGAAGCAGGAAACTACAGACCTGTTAGTTTAACCTCAGTGGTAGGGAAAATGATGGAATCACTCTGAAGGAAAGAATTGTTGAGTATCTAGAGGCCAGAGGGCACAGGACCCTAGGCAGCATGGATTCACAGCGGGATGGTCATGCCAGACAAATCTGATAGTTTTCTTTTACTGGGTGACCAAAGTAGTTGATCAGGAAGGGGCTATGGACATGGCCTACCTAGACTTTAGCAAGACATTTGACACAGTCCCACACAAAAGACTAATATACAAGTTAGCCAGCCTGGGAGTGGGTCCCAAGATGACAGCCTGGGTAAAGAATTGGCTGGAGAATAGGACACAGAGAATAATAGTAAATGGAGTCCACTCTGATAAAAGGGGGGTTAGTAGTGGGGTACCGCAGAGTTCAGTATTAGGACCGGTCCTCTTCAATGTCTTTATAAGCGACATTGCAGAGGGACTGGAAGAAAAAGTATGTCTCCTTGCAGATGACACAAAGATCTGCAACAGAGTTGATGCACAAGGTGGGGTGGAAAGAATGAGAAGGGACTTGGCAAGGTTAGAGGAATGGGCAAATGTATGGCAGCTTAGATTCAATGCTAAGAAGTGCAAGGTAATGCACCTGGGAAATGAAAACCCAGGGGAAGAGTACACAATGGGGGTGAGATACTAACAACAACAAAAATGGAAAGGGACCTGGGGGTAGTCATATCAGATGACCTAAAGGTGGGCAAGCAATGTGAGAGGGCAGCAAGGAGGGCTGGGGAATACTGGGAAGCATAGGGAGAGGCATCACCAGTAGAAAACAAGAAGATATTATCCCTCTGTACAGACAGCTGGTGAGACCACATCTGGAGTACTGCGTGCAGTTCTGGAGACCCAATCTCCGCAAAGACATAGACAGGATGGAAGCTGTACAGAGGACGGCAACTAAAATGGTGCAGGGTCTGCACCAGAAGACATATGAAGAAAGACTTAAGGAGCTTAATATGTATAGCCTTGAGGAAAGGAGGGAGAGGGGGGACATGATAGAAACTTTCAAGTACCTCACGGGAATCAACAAAGTCCAAGAGGGTAGCATCTTTCAAAAAAAGAGGTGTGCAAGAACAAGGGAGCACAATTTGAAGACAGAAGGGGGCAGCTCAGAGGTAATTTAAGGAAGTATTTTTTCACAGAGAGGGTTGTGGATGCATGGAATGGCCTTCCGGAGGAGGTTGTGGAGTCAAAAACAGTGGTGAAATTCAAGCATGCATGGGACAGTCATAAGGCAATTCTAGGGGGTGGGGGTAGGAAGAAGTAGGCTGCTGGTTAACTAGGATCTGCAGCTTATCCATCAGGTAGGGAAATGGGCAGACTGGGTGGGCCAAGCGGTCCTTATCTGCCGTCAAATTCTATGTTTCTATGTTTCTAAAAGTAAGAGTTGGGTGACGTATGAGACCAAGGTATTTGAAAGAAAGTACCACTTCAACTGAGGACCCATTTAAAGTAGTAACACTGAAAGTGGGTTGAGAGAGTTTAAGTTTGGCATCAGAACCAAATAGCATGGCTTGAGTCTTAGATACATTCAAGACAAGTTTATGGCTGAAAAGCCACTGCTGAATTTGTTGAAAGTCAAAGGAAAGTTGTTGGTTGATTTCCGTAATGCTTTTCACACTAGCATAAAGGACAATATCATCAGCATATAGCAGGGAGGCAGTCTGGATAGAGTAGAAGGTAAATGGTGAAGAGCAGTGGACCAATAATAGAACATTGTGGCACACCAATATTTATAGTGGCAAAGTCAGACAAGGTGGAGTTTAATTTAACTTGCTGTGTGTGATCTGATAGCTAGCTACCAAACCATGCTGTGGCATTTGGTGAGAAACTAGGGATATAAGAGCAGCAAGGAGATAGGATGGTAGACCATGCCAAAAGCTGTAATCATGTCTATAAAAATAGCCTCAGTTAGGAGACCAGAGTCCATGTCCAAGAGGGTATCAGATGTAAATTTGAGTTATGTGGTGGTAGTGCTATGACCCTTACAGAAACCATGCTGCGCAGTCATAAGAAGGTCATGTTTCTGAAGAAAATCTATGGTTTGGGAGGCTACGAGCTTCTCGAGGATTTTGCTAAGGACTGACAATATGGCAATCGGTCTATAGTTGGAGGGGTTTTTGTGGTTACCATTTTTGAAGACAGGGGTAATCCTGGCAGTCTTCCAGAGGTCAGGAACATAGCTGTGACACAGGGTGAGAGTAAGGATCCTAGCAAGAGGTGCAGCTATGTAAGGGGCAGCAAGCTTTGGAAGCTTAGGTTATATATTGTCATATTCATCTGCAAAGAGGTTGTAGATGTTATTGAGCAGTCTATGTACATCCCAGAGAGTTACAGACTTGAAATGAAAATTGGGCCCGGAGGCATTAGGTTAAGCATGAGAGTACTGTGAAGATGGGAAAGATGATGTATAATTTGTAAGATCTGAGAACTGGGCATTGGAAAAGTTTACGATAGTAGAGGGATTGTTGCAGTGGACATCATGTAGAAGACATGTCAATTGGGGTGGGGGCTGGATGTGAACTTGGCAAGCTCTTAATGTGGGACCAGAATTTTTTGGAGTCACAATAAGATTTAGTTAAAAGATATTTACAGTTAAGTGCTCTTCGCCCTTTTGATATCCTTCTTACATGAATTATGGAATGTCCTATAGGAATTAAGGTAAGCAGGCAGCCCTGTCTTTTTGTAGAGGTGCCAACATTTGTCACGCAGTTGTAGTTTTAAGAGAAGGTCGGACTTAAGCCACCGGGTATGCTTCTTTTTTACACGACGGGTAAAAAGGGGGCAGTGTTTGTCCTGGATCACCAGAAAGTGAGTCAGGAATAGGTTTAGAGTGGTTTGAGGGTCATCCGATTCAAAAAGAGGCGATCAGTTGACAGTAGCAATATCCTGAAGGAAGGACTGTTGGTCAAAATGCACATAGTTACAGAATGTGATAAACTGAGGCTTTGATGGGGGGCCTAGTCTTACCCCAAATGCAGAAAGTGGTGGAATGGTCTGTGATGGCATCAGCTAGGGAGCCAGAGGAGATAATGTTTTCCGGGTGGTGGGTCATTATCCAGTCCATCAGAGTACTGGAGTTAGAATGACGGGCAGTTCTAGTGGGGTCATTAATAACCTGGTGAAGGTTGAAACTTTGGATCTTGGATAGTAGTGTTGGTTGGGAGTTGCCCAGCCAGTTTATATTGAGATCATCAAGTATGAGAACCTCATTTCTCCCAAAGAGAAGAGAGGTTTGAGCAAACAGCTCATCAAGGCCTTTTAAACCACTAGAAGGAGGGTTGTAAGCACAAACAATATGAAGTTTTTTGGAGCCACGGGTGAAAAGAACATGTACTGCTTCACTGTAGACAAGGGGAGAAGAGAAGATCACAAAGAGATTGAGGTGATCTTTAAAATAGATAGCTGTACCACCACCTCTTTTGGGGGAAGGCCTATCAAATCTTAATAGGTTGTAGGAAGTTAGCAAGCAGCGAGAGTCCTGGGTGGAAGGGTTAAGCCATGTTTCAGTAAGACAGATAATATCAGGTTTGTATAAGATGGCCCAGGATTCTAATTTAGCAGAGTTGTGTTACAGGCTTCTGATGTTATGGTGCACCACTGTTAGACCCTTTGCATTTGAAAGGAGGTAACGTCTATCATTAGTCAGTCCTGGGTTAGAATGAACATCACCTGAGAGCAGTAGAGCCAGTAGGAGGAGATACTAGAGTTTATGTCACAAGAAAGTGCACGAGGTACGCATATTCAAGGAGCAGTATTTTAGGGTATAGGTAACTATCTGGACCCAGGGCCTATATAATATAGGTGGAGTAGGGTCACAATGGAGAGGGGACAACAGGAGAAGGTTAGAGAGTTGGAAGTCATTTGGCAAGTAATGTGGTATCACTGGGGGTGCTGTGGGAACAGAAGGCTAGGATAAGCGGAGCAAAGCAAATGAGGGTACAAGAATGTACAGTGATATGGAGAGCTTCATTGCTTAGAGGCCTAGGTACAGTCTTGTAAAGAGGGTGAGCTTCAGAGGCACTCAGGAAGAAATAGAAGTGAGAGAACAGGGCTAGCAGTGAAGCTTAAGATACAGATATCTGTAAAAATTAAAGAGTGAGAATGGAAAAAATGGTTTTGTCTGCCAGAGGTGGGAAGGGAGAGAGAGAGCAAGATATAGGCAGCCAATGGGAGTTGGGATGAAAGAGAGAGGAGGAGCAGTTTGAGTATTTAAAGGAGGCCTGGGAGGAGGTGGGGGGTGGGAGAAAATTCAGCCCACTTTAGTAGTGCTCAAGAAATTAAAGTTAACTTAAACACTTGACAAAACAGCCCAAGAATTGCAATGCAGAGTCAATACAAAAAGGCACTCCAATCAGAATAGGCTTAAGTGGCAGAACAGACCAATCAGGTTCCGCTTGCCAAGCACCACACCAATCGGAGGCCTCAGTGCCGAATTTTCAGAGAGCAGCAGTACCTGGGGTACAAATCCAGGGCAGAGGACCATGAGGGCAGTCGGAGAGAGTCCAGGGGTTTGGGCGGTGGTGTCCGGAGGCGGCAAGTGAACTGCCAAGCTGTAGAGAAGCGCCGCTTCTGGTGCTAGCCCCTGGGGAAGAAAAGGGAAAACCAGGTCAATTATAGCAGCACTGAGAATGAGGGGGTTGGTGGGGGCGCCAGTCCATCATCAGGGGTTGGGGGGTTAGCATGAAGAGAACAATGGCAGAGCAATTTAAAAAAGAACAGGGTGGAGGTGAGAAGAGGAATAATAAATGGACAGAGGGAGGGTGGAAACAAGGAGGTGAGAGAGTTAGCAGAGGTAGGGGCAGAATTTACAACCAAGGTGATAGAAAGAGAAAAAAGATGAGTAGAAAGACAGGGGTGGGATGAGAAATGGCAGAGACAGCAGTGCTTTTGGATTTAATTAAAGACAGAGTAGCTGGGGAAAGAGGATTAGGCATAGGTACTAACAATAGCAAGGAGCAAGTAGAAGGTAGCAGAGCAGGAGGGATAAGATAGGGTACAACTTATACTTTAAAACACTGCAGGCAGGGTAAATAAACTCTAAAAAGTCACAAAATTAGTACTAGGTAACACATCAAGCAGTACAATAAATGAAAATTCAGCTGACTTTAGCAGCGCTTGAGAAATTAAAGCTATTTAAAACACTGGACAAAACAGCAGAAGAATTGCAATGCAGTCAATACGAAAAGGCGTTCCAATCCGAACAGGCTTAAGTGGCAGAACAGGCCAATCAGGATCTGCTCGCTGAGCACCGCACCAATCGGAGGCCTCAGTGCTGAATTTTCAGAAAGATGCAGTACCTGAAGTACGAATCCAGGGCAGAGAACCACGAGGCCGGTCGGAGAGAGTCCAGGGGTTTGGGCGACAGCGTCTGGAGGTGGCAAGCGAACCACCTAGCTGTAGAGAAGGGCCACTTCTGGCACTAACCCCTGGGGTACAAATACAGGGCAGAGGACTACAAGGGCTGATGGTCCATCCAGCAGTGGAACCTACCTAAGTAAGCTAAGAATATTACTAAATCTAAGTATGATGATTTGTTCTAGGAGGCGAGAAAAAAAATCCTTTGAGGAGGAAATCTCTGGGGATCCAAGGCCAAGATCACCTTCCCTCTAGGCTTAGGCTATTTTATTTAGTGACGGCGCAACTGCTACATTTTAAATTCAATTCAAGGCTTGGAAAATATTTACATTTGGTGCAGGGCTCTCACTGTATCCCTCTAATGGGAACGCCATGAAGGGTTGCGAGGGTTCTCGGCAACAAGCACCTCCAACATGGGAGTAGAAGAGTAATGACCACTAAGGCACTCAGCTGGTTACCAATCTAAAACATAAACCAGGAAAACTGGAAGACATCATAGGGTGAAGCATTGAAGATGCAATGGTAGTAAATTAATACAACAGCCAAAGGGTGAACACACATAACCACCCTTCGCAGCTAGTCATAAATTATACATCAAGAGGTGGCACCATGCATGAATGGTTAAAGCTCCACCTGGAGTAAGGATATTCCCACTATGGGCCAGACAGGAAGGACCCCACTCAAGCATCACACGCTCAGGATGCAGACTAGGGTGTAGAGCAAGACCGTTAGCTGAGAGAGCTCAGAGTCAATACATTGATGGGTATGGTTGGCTAGTTCCCCTTAGCAATGGAGCAGGCTGTACATGGAAATGCAGGGAGTAATAAGCAATATGCAGCATGGTAAACACCTTCAATAATGTAACAGGCCATACATGGTAATGCAAGGAGTAACAAGCAATGTGCAGCTTAGTAAACAAATAGTATGCAGTAGCATGATAGTAGTATGAATTGCACAAACAGCTTAGGGTAACCTGGTCCTTTATTCAGTGCGAGGCACTTGCCTGGTAAGGTTATAGAACATGCGATGCAAGTAAATAGGAAGGAATACTAGCCAATAAGTCTATGAATTAATGACAATTAAAGATGACATAAATACCTAGAGGATTTTAGCGGCAAAGGCAGTATATGAACTTGAGGTAATGTAACTACACAGGGACATGACTCTCCACTATAAGCCCCTGTCCTCCGTCATAGGAAAAATAAAGAAGCTACAGTAAAGTGCCATGATCCACAAGTGGATAGTAAAACTAGTTTACAGTGACAGCTGTAGCTGAGCTGAGCTGACCTTCAGAGTATAATGAAGCATTGTGTGAACAGTGAATAGCTTCCAGCAGTAATTAGTTATAGATTCAAGCAGTAGCTCAGCTGAACAACTGAACAAGCTTAGAAATTTGTAGGCATGGAAAATAATGCACTGAAACAACAGTAATAATTGCTTGGTACAATTGCATTTAAGCAGGTTTGAATCACATGGAGGAAGTAATATAGAATCGCAGTAGATTCAGGTTTCATTCCCACAGAGTGCAAGTAAACATGTTGAGCAGATTTAAATCATGAAAAGAGCTGGATAAAACTGAGGGCATATGGAAGGACTTGCGAAGTAAATAAATGAAGTGCTGAGGTAAATAAGCAGGAAAGAACCATAGTGGAATGCAAGGCTGCTGGTAGTATCATAGTAGAGCTGACACTGAGAACTGAGAGCAAGCTGCAACAGGGAGAGGCAGCAAACTGAGTGCAGGAACCTAGGTCAGGTGCAATGAATTAACAGAAGAAGCACCAGCAGAGAAGGTGGAAAGGGAGCTGAAACATACAAACAATTACAGGAAACCTGAGGGTGATAGCAGCTGAAATTGAAAGGGGCTTTAGCACAGGGACAGGATTAACATAGCACACACAAAGGGCAATGAAAACCCCAAAAGAAAAGACAAAGCAAACACAAATGCAGGAAACCAGAAAACAAGCACAGGTGGAAGCACACGGCAACCAGAAGCAAAACAAATGCTAACCAAGCAGGAGACACACATGAATACATCCAGCAGAAATAAACAAGTCCCAGAGCACTGACAACAGGAAAGGGGGGCAAGACTGATGCAGGCCCCAGGCAAGGCCACAGCAGGCCCAAAGTAAGAAAACAGACCAACAGAGCCTCTGGCTGGCAAAGAGAAAGGGCTTCAGAGGGAGGCTGGGAGGAACTGCTTATACAGCACAGGAAGTAGGCGTGGCTGGTTGCTCACCCATTGAACTACAGGTGTAGCCTTTCAAAAACTTGGAGGTGTTCTGTATGTGGCCATCCTACAAACACGAATCTGCTAGCAGAAACAGACCACCCAGTCTATCAATGTCTGCCTGAGTGTGCAGCTAGCCCCCTAGATTGCAGCTGCCCCAACCCCCTCCCCATCTGTCATTCTTATGACAGCCTCAGCCCCCTCCACCCAGACCTTCCCTTATGCTCTGCCCAACACCCTTTTAAAATGTCCTACTGTCTTGCATGATACCACCCCCTCTGGTAGAGCATTCCATTTAGACACCACCCTCTCTGTGATGTAGTGTCTCCTAATCTCCCTCCTAAATCTTCCTCCCTCCAGTCTTATTCCATGCTCCCTTGTGTCCCTACCCTTCCTCAGTTTAAACACCCCTTCTGTACTAGCTTTGTTTATCCCCCCTCAAATACTTGAATGTTTCAATCATATTCCTCCTATCTCTCCTTGCCTCCAGTGTGTACATATTCAGCTCATTCAGCCTGTCCTCATAGGCCTTGCCCTCCATCCCCCGTAATATTGTTATTGCTTGTTGCCCTCCATTGCACACCTTCCAGTAAATTAATATCCCTCTTCAGATATGGCTACCAGTACTTCACACAGTACTCCAAGTGCAGCTTGACCAAAGATCTGTAGAGGGGCAGGATCACCTCCCAATGCCTGGATGAGAAACCCCTTGTGATACAGCCCAGCATCCTGTTTGCCTTAGCTGCTGCTTTCCTGCATTGGGCAGAGTTGTTCATGCTCCCTGTTACCAATACCCCTAGGTCCTTCTCTTCCTCAGTGATCCCCATCCTCACTCCTCCGAACCAATAGTCCTTCCTTGGGTTCTTTGCCCCAAAGTGCATAACCTTACACTTTTTTGCATTGAATCCCATCTGCCTCTTCTCCGACCATACCTCCAGTTTGGTTAGGTAACCTTGTAGTTGTTTCCATCCATCCTTTACGTCCACCACTGCCCCCATTTTGGTATCATCTGTGAACAGACTTACCCTGCTCCCAATTCTGCATGCAATATCTGAGATAAAGAGCCCAAATAGCACTGGGCCCAGCACCGAGCCCTGTAGCACACTGCTCATCTCTGGTCCAAGTGTCGAGAGCTCCCCCCTACTACCACCCATTGCAGTCTCTCACCTTCCCAATCCATAGTGGTAGTGGTCCATCCTTCTCCCTTGTGAAAATGGAGCAAAAGTATTAATTTAGTACTTCCGCTTGTTCCTCTTCCTTTTCCACCCACTCCCCTCCCCACTTTATCTTCACTATATGGTCTCTACACTTCCTTTTTTCCCTGATATATCTAAAAAGTCCTTCTCCCCTCCCTTGATGCCCTGAACTAACCTTAGCTCCCTGGAGGCCTTGGCTATTCTCACTCACTTGGTCACTTCCTTGGACCAACTCACAAAAGTCTCCCTGTCCTCTTCCTTCCTCATTCTCCTGAACTTCTGGTATGCAGCTCTCTTTGCCCTCACCCCCTCCAACACTTCTCTGTTCAGCCAGCATGGTTTCCTGGCTCTGCACTTCTTGCTCTTAGTCCTGGTGCAAGTTTATGTAGCCTCTGTTAGCCCAGTTTTAATAATTTCCAACTTTTGCTGTGCATCCATCTCTGGCCTAATACCCGGAAGTCTCCCTTGCAGTATTTTTCTCATCCTCCTGAAGTCCACCCTCCTAAAATCCACCACCTTTGTTACTGTGCCTCCGGACTCCATGCCCAAATTGAGAGTGAACCACACTGTTTGGTGATCACTACTTGCTAGTGGGTGCTGCACTCTTATTTCTCTCACTGTCTCCCCATTTGACAGCACCAAGTCCAGCCTGTTATCTAGTCATGTTGGCCCACTGACCAGCTGTGTCAGGAGACCATCCTGGATTGCGTCCAGGAGCACCTGCTCCCTGGCATAAATAAATCTTACTTACTTACTCCTCCTCCTATGTCCCCCTGGTGTCCACATCTCCCCTCCCATGCCACACCCCTTATCTCTGTCACTATAGTCAGCCACAAAATGTACCATGCCTTCCTTTGACTATCCAGTACTGCTCAGAGCATCAATGTGCATACTGACCTCTATTCACTAAATATATGCCAGTCCTACCTGCACATTACATAAAAAAAATGTAAACCCTAAAATCCAACTAGTAAAAGCTTGAGTGACAGAACTTTTCATCACCTGACTGTTAGTTTTAGGAGTTAGTTCATATGGGCAGTTTGCAGCTCCCCAAGCTCCTCCCTCACAGTCTTCAAGCCCAACCTTCAGTGGCTTTCCAGTATTTAAGAAAGACTGCTGAAGGGGATGGGTGGGAAGGCCAGCAACATTCCTGAACATCAGTTACACAGTTTAAAGAAAGCTTTACGCTGCTCCTAAGCCAACAGCAAACACAGAAAATCGGTTACAAAGTTAAAGATTTAAGCTAATCCCAAATCCACAGCAAACTCACAAAAAATCTGTTACAGAGTTAAATAAAGATTTAAACTAATCCCAAACAGCAAAACTCACCTTCCTCCGTTTCACCACAACAAGCAGAATGAGCATGCAAAATGGCCCTGTGAATATTTAAATAGAGGCTGAAACTGAATTCCAAACCAACCTGATTGGCTGCTCTGTCTCTGGGCAAAGAATCCCTTCCCCCCAGCCAGCCAGCAACAGTCCAGAAAATCAGTAACAGAGTTTAGAGAAAGCTTTAAGCTGCTCCCAAGCCAACAGTAAACTCACACAAAAAATCAGTTACAGAGTTGAATAAAGATTTCAACTAATCCCAAACTCACAACAAACTCACAAAAAATCAGTTAGAGAGTTAAATAAAGATTCAAACTAATCCCAGGTCAACAGTAAAACTCACCCTCCGCAGTTTCTCCACAACAAGCAGAATGAACACAGAACTGACAGAACAGGGAGAAAATAGTACAGTATAGAATAATTAGAATGTTGTTGCAACAGGTTTTAGAAAAATAAATTAGAATATAGTCCATTTAATTCCATGGTGGATCACCAGCCCTACCACAGTATTATTGGGTAATAATATTTTTGCAGCTTTGCACTTCACTGTTGTAGCTTCCGTAGCAGACACACTGAATGAGCCATAGGCTGTATTAGACTATTTGCACTTCGATCAATTTGTCACGGAGGTAATGTTTAAGATTTTTTTTCTGTGCAATATGTAGGGCAGCTGTGCAGTCTAATTTAAAGAGCTGCAGACACCTCCAAGGTAACTTTGAAAAACATAATAATTAGGTATAATTCAGCTTGCAATCCATATACAAGACAAAACCATGCCACCAAAATAGTGCATGGCACAAAACATAATTAAAATAATTTTTTGCAGGAGGCTTCACCCCCTGCATCCCCAAGTACAACCAAAGAACCGACTCTATGGGAAGGGGGGGGCTGTGAATGTGGGTAAAGGGGTGAGATTGGTGTGGATGGGAAGGGGAAGAGAAGGAACTCCATGATGGATGTAAGGTGAGGTGAGTGGGGTGTTGGTTGGTTGCAACAGGTGGGGGATGTCAGAGTTGCAGGAGGGAAGGGAAGGGTGGGGTGGCTGCAGGGCAAGTGAGGGGGAAAAAAAGACAGAATTGCGGTGAGTGAAACCCAAACCAGGAATGGCCATAGGCACCACCGCCCTCCATAGCCTGTGGCTCAACCACCAGAGAGGCACTGAGCAGTAGTCAGAGTCAATTTGACATTTGGGGGTGAAAAGATCTCCAAGTAGTGTGGTAAATACTGCAATATGGGAGCCACACTCAAGCTGACCATGGAAAGCTGAGCCAGCCTTCTCTGTTGCCACAGGCTACTGAATGAAAGGGGAAAAGAGGGCCATGCCAGGGGAATGCAGTTTGATCACACAAATCTCTAGGCAAGCATGAATTCCCTTGTCCCAAGAAATAAACAACATAGCCCCAATCGAGAGCTCTAACAACCCTTTTTTTTTGCCTATAGTTCATTCATAGTTGATCCATTTGCAATCTCAGATCTCAAATTACAGTATATCTGTTCAGGTATCTGCAAGTACAGTGGTAGTTATGCAAAAGTTGAGTGGTATTGCAGTATGCCACTGTGTTTACAAAGGCAAACCATGGTGTTTGTACAGGCAGATATTTTATTCAACCACTAATGCAGTACTGCACTGTGCTTTGTCTGAGCCAACAACACTTGGTATACCACAGTACGGTACTGTTCAGCTTCTGTACAACTACCGATGTATATGTTGTAACAGATTTTGCTAATCTTCTATGCTCAATGTCTTTACAAATTAGAAAAGGTACACAAGAATTTGTCTTATTTTCTTTTTCTAGTTATCAGTTCCATCAGACCCCTAATATGGACCCTAACTTACTGTATATGTTGGAGCCAAACAGTTTTATTTCTCAAAGGAAAATGGCCCTCAACTTCTCATCAAACATCTCATATCGTTTAAATCTCAAAACATTAAGGCATATACCTTGTGGAATGTGGTGCAGTTCAGTTTTATCTACTTGCTTTCATGGGCTTATTGTAAGGATGCACAACTGAGTGAGAGGCCTAGACATAATCCTATAAATCTGAATTGACAAATTCTCTAGATTTGTTTGTTGGCCTCCAAATTGTGTATTTTACCCTTGATCTTTGTCTTCTCATAGCTATTCTGAGATTGCTCATTATCAAGTTTTCATTAACTTCTGAGGAAAATATGCCATTATAAAATGAGCAAGTAGAATCACAATATCCTCCTCTGTCTTCTCCCTGCTAGACTATGGCTTACTCGTCTATGGGGCGGTGAACACCTTGGCCCTCCAAAGACTTTGTGTCTCCCTGAATAAAGCCTGTCACATCACCCTGGGCTGTAACCACCTAACTCACACATGCTCTCTATACAATGATACCAACTGGCTGAACCTTGACAATAGGATTAGGTTCCACACCTGTCTCATGGCAAAAAAAAATTGCCCTAGGCCTCTCCCCCATAGGACTCACACCACTAATCTGACCAGCCCTGACACTCAAGCAAACCCGTAGTTCTGGAAAGCAACTCCTATCTGTCCCTCATTGCCATACCTCCTAATTCCAAAGGTTCTTTAGCTACAGAGCCCCTTCTTGGATTAACAGCCTGCCCACTCCACTTGCCAAAGAGATCAGACTTGGACCCTTCAAAACCTCTCTTAGAGACCTCCTACAGTCCTCACACCACTGTGACTGCCTCTGAAACACCTGACTCTATTCTGTCCAACTAAGGCCGCGGGTCGGCTTCTTCTACCCTACCTGCCCCAACCTGTGTCCCTCTAACCTAGCCCTCCACCTGTGTGCTATATGTATTGTGTGTTTGCATTAGTTTTTCCCCTCGTTTTTTCACTGTTGGCCTCACAAGTGCTCCTGTAACAACCTGACTATGTACTGATGTACTGCTATGTAACCTGTATGTCTCTATATGTAAATTATGTGACGTGGAACCTTTGTAAAGGAGTCTCTGACTCAATGGGATTTCCAAACCTTCAATAAATAAATAAATAAATAAAATATATGAATGAGTAAAAAGGATCACGTGACTGCATTTATTTAGTTCAACACATGGTCCTATGTCTACTCACATATCATTATGCCTTCAAAATTTAAAAAAACAAACAAATTGACAACCATTTGGTTCCTCAAGCACAGCAGCTTCAGCGTACTGCCATACGCACCCCCCACCCTAGCTGTATCAGCCTTTTTTATATAATGAAATCTCATACAGTATAGTCTCTAGTAACTAAGCATGCAGGGGTATAATTTATTTATTTTAAACTTGAGTATGATTATCAATTAGGCAATCAAAGATTTATGTAATATAGCGCATTACTCATTGTGACTCAATGAGCTTCACAACCATAAATTTTAAAACAATTTAAAATACAGTATAAATATACACAAAAAGAAAACCCACAAATAAATAAACACATTAATTGTTAATTAAAACTTTACTAATTTCCCAAAAAAGCATATCTGAATAAGAAGGTCTTTAATTCCCATTTGAACATTTTTATCGTGGAACTATCTCGGATTCAGCAAGGGAGGGAGTTCCACAGGATTGGGGGCTGCAGAAGAAAAGGTACAAACCCCCTGATGTCTTCAGATAGATCCTGGAAACTTCTAACAATCCCTCATCAACAGAGCAAAGGGAGCAAATGGGCCAGTAGGGACACAGGAGGTCTTGCAGGTACCTGGGCCCTGACTGTGTAGGGCCTTGTAGGTCAGCAAGCTGACCTTTAAGTGGATCCACCACTTAACCAGCAGCCAGTGCAGACAATGCAGCACAGGTGTAACATGACATGACCTAGGAAGACTAGTCAGCAACCTGGCCTCTGCATTCTGCACCAGCTGCAGGTGGCAGAGATCTACCTCCACTAGCCCCAGGTACAAAGCATTGCAGTAATCCAGGCATGAGGTCACAAAAGCATGGACCAGTGCCAGCAAATCAGCTGGGCGTATCAGATGCTTAACTCTGGTAATGTTTCTCAGATGATAAAAAGAAGTCTTGGCCTGTTTACTTATAGGATTGTTTATAAGACAGCATTCATAAAATGTTTATGGACGGCATGAATGGATTAATTGTGGAGGTGGATGAGAGGGGCCTATTTTATTGGCCCTCTCAATCTCTCTTTAATAAGAATTTTAATATTAACTTGAGATATCTATCATACTGGCCAATAGTTTTGCAAGTCACTATAATTGTTTGATTGCAGGACTGACCTGTGTAATACTTGGAACTATTGTAACTAGCTTATCAATTCAATAAACAAATATAAAAAAAAAAAAAGAAGTCTTGACCATGGCCGACACCTGTGGTCTAAGTGTCAGGCCATAGTCCAAAACAACATCAAGGTTCCTCACCCAATCTGAGGTAAGCAACTGGGAGTCCCCAAGCCTCAGCCCTGAGACTCGACTGGACTGCACCCTCACCTCCTGGTGACCAGATTTCAGCACCAGCGCCTCAGTCTTATCCAAGTTCAATCTCAACCAGTTGACCATCATCCAGTCTTGGATCTCAGCAAGGCAGGTGTTCAATACTGAGACCATCTCCTGTTGTTCGGGTGCAGAGGATATGTAGAGCTGAGTATCATCAGTATATCACTGAAACCTCAGTCCATACATCCTTCTAATGTCTTCTAGTTCCAGCATATACATCGCAAACAACATGAGGGATAAGATGGAGCCCTGTAAGTACAATCCTCACTACTGCTTGAATTGCCAATTTCTTTTAATTGTTTGGTTTATGCTTATCACATACATTTTTCACTCTGTATTCTCACATCACAAATATTCATATTTTTAAAAAAAACTGAAAAACGACCTCTTCGACCTTTTCACCTTTCAGACTGAACTGTTTTGCCCTGTTTTTATCTTATTGCACATTTTCATCCATTTCTTTCTCTCTCTGTCTCTTTCATTCACATACCTTGTGTGAAACACTATAGAAGTAAGAAAACAGTTTTATTTTTAGTTTTTTAATCTGTTAACTGTAAGTGTGTGGTGTGTGTGTGTGTGTGTGTGTGTGTGTGTGTGTATGAGTGTAAGTGTGTGAGGAGAGGGTAATACTCAAAACCACAGGAATCAAAAAACTACAACAACAGAAGTCGCATTAAGACAAATACCCCAAGGCAGAAAAAAGTGGCCAACAAGTTCCACCAAGTGGAAGAACTACTTTACCAACAATTTATGTACAGCTGACAATGTTTACTATTTAAACATGATTATTTCAATTATTAAATACATTTTTTAACAAAAGGACCCATTTCATAATTACAATAATATACTCAGGGATGAGACTTATGCTAGACCGAGTCACTTTTCACGTGGTTGAACACACTCGGCATGTGGACTTGTGCCTCACATTGCACCTGGAGCATGCGGAGAGGTAGCATAATGCACACCCTCTTGTGTCTTTTTTGCCTACCTAATTCATGAAAGAGAAAAGGTAACATGGTAGCATACTGTATATTTTTTACTAGATTTTACTCTTTTAAGAAACTCCTTTGCCTTCTCATGTCTCCTGATATTTTGGCCATGTGAATTCCTAAATATTTTAAACTGTAAAATGTTTAATTCAGCCCCAGTATCTGTTGTTGCAGTGCCTTATTTTACATACATACTGTATCTCAAATGGTCAGTTTTAGATACAATCATATAATTATCCAAACCCTTCAAATATTCAAGAATCCAATTTAACTCAAAAGCAGAGTGATGCATCAGTGTGTGTACTGAAAATAAAACAAAAGAGTTAAAGTAAATGTATGCTGAAAATACAAAACAGAATTAACATCTAGAGGAATTATTTGAAAATTAAAAAAATAAAGTGGTGTGATGAACAAATATCCTTTTAACATAACATCATCAGCATCAGTAACAGTTTTGTAATATATGGATATTCCATAATAATAATACCATCTCAGCCCATATAAAAATGTTCCTGTAATACACTATCACAAATGTAATAATACATGGTTTCTCCAGTGATAATACATGGTTTCTGTGGTGATAATACATGGTTTTGTGCTGATAATAATATCATTTTAGCTATGCACAATAGTATTATTAGAAAAAGTGAAGAGCACAAGCACAGGACTCCCTCCCACACTAACATGGTTGCCATGCTAACAAGTGCCCTTCCTAGATACACAAAGTAACATTTCTGAAACCGTGCACTCTGACTGGCTGATTTACCTCTGTGGGTGGGCCAAACACTTTTGTAAACATGGTGGCCATCTTTTGCTTAGCAACAGGAATTTTCTCCACATCCCACAGTAGGCATTTTTTATTTGTTGTTTCATTTTTACTTTAACATCATTGTCTGGTTGGTCCTGCTTTCATTTACCTCTGCAGAAAACAGGTAAATAACATGAGTGAGTGTTCATTGTGTTCAGGTGCCCATTGTTGACCAGTTGTGCACCGAAGTGGTCGGGCATGCATTGTCAAGCTGAAGATTTTTTAAAACTGATTCTGGCATGAGTGACTGTTCACTGTAGTCAGGCACTCATTGTTGAGTGACTCAGTGAGTGTGCACTGAAGTGGTCAGGCACCTGTTCTCAAGCCAAGTTTTCTTTTTTTACTCGGATCCATATATTACAAAAAAGTAACAAATACGTAAGTGTGTATTGCAAGACAGTAATCCCATCTCGAGGTTTGGGGGACTTTGGCAACCTCTCAAGCTTTGCTCTCAAGGTTCCAATTCCCAAAACCTCTCAATAGGATTGTTGCCTTGTAATACACACTGGGGTATCTATTATTCTATTTGTACTCTTCATCTGTTGCTTTTACTGTATGTCCTTATGTTATGAATTTCTTTACTTTATCTCACCCATTGGGCAAAATATTGTATTTGCATACTAGGGTAAAATCTATGGCAAATAAGGAATCCCTGTCTTGTCCTTCTGTAACATGATCAGTTCCTTTGTGTACTCACTACTGGCTTAGCCATCACTGCATGGCTGGCATATAATGCATATGTCACATTTAACACACCAACTAGAGTTATTCACTTATGAAATTGTGCATGAAGGGAATGAACTTCCAGCTTCTTTACAATTAGCAGATTCTTATTTGTCTTTTAAAAATCTGGTGAAGAAAGAGCATATTGAAAACTCACATTGTACTTATTGCTGTATAATGCTATTTACTGTCTTTGTAGTTATATGTTTAATTGCAATGTTTGACTGTTTTTCTGTCCACATAATCCATGAAAATGGGCATTTAGGCTCATGAACCTAACCTGGCTAACACACTTTAAGTATTAAAAAAATATATAAAGAGTGCAGAAAAAATTTGTTTTCTCCATGACTTTATATAGGTTGCAGAATGCAACCTCCCAGAGGTATTTTCTTTATCCAGGCCACTAAATGTCATATTTTTCTCATGTATTATTTACTGTTGTGCCATCACAGATCTTAAATAATCCCACTCATTTGTTTTCCCATAATTAAAACTGTCTGAACTAAATGAGTCTGTCCTGGTATTAATGCTTCCTTTCACTTAGCAAAAATGACAGTAGACGTCTTCAGACCCATGCTCAGAAATGTAGTGAGTCTGTAAAATTCACAAGTGGTTGGATCTATTTTATTTTTGGGTATAATAGATCTCATTTTATATTAATGTTTCTTTACAACTTCAGTGTGTTATTCATTGCTGTGTCTTGGTTTTGCTTTGTTACTGTATACAGAGACCACAAATAACATCCGAGAATAAATGAAATTGCTTGATGAAAATTAACAAAAAAAAAACCAAAAAAAACAGAATATTTCAACCATTTGGCCTTCTTTTGGAGTGATCTGCAGTATATAACAGTACATGTGATAAGTATCTTATATATGTTTTGCAGAACAATCCTGAGACAGCCTTGATTCTTAAAGCATTGACTTTATTTTCTGTTTATAACATGCATTTAATTTCAAGTGTTATTTTATTTGCAGGCTACATACTTATGTAGCATATTTTTTTTTCATTATATAGAAGCATAGCCTTATGTAGTATCTTAGAATTAAGACATCTCTGGGAAGGAGGGCTCAGAACATTTGATTGGGGAATTAGAGTTAATATCCTTACTGTTCTACTGATTAGATTGAAAACTCTTGAGTATAAGCAATGCAGGTGTTATAACAGTAGTGCAACATCAATGAAGAATAACAATTACAGCTATGCAGCATCTCCACCATAACGTACTGGGGAGTGTATGGAACTAACTGAACTTATAAGGCTTTTCAAGTACCCAAAACAAGATTTTATCAAACAGCACATTGGTCCTCATGAAACATGTTAAATATTCAGCCACAAAAAGGGGTGACCTGAAAGAGAGGAGGGAACAGAGCAGCTAGTCTACATTGAATAAAGCACTTGGTATTTTATTTAATAGTTACAGTGGCATGGCAAGCAGGTAGGTAAAGGTAACCGATGCCAGTCAGTGTTTTAGGGCAGTTTTTAAATTGTTATTAACTTTTAATAGTCAGTGTGGGGAAAATAGCTGAGTAGAACATTACAGCCTTTTTGTGAGTCAGTGATTAGTTATGACCTGAGAAGCAGGTGTATGATTGGGGGAAGAGCTCGGTAAGACTTACAGGAGACAGGAGATTTAAGTGGCTACTTAGCTGGGGGCCCTGTGCTGGCTGTCCTGAATGAGAAGAAAGAACATCAATGTAACAAGGCCTACAACAAGTTAATTAGTTTGTCTGGGTGTATTGGGAGAGTTTTTGATAGGAGGAGGAAAGAGGTTTTACTATCTTTCATTAGATTGCTGATGAGGCCTCACCTGGACTGCTGTGCCAAGCTCTGGAGTCCTCCTTTAGGGAAAGACAGAAACAGGTTGGAAATGGTGCAGTATACAGCAACCAAATGATCTGGGCCCTTCAGGACACATTCTATGAGCACCAGCTTAAGGAATTGAACATAATATGGTAGGTGGTTATTGGTGGGGTATTATTGTTTTGAATTCCCAACAAAACTAAGGACAAAAAGTGATTTATCTAGAGGTATTAGTTATACTTCTGTGCAAGACAAATTATTTGGAAGGAAGTTTATCCCATGAAGAGACAAAATGCTTTTACAAACGAAAGGAAGGTTATCACAAGACAGTTTACTCCAGTGAGGAAACTAATGTTCTCAGAGGCCTTAGGGGGACAAAGATTGTATGTTGCTATGTTATTAATAATAATAAATAATAATAATAATAATTTTATTTATAAGGCACCTTTTGATTACCAAGGTGCCGTACATAAATAACAAATCAGAACAGTAAAAGAAAAAAGCATTAAAACATACAATTAAAACAAAACAATCATGATAGTCAGTGTTATAAAAATGCAGTTTCCCATAAAAAAGTCTAAAGACCTCTCTTAAAGCCCTCCACAGAAGTGCACTCCCGCAGCCGACAGGGTAGAGGGTTCCAAAGGGTGGGGGCTACATATGCAAGTGCTCAAGCACCCGAAGATTTCAAATTTACCCTTGGAACCTCTAGCAACCCCTCATCAGCTGAGCGGAGTGATCGATGCAGGTGATAAGAAACCAGAAGTTCTTTCAGATAGCCTGGTCCCATATCATGTAGAGCTTTAAAAGTCAGCAAGCTGACTTTAAAGGTGATCCGCCACCGAATTGGCAGCCAGTGCAGCACAGCAGTAATATGACAGAATCTGCTAGAACCAACCAAAAGCCAGACTGCAGCATTCTGTACTAGCTGCAGGCAATGGATTTCAGCCCCAGAAAGCCCTAGGTAAAGGGAGTTGCAATAATCCAAGCATGAGGACACGAAGGCATGAACTAACATTGGTGGGTCGGCAGACGGAACAAAATGCCGGATCCTGCTGATGTTCCTAAAATGGTAAAAGGAAGTCTTAATGACTGCCGACACCTGTGAGTGCAGTGTCAGCCCATCATCAAGAACCACCCCCAGGTTCTGCACCAACTCAGAGGTCAGGAGAGAAATGCCTCCAAGAAAAATTCTGGAAGGCGCATCAACACCTGACCCCCCATCCGACGACCCGGGTCCACAACCAGTACCTCAGTCTTATCAGAATTCAACCTCAGCCAGCTAGAATTCATCCACTCCTGGATTTCGGTTAGACAGCTATTAAAGACCGAGAGAGCTCCAATCTGGTTGGGAGCAAAAGAACGATAGAGCTGGGTATCATCTGCATAACAGTGAAACCTCAGCCCATACTTCCTTACAACGTCTCCAATGGATAACATATACACCGAAAATAACACAGGTGACAATACTGAACCCTGGGGCACCTCACAAGACAAAGCAGTTGAATCCGAGAAAAAAACCCCGGACACAACTCTTTGTGGTCTTCCAGTGAGGAATGATGAGAACCACCTAAAGATGGTTCCAGATATTCCACAGAACAGCCTCAGGTGTTCTATCAACACCATGTGATCTACAGCATCAAAGGCTGAAGAAAGGTCGAGGAGAACCAAAATGGAATGTCTCTTCGATCTCTAGCCATCAAGAGATCATTGATCACCCGAACCAGCGCTGTCTCGGTACTATGTCTTTTACGAAAACCGGACTGGAGGGGTTCGTAGACGTCATGGATGGTCAAATGGTCTTCTAGTTGTGCAGCCACTACTTTCTCAATCACCTTTCCAATAAAGGGAAGGTTAGAGATAGGTCTGTAGTTTTACAGACAGTCAGGGTCCGCGGTAGTTTTCTTCAAGAAGGGTGTCACCACCGCCTCTTTCAGGGAGCTAGGAAACTCACCCGATTCCAGGGAGCACCTGACTATCTGAAAAAGGACTGGACCAATAATGTGAATACAACCCAAGATTAGGAAGGTTGGTCCAGGATCCAAACTACAGCACATAGGGCGCATATGCTGGATGATCCTCATGACATCAATGAACTCCAGCTGACTGAAGGAACTCCAGGAAAGCCAAGGCACTGTGATTTCACCCTGGTTCACGGCAACCCCCATAGAGTGTGATGGCAACAACTCAGCCCTAATGTCGGCCACCTTATTTACGAAGAATCGAGCAAGCTCATCACACTCCAATTGCGAAAAAACTTTCCGAACTTGAAGACAGGCTGGGTTGCACAGTCTGTCCACAGTTCAAAACAACTGAGCTGGTCAGTTCTGAGCAACTGCAATCTCCCTGGACAGGAACTCTGCCTTCTTATGAGTGATTGCGGATTGATAGACCAAATAATGATCCATCAATCTAAGGTGATCGGCATCAAAGGTAGACCTTTGGCAGCAGCTCTCTAACCTTTGCCCCTGCCTCTACATCACCCTCAATGTCCCATCAAACCAAGGGGACTTAGCATGAACTGGAGCAATGAGATCCAGAGCCCCAGCAATGGCTGTGTTATAAGCCAACATGAGGGTCTCTGGATCACTGCTTTTCAACGCGGGAGATGAGAGGTCAAGTACCACCACAAGGCCTTGGGGATCTATATCCCACAAAGGGAGGTGCCTAACCAACTCTGTAGTGGCAGGCCTTCTAGAAGGGGAGCAAAAACTAAACCCCATGGTGTAATGATCTGACCACCCATCGGGTTCCACCCCCACATCGGATGCCTCGACCCCTAGAATGAAGATTAAGTCCAAAGAGTGTCCACATTTATGTGTAGCAGAGGAAACCACCTGTGTAAGGCCCAGCTTTGTCATTAACTGGAGGAGGTGTTGACCAAATTGCGAGAGTTCGTCGTCGACCCAGGCATTGAAATCGCCCAGAAGCATCAATCTAGGTGATTCAAACATCATATCAATGACGAAGTCCGCCACTTCCTGAAGGAATCGCTTCTCAACACCGGGTGGACATTAAATGAGGGCGATTCAAATGCCTACACCTGCTACAACTATACACTCAAAGGACTCAACCCTCCCCACTAGTACCTCCTTGAGGCCAAGTTCGGTCTTGAAACAGACCGCAACCCTTCCCCCACTATGATCCAATCTTCAGCGGTGTAACACCAAGTACCCAGCTGGAATCATAACCTCCAAAATGGGGCCAGAGTTATCATCCAGCCAGGTCTCGGTAATGCAAGCCAGGTCCACCATACCAACAAGATCAGCAATAATTGTGGTCTTGTTTTTAATGGACCTGGCATTGCACAACACCACCTGAGTTGGACGAATCTCATGGGCCAAACAGGCCATCTGCCCACCATAACCGGTGGTGCCCTTCGGTATGGGCACCAGACATGGAGAACCACGATCAGGATTCCATTTCACTCCAGGGCGCCTTCTGGTATTAACCACACAAATACAATGACCCCCTCAATCATCCTCCCCTGTTCATAACCCCACAACCTTCTTCCCCTCCTATGCACAGTGCCCAGTGCTCTGCAATGCTGGTAAGTCTCAAACTGAAGAGGGGGAGAACAAAAAGGGCGAGGGCATGAAGAGAGGAGAGGAGTATGAGTAGTGCACTGGTGTGGGGGCTAAAGACCAACACATACTGCAAACTGAGCTACACAATACAATAAAACAATACCAAAACTAAACTAAAAACTAATAATATCCCACTAAAAGCAAAAAACAGTTTAAAAACCCCCACCCACCTCCCAGGTTAATCAACCTCAATTTCAGAACCTGGAAGCAGAGCCCTGACAACCCCTTCCCCTTCTTAATACAAAATAACCCACAAAACAAATAAACAACAAACAGAGCTTAAGGGATCTCACCCCCTAGCCCAACACATTCATATAGCAAAAAAGAATAAATAAATAAATCACCCCCCAGTCCTCTCACCACTGGGGAAAGAGGATGAAAAGGCACACTCTCACTGCCAAACAATTAAACCAACTTAAAATAAAAAACAATACTAAACTTTATAACTTTAACAACATAGAAATAAATAAATAAAATGTGTGGACACAGGGTCCTCTCACCACCCCATCGACCAACTAAAGAAAACAAAATAATACAAAAAGAGGAGGTCCACAGTCTCTTTTAGTCCAGGTCCAGAATCAGGTATGGTCAACACCAGGCACCATCGAATGTTCAAAGATTAAAACGAAATGCAGTGTAGCCAGTTATACCAGGAAACCACAAAAGGAACACTCTCTCTATTCAAAACAGCACAGTTCACAATCCAACTGTAAATCCTGAGCAGAATAGAGAGTATTATAAGCAATCCAAGAAAAAGAACCCAGCTGAATCCAGAACCAAACGGGTCAAATATTGTTTCCGGCAAAGATGCCCCCACTCAATCTTGTGATGGCAGAATATAATTCTGGACACAGCTCCAGAGGGCACTGGCACAGCAGTGGGATGGGGTGTACAACTCAAAACTCAAGAGGAGCCCCCCCAAGACACCAGACTCACAGGTCCCCACCCAGTCACCCGTGACCTACCGCTTCAAGCCTCTGGGAGACAGGCCACACGGACTATCTCCCAGAGGTTTTAGAAGCATCCCCACCACAACTCTGACTCCTCAGGGAATACAGGGACAGCTCCTGCTTGGTCGCAAAGGACCTGAGTGAAACACCCCCACGAGGTACCAAGGGGAGACTCCCCACCCAGCACAGCACCCAAACCACACCACCTTCTGATTTTAAAATCCAGGGTGCCCTCACACACTTCACAGGTGGAACCCCAGATCCTACACAAGGCTCCTCCATGATAGGCCAGTCCCCAGAGCAAATCCTGAGCACCACAGTCAGAGCCAAGCCAGAGAGACTGCATGTATATCGCAATGTCCCAGAGAATCCTACAATGAGAAGCATCCCACAATATTTCAGTCATAGGACCAAGAATCCTACAGTTTACTCTACACCCATCCAATATCCAATTCGGGTGATGGAGCACCAAGACATCAAATACTCTGACCACTTCCCTATGTCCTGATAGATCCTGTAATGGGCGGAGGGCAAGATCTTCATCTCAGAGCCAAAAAAAACCCCTCAGTCTATTCCACGCCCGCACACATACAATTCAGGCAGCAATCTACTTCATGCCCGATTCGAAATCCAATTTGGGTGATAGGCACAGAGTGTGATTAGTACAGAGTGACAATGTGGAAGCAAATCCAGGTCCAGGCCCAGAAATATACCACGGGATTACGTTGATTCATGAGAATGTAAGGAGTATCATAAAAAAAATAGATGAGTATTGAGTTTGGGTTACAGAGGAAAATCCTGACCTACTAGCAATAACTGAGACCTGGTTACATAGGGGTATGATGGATGAAGAAGTCCAACTTCAAGGGTATGGTGTACTGAGGACATATAGGGTAATGAGGGGAGGGTTAGTTATGTTGTATGTTAGATATAGTGTAGGTCCCTGTAGAATGGTGTTAGCTGAAAATATTGAGGGTGTGGACTATTTACTAGTAGAAATTAAGTCTATTAAACTTATGGTTGGGGTAATTTATGCACCCCCCATGGACAAAAAGTGTGAACTTTAATGTACTGGTAAATAAGCTGGGTGATGTGATAAAAGACCAGAACATTATTTTAACAGGTGATTTTAATTCAGACTGGAATCAAGAAAAAGGATAACAATTAAAAATATTTTTTTAACCCTTGGGACTAGATCAAATAATTCTAAGTTATGCCAGTTGTAGCAAAAATAGGGATGTAGGGGCTGTTTTAGACTTAATTTTTGTTTCTCAGGACCTCAAGGTAAATAATTGGGAAATAATGCCTCTAAATGTAGCAGACCATTATCCAATCAAATGTAATTTGGATTTGAAAATACCCATCGATAACCAACACAACTTGCGTTGGATTAGGGATATGAAAAATTTCAGGGCAAAATCATTTAGAAGAGATCTGATATGGGATAAGATAATGTTAATTCCAGATTTAAATTTGGCAATCCAAGAGTTTACTACTCAACTTAAGGGGATAATTGATATACATGCTCCTAAGGTGTTAAGAAGAAGAAAAGGGAGGGATGTGGATTAGATAGATCAAAAGCTGAAATCAAGAATTAGAGTCCAAAATCAGTTGAGGAAAAAGGCAAAAAAAACTAAAGTGGAGGAGGATTGGAATAAATTTAAATGGTGGAGAAACAAGTGTAAAACGGAAATAAAACAGGCAAAAATATAGACATTATTTGAATTGTATAAATAAAGCAGCAGGCACTAGACAGTTTTGGGGATGTTTTAGGGATATACAAAATCCTATTAGAGTCAGTACACTAATAAAATTATTAGAAATGGATGTGTTGGTAGATAATCAAGTTGAAGTAGCTAAAATCTTTAACCATTATTTTATTGATTTACCTGATATAAGGATCAAGCAATCAGACTTAAAAACCTCCAAGATTTCAGTAGATGCAGTGGTGGATAAGGTGAAAGATAGGTTTAAAGAAAATTTAGAAAGTTCCCAGGGGCCAGGATTTAGGTTTATGAAGATTAGGGTCAATAGTGTTGAGAAGGAATTAAGGAATCTAGATGCATATAAGGTAGGGGGATGGATAAAATTGATGCAAGGTGCTTGAAAGTTGGAGTGGATCTATTGGTTCCTATGGTGACATGCTTGTTTAATTGGAGTCTGTGCTCTTCTGTTTTTCCTGATTATGGAAAATAAGCAGGGTAATTCCAGTGTATAAGGGTAGTGATACCTTTACTCCATCATATTATACTGTAGGCCTATAGCCCTCTTGTCAATTTTATCTAAGGTTCTGGAAAAACTAGACCATGGACAATTAAGTCAACACTTGGAACAACATGGTCTGATGACTGATTGTCAGCATGGATTTAGAGCTGGACAATCCACGAGTACTGCACTAGTGGACTTTAATAATCTTGTTGCAACATCTTTAGATTTGGGTCTAAAGTCTGGTGCAGTGTTTGTGGATCTTAGTAAGGCTTTTGACTTGGTGGACAATTATAAGATGTTGGAAAGATTATGTATAGTAGGAGTCTTGAAGGAGCCCTTGCACTGGTTTAAATCATACTTATCCGACCAATACCAGTGTGTCTCTATAGGAACAGTGGTTTCAGACTTAGTAGGTGTTGGAAGAGTGGTACCCCAGGGATCAATCTTGGGTCTCCTACTGTTCTACATTTATGTTAATGATATAGTATCTATAATGTCCAATAGTGTATTCTGGCTATATGCCGACAACACTGTATTAGTGTCATCGGCTGATAGCTATGATCAGTTGGGAAAGCAGTTGCAAAGCAATTCACCATGTATGGAAGAGTGGTTTGTGAACTCCACTCTGCAAATAAGTGCTAAAAAAACTCAATGTATGATATTTGCATCAGGTATCAGAAGGTCTGAAACTCCTGCATTACATTTGACACTGATCGACGGTGCTCAATTAAGAAATGTACAGACTTATAGACACTTGGGGGTGCTAGTTGATTCGAGAATAAAATATTCTGAGCACATCTGTCATCAAGTAAGTAAACTTAATCAAAGATTAGGAGCTCTAAGGAGAATGTCCTGGTGCTTTGCAATTAAAACAAGGGAAAGGCTGGCGAATCAATTGTTAATCCCTGTCTTGGAATATGGGTCTAGCCTATATATGAATTCCCCCCAGACTTATCTGGACAAAATAAACCAGGCTTATTATAGGCTTGGTAGATTTGTGATTAACACTAAATTTGGAACCCACCACTGTAAAATTTATGGAAGCCTTGAACGGTTGAAACCAGACTCAAAACAATTATATTTATTGGTTGACCTGGTGTCATAAATTGATTTATAATAGACATATGCATCCCCTATGTCAATACGTTTTGTTAGAACCCTGATGATTGTTAACTACCTCTTTAAGGAATTCAGAGTCACATATACCTAGGGTGAGATCTAGGAGTAGAATGGGGATACTACCCTGCAAAATAACCTTGCGGTCCATTGGAATAAAGTGCATAGAGAGCTAAAATTAATACAGGGACATCTACAGTTTAAAAGAGTTCTGAAAAGTTATTTGTCCGAGAACTGCACTTGGTTTTGTTATTAGATCATTTATTGGAGGAATGGATGATAGATTATATTAATTTATATGTGTAATATGTGTATAAAGTAGTGTGAGTGGAGTGATAATGTACGTAAAATGTATGTATATTGTGAACTGGTAGATGATTGTTTGAAATGGGTATATGAATTCACAGGACATTGTTGAAAATGGGCTATAAACCCAACAGTGTGTATCCTGTTTAAAAATAAAATTGTTATCATCATCATCATGTCCTCACTGGAGGCCAGAAGAAAGAGGGACAATATGATAGAGACCTTTTAGGTTCTTGAAAGGAATGAACAAGGTAAACTGTGAGGAACTATTGCCCAGGAATAGCAACTCTAAAAGATGGGGGCATGAGTGGAAACTTGCAGTGGGTGGTGGGAGAGATAGTCATGAGGGACATGAGCGACATGACAAAATTCAATTTCACAGAGAAAGTGGTTGAGCCATGGAATAGTCAGATGGCTGGGATGGTGGGAAAAGCATCAATGGCTTCAAACATAGCTGAGACAGAGTTAAGCACTTAAAGGGGAACAGTCAGCAATATGCTCTGATCTTTTGTTTGCTGTTCTTGCTGTCCTCACTGAGTGAAGTACAGTCACATACTGTTAGATTGAACTTAACTCCAAGAAAACAGCAGGATAGGCAAACATCTGATCTAAGTTTATAAAAGCTGAAACATGCACTGCAGGTTATTGAATAGCCCACTATTGCAGCCCAGCTCTGACATTAGCTGCAGGGAATTCTGGGATTTCTGGTTCCAGAAAATGTCAGCCTGGGAGTCAGCAAATAATTCTGATTCAATTTATCATACTTCAGTAAACAGTAAGTAAACATTTTTTTTACACAAAGTGCAAATGTTGACCATCCACACAGTTACTGTAGCTGTAGAGCTCTTAGTGCTAACTGTTCCCCTTCAATAGTGACCTGGGCAGGGGGGTATCAGTAAGACAGGAAACATGGGGGATTAGTGGGGATGAATTAAGCAATATACCACAACAGGATGTGGGTTATGCTAGGATTTACAACACCTAATGTGTTGTTTGTTCATGAGGCCACCGGCCAAGAGAGCAAAACACACCAGGTGTTGTAAATCCTAGCATTAACCCACATGCTGGAGAGGTATATTGCAATTATGCAATGTCCCCTATACTTCCTGTGTC
Source organism: Neoceratodus forsteri (assembly GCA_016271365.2). NCBI lineage: Eukaryota > Metazoa > Chordata > Ceratodontiformes > Ceratodontidae > Neoceratodus > Neoceratodus forsteri. Next base: position 322,018,941 of record CM028130.1, read on the forward strand.
AAAAAATAAATAAAAATATGGATTTTTCCCTATTTTTAATCATAGATACATAGATACATAGACAGTGTCGGCAGATAAGGGCCTATGGCCCACCCAGTCTGCCCATTTGAGCTTGTAAGTTCAGTTTGTTTTCCTAGAAGTCAGTTGCCCCTTACCCCTGACCTCCAGAATTCCTTTATGTCTATCCCATGCATTCTTAAATCCCGTGATTGTTTCAGCCCCCACCACTTCCTCTGGCAGGGTGTTCCACTTGTCCACCACCCGTTCTGTGAAGAAATTCTTTCTCATGTTTCCTCTGAATCGTCCTCCTTCCAACTTCATCCCATGCCCTCTAGTCCTGGAACATCTTTTTCGCTTAAAAATAGTGTTTTCCTGCACCCTGTTCCTCCCTGTAAGATACTTGTATGTCTCTATCATATCCCCTCTCTCCCTCCTCTCCTCCAGGGAGTACATGTTCAGTTCCTTCAACCTGTCTTCATAGGACTTGTGATGCAATCCATGCACCATCTTTGTTGCCCTCCTCTGAACCTTCTCTACCCTGTCTATGTCCTTATGTAGGTATGGTCTCCAGAACTGTACACTGTACTCCAGGTGGGGCCTCACTAGTGTCTTGTATAGCGGAATTATGACCTCCCTTTTCCTGCTGGTGATGCCCCTGCCTATACATCCCAGCATCCTATTTGCTTTACCTGCTGCCTTGTCACACTGCTTCCCTACCTTGAGGTCATCAGAGATGATAACCCCAAGATCCCTTTCCTGCTTGGTGCATGCTATATCCTCACCCCCCAACTGATATATTGTGCCAGGGTTTTTGTGCCCCATATGCATTATCTTGCACTTCTTTGCATTGAATTTCAACTGCCAAACCCCTGACCATTCTTCAAGTTTCTGCAGGTCCCTTCTCATTCTGTCTACACCCTCTGGTGTGTCTACTCTGTTACAGAGCTTTGTGTCATCAGCGAACAGTGAAATTCTGCCTTCTAGGTCCTGTGCAATGTCACTGATGAAGATGTTGAATAGGACCGGTCCAGCACTGATCCCTGTGGTACCCACTGGTCACTCTTCCCTCTGTGGAGTGACAGCCATTTACCACCACCCTCTGTGTCCTGCCACCCAGCTAGTTACCTACCCACCACACTACTGTCCTGCCCACACCCATATTCCCCAGTTTGTGTAATAGTCTTCTATGTGGCACAGTGTCAAAGGCCTTGCTGAAGTCCAGATAGGCCATGTCCACCGCCCTCCCCTGATCTACCTCCCTAGTCACCCAGTCAAAAAATTAAACGAGGTTGGTCTGACATGACCTCCCTGGTGAAACCATGCTGCCTTGGGTCCTGTAGTCCATTGACAACCAGATGTTCTACCAATCTCTCCTTCAGTAGTGCTTCCATGATCTTCCCCACTACCGGGTGAGGCTGACTGGTCTGTAGTTCCCTGCTTCCTCTTTGTTCCCACTTTTGTATAAGGGACTACATCTGCTGTCCTCCAGTCTTTGGGTACCTCCCTGTTTCCAGTGATCGGCTAAACAGGATAGCCAGAGGGTTCAGCCACCACCTCTCTTAGTTCTTTAGGACCTGGGGTGCACCCCATCTGGCCCCATTGCTTTATCAACTCTTGTTACTTCCAGTTCCTTCAGGACCCTTTCTCGTGTAAAGGGACTTGTGTCCATTTCTGCACCATTCTCACCCCTTGTACTCCCTTCAGACCCATTACCCTCCTCTTCCTCAGTAAAGACTGAGCAGAAATACCTGTTCAATATGTCAGCTTTACTGTTGTCATCCTCCACGTGGCCCCCATCCTCCCCCTTCAGTCTCACTATCCCTCCCTTTGTCTTTCTTTTTTCACTTATGTACCTGTAAAAGGTTTTGTCCCCTCTACCCACTGATTTTGCAATGTGCTCTTCTGTCTGAGCTTTGGCTTCCCTTACTGACCTTCCTGCCTCCCTTTGCTTCTCCTGGTACTTCTCCCTATCCCCTTCTGCCTGTGTCTTTTTGTATTGCCTGAATGCAATCTTTTGGCTTTCACTTTCTTTGCCTCTTTGGAAAACCATAATGGTCTCCTCTTCCTTTTCCTCTTGCTAACCTGCTTAATGCATAATTCTGTTGTTCTTGTAATCCCCATTTTAAATACCCACTGTTCCTCAACCCCTGATTCCTGTCCCATTCCCCTTAATGCCTCTTTCAAGTATCTCCCCATTTTCCCAAAGTCTGACCCCTAAAATCCAGGATCGTGTTTTGTGTGGTTTGGTTCTGCTCTTTCTGTGATTTCAAACCACAATGACTGGTGGTCACTGTTTCCCAGGTGCTCCCCACTCTTACCCCATCACACTGTCCCTGTTTGTGAGCACAAGGTCCAGTATTGCCTTCAGCCGAGTTGGTTCCATGACCAGTTGTTGAGGAAGGCACCCTGAAGAGGTCAGGATAAATCTGCTCTAGTTGATGCTGCTGCTTGGATGCTCCAGTCCACGTCTGGAATATTGAAGTCTCCAACCAGTACTACCTCACCCTTGTCTGCCATCCTTTGGATGGCTCGCATCAGCTCCCTATCTGTTTCTTCCTCCTGTGCTGGTGGTCTATAGACCACACCTGTGCGGATGGCTGTCCCCATTTTCCTTTCCAGCTTAACCCACAGTATCTCTCCCCCATTTTGTTCCTCCTGGATCTCTGTGGCCCTTATGTCATTTTTCACATACAGTGCCACTCCTCCTCCCTTCCTGCCTGCTCTGTCTCTTCTGAATATGTTGTAGCCAGGTATGGCCATCTCCCAGTCGTGGTTATCATTACACCAGGTTTCAGTGATGGCCACAATGTCCAGGTCTGACTGCACCATGACAGCCTCCAGATCTTCCATCTTGTTGCTAAGGCTCCTGGCATTTGCACAATGGCTTTCCATGATTTGACCTCCTAGACTGTTTCACAGTTCTACTCAGCCCCTTCCTTGGTTGTCATTTATCCCTGGTTCTCCTTGCTCTCTGCCTTCTGCTGAATTTTGCCCTTTTCTGCTTATCCACCTCTTGGGCACTAATCTCCATCTTTGCACACTGCTTTGCAGAGATAGCCACTCCTCTGGTTCATTGGTTCCACTGCTAGCTGTGGGGGTGAAACAGTAGGTACCCTCCTTGCTGGCCTGCCACCCCACTTTGCGCTGGTTTAAATGCTTGTCAATGTGGCATTTAAACTTATCATTGAGGTCTTGGATTCCTCCAGGATGGATGCAGGCGCGTCAGCTTGAACAAACCTCCATCCCTCCATGTGGTTCCCAGTCACCAATGAATCCAAACCCTTCCTCACAGCACCAGTTCTTCAACCATGAGTTAAAGTTCCTGGTGCATGCACTCTATGCTCTCCTTGCCTCTCACAGGTAGTACTTCTGAGAAAGTGACAGAAGTAGCTACTTGCTTGAGACCCCTCCCAGTTTCCTAAACTCTTCCTGAACTTCCTTTGGCTCCCCATTTGCCAGGTCATTAGTACCTAGGTGGATAATGACATCCAGCTCACCCTCCCATCTTGCCTTCCCAGTGATCCCCAGGATCTTCCTTCCATCCCTCCATGCCGTGGCACCTGGTAGGCACCTCACCTCCCTGTCCTCCCCCTCCTGTGTCCCTAGCTGGATCCCTCTTGTGATGGAGTCCCTCACCAGGATTCACTTCCTCCTCCTCTGGGGTCCACTGCTTTCCCCGCTGAGGTCACCTCCCTGGCTAACCTCCACATCCTTTCCTTCCACTTCTCTGGGTACCTCTATTTGTTTGTCCTCATTCGCCAGTGTGGCATATGAGTTCTTGAGTGGAATAGGATCTGGGATGTGCCTCTGCCTGACCGCTCTAACCCTCCCTGAGCCCACTGTCATCCAAGTGCTCCTTGTTCTCGGCATCCTTTGAGGCAGTTGCATTGGACTGGGTGGTCCCTGGATAGGGGTGATGGTACTCATGACCCAGTTTACTTCCACTCTGAGTCTGGCTACCTCCTCCCGCAGTCCAGAGAGATGCACGCAGATAGGGTAGCACCTCAGTGTCCAGAAGGTCTGCCTGAATATGGCTGCCCCACAGCCACTGCATTGCACCACTCCCCACATTATACTGCAGTTCCACTACTTGTCTGCTACTGAAGCTCTCCTAGTTCCCTTTTTATTAATTTACTGTCCTAAAAATACTGCCACTGATCCTCAGATAATTTTTTTTTTTAAAGAAAAGGAAAACAATAAATAAATAAATGAATCAAAACACTTGTCGTGCTGAGGGTGGGCTTCTTCCCCCTTATGCCCCTCCTACTTCACACCCCTTACTATACCCTGTGTTTAGCTCCTGTCAATCAGATTTAACAGGGCATATAATTAAGAGTTGGGGGAAGGGGAGGCGAAAATTTGCACCAATTAAAGACAGCACATAATTACACCACCACTATGTTTTAAATTTTTTTTATTTCATTTATTATTCCACTATGAAAAATGGTTCCCTGTTGCTAAGTAGAATGATGTACTCCCCCTCCCCCGGCATGTGTGCCAGACTTAAGTTTTATCAAATATATTAGTGTTACCAACCTCCTCTCCCACAGCATGTGTGCAACGGTTCACTTATTTTTGTTACTTTTGTACTTCAGCTTTGCCCAGAGTGAATACTTTCCATTGCTTTTATTTTGTTTTTCAGTGTGGTGTGGCATGAGATGAAGGCAAGCACGCTTTTTTTTTTTCTGTCAATGTTGAAAGGTCACAGTTATGGTCTGGTTTCTGGGGTCATTGTGGTGCTGTGGTTGGGAGCGCATAGTCAATCTTTAATTTTTTTTTATTTGGGAGGGATTCTACAAATGGCATGTGCCTAATGCAGTGTGAGTATGTGTTGAAGGAGCATGTTTTGTAGAGCTGCAGAGATTGCGGAGATCGAGGGTACACTAAGGGGTAAATGTTTGGAGAAAGTTTTGCTGAGGAAAGGTGAAGTGTTGTGGCTTTTTTTTAGTTGTTACAAAAAAGAATGCCACTTGTGTCAGACTCTAATGTGCCTCCTATAGCTAGAGGTTCAGACTACAATCTCGCTCTGTGACCATCTTCATTTTTTTTGGTACAGGGTTTGTTGGAGTGATTTTTGGGAAGGTCTTGATGTGGCTCACTGGTGGTTGGCACCTCTTCCCATTGGTACTGTGGAGGATTTACAACTGGAAAGAGGCACCAACTGACCAATCAGAGAGTGGCATTCTCATCCCTCATTGTATAATAACCTATATACTGTAGGTACTGGGTTTTAGGGTTGTATTGTGTCTTACAATCAGACAGGACAGACCAATGCTCTTTTTCAGCAATCATTTTCTGTTTCTGTGTTTCCATGTAACAGAGCAGCTAGTTTACACTGATTAAGGTCTTTTATTTAATACTTAAAGTAGCAGTGTGGGTGGGTGGGTAGAAACAGGTAAGTTAATTTCAGTCAGTGTTTGGAGCAGTTCTTTAAATTTAATTAACTTTTAGTAGTCAGTGTGGGGGACTAGCTGGGTAGAATATTCCAGCCTCTTGTGTGTTGAGTGGTTAATTATGACATGTGAAACAGGTGAGTGATTGAGAAAGAAGCTGAGCCAGGTTTACAGAGACAAGAGCTTGGAGATTTCATGAGGTTTAGCTAGCCTCTTAAATCCTCTGCCTCCTTACAAGAGACAGGAGGTTTAAGAGGCTAGTTAGCTTGAGCCCCTGGGCTGAGTGACCTTAAAGAGAAGAGAAAATGGATCATCTAGCCTACATTAAACATCTTTTATTTAATACCTAAAGTGGTGGTGTCAGAGGGAAGGTAGAAGTAATGGCTTTTCAGTGTTTTGTTTCAGTGGTTGTTTACATTGGGGCTAATTCATGATCATGCAAAAATTATATGCCAGGGGCACGTATCCTGCCTCCTTAGTGCCACACCTACAGACAGGAGCACTTGGCCAGCATTCAACATCAGCCACAACCTGCCTGTGGCTCTGCTCCCCCCCGGCATGCAGCACCCCACAGGGTGGCCAGGAACAGGGTTTTGAACCCAGTCAGGCATCCAATCAGATGCCTGTCTTGGATCCTGAGTGGATTCCTTGCATGGTAGAGAGCGGGTCTGGGTGTATGATAGCACCAACAGACACCCGGACCCGTGTAGCTATGCCCTGCCAGGCAGCAGAGCTCTAGCAGTGCCCTAGGAGTACAGCAGCCACCCGACACACCTCCCACCACACACACACACACACACACACACACACACAGTGGCCCTGATATCCGCACCCCTGCAGCACAGCCCCCACCCCACAGGCAACCCCAACCATGCATAGCAGCCGCAGCACCCCCTACACATGACTGCCCATGTCTCCTGTGTCCAGCAAGAGCCCCCCTGTCCCAAGTGTCCATCAAGGGTCCCCCTGTCCCTGGTATCCAACAATGCCCCCAACGCACACACCCGACCCTGAACCCGTACCTCCAGTCCTCAGTGGTAGTCAGTGGCTCCTCCAACCCCCATAGCACTGACACCCCTCTGTATCTGCATAGTCCTTGCCATGGCTAGGTACAGCCAGCAGCATAGCCCTTCACACACCTCTGCAGCCACCAACCATACCAATGATGCTGGGAATGCGCTGCTTATTTATAGGAGCACGTTTTCAGCAGAATTCAGATGGACGATGGCTGAGGAGGTGTGAGGAGGGTTGTGCCGCTAGCTGTCCTGAGCTGTGGCACTGACAGAAAGGTATGGGAGATGGGGGCGGTGATGTCAGTGCAGTGGGGGGTCCACTGGCCACCAATGCTGGGGTGGGGCATTGGCTCTGAGTGCATGTACTGGGACATGGCTGTGTGATGGCTTGGGAGGGATTTACCATCAGTATGGGGGTTGGTGCTGCCTGTGATGGGGGTAGGGCAGCGGGTTCACATCCTGTATAGGGTTAGGGGCTACATTGTGCCAGGTGGGTGCCTGCCGCATGCTGGGGTTGGAGTTTCATGGTGTTCAGGGAGGTGCCTGACATACAAGGGGAACAGGGAAGCCATGGATGGGGTGATGCCAGCTGTTCACTGGGGTTGGGGCAAATGGGTGCTTTGGTGGGGGGTTCCTGCACTGGGGATAATGCTGCACTTTGTGCAGGAGGGGGTGCCAGTGCCCAGTTGGGGATGTGGCTGTACTGTGTGGGGGCTGTGCTTACATGTGATAATGGTGGCAGGGTGGCCGTGTTGGGTGCATAGTGCACTTATGGCAGGGTTTCCCCAGGTGTAATGAGCACCTTCCTATGTCCCCCAGTGTGCAGCACTACTCACCTTGGTGCATGGCGCGTAGTGCTGGCACACTCATGGTGCATTGCTGTCCGCATGGCTGGGGGATCAGGTGCATTGGGGCTGTGCGCACCATTCCGTGAATCCCACTCGGGGGGGGCGCAATGTTTGCCGTGTGGATATGCACTGCAGATACACAGTGTGTAGAGACTCTACACATTCATGCATAGGCCCCATTGTGCGGGAGGGAAACAAAGACTAAATGGAATTCTGGTAGGAGAGATCTTATACAGTTGCTCGGGGCAGGAAGTGAAGGGGAAGTCCAAGTTGTGAGGCATTAGGAAGCATACAAGGGCACATCCCACAAGCATAATGAAGTGTGCATAGTATCAAGCCATTCAAGTGAAATGACACAAGGTTAAGTGCTGCAGGGACTTAATTAAAAAGGACTTGGAGGAGTGGGGAGAAAGCCACTCCACCAGAGAAAGTGTCCAAACCGCAATGGAAGAGGGAAGGAAGTTGACATGTGCATTTCAGTCCAAATCCATGCAAATCAATAGCACACATTAGAACTGAGTTTGGGCAGGCAGGCAGATGAGAGGGAGGACTAGTCAGTTGTAGGGGATGTGGACTGCCTTCTTCCAGACACTGCTCTGGATTCATGGAAAACAGCCACTTTGCAGGAGGATTGTGGTTCTTGATGATGAAATCACTGTCCTTGGGTGTCAAGTGAAGCTTCTTAGGCATGCCAAGGGAACTGAAGAACCACTCCACAGAGGCACCTTTATGGTCAGTGCATGTGGATGAAGTGTGTTGGGATTTGGGTGGTGGGACGGGGGCCAATACTACACCAGAGACGGGGGAATCCCTAAGTAAAAAACAGAAAACAATTTGCGCCACTGGAAGAATTGATTCAGGCTGCTGGCACCAAAGGAGAAGCATCACTGGAATTCCAGACCAGGAGGTTGCATCAAGGTGAAGTACAGAGAAGTTGATGTACATAACTAGTCAGGAGAAGAGAAATGCTTGCCAGGAGCACTAGTGAACAGGGTGCTCCCTTACTTGGAGAAATACATCAAGGTAAAGGATAAGAAACCAAACAGGTTTATTTTGGCACTGATGAACTGGTGGGCAGTTGGATAGGTAGGGTGAAGGACAGCTTCTATGAATTAGGTAAGAATCTCAGGCTAGAGGCAGGCAGGGTAAAATGAACTGGTGGGCAGTAGGGTAGGTAAGGTGAAGGACAGCTTCTATGAAACAGGCAGGAAGCTGAGGGTAGAGGCAGACAGGGTACTCTTTGAGGTCCTACTTGTGCCCTGTGAGAGTGAGGATAGAGAGGAGGAAATTAGTGAGTTCAGCACATGACTAGAGGGCTGGGGAGAGGAAGAGGGATTTTTCCTTTCTGGGGACTGAGGAATGTTCTGGGAGGAGCAGTAACTGTTTGCTAAGGATGGTATGCATCTGAGCAACGATGGCACCAGTGAACTGGGGCAAAAATTAGATGTGGGAATTAGCTAGTTTTTAACTAGAAGAGGGAGCAGTACTTACAGGCAGGTCTCAAATCATACACACACACACACACACACAGTGATAATATACACACACAAGACACACACACACACATAAAATGGCTCTCCCATGTACACACATGAACAATGTTTGTTCCTTGGGCAATAAACGTGGAGGGCAGATTAAGGTGCATAAAAAATTCAGTGAGTACAGAGAAGGGGGAGGAAACTTGCAGTATTCACAGGAGGAAGAACAAGCATAGCTTAAGGAAGGCAGTTTTAATTAATGTTAGGCCTTGGGAACAACACGGAGAACCTCCAGGCAGTGGTGGAGGAAGTCCAACCAGCGTTATTGACATTTACAGAAAAAATGACAATGTAGAAACCCAACAGGGACCTTACTATCCCAGGACATATGCTATTCAGAAGTGATAGTTTTAAGGCTATGTAGGGATGGCACTGTATATTAGAGACAATATAGAATAAATAGCAGCCAAGGACACAGGAGGGGATGGGGTTAGAAATAGTGTGAGGGCAGCTGGTAGTTGAAAATGGCAGAAATCTAACAGAGGAAGTTTGCCTATAAACCACCAACCATCCTCCTTCCAAGTGGAAAGTTCACTTAAACAGCACTCAGAAATGATGGGTGCTACCAATATATAACTATCACCAGTTTGTCTCTCCAGAATTGGGCATATATAACTTGATCAGAGTATTTTAAGCTTTATTATTTATTTTTTAGTTCGCATTGTTGACTTATTTTGGTATGTCAGTGCAGAAAAGACCTTGTAGCAAGCATAATAAGAAAGGTACATATTTAAGATGAGCAGGTTGCTGTCCATGTCTGTAGCTGCTTACAATGAGGACTTCATCTTCAAGCAAAAAGTCAGACAGCTGTATGAGCTGAAGGAGCTAAAGTTGATATTGTTGAAATGAAGCTAAATGCTGCTCAGATTTTCAAAAGGGGCAGAGGCTGTAGGCAATCACCAGTGCTTTGTGATGTCAGTATCACTTTGTCAGACCACCAAATCAGTCAGGAAGGGGGACAGGTTGCTAAGGAAGCAAACCACAAGGGCTACCACCCTATGGAATATGATACTGATGGGCAGTCTCAATGCCCTGGATATGGACTGTGAAACATTAACAGCTTTAGCACAAGGAACTAGTCCCTTGTAGATTCCTTACAAGAAGATTTTCTTGTACATTGGGTGAAATAAACCACAAGGGAGGGAGCCATCCTTGATCTGGTTCTGTTGATAACAAGACACAACGGAAGTAGTTAGGGTACAGGAACCCCTGGGGATAAATGAACATGACTCCCCTTGGCCCTAGATGACCAGAAGACAAAATCTAGGACAAATGTCTTAGATTTCAAGAAGGTATGGTTTAGAACAATGTGTAAGATCCTTCAAAACAAACTGAGGGGGAAGAAAATGTTTAAGTTGAGGAAATGTGAGAACTCATCAATGGTGTTCTTTTGTAGGTGTCTAACACCTATCTGAAGCAGGTTAATGACAAAAAAACACAAGAAGCCACTCTAATTCACAATGGAAGTGAGACATGCAGTCCAGGCACAGAGGAACACAATTGCACACACCCTAATAATGCAAGGCATCGTGGGAAGCATATGCAAATCCCCATGAAGGAATCTAGACTGGTCAGTTTTAAGCAGAATTGCATGGTGCCGAAAGGCCTCACAATGTAACCGGCATAGGCTGAGAGCAGCAGACACAAGCTTGTGTTTCATCCTTGTTAGGACTCATCAGTGTGCCATATCTGTAACTCAGTCCAGAAGGCCACATTCAAAAACGATAAGGGAGATCAATCTGTTGGTAACAGAGAGGCATCTTAGTGAAAAAGAAGAGAAGTAAGCAGAGTTGTAAGGTGGGCAAAGGCAGAGAAAGAACTGAGGATAGCTGAGGGGGTAGCAGAAAATGAAAAGGCTGTTAAATATATCAGAGAGGAGAGGAATATCATAGAGGATATTGGGAGATTAAAATGTAAAGATATATTTGTAGAGGGAGATGATAAGAAGGCTAACATCTTCAATCAGCATTTTTGCTCAGTATTTATGATAGAGGCAGGGGGCCCACTCAGTGACAGTAGTAGGCAGGCTAAGGGAGGGGGCAGAGGAATCTGAACTTGGGACTGGTGTTTGGGCATCAGGTACTTAAGAAACTAAGGGCACTTAGAGTGGATATGTCTACAGGACCAGATGGGTTATATTCTAGAGTGCTAAGGAAATTGGGACAGGCACTTGCAAGGCTTTGGGCAATCTTACTGGAAGTAAGAATCAGTGCAGGACAAATCACTAGGGCATTAGTCTTTGGCTCATTTGCTCACTGTAGGTGTGCTGCAGTAAATGCATTTCTGCATTTAACTTTGTGATATATTGAATTATTTGAGTCTCCTATGAATGCTTGCCTTTTTTTCATTCTTTGTTTCTTACAGTTTGGCTGTTTGTCTACTGAATGCGGGGCTTTCAGTGCATGTGCATCCTATGTTTGTCCTTATGCCCTTGATGGTCTTGTTTAACAGCTCCCTTGAAATTGGGATAGTCACAATAGTATGGAGAGGGTTGGATGTGGTCCCCCTGCACAAGAGTGGGAGCAGGGAAGAACCTAGAAACTACAGACTGATTAGTTTGTCATCTGTAGTGGAAAACATCTGGAGACTATCATCAAGGAACATCTGGGGAACTTTCTTAAAGTAAGACAGAAGACAGCATGGCTTTATGAAGAGAAGGTCTATTCCAAAATAACATGATTCAGTTCTTCAACTCTGTAACAAGATTGGTGAATAAAGGCCAAGCAGTCAATATGCTGTATCTAGAGTTCAGGAGGAGTTTGACTCAGTATATCATAAAGTACTGTACTTAGCAAGAAGCTGGGGACAGAGGAGTTGGGGTAAAGCCAACAAGGTGGGTTTCAAACTGGCTAACTGCATTGACCTCAAGGATGATTGTAAATTGGAAACATTCAGTGGACAGGGAGGTCACATGTAGGGTGCCACTAGGGTTGGTGCTGGGACCAGTACTTTTTAATGTTTTCACCTATGACCTAGGGAAAGGATCAATGAGAAAATGTGCCTCTTCGCAGGTGTCACTAAACCCAGGGGCATAGAAGGCTCCAAGGAGGGGGTCAGGGACATGAAGAGGGACCAAGATGATTTGTAGGTGTAGTACAAGGTATGGCAACTGAAGTTTAATGTGAAGTGCAAAGTTATGCACACAGGCAAAAGTAACCTGAAGACAGATAATCTGTTATGGGATTAAAAATGAGACTGACTACTGAATAGGTTTTAACAGATCTTTTTAAAGACCGAAGTCCATTGTACAGTAGCTCACTACTGCATTTAAGAATACCCAGAAATATTATTACTGATGAGGTAAGTGTCAAGTCAATTTTTGAATTCATTCATGGCCTTACTAGCCACCACTTCAATAGGGAGCTGGTTCCAAACCTTAATTACCTGCACTGCAAACCACAGCTTTCTCTTGTGTGTGTTAAATCTCTCCCCACATAACTGTAATGGGTGGGCTTGGGTACTATATACCTGACCCATTAGTGCCAAGCCCAGTTGTTCCCACAAATGTACATCAGTAAGGGACCTGTAGATCAGGCACATCACCCCATAGTCTGCGGAATTCCAGTGAGTACATTCCTAAGTTTTGTAGTCTGTTTTCATAGTCTAGACCCTGGACTTCTGTTAGTTTGTGCATTGCCCTCTTCTGAACCCTCTCTAGTATTTTAATTTATCCTTTCCCCTGGGTGTCCAAAGCTGGGCACAGTACTCCACATGGGGTGCACCAGAAAGGTATTGAGTGGGCGCTAAACCTCCTTATTCCTGCTCTTGATGTGTTTATGTATGCAATGCTGAATACTGTTGGATTTTTTAGATGACCTCATTAAAGTGCATCTTAAAGCTGAGATCATTGCTGACTCTAATGCCCAGGTCTATTTCATCCTAGACTTCCCTTAGTACCTTCCCTCCCAGCATGTACTTCAGCTGCATGTTGTTTTTCCCTAAATGCATCACGGTGCATTTCTCAGTGTTAAATGTTAACTTCTTAACTAAGGCCCACGTTTCTAATTCCCCCAGAGCTGCTTGAAGACCATCAGCATCCTTATGCCTGTTTACTATAGAAACATAGAATCTGGCGGCAGATAAGGATCGCTTAGCCCACCCAGTCTGCCCATTTCCCTACCTGATTGATAAGCTGCAGATTCTAGTTAATCAACAGCTTACTTCCTCCTGCCCCCCACTAGAATTGCCTTATGCTTGTCCCATACATTCTTAAATTCTCCTACTGTTCCTGACTCCACAACCTCTTCAGGAAGGCTGTTCCATGCATCCACAACTCTCTCTGTGAAAAAATACTTTCTAACATTACCTCTGAGCCATCTCCCCCATCTTCAAATTGTGTCCACTTGTTCTTGCACATCTCTTCTTCTGAAAGATACTACCCTCTTGTACCTTGTTAATTCGCTTGAGATACTTGAAAGTTTCTATCATGTTCCCCCTCTCCCTCCTTTCCTCAAGGGTATACATATTTAGCTGCTTTTCTGGTGCAGACCTTGCACCATTTTGGTGGCTCTCCTCTGAACAGCCTCCACTCTGTCTATGTCTTTGCAGAGATGGGGTCTCCAGAACTGCACACAGTACTCCAGAAGGGGTCTCACTAACTGTCTGTAAGGGAAAACAAGTTCCTGTTTTCTACAGTTGATGCCTCTCCCTATGCATCCCAGTATCCCCCCAGCCCTCCTTACTGCCTTCTCACATTGCTTGCCCACCTTTTGGTCATCTGATATAATTACTCCTAGGTCACTTTCGATTTTTGTTGTTGTTATTAACTCACCACCCATTGTGTACTCTTCCCCTGGGTTTTTGTTTCCCAGATGCATTACTTTGCACTTCTTTGAATTGAATCTGAGCTGCCACGTATTTGACCATTCCTCCAACCTTGCCAAGTCCCTTTTCATTCTTTCCACCCCACCTTGTGTATCAACCCTGTTGCAAATCTTTGTGTCATCTGCAAAGAGGCATACCTTTCCTTCCAGGTGCTATCCAATGTCACTTATGAAGATATTAAAGAGGATCGGTCCCAGTACCGAACCCTGCGGTACCCCACTAGTTACCCTCCTTTCTTCACTGTGGACTCTGTTTACTATTACCTTTGGCGTCCTGTTGTCCAGCCATTTTTTTATACAGGCTACCACCTTGGGACCCACTCCATGGCTAGCTAACTTGTATATTAATATTTTGTGTGAGACTGTGTCGAATGCCTTGCTAAAAGCTAGGTAGGCCATATCCACAGCCCCTCCCTGGTCTACTACTTTGGTCACCCAGTCAAAGAAATCTATTAGGTTCATCTGACATTACCTTCCTGCTGTGAAACCATGCTGCCTCGGGTCCTGCACCCCACTGGCCTCTAGGTACTCAACAATTCTTTCCTTCAGAAGTGATTCCATTATTTTCCCTACCACTGAAGTCAAACTAACTGGTCTGTAGTTTCCTGCCTCTGCCCTGCTCCCACTTTTGTGAAGTGGAATCACATTTGCCTCCTTCAGTCCTCAGGTACCACTCCATCCTCCCATGATTTGTTAAAGAGAGTAGTCAGTGGTGTTATTAGTTCTACCCTTAGTTCTTTTAGTATTATTGGGTGAATCCCATCAGGCCCCATTGCTTTGTCCACCCTCAGTCTCAAGTTACCCTCAGTTACTATATACCCAATGCATGTGTCATCAACAAATTTAGAGAGCCAGACTTCTGTCTGAGTACTCATTGAAGATATACAAATGTTAAAAAGACAGGGACCCAGGATGGATCCCTGAGGCAGCCTGCTGGTCACTTCTGCCCACCTACAATATGTCCCTTCGATGCATACTCTCTGTTTCCTTCCAGACAGCCATGCATCAACCCAGTGGGATATTTCCCCATGTATTCCATGTTCAATTAAGGCATCGACAAGTTCCCTATGCGGGACCTTGTCGAATGCCTTTGAAAAGTCCAGAAAAATGACAGACTGAATTTCTTTCATCCAGAGATTTGCTGGCTTTACCATAGAATTCCATGATAATTGTTTGGCAGGACCTGCCCTTAGTGAACCCATGTTGTATAGTATCTACATCCTCTGTCAGGAGTAGGAAGTCAGTGATATAATCCTTCTAGGATTGTCCCCAGAACTGATGTCAGACTAATCGGTCTATAATTCCCAACCTCCTGCTTTGTTCCCTTTTTATGGATGGGTATGACCACTGCCTGTCTCCATACCTCCAGGACCTCTCCCTCATTTTTTGATTTCTGGAATAAAGATGTAACTGGTCACACTAAGAACTCTGCCAACTCCTTTATCACCCTTGGGTGCATACCACCAGGGTTTCTTTATTCTGATCCAGCTTTTTAAGTCTTGTTTTCACATCTGTGATATCTAGTACAAGGCCAGCTACAGATGGGAGATTTTGGTGGTTTTTAGTTGGTAGTGACCCATGATTGAAAACAGAGGAAAAATAGCTGTTATACTGTTCAGCCATTTCTTGATTGTCTGTTATTAGACTCCCGTCAGGACCTTTTAGAGGTGCCTATTTTTCTGCTACCTCCCTTCTTGTTAATGTATGCATAGAAGGACTTATAGTTGACCTGAACTTTGCAGGCTAGACTGTACTCATATTTTTTTCTTGGCCTGCTCTATATTCTTTTTAGTAACCTTAAGGCATTTTTTATATCTGTCCCAGCAAGTTTTGTCTCTACTCATTTTGGCCTTTTAATGAGCTTTGAACTTTCTATTAATTGCTTTCCTAACTGGGGGAGTCAGCCATGGGGGAAGGATTTTTTTTGGTCCCATTATATTTATTTGTGGTGGGTGTTTATTTTTTAACCAAGTTGTTGATCTTAGTGTTTAACATGTCCCACAATCCATTTCCCAATTCCAATTGGCCAAATCCCTTCTCATGCTGTCAAAGTCGGCCTTATTGTAATTAAAAATTATTGTGCTGCCTGTATCCTTACCTAGTGAACCCATATAGCTGAAACTCACCATAGAGTGATCACTAGAGCTCAAACTGAACAAAACTGTACAGTTTAGGATATTGTTTACCAAGTTGCTCAGGACTAAATCCAGTATGTGAGTGCTGCTGGTGTTATTTAACACAAACTGGTCCAAGCCAGCCAGAATGAATGCTTCTAAGTAGTGTGACTCTGATGGCATAAAAGCCTTCAGTGTTTCCCAATGTATCCCAGGGAGACTGCTAATAATATAACATTATCTGCTAAAGTGAGTTTATTAATGAAGTATAATAATAAGGAGTCATCCTGATCAGAAATGGATGGTGATCTGTACACCAACCCTATATTAATTTTGGCTGTATATGGAAGGGATATTTTTATCCAAAGTATTTCAGCATTTTCCCACTGAGTGTTGTCTGTGCATTCTGAGATGTGTTATCAGAAATATACAGTGCAACACCCTCTCCCCTGGACTGTGCCTGTCACTGTTGTATCGAATATAACCTGAAATATTTTTATCCTGTGAATCCTCATTTTTCCACCAGGTTTCAGTTATGGCACAGATGTGTATATTGGAAGCATGCAAAGTAAAAAGAAGTTCATCCATTGTTAGTGAGACTTCTAGCATTTATTAAAAAAAAATTCCACTTGGGTGGTATAACCTGCTTTGTGTTTGTAGCCATGGATCTGTCCCCCCATCCCCCTGTTCATTACTTTTAAATGGGTATCAACTGTTTGTCTCAGTTTTTGTGCAAAAATGCACTTCCCTGTTTATTTAGATGTAGACCATCCAATGCAAACAAATGTGGTCCTTGAAAGTCCTCCCAGTGGTCCGCATATACATACCCTTCCCTGTAGCACCAACGTTTCAGCCAACCGTTTAATCTTAGTATGTCCCTGTTCAATATTTGACTGGCTCGAGGGACTGGTAAGATTCCAGAAATGACTGGGTTGTACCCCCTGGCTGTAAGAGTGATCTCTACCTACTCAAAGTCTCTCTGTATATCTATGAGGCCTCTTTTGTTTACATCATTAACCCCATGTGTACAAATTTAACTGGTTTTGTAGTGTTGTCTAACAAGCCAGGTAAGAGCTGCCTAATGTCACTTATTCCAGCCCCTGGTAATACACTTACTGTAGTGTGGTTATTTCAGTTTTTGCACAATAAATGATCTGTGTACTGGAGCATGGAATCCCCTATAACCAGTACATCCCAAGGGGCATTGTCATTTAGTATAATTGTTTTAGGTATATCATGGTTTCCCGTGACATCTGTTCCCTGTGTTGCTGAAAGACTACTACCAGGTGACTTCAGGCCTGCTTGGGTGTTTGCTTCTTCCCCTCCAGTAGGGTCTGTGTTGAGTGTTAGGGTCATTGAGTCTGTTTGGTGTAAATATGTTAGATGACCCCCCTATGTTCCTGCTACCCTTTTTTTTTTAGGTTTTATGTACCAAGCACCAGTCAGCATTTTCCATTCCCCCCTCCACAACCTTCATGTCAGATTTTGGTGGTTTGGGTAATTCTATCTACAATGGCTCAGAGATATTATCAGCCATGGTATCAATGAAGTGCTCTAGTGCGCTGATTTCAACATGTACCTAAATCCTTTGTTGTAGTGTCACTATCTCTGCCTGTAACACCTCTAGCATGATACATTTATCACACACAAACTCAGGGATTTCATCCCCATCTGCATACAAACAGCACTTGTTGCAGAACCTCATTGTAGCACTGTACCTTAAGTGGTGATGTAAGGTGGTGACCCAAATCCCAGTTGTCCCAGCTGACACAGCCAACACACACCGATGTGCCTTTCTGCGCGTGTCTCCGCGCGCAGCACTGCACACCCTGCTCACAGCAGGGTCAAGTTTTAAGGGTCTAAATGACCTGGAACTTCTTGTGGGGGGTCATGGGTCCCTTGCAGTGAAAGTTGCAAATTAAAATGTTTTTCTGACTGTGTGTCAGCTACTCATTCATAGCAAAGGCACAGGAGTATGTCACTTAGTCCAGAATCACTAAAAAACATGATTTAGCACTGCAGTAGTTCTGCCACTACACCATAGAACTACACCTGCTCTCTTCCTGCTTCTTGTTAGGTATGGAAGATAAGGCTCAAAGTATATAGCACAGAACAATGATTAAAGCAGTAATAATGGTTCCTGCACACAGTGTCCCAAATGGATAGCTGCTCCTGCAAGCTTCCAAATTAGTTTTGCATCATCTACTCACAGCAGGGTTGAGTTATAAGGGTCTAAATGACCCGGGAGTTGCTGTGCGGGTCACGGGTCCCTCAGAATGAATGTTGCGAATCTAAATGTTTTCTGACTGTGCATTGACTACTCATTCATAGCAAAGGCACAGGAGTATGTCACTCAGTCCAGAATCACTAAAAAACATGATTCAGCACTGCAGCAGTTCTTCCCCTACACCATAGAACTACAGCTGCTCTATTCCTAGTTCCTGTGAAAGATAGGGCTCAAATTATATAGCACAGTACAGTGATTAAAACCGTAATAAAGGTTCCCATACACAGTCCCGCAAATGGACAGCTGCTCCTGTGAGCTTCCAAATTAGGAATCTTCATTAGTGGTAGTTTCAAGTTGATGATCCCATGCACCAAAGCACTTGGAAAGGCAAACAGGATGTTGGGATGTATATGGAGAGGGTTCTATAGTAGGAGAAAAGAGACACTGTTACCTCTTTATGGATCACTAGTGATGCCACTCCTGGAGTACTGTGTCTGATTCTGGAACCCACAATGAAGAATGGATAAAGACTGCATAGAAACTGTCCAGAGAAGGGCTAGAAAGATGATACAGGATGAGTAAGGAAAATCATACAAGGAGTGTTTAGCCAGCTTGAACATACACTATACTCACGGAAGGCCAGAAGGGAGAAGGGGGACATGATAGAAAACTTAGAATCTGAAAGGAATAAACTAGAGAGAATGCCACGACCTGTCTAAGCATGGTATGATATCAGCTTCTTGGGGACATAAGTATAAACAGGTCGGGGCCAGTGGGAAGATTTAGGAACATAAAAAAGTATTTCTTTACAGACAGGGTGTTGGCTAGGTAGAATGGTTTAGCAAGGGAGGTGGTAAATGAAAAGTCAGGACAGGTTTTTAGACAGCATGGGAGAGCTGTTTGAGTTGTGGAAAACTTAAGACAGTGAAGGGATGAAGGGAGTAGAGAGCAGTGGAAGGGAGATAAAGTTCCAATGGGCATTCAGCCTGGGCACACCCATGTGCAGATTGGTATGGCTCATGTAGGAAAATGGGCAGTGATGATGGACTATGAGTCATTTTCTTCCCACTCTTTCTATGCTTCTATATTTCTAGGAATTGCAGTGTGTCGGAATGTATTACTGTATATTTTTAAGGGTTCCATGTTATATGAGCAAACGCACAATGGCGCTCGACATATGAGCAGGTGCACATGTAAAAACTCATCGGCGATGTACACAATAACCAGGACCACTAACAGTGATGGTCAGGCACAATACAAAAAGCACAGTGACACTATAGTGCCAGACGTACACGCCTCCACCCCCACCCCCACTCCCACCCCAATTATTATAAACTAACCCGAGGGGAGCCTGACACTGTGGTAAAAAAAAAAAAATGTAAGTGCACAAACTCACAGATCAGTAACGCATAGAGCACCTGCCAAGGTCTGAACCCGAGTCCTTCGCCACTGGAGGCATACGCTGCCTCCACTAGACCACACAGCCAGCTTGGAATGACCAACTGAAACCACGTCCCACATCAACCACATCATAGATCCCTCCCACCATCGCTGTCTCTACACTGCTGCTATTCTTATTACTCCTTCACTCACTATATCCACGTTTGCTGCTGTATCCTACTCGCTGTCTTGCAAGGTGCTCAGATGTTATCGCTCAAATGTACTTGCTCAAGTGGAGTTACCCATATCACTGGATACCATTTTTAAGAAAGGTCCAGATATTTGGATACACTTCCTTGCTTCAGTGTTCTTCTTGTTAGTGAATGTTGAGACTTGGGTGTCTACGCTAACAATGAAAGTGGTGCCGACAAGACAGAGAACTTACAATTTAAATATGAATTCCCCCTGCATAACGTTTTCTTGATGAATAGTAGAAGATAACATTTCTTTGTTTGAGAGAAAGATCTAAGGGTCTTCTGTGACTATACACCATATTTGATACCCAATTTCCAAGAAATAAAACCACTGCAGTTGATTTTACATGTTCAGTGACAGTCAGTAACTTCTTTTTTTAAACCAGGAGAGACACACTAAGCTGAAAGCTTGTTTACAGGTGCAATCTGGGAGAACAAGGAAGCTAAGTGACTTGCTCAGGGTCACACAGTATACAAGTGGGGTGTGTGGGATTCAAACCAAGGTCTCCAGGTTTGCAGCTCAGAGTCTTAAATCACTGTGCTATACTGCCTCCATAGTAAGTGATATTTTTACAGGGTGATTGACAGTGCAGCCAACCAGGATGCAACACAGTTCTGCAGAATTCTGAAGATTCAAAAGGAAACAAGGCAATTTTAATGGTAATTGATCCCTTTTGTCATGCAAGAACCTGTGACACTGTATGTATCCTGGTGGGCTCCACTGTATAAAGCCCAATGGCTTTTTCATAATAGGATCCTACTAAAGATGAATAACATTTACACACTGATATGTGACTCCATTTACAGAATGTATTACACAAGGGAAGGGCATTTGTTTTATATAGTGTATTTTTTACAGACTGCATTCCAAAGTGGTTTACTGTCCAGGAGAGGGACGGGAGAGAATGTTGCTTCCATTTTCAGCGTGTAGGGATGTTCAAAGCATGCAGAGATAGATTAGTGAGAAATCTGAGAGGCTAAGCACAGGTAGGTTAAATAGAAAGTGACTTGCTCAGGGTCACACAATGAGTAAGTGGTTATGGGATTCAGTGTAAATATTGTTTAGCGGGTAATGGTTCTCTTCCAGGTTCTTTGGCACCCAATCTAGGCTTTAAAATTCAAGAAAAAAAATAGGAAATGTTGGGGGGCCCTTTGAAGTAAACACTCTTCGCTCAAGTTATTGTTCTTCAATCTTTCTTTCTTTTTTTTTTCTTTTTTTTTTTTTCGAGTGAAACGTTGTGGGATTCAGACCTGGGTCACCAGGTTGACAGTTGTGCACTCTTAACCACTAGGCCAAACTGCCTCTTAAAAAATACATTTAATAAGTTGGCTTGGTGGTATGGAGGGCTGAGGCACTGTGAGCCTTACCTCCTGCCACACCAGCTACCAGAGTTCAGGAACAGACTTGAGTTGCTTGGTGGCTGACTGGGGGGGCTGGGATTGAGCATCCTAAGGATGCTCTCCTCCTTTGTGGGGATTCGCTGTGGCTTGCTGTCGATTGCCACCTAGAGGTGGCTGGTTGGTAGCACATGTGCAGCCACCAAGAATGGAAAGGGACCCAAGATCAGGGCACCAGGGGGCATCTCCATGGAGGCGGAGCTTGCACATCGTGCCCACTGCACATTTGTGGACCCAGGGAGAAAATCAGCAGAAAAATTTGCCAGCAGCAGGATGATGACTGACCCCTCACAGACCCCACACTGGAGAATGGGCACCCAGGGTACCCCAGAAAGTAAGTCCCAGGAAAGTCAGGTGATGGGCTGGGTGGGTTAGTCAGAAGGGTTCCATCAAGCTGCATCAACATGAAATTTGTCATTTGGCATTACAGTGACACCACAATACCAACAGTTGGCATTGTGCCATCAGGAGCAGAAGGTGTTTTTTTGTGAGGTGCTTCACCATTTGCGTACCCTCAGCATTTTGGATTATCAATTCTGAGTTGAAATTGTTTCAGGGAGGGGGAAATATTATGGAAGACAGCCGTGTCGGCAATACCGTGGACCATTGCAGTGAACTGCAGATCTTGTCGTTGTAATGGTCTTTGCAGTATTGCCATCGCTGTGTCAACAGTATATGAGTCAGAAGGGGGTAGCCAGGGCAGACAGGAGAATAAAATATATAGAGAACAAAATACATTTAGATAAAATATTATATAATAATAGATATACTTGGTGAGTTTCTTACAGCATAAGAACATGGGTCCCAATTCCAAAATGGGTTACACCTGTTGCAAGGCAATTTGCACCAAACCGAATGGTGCAAGTCACCCTTTGTGACATGCACTATGCTGTTTGGTATTCCAGTAAGTGGCCTGCACCCACGCAGACATCTGCTGGCCACTGCCCCTACAACACAGTGGAAAGGGGGGTTATGGCAGCAATTGCACTCTATTCTAAAAGGGTGGCTGCCATAACCCCCTTACATAATTCAAAGTCCCATGCAGCATGGCAGGGTTAGACCAGCATTTAGCTTGTCTAAGGGGTATCCATCCTGGCAAAATGACAGTTGCCCACCCAGCAGTGCCACAACACACAAACAGCCTTGCCACATGGACCCCCCAACACAGTGCAGCCCCTCCCCCCGCAAGTCTGGGTGCCACTCGGCCATTTTTCAGAGTGCCCCACATGTGTCTGTGCCACACTGCCTAACCCCCCCATGACCACCAGTGGAATGTGGGCTTGTTTTGGGGTGGGGGGCTTGGGGGAGCTGTTCCGCATGGTCTACGGCTTGTGGCACCCAGGTCTGTTGCTCAATTCCCATGGCACAGCCCTGCAGCTGCCGCAAGCCATAGGACGTAGGTGCCAGGGACCCTGCCTGTCCTGGAATGGGGCACAGGGTCCCTGGCATAACGGCACATGGCGCAACTCACAAACGCCCATGAGTTGCGTCATGCACTTTGTAATCAGGCCCATGGTCTTGTGTTCTTTGGGCAAGAGAACTGTGAAGAAGAGTTGAATGGTTTGGGCAGCCCAAACAGCATGAGCTAACACTCTTATACTGTAACAAATGCACTCAAGTATACATGTTAATATATTGACTCTTTCAGAGGTGATTTAAACATTTTAAAATATTCTGAGATCCAGATAGTGTCAAAAAGTAAAAAGCTACCACTTTTGTTGTTTTTTCCTCATCGCCTTGCACCCAGATGGTGTGGAATTTTGGTGTGATTTTTCGGTGGTAGAAAGAACTTTGGAAACAAAACTGCCAGTGTTATTTTGATGCAAAATATAAAACTGTTGCAAAGGTATTAAGTTTTTAATTTCCCATTATTTCCTATGGGAAGTCCTATTTTTCAGGATAGCGGTAAAAAGTTCAATAAAGGAACTGATATCTCGAAAAAAGGATTCAATCTCATGAGACCCATTTCTTTTTTGTGAGAATTAAATTCTTTTTCATGAGGAAAAATTCCATTTTCATGAGATACCTTCTTGTTTTCAGTTTTTTGAATTTTTTTCCAAAAGCCACAAAACTGACATCCTGAAGTGACACCACCACACCTAGCTGGCTGATCAGGACCCCATTAGGTGCAATCTTCACGTCAAAGTGACAAATATGCCCCTGCGTCATCGAGGCACAGGTCATAAAGCATAGGAAAACCAGGAGCAGTTTCAAAATTAGCAAATAACGTATTTTTCTCAATAACAGCAAAATAAACAATAAAAATTATTCAGTATAACTATCTACAAAGGCAGTACAAACAGAGAAAACAAAGTCCTTCTTCTGAGTGTATCTCTTAATTCAAAGTTTCAGTCGCTCAGTCTCTCACTCTCCTTGTCTCTCTAGCAAAATTACTGCTGCTCTTTTTATAAAGTCTTTGTCTGGGAACTTTGTTAAGAGACCCTGCTTCTCACAGAATGTCCTTGCAAGTTTACAGAATGTTCTTACCAATTTTGTTCCTTGCAGGTACAGCAAAACAGTACATAGTGTCCCAGAACTGACCTCTTGTTTACAGTTCTGCAAAAGGCTTACAAACTGTGTCTCAGGTTAACTATTTGAGTTCCAAATAACTTTGCAACCATTTCAACAGTATAACTATATACAGTTTTAAACAAAGGGATCCCAGTATCAGAGACATTATCACATAAAAATTCACATACTTTTTTTACAACTGCAGATATGCAAGGGGGAAGAAAAGACAGAAATAACAAGGGAAGGCAGAGAGAGATAGCGAGAGGTGGAGAACTGCGAAACTGTTGGAGTCATCAGTCCCTAGGTTTCACAAGAAAATTTGGTTGTGCAACCAGACAGACAAGAGACAGAAAAGGATAGGATAGAACAGACCCTTGAATCTAAACTCTTTCTGCATAACAAATGGAGCAGGGCCTTATTCAACCCTGTCACACCCTGAAATGTTTTTTTTGTAATATAATGAATCCTTTTTCATGACTGAGTGATAAATCCTTTTTTCTATCACGATTCATGAAAAAGGATTTCATTTCCTTCCCCTGAACTCTACAGTTTTTCCCTAGTGTCTAGTGTACCCCCACCCTCCAGTACCCCTGCCTCTACATTTCACAGGATTCTAGGTCACCCTCAACCTCCAATCTCATTCCCCTTCTTTTTAAATTTATAATAATAATAATCTGACACTGGGATGCCCACCCACAGTGTCGGATGCCCTTCTCCACCTATTATTGTACTATTAATTGCCAACATCAGGGGGCCCAGTCCCTGTGTCAGCATTCACAAGCCCCCCAGCAGTGTGGGATACTGGGGAGCCCACTGTCAGTGTCCCCAAATAATATAGAAACATAGACTTTGATGGCAGATAAGGACCGCTTGGCACACCTAGTCTGCCCATTTCCCTACCTACAGGATAGGCCACAGATCCTAGTTAACCAACAGCCTATTTCTTCCTACCCCCCCACAAGAATTGCCTTATGTCTGTCCCATGCATTCTTGAATTCTCCCACAGTTTTAGACCCCACAACCTCCTCAGGAAGTCTGTTCCATGCATCTGCTACCCTCTCTGTGAAAAAATACTTCCTCACATTGCCCCTGAACCACCCCCTCTATCTTTAAGTTGTGTCCCCTTGTTCTTGCACATCTCTTTTTCTGAAAGATGCTACCCTCTTGGACTTTGTTGATTCCACTGAGGTACTTAAAAGTTTCTATCATGTCCCCCTCTCCCTTCTATCCTCAAGGGTATACATATTAAGCTCCTTCAGTCTCTCCTCATATGGCTTCTCTTGCAGACCCTGCACCATTTTAGTTGTCCTCCTCTGGACTGCCTCTATCCTGTCCATGTCCTTGCAGAGATGGGGTCTCCAGAACTGAATGCACTTCTCCAGATGAGATCTCACCAACTGTCTGTACAGAGGGATAACAACGTCCTGTTTTCTGCTGCTGATGCCTCTCCCTATGCATCCCAGTATACCCCCAGCCCTCCCTACTGTCTTCTCACATTGTTTGCTAACCTTAAGGTCATCTGATATGATTACCCCCAGGTCCCTTTCCTTTTTTTGTAGTTATTACTACCTCCCACCAGGGTTCTTATTTCCCAGGTGCATTATTTTGCACTTCTTAGCATTGAATCCTAGCTGCCATACTTCTGACCATTCCTCCAACCTTGCCAAGTCCCTTCTCATCCTTTCCACACCTCCTTGTGTATCAGCTCTGTTGCAGATCCTTGTGTCATCTGCAAAGAGGCATACTTTTCCTTCCAGTCCTTCTGCAATGTCACTTATAAAGACATTAAAAAGGACTGGACCAACTACTGAACCCTGCGGTACCCCACTAGTAACCCCTCTTTCTTCAGAGTGGACTCCATTTACAATTACATTCTGTGTCCTGTTGTCCAGCCAATGTTTTACCCAGGCTACCACCCTGGGACCCACTCCCAGGCTGGTTAATTTGACTATTTATCTTTTGTGTGGAACTGTGTCAAATGCCTTCCTAAAGTCTAGGTAGGCCATGCCCACAGCTCTTCCCTGGTCTGCTACTTTGGTCACCCAGTCAAAGAAATCTATTAGATTTGTCTGACATGACCTTCCCGCTGTGAATCCATGCTGTCTTGGGTCCTGTGCACCGCTGGCCTCCAGGTATTCAACAATTCTTTCCTTCAGAAGTGACTCCATAACTTTCCCTACCACAGAGGTCAAACTGGCAGGTCTATAGTTTCCTGCCTCTGTCTTGGTCCCACTTTTGTGAAGGGGAATCACATCCGCCTTCCTCCAGTCCTCAGGTACCACACCATCCTCCCATGATATGTTAAAAAGAGTAGTCAGTGGTTTTACTAGTTCCCCCCTTAATTCTTTTAGAATTCTGGGGTGAATTCCATCAGGCCTCATTGCTTTGTCCACCTTCAGTTTAAGGAGTTCTTGCAGAACACTTTCTTCTGTGAAAGGACTAGTATTGACCCCCCATCAGAAGTGCTTCTGTTAATTGGATTAAGCACTTCCCCTCCTCTTTTGTGAATACTGAGCAGAAATATTCATTCAGTATCCCTGCTTTTTCACTGTCCCCCTCTGCCCACCCACCATTCATTCTATTCAGCCTCACTATCCCTACCTTTTCCTTTCTACACTCTCTGATGTACCTATAAAAGGTTTCATCCCCCTTCTTAACTGAGTTGGCTATCTTTTCCTCAGTTTGAGCCTTTGCTATTCTGACTTCCCTCCCTGCTTCCTTCTGCCTTAACTGGTACAGCTCTCTATCCTGCTCCTTCTGTGTTTCCTTATACTTCCTGAACGCTATCTTTTTCTCCCTGACTTTTCCAGCCACCTCTTTTGAGAACCATAGTGGCTTTTCTTTCATTTTGATTTGTTTATTTGCTTCACACAAAGGCTTGTTGCCTCTGTGATGGCAGTTTTGATGATTCCCCATTGTTACTCCACCCCTCCTTCTAGCCTGTTTGTTAGTGCTTTTCTGAGGCACTCTTCCATCTTGCCAGATTCAGCCATCCTGAAGTCCAGTACCCTCACTTTTGTATGGCTTGACTCTGTAGCTGAGTTTAACATGAACCACACTGTTTGATGGTCACTTGTTCCCAGATGGCAACCCACTTCTAGATCTGAGATCCTCTCACTGCCCCCATTTGAGAGTATGAGATCTAAGATTGCCCCCTCATGAGTGGGTTCTGAAACTAGCTGTCTGAGGTCTGCCACCTGTAGGGCATTGAGAATGGCCCTACTCTTGGATGTGGCTGCAGCAAATGTGCTCCAGTTAACCTCTGGCATATTCAGATCTCCCATCAACAGTATCTTCCTTTTCTCTGCCATCCTAAGAATGCCTTCTATCATATCCATGTCTATTCCCTCCCCCTGACATGGGGGTCTGTACACAACCCCCGTGCAGATTGTGGTGCCCTTTCCAGTCTCCAAGGTGACCCACAGTGCCTCCTCTCCTCCCTGTGTACTCTTTTGTTTAGTTGCTTTTATCCCTTCCTTTACATAGAGAGCTACTCCTCCCCCTTTTCTCCCCTGTCTGTCTCTCCTGTAGGTTATGTACCCTGGTATGTTAACATCCCAGCCGTGGTTCTCTGTGTACTATGTTTCTGTGACTGCTACAATATCCAGGCATCCCTATTCCATCAAGGCCAGCAGTTCAGGGAGCTTGTTGCCCAGACTACGGGCATTGGTACTCATTACCCTCCATTTCCTGATGGTCTTACTCCTTTTTTCCCCATCCCTGTCCTTATTTCCTTTGTCACTTTCCCCATTTACCCCTGCCCTTCTCCCTATTGACACCTCTATGTTGGTGTTTACCACACTTGCTACCATGCTTTTTTGGTGGGCTAGGATTTCCCTGCTACTTTCCAGTCCCTCCCCCCTTGGCTAGTTTAAATGCTTGCCAATGAAGCATTTAAACCTATCACCTAGGATCCTGGTTCCCCTCCTGGACAGATACAGCCCATCATGCCAGTATAGGCTTGCATCACTCCAAGTGGACCCCCCGTCCCCAATGAAGCCAAATCCCTGAGCTCTGCACTAGTTTTTCAACCACTGATTGAATCCCATGGTTCTGAACACTCTAGCCTCTCCTACACCATAGATGGGCAGCATCTCTGAAAAGGTTACTGTGCATGCTACTTGTCTAGGGCCCCTCCCCAAATTCCATAAACTCTTCCTGCACTGCTCTAATCCCTTTCTTAGCCAGGTCAATTGTCCCTAGGTGGACAATGGCATCCAGCTCCCTCCCCTGTGCAGCTGCTCTGTCAATCCTGAGGATTCTCTCCAAGTCCCTCCAAGCCATGGTGCCAGGCAGGCACCTTACCTCCCTCTCCCCTTCTTCCCCCAGTTCTACCTTTCTAACAATGGAGTCCCCTACCCAGAGTTGTTTCCTTCCCCTGTGGGGTCCCATGCCACCCTTCTATGGGTCTCCTTTGTGGAGGTTCCCAGCATCCTCCTTGGTCTCCACTGCAGATGCCTCCATAGAGGAACCACACTTTGCCAGAATGGCATAGGAATTGTGGAGAGGTACAACTGGAGGGATGCACCTCTGTTCCACCACCCTCACCCTCCCTGAGCCCACTATGGTCCAACCACTCCTCTTTCTTGGCAATCTCTGAGGCAATGGCAGTGGCACTGGTGGTCCCAGGATGGAAGAGGAGGTCCCACAAATCCTGGACAACTCAGCCTGGAGATGAGCAACCTCCTCCCTCAGCCCAGAGAGGTGCCTGCAGATGGGACAACACCGCATCCTCCAGAATGTCTCCCAGAAGACTGCTGCTCCACAACCACAGCACTGCACCACTCCCATCATGTCTTATTTCTGGCCTCTTAACTGTTGTTTGGAATCCTTACTCTTTCCTCTGTTTTTTTCCTCTCTCTCTCTCTCTCTCTCTCTCTCTCTCTCTCTCCTCCCTCCTCCCTCTCTCTATTTACTTTCTGCCTCTGTGCCCTTTAAGCTCCTGATTGTCCTGTTCTGAGACAAGAACATCCTATATTTCTCAGTAGACCCCTTACTTGCTCAGAGACAGACCTCCAGCAGCTAGAGGGGGCCAGAGATCTACTCTTGCCCTTCTAGGATGGTGGGTCTTTGGTGGCTCTGTGATCACTCACTTCCTGCTTCTAAACAGAGGGTTCTTGTTGTCAGTCAAATCCTGTGCCTACAAAAGTAGAACTAGCTTTGGGTGGGAGGGTGGAGGGGAGGGAAGGAGAGCAATATAGTCCCAGTAGAGAAGTCCAGTCACACAGCATTTCTTCCTCCTGGTGTCTTCTGCCAAGCTTCTAGCAGTATCTTTATACGGCAGTCTTTAAATTTAGCTTCCTTCTAGCTAAGCCACTCCCCCTACTTACTAGATCTTTCTACAAGTAATTTAAACTGCACTGCAATCAAGCCCTTTCAGTCATCTGAGATTTACACCTAGATAACTGTTCAGATAACCATTCAGTTCAGTTAACTCAACAAACAAACTATTTTTTTGTTTGTGTTTTGTTTGTTAGTTTGTTTTTTTACCCTAAATTAAAGGTCCAAGTACAAAAGTTCTACTTCTTTTGTCCCAGTAGAGAAGTCCAGTCACACATTACTCTTTCCTCCTGGTGTCTTCTGCCAAGCTTCTAAAATACCTTTAACTTGTCCTCTCCCCATCAGTATGGGACACTGGAGTGCGCACTCCCAGTTTCCCCAAATACGTCAAATATTTGATTTGATTCCTGAAAAAAGAAAACTGTCTCACAGGTCTTTTATGTTTTTTACAACTGGAAACAAAGAAAATGGTCCCTCGTCATCATCGCTGACTCCCTCCCTCCCCCCTTCCTGACCCTCCCACTGAGCAACCACTACCCCACACAACCCTTACCCTAAACTTACATCAGGATGTTGTCTGCTGTCATCTTCTGTGGACTGGGACATGTCTGCATTCTTCAAAGTCAAACCACAAACTGAGAAATCAAGGCTGATGCCCTATAATGTATTTCAATAGCATTTTGAATTAGGTTTCTAAACTTTAGCAATTATTAGGTATTTTTTTCACCAAATTTTCAACATGGGGTTGTTGGGATTTCACCTCATGAACGCTGTGACTGTCATTTCATTAATCAGGCCTGGAAGGTGGTTTCATGGTCGCTGCACAAAATCACCTTTTAGGACTGACTAATGAAATGACAGTGCTAGTGTTCATGAGGTGGGGTCCCAAAAAGCCCATGCTGAAAATTTGGTGAACATTTTTTTACAAATGGCAGAGTTACATGTGTTTGGTGAAATTTTCCTATGCACACATGTTACTTTGGTAATTTTCAATATTTTGACTCCAAATTTTCAACATAGACATTTTTCGCACCACCTCATGAACAGTATAGTCATCATTTTTCACATGCTGTCCAAAATGTGTTTTTGCACCTGTGGCATGAAATGGCATTTTGGCATGGATTTGAAACTTTTCACCTGTGGAGTTTATGACGCAGGGTCATAAGACGACTATACTGAGAATTTTGGATCAAAATATGAAAAAATGCCAAAGTTATGACAATTCATTTCAGTTTCACTATGCCTGCTTGTAACTTTGGAAATGTTAAATATTTTTACCCCAGTTTTTCAACATAGCCTTCTTATTAACCCAGCTCATGTATGTCACAGCTGTCATTTTTGAAATCCTGGCCAAAATGTGTTTTCACACCTGTGGCATGGAATGGAATTGCAGTTGCACAAAACTACATTTTGGACAGGATGCGAACATTTTCTATACTGGGTATATGTGGTGGGGTAATAAGATGGCTGTGCTGACAACTTTATCACAGTTGTTCTATAAAATGAAAGTTCAGGGCCTGGAGGCCCTGTGCTTCCACAGCTACATACATATTTTCATGTACGGAGGGATTGGAGTGCAGGGTCCAAAGTGGTCTCCCACCATAAAATAAGCATACTATTACACTATCACACAAAGTAAAGAAATAAATTGCAAAAAATGTTGTTAATGCTTCAGTTAGGGTCAAAGCGACAAAAGTTGGGACACCCGACCCTTCCAAACTAGGCAGGAGAGCAGGTGTGGGGTGTGCCTTGGGCTTCTTAAGCCTAATGCTCACCCTATTCTCATGAAGTCTACAAATCTGACCTTATTTACAGATGGAATGAGGTGAGTGTTAGGCTTGAGAAGCCCCAGACACACCCCACACCTGCTCTCCTGCCTGGTTTGGGATGGTGGGGTGTTAGGGGAACCCTAACATGTCATTTCCCAACTTTTGTTGCTTTAAACCTTACTAGAGCCTTAATTAAGTTTTTTTTTTTAACTTATATATTCAAAGTTTCACATGACAATTCTTTTGTACATATGAGGGTTGACTAACCCAGTAGAGATGTAGGTAATGTATCAAACTCCAAAATAGGTGACTCAGGTTTGCACTGAGCTTAGTTGGACAGTGTGAAAACTAGGGTTCCTAAAGATGTAGCCTGTTCACAACCTGTGGCAGGGTTGCAGGGTACCTTCTGCATCAGTACCTCCTATGGCTGCTGGCATTAATTGAATTTATAGCATGAGTGACCACACAGTCAGAAAGAAGAATCTGCTGGCTGGCAGGTTCCTCCTATTGGAGGAACAGACAGGTTGGTGATTCCCTTCAAAAGGATGAAACTCACCCAGAACTCCATCCTGTACCATGGACCAAAATGGTACAATCAGTTACCTGCTAACCTTACAGAATCACCTAGGATTAATACCTTCAAATCTGGGCTCAGATCCCTTCCTGACATAAAAAAGAATTATGATAGCCGGCACTGATATGGCAGAATTTCAGCCACCCAACCCTCTACCTTTCACCCCCCTATTATCTCATCAACCCCCATCCCTGAACGAGGCCCACTCAGCTGACAAACCGCTTCCACCACCATGACACCATTCCTGGCTGACCCCCTACTCCCCCATAGGCTAGACTGACCAACTAAATAGTAAACTACAAGTCTGATCCCTATTTACCCTATCCTCTTCAAGCTTTAGTTGGATATATATATATGATTTCTTTGGTATTTGAATGTCTGTGTAACTGTTTTCTGTTCTCTGTAAACACTGTTATATTTGTAATGTTTGTTCAACAATGAGATGGAACCTTTGAAAATGAGTCCTGGACTCAAAGATGTGAACCCTAAACTGAAATAAATAGAAATAAAGTAAAAAAATAAAATTTAGTGTGGTGAGAGGAAAATAAGCTGTTAGATGCCTCCTATGGTGCTGGTGACATGAAAATACTCAGGAAAATGCATCCTACTGAGGTGGAGGTTAGGGACTCAGGAGAACAAGAAAATGCCTGCCTGAAATGTTAGATGATAATGACTGCTGCAACAATGTCACCATGTTAGTGGACCAATCACACTCTGGAGGCAATGTACATACTCTGTATCTCCCTGGTGCAGCAAAAAGACCCCGTTATGGGATAAATGCAATGCATTTTCAGTTGAGAGTATCAGAAGGTTGCTCCAAGGAGACAGCAGAGTGTGTTAATGAGAAAGAGCCCTGGCAGGCCTGAAGACAGGAGATGCCAGAGGTCTATGGGAGCATAAAAAGATGCTATAATGCTAATAATACAGTAGAGCCCACCAGGATGCAATTCAATACTGCAGCATTCTTCAGCAAAGTTGCCACAGGAAAAAAGGCAATTTCAATGGCAGTGAATCCCTGCTGTCATGTAGTAACCTGAGATACTGTGTTACAGCCTGTCAAGCTCCACTGTAAGTGAGTTGTAATGTATGGATTCTACAAATAAAAAGTGATGCTTTGCTATTGGATGTAATATACAGGTGCGATGATCTACATCTATCCTGGAGGGGAACCAGTATCCTAAGTGATAGGTTTAAATGCTTCAGTGGCAAGCATTTAAACTAGCCATGAGGGAGACAGTGAAGAGGAAAGAGGAGAAGGGAAATCCTAGCCCCCCCCAAAAAATCAGGTAATTATGAGGTAAATGCCAAAATAGAGCAGTCGATAGGGAGAAGGGCAGTGGTGAATGGAGAAAAAGACAAAGGCAGTAGGGACAGGGATGGAGCAAAATAAATGAAGCCATAAAAATGGAGGTTAATGAGTACCAATGCCCGTAGTCTAGGTAAAATGCTCCCTGAAATGGTGGCCTTGATGGAAGAGGGATGCCTGGATATTGTGGCAGTCACAGAAACATGGTATACAGAGAACCATGACTGGGATGTCAACATACCAGGGTACATAATCTACAGGAAGGACAGGGAAGGAAGAAGAGGAGGAGGAGTAGCTCTCTAGGTAAGGGAAGGGATAAAAGCAACAGAACTAAAGGGTAAACAGGGAGGAGAGGAGGCACTGTGGGTCACCCTGGAGACTAGAAATGACTCCACAATCCACACAGGGGTTGTATACAGACCCCTGTCTCAGAGGGAGGAAATGGACAAGGAAATGATAGAAGGCATCCTTGGGATGGCAGAGAAATGGGAGATATTGCTGATGGGGGACCTGAATATGCCAGATGTTAAATGGAGCACCTTTGCTGCAGCCACATCCGAGAGCAGGGCCATTCTCGATGCCATACAGGGGGCATGCCTCAGACAGCTAGTTTTGGAACCCACTCGGGAGAGAGCAATCTTAGACCAGGTACTCTCAAATGTGGATGGAGATAGGATCTCTGATCTTGAACTGGGTAGCCATCTGGGAACCATCGACCACCAAACAGTGTGGTTCGTGATAAACTTAGCTGTAGAGTCAAGCCACACAAAAGTGAAGGTACTGGACTTCAGAAGGGCTGATTTTGTCAAAATGGGAGAGTGCCTCAGAAAAGCACTAGCAAACTGGCAAGAAGGTGGGGTGGAGCAACAATGGGGAAACATCAAAACCACCATCACAGAGGCAACAAGTCTTTGTGTGAAGCAAATAAACAAGTCAAAATGAAAGAAAAAAACACTATGGTTCTCAAAAGAAGTGACGGGGAAGGTAAGTGAAAATAAGATAGCATTTAGGAAGTATAAGGAAACACAGAAGGAGCAGGACAGAGAACTGTACCAGTTTAAGCAGAAGGAAGCAGGTAAGGCAGTCAGACTAGCAAAGGCCCAAACTGAGGAAAAGATAACCAACTCGGTTAAGAAGGGAGATAAAACCTTTTATAGGTACATTAGGGAGCAAAGAAAAACTAAGGCAGGGATACTGAGGCTGAACAAAGAGGAAGGTGGTTGGGCAGTGAGCGACAGTGAAAAAGCAGGGATCCCGAACAAATACTTCTGCTCAGTATTCACAATGGAAAAGCAGGGGGAAATACCTAATCTGGTCAATAGAAGCACTCTGGATAGGGGGGTTGATATTAGTCCTTTCACAGAAGAAAGGGTTCTGAAAGAACTCTTAAAACTGAAGGTGGATAAAGCAATGGGGCCTGATGGGATTCACCCCAGAATTTTAAAAGAACTAAGGGAAGAACTAGTAACACTACTGACTACCCTTTTTAATAAATCATGGGACGATGGGGTGGTATCTGAGGACTGGAGGAGAGCAGATGTGATTCCCCTTCACAAAAGTGGGAGCAAGAAAGAAGCAGGAAACTACAGACCTGTCAGTTTGACCTCAGTGGTAGGGAAAATGGTGGAATCACTTCTGAAGGAAAGAATTGTTGAGTACCTTGAGGACAGTGGGGCACAGGACCCAAGGCAGCATGGATTCACAGTGGGAAGGTCATGTCAGAAAAATCTAATAGATTTCTTTGACTGGGTGACCAAAGCAGTAGACCAGGGAAGGGCTGTGGACATGGCCTACCTAGACTTTAGCAAGGCGTTTGACACAGTCCCACACAAAAGATTAATAAACAAATTAGCCAGCCTGGGAGTGGGTCCTAAGATGGTAGCCTGGGTAAAACACTGATTGGACAACAGGATACAGCAGGTGATAGTAAATGGAGTCCACAGTGAAGAAAGGAGGGTTACTAGTTGGGTACCGCACGGTTCAGTACTGGGGCCGGTCCTTTTTAATGTCTTTATAAGTGACATTGCAGAGGGACTGGAAGGGAAAGTATGTCTCTTTGCAGATGACACAAAGATCTGCAACAGGGTTGATACACAAGGTGGGGTGGAAAGGATGAAAAAGGACTTGGCAAGATTGGAGGAATGGTCAAATGTATTGCAGCTTAGATTCAATGCACAAAAGTGCAAAGTAATGCACCTGGGAAACAAAAACCCAGGGGAAGAGTACACAATGGGGGGGTGAGATACTGTAAACAACAAAAATGGAAAGGGACCTGGGGGTAGTCATATTAGATGGCCTAAAGGTGGGCTAGCAATGTGAGAAGGCAGTAAGGAGGACTGGGGGATAACGGGATGCGTAGGGAGAGGCATCACCAGCAGAAAACAAGAAGTTGTTGGCCCTCTGTACATACAGTTGGTAAGACCACATCTGGAGTACTGTGTACAGTTCTGGAGACCCCATCTCCGCAAGCCATAGACAGAGTTGAGGCTGTCCCGAGGAGGGCAACCAAAATGGTGCAGGGTCTGCATCAGAAGACATATGAAGAAAGACTAAAGGAATTAAAGATGTATAGCCTCAAGGAAAGCAGGGAGACATGATATAAACTTTCAAATACCTCAGGGGAATCAACAAAGTCCAAGAGGGTAGCATCTTTCAGAAAAAGAGATGTGCAAAAACAAGGGGGCACAAATTTGAAGATAGAGGGGGGACGGCTCAGAGGTAATGTGAGGAAGTATTTCTTTACAGAAAGGGTTGTAAGAACTGTCTTGAGTCATCATGGAGCCTGACACTGGGTGTAGTCACATGTTTTCTGTTCATTTCACTTGTGACCCCCTGCCCAGTTGTTAAGATATACAGTATATTTCCTGGAAATTCTTACTGAAACTCATCATGAGGTATGATTTCCCTTGCTTTATTCTATATAATGTGCATTCTATCTTGAAGTATATGTTTGCTTCGATGCTTCAGATTAGTTTCAAGTAATAAAAGTTTTTTGGTACGGTAGGGCATTGCAGACTGTAAATGCTGTTTCTGTGAGGGGCCAAAAGAAAGACAACTCTGGTATATTTAAAAGAATGAGTTTCTATTGATGTGTTTTACCTGTTCTAGAAGTATCAGGATAAACTCACTAATACATCATTAGATTCGTAGAGTCTAGAATAATCTTGTTAGTAGAAATTATAAATGTCTCAGTGATAGACAAATGTTTGTTAGACTCAAAAATCAGTTTTAGTTTTCTCAGCAGTTTAGAGTTAAGTTTTAGGCAGCCAGTTGGAGACATTTGCCATGCCATGGTTTTGACTGTTTTCAAAGGTTTCAAGTTTTTTTTAATCTTTATTCCCACATAACTGGACAGTGTCACATTCATGCAAATAGGCATTTGAAAAATTATGGAACAGACATTTGGTAGGTCATTATAGCAAAGAAAAAAAACTTAGGATAGACCCTAACACTACACTTACATTTGTCCTTGTATTAGACAAAGAGCTATTTAAGAAAACAAAGTTCCAAATGTTATGGCCATTTTATTCTGTGAAGTAAGAACTGCTCAAAAGTTTATCATCTAAGATCTCATCATGACTATAATTTCTTCTGACCAATAAAACTAGTTCACATATGGAACAGTATAAAGTGCATTTTATTTTATACATAACTCTACATCTATAGGACATAAAAGAAATTTTTGAACAGTAAGGATGTCCAGTCTTATCCACTTCAATATACAGTAAATGAAGATTATTTTTATTGATATTCTATACCAACTGCAAAAAGGAGAACCCTTTGAAAATATATTTTGTTTCCAACATATTATAGTCAACTATGTTGTTTTAACTGAATTTGTCTTAATATATCCAGAATGCTTTTTATAAGCAGGCTCCAATTCAATCTATCTTTGCTCTAAAATATAATCAAGGCAAGAATGAAACTTTATTGAACTTGGTAAGTGCTTTAAAAACCACTAGCACTGCCAGATTAGATAACGCCCAGAAGTGTAGGGCAACTGCATTGTACTTTTCTAATACAGTGCAAATAAAAAGAATGATGAAATAGTATAGTACACTTTCAGCTTGTTTTCATGTTGAAATCATTTTAATCTACAAAATAAGAGATTAGTCACTCATCACTCCCACCACCACACTCCACTGCATAAGAATACTGCCAGCTTCCAAGTTGCTTGGGCAGTAATTCCTTTGATTTTTATGTTGTCTTGCACTTGCAGCACAAGCAGCATGTTGTGGCAGCTTGGTGGAGTAGCAGGTTGTGGAGGTGTGTCCGTGTTGTGACCAATGGTGCCACTGCTTTTTTTGGGCTGGTTTCTGTGGCAGCAATGAATGAGCACGCAGTCTATGACATAAGTTCAGAAGCATGCCACCAACTTGAAAGAATTTCATTGCTGCAATAAGGGAGTGACCCATCATTGCAGGGCGTGCCTTGCCTGTTGAAACATTTCAATAGACATGGCAGTGGCTGCTGCTGTCCACCACTCCCAGTCCATAGAAAGGCAGCTTTGGGGTGCCCAATCCCCCTGTTGGCATGCCCTCTCCCCAGTTCATTTGCCAATGGGGGAGCCCAATCCCCACTGGCATAATGTTCCTCCTTGTTTTGTGTGCTGAGGGGGGTACCCAACCCCCCTCAGTATCATGCCACCCCACAGACATGCTTTTTTTGCCGATGGGGCATCTAATCCCTGTTGGCTTCAGTCCCCTGTCCCCAAAACAAACAGGTGACACACTGGGAGCCCACCCCAGTGTGCCCCAACAGTTGGTTTTATAACTGTAAATAAAGAAAACCTTCCTGCAATGTCCTTCCTAAAAAAAAAAAAAAAAAAAACGGTCCGTCATTGAATCGGGAGCACCCCATCCCCACCATCTACACACCCCACCTCCCCCTCACCCTATAATTACCTCTGGAGCCCAGCTCAACAATCTTCAGTGGAGCAGGAACACGTCTGCACTCTTCAAAGCCGGCTGTGAACTGAAGAAAATCATGGTAAGCTGTATAATGGTATCAGTGGGGGAGGGTTTAACTTAGGTGGATATCTCAGCCATTTTTATGACTTTTGCTCTAAATTTTCAACATGGGGTTCTTGGGACTGCACCTCATGAACTCTGTCACTGTCATTTCATTATTCGGTTCCGAAAGGTGATTTCACAGTCACAGTGTGGAATCACTTTTTGGGACTGATTAATGAAGCGACAGTGCCACAGTTCACGAGATGGGCTCCTTAAAAACCAATGTTGCAAATTTGGTGAAAAAATTCCAAAAAATGACTGTGTTATGAGCGTGCATTGCATGGTTTCCATGCACACTTGTAAGTTCAAGAATTTTTTATATTTTCACTCCAGATTTCCAACATTGCCATTTTCACACCTCCTTATGAACAATACAGCTGTCATTCTTCACATCCTGCTCAAAATGTGTTTTTGCACATCTGGAACAAAATGGCACGGTCGCTGTGGGAAATCAACATTTGGGACACATTAAGAAAATCACAGTGACACTGTGCATTAGCGGAGGTCTCAAAATGTCTGTGTTGAAAATTTGTTAAAAAAATTCCATGAAATTACTCTGTTAAGAGTGTGCATTGTGCAGTTTTCACACATGCTCATAACTTTGAGAATTGTTTTATATTTTCACTCCAGATTTTCAAAATTGCCATTTCTTCACACTTCCTTATGAATGCGACAGCTGTCATTTTTCACATCCTGCCCGAAATGTGTTTTTGCACATCTGGCACAGAATGGCGCAGTCACTGTTGGAAATCAATGTTCAGGACAGATTAACAAAATCGCAGTGCCACTGTTCATGAGTGGAGGTCCCAAGTGCTTTCATGAGCTAGGGTCACAAAAACCCCATGCTTGAAAATTTGGAGTGCAAATACCAACATACATCCAGGATGTTAGGGTTTCTAACCATAATGTCCCACCCTGTAGAGACTGACAGGCATCAGGGGTGTGACTTTGGATTGTCAGCTGTAATGCTCATGCCATTCCACCCCTGCCTCCACCCTGCAGCCAGTATAGGCATAAAGGTGTGCCTTGGACTCTTCAGCCCCAAGGTTCACCCCATTCTCCTATACTGCACCCATCTCAATGTATTTCCTTATGGAATGTGGTGAGCATAAGGCCTAATGACCCCAAGGCATAATGTGACACTTGTCAGAGTCTGCAGGGTAGGGTGAGGTGAAATGGCATGAGCATTATGGCCGAAGACCCAAAGACACATCTCAATGCCTGTCAGTCTCTGCAGGGTGAGGTGGAGTGGGGTTGGCATCAGTTCCATACTTCACTGACATTCCCATTATGCATCTCTCTAACTCCTGCACTACCAATGCCAATGTCAGCAAGACAACATTCGGCATTGACAAATGCTTTTTAAGTGATAGTAGTGCACATCCCAGAATCAGGAAATGCTGGTGCTCCTCCAAATTTGCGGTGGGGGGGTTGGTGGTTTTAGCAAGGGATGAAGACAGCATATTGGTGATCGTATTAATGTCCTCTTAGAATTACAAGTTTGACTAATAATTTTTTCCCTGGTGTCAGCTGATACTGTAATGTTACTGATGCTACAAGGTAAAACAAATAATCTGGTTCAGCAAATGCAACCTGACCATCACTCCGCAGTATGCTCACCCTAACCTTCAAATGCTGCTTGCTTTTCTGCTCTTCAACTACTGCAGCTTTGCTGGGGCTAGACCAAGTACATTTTCTAGTACCTCCTTTGACTGCCTTTGTTGTTTCACTAGATAACTAAATGGGGACAGACAAAACTTGCAAAACAACAGCTTAAATTCAGCTGTACTGCAACAAATCCCTCCCAACACCAATTCAGTGTTCTACTTCAAATGTGTTTAAAACCTTTTATTACATTTATTTATTTGTACTGAGTGTAGTGCGCACACAACACTTATGTGCGCACACAGAATAAATGAAAGGTAGATGCCCAGAGGCAGATGGAGTCAGCCAACTGCTCTCCAGTTATGCAGTTGAACAAGTTGAAGGGACCCAAATCTGGGTTTCTCACAGGAAGATGATATTAAATAATATTGTCATAAGGTACAGCTGCAAGCTGCAACAATACTAGTGAGTTGAGCACAGTTTTGAAATTCTGTGAATTTTCCAGAGAATTCCATCAGAATTCCACAAATCCAGAATTTGTTAATTCTGTACATCCTTTATATGTTTATTCCACCTTTCATTTGCATGTGCTTGAGGCCTTTCACTGTGCTGTGCACACAGAGGCATCTGATATGGCAGCTGCTACACTAAGTACATCTCCAGCACTCGAAGCCCTGTTTGCACAGCACAAACCCACTTTGCTCCACCCAAACTAATTACCTTGTGTTACTGAGTACAGAAACTCTTTTTAGCAGTGAACAGTATGGATATAATAAATGAATTTTCATTCCAGGCATACAACAGGATGTTTACTGTCAAGTTAACCAAGTTAAAAAGAGATGGAAAGCAAAAGTTAAACACATAGAACCACTAACAGCTGCTCATTTATGTTTACTGTATTCAGCTATTAATACAGACTTTTCAGATGGGCTGTTGCATTAAGATTTTGCAGACCTGGCATTGTACCTCTGCAACGGAGGTTGGAGAACCTCCATGTCTTCTAAATTGACATATTTTAAGTCTGCACAGCTTTAGAAGGGATAAACTATGTTGCCACCAAGTGAAAACATCCCAATTTTAGGGTAATTGCAATTCTTTATGCTCAG
The DNA here is from genome assembly GCA_016271365.2 of Neoceratodus forsteri. Classification (NCBI taxonomy): domain Eukaryota; kingdom Metazoa; phylum Chordata; order Ceratodontiformes; family Ceratodontidae; genus Neoceratodus; species Neoceratodus forsteri. The sequence goes on from CM028130.1 coordinate 322,059,092, forward strand.
TTAAAGGCAACACAGGTTTTTCCAAGGACAATGACAGAGCAGGTCACTGAACCCTAGTCTATGACTAAGATGATGAAGCTAAAGATTAATAGTTTTTTGATCTGATTGGTAAGGTTTAGACTATTTCTGTAGAACAAACCAAGCTGTTGATGGATGCATTTTACTACTGAGTCAACATGTAAATAGAAGGATAAGGTAGGGTCTGGATAGATACCCAGGTATTTGAAAACCTGGATTTGCTTAATTGAATCCCCATTTGGGGTGATGGTGTACAGACCAGGGCTTCCCTTCAGGGTGTGAAAACTCCCAAACAACAGTGTTTTTTTTTTCAGTGAATGACAAGGTTGTTAGTGGTGAACCAGTTGCAAACCCTGCTAAAGTCAGGTTGCAAATTATTTTCAAGGGTCACCATGTCCCATTAAGTTATGCAAATTACTCTTTCATCAGCATAAAATAGTGATTTGGAGTAAGTACAGACCCTTAGGACATTATTAATGAATATGATAAACAATATGGGCCCCAGGATAGAGCCTTGTGGTATTCTGGTACTTAAAGGCTGTTGCCCAGAAAGCACATCACCACATTTTGTTTTTTGGGTTCTGTTGGCCAGGTAGTCAGTGAAACACCCAATAGCCTCAGCCGACAGGCCCAACTCCATTTTCCTGTTAAGAGTTCATGACTTACTAGGTTAAATGCCTTAAAGAGATCATGGCAGGCAGCACCAACATATTCCTCTCTGTTCAAAGCTATGTGGAGAACCTCGGTTAACTAAATTAGAGCAGTGGTAATGCTATACATCTTTCCAAAGCAAGGAGGTTATGTGCAGTGATGTAGCTCACCACCTGGTCACTGATGATTTTCTCCAAGGCCTCTGACAGAGGGAGAGAACTGAGATGGGCCTGTAGTTAGAGTTAACTGTATCGTCCTCTTATTTGAATAAGGGCATTGCATTATCTTGTTTCCAGGCATCTGGGAGGTAGCTGAATCGAAGGTAGAAACTGATCAATGTTTGCATTGGTAGTGTTGATTCATCAGTGGCCATTTTAAGTAATATTACATTCACTAGTCTGGTCCAACTATAGTTTTAGTAGTTGTTTTAGTGCTGAACCAGTTGCAAACCCTGCTATAGTCAGGTTGTAAATTCTTTTCAAGGGTAGCCATGTCCCATTAGGTTATGAAAATTACTTCTTCACCAGCATAGAATAGTGATTTGGAGTAAGTACAAACCCTTGGGACATTATTAATAAATATGATATACAGTTAGGGCCCCAGGATAGAGACTTGTGGTTTTCTATTAGTTATAGGCTGTAGCCCAGAGAGCACTTCACCACATTTTGCCTTTTGGATTCTGTTGGCCAGGTAGTCAGTAAAAAACCCAGTATCCTCAGCCAAAAAGCCCAACTCTAGTTTATTTATTAAGAGTTCATGACTTACTAGGTCAAAGGCCTTAGTGAGATCATGGCAGGAAGCGCCAACACATTCCACTCTGTCCAAAGCTACATGGAGCTCCTCGGTTAGCTCAGTTAGAGCAGTGGTAGTACTATGCATCTTTCCAAAGCCAGGAGGTTATGTGCAGTGATGTAGTCCACCAGCTGGTCACTGATGATTTTCTCCAAGGCCTTTAATGGGGGAGAGAACTGAGATGGGCCTGTAGTTAGAGTCAACCATATTAGCCACTTATTTTAAATATGGAAACCACATTATTTTGTTTCCAGGCATCAGGGAGGTAGTGGAACTGAACAGAGAGATTGGACAGTTTTTGGATTGGCAGTCAATTCGTCAGTAGCCATTTTAATTAATGTTATGTCCATTGAGTCTTATCCAACTCTAGTTTTAGTAGTAGACTTTTGTAGGTAGGTATGTTTCAACTGTTTGAGTGATTACCCTTCTAAGGTAGAATTTTGGTCTGGATGTACCAGAGTGGATAGGGAGGCCTAAGAGGTCAAGAGCAGCAGGCAAGGTACCAGCTGACAGGTACTCACCTACATTTACAAAGAAGAAGTTTAAGCACTCTGAAGTGTCCTTTGGGTCAGTGGTGTCAGAGCCATTAACTTTTATTTTGGTAGGGCAGTAACAGCTTTTCCTACTAAGAACACTGTTGATAGTACCTCAAAACCTCCTGGGGTCATTGCAGGCCTCTTGAAGTGTTGTTTTGCAGTAATCATGTTTGACTTTTCTAATGGTGGATTTTTTGATCGAAGTGGGATGCTGAGTCAGAAAAGTCCAGAACTCCAGTAAAAAAGATGGCGGCGGTGCTGTGCCGCGATCTGTGAGTGCGTCGGTTGCTCCCATTCTTAGGCATTTTATTTCATTTTAGTATCGTGTTTTTCTATTTTAAGTATGTTAAAGTATGTTCTGTTTTAATTCGATTCATGCCCTCTCGTTTTTATTTTGTATTCTATCTGCGTTGCGGGTGTGGAGGGTACGATTGCCGTGGATTGCCGTGGAGTTCGTGGAGTTCCTTTTCCCCTAACTTTGCCTTACGTAATCTCTCCTGACCCTGTGTTGAAATGTGGAGCATAGGTCTGGGTGATGAGAGATAAACAGTTCAAACCTCCTCAGTGGGAAGCGGCTCGAGATTCTGAAGCCTGGGAGCTGCTTGGAGTGCTACTGTTTATTGCCGCTTGCTGCCGTTTGTCTCTTGTTTGCTTCCCATTTGCTGAGACTGTTGGGCCGCAGGAGTGAAGACCAAGTGAAGACCGAGTGCTTGGATGGAATTGGAGCTCTGGGACTGCTACATTATTGGCTTGCCATCGTTGTGGAGTTTCGGCGGAGGAGGAAAAGCGATTCAGCCAGCCCAGCTGATCTAAAGGTGGGTGCGGGATGTAGCTGTTTCCCCAAGGGAGGGTCAAGAGTGCTTGCCAAAGGGTTGGTGTTCTTGGGGCTTCCAGGAGTTACCGGAGTTGCCCGGCGGTGGCTGTGCTTTTCTCCAGTGCTCCAAGTGGGGGAGATTGGTGGCATATAATGCAACTTGCCTAGGGGTTGGTCAGGTTTAAGCATCATCTGAAAACCTGGAGTGTTTTACCTTTGTTCACGATTATACTGCTGGATAAGCTCCAAAGGCTGGACTACCGATATCAGGAAGTTTTTTTTTTTTTTTTAATGTACTGAGAACTTGGAATCTTGTATTTTGGGTCTGCCTGGACTCTGCTGTGAGGGTCTAAAGCCTAGTTTTTGCTGTTCCTGTGCCTTCCTTGGGGGTTTTATGAAGTTTGGCAGCCTTTATTTTATTGCCCATCTAAAAGGATAACACTCGGCAGGCTGCACTGCGAGCCCTTTCCCTGCTTGGCATCAGCAGCTCTGTGGACAGACAGTAAGTGCTCAGTTGGACCGAGTCGGACCAAGGATATGATTTGAGAGTAGTTAGCAGGGCTCTGCTATAATCCAGCTGTGTGCACTGTGAACAGCATTGATATTAGGGTTGCTTCATTTTGAGAAACCCTGGGAAATTAATCTGTCTGTCGTACTGATAATTATGGTTTATGAGCAAGGGTGAAGACTTTGGGAAATGTTGATCATACTGGTTTCACACTGGTGTGTGGAGAGAAGGAGCAGTCACTGTGTGCACCTGGGTACCTGTGTTCTTGTTGCGTCCTGATGCAAGACTATCTTTGTTTGGGAAATAATAACTTTTATTTGCCTGCTGCTATTTAAAAGACTTTTCCTTTTTTTTGAATTTATCTGATTTGGGTGGAATTGAGACATATAACTGAATTTAATTTGTATAAGTGTATTAATTTGTATAAGTGATTAAGTGGATATTTGGTTTAGAAGAGTATCCTTTGGTATGGTTATCACTAGAAACCAAAGGATGCATGCCCTTAAGCCTTCACCATTACAGGAGCTCTCTATACAGAAACCTAAATATGCTATAAGACAGACCAAGATTACTGAGCATCTAAAAAAAAGGGATTGGGGAAATAATACTTCTACCCCAAATGGTAATTTAACTCAAGTTGAGAGTATGGGTAAAACAAGTCAACTAAAAAGCATGCATCAATATGTGGATGCCACTATTGCTCCATCTGTTTATGTAGACAAAGGGGGAATGTCATGGGGGTCAAATGATTGTAGCTATGTAGCTGGTTCATTGATGGAAAATCAGGAACCTCTATCTATGGAAAAGTCAATGAATCTAGATAGGGAGTCCTCAACAGGAGCTTCTGCTGTGGAGGGATTGAAAAGTACTCCACCTTGGTGGAGACCTGAGGTGTCTTTGGAGGCAAATATATCCCTGGGGGTATCTGATGATATAGTGGGGGTGGTAAAGGAAAAAGAGTTAGTAACAACATATAAGAACCATGAATTAAAAGAGGTAATGGAAGACCTACAACAAACAATAGATGGACTTAAAGAAGTAGGAAAAGATTTGCTCAGTTCTAGATATCAATATAATACTGTAAATCTTTCTCAAAAAGGTGACAGTTGTTCGGTGGAGAACGAGGTTTTTATACCTGCTAGGTTGAGTGATAAATTGATTACTCTTTTAAGGAATCCAGTGAATTCCTTTATTATCCTGATGGAGCAATTGGTACTTAATAAGGATTTGTTGGAAGAACTTAAAACACAGATGGTGGTTAATGATAGGAAATTGAGACAGATTATGGAGAAAGTTGATGATCTGTCTGGAAAAGTTGAGGAGATAACATTAAATATAGAGAAGTCGGAAGATGTGCCCATCATAGAAAGGCACTCGGATGATAATGAAGCTCTAGGATCACTGTGCTTGAGACCTGATTTTAGCACAATTGAGTTCACTGAATTAACAGCTAAACGTCCCCAGAAATAAATTTCAAAGGAGAAGGAAAAATAGGAGGAAGAGTAAGGAGGTATAGTAACTCAAGGTGTGGATAAATTGGGATGTTATACTCTTCAGTCTCAATTTGTGCCATCTAAGCTGGAAGTGGAGCTAGCAAGGTTAGAACAGGAAATGGAAGGGTTAAAGTGTGATATAAAATTAAAAGGCCAAGTGGGTAATGAAAATAATAAGGATAAAGAAAAGAAGAATTTTGGAGATGCTGTGAAAGAGCAGATTATTGAGGACAGAAATGGAGAGGGTTTCCAAGTTGGACAGACATTAGTGGGGAAGAAGCCTCTAATCAGATTATATGGACCACTTAACTGGTGTACTTTTGATGAGGCTATGTTAGACTTGCATATACTTTCTTCATTTTGAATCAAGAATTGATATTGAACTTGTAGAAGCTGATATAACTGAGATTAAGAGGTTAATAATAGAGAGGCTACCATTATTGATGTTTATTTTGATGCACCAAGAACAGCAAATCATGTCTGGATAAATAGAGGCCTGTTAAGTAACAAGGAAGTATCTTTGTTTTTCCCCAATAGATAATTATTTAATATTGGAAAATGTAATGAAACAAATGTGAAGGATGTGGAGGAAGAATTTTAACTCTTTTTGGATGAACCATATGTTTCAAGAAACAGACCTAGAATTGTCCATAGCAATTGAGAACTTGCTAAAAATTTTATGATGGTTCCACTGGAACACCCTGATAGTATACAAGCTGAACGTGACATGTGGGAGTCAGATTGATATTTATGTGTCTAATGGAGAATTAGCAGATCTAATTTTAGCCCAAGCTAGAAATCTGGATTATTTAGGTCTGCATCTGGTAGATTTTACAGCGCTTAGTATGGGCTTTAATGGAGGTAAGGTGTATGAGGAAGTTTCTGTCCTCCGTTGGAGAACAGATTTAAAACATTAGCAGGGTATAATGAGTGACTAACTCCGAATACTTCTGGGATAGCGAGTCATATTGTAAAACAATTTTATAACTTGGAATATAGTCGGCTGGAAGTCCATATGGGCAGATGCTGACTGTATTAAATTTCTATTGGAATATGACTTAATTTGTTTACAGGAAACTTGGCACTCTAAAGATGTAGAAGTTGTTATTAATGGATATGAGGTTTTGCATTCCCTGGTAGGAAATGTAAAAAGTAGGGAGATTTTCAGGTGGAATTATCACCCTAATTAAAAATAGGTGTATTTGATAAGGTTGTATGTTGGAAACTTGCACAAAATTATGTGATAGTTTTAGTCAAATGTGAATAAGGAAATTATTGTATTGAATTGTTATGTACTTCCAGAAAATTTGATTATTTTCCAGTGGGTATATGGCAAGAAATATCTAATCTACTAAAAGAAGTCCAGCAAATTTTTCCACATGCAGAAATACTTTTATTAGGTGATTTAAATGCACGTATTGGCCTGTTTGATGGCCTAGCAGACCATACATTTTCTGCATGTGATTACTTTGATAAAGTAGTATGTAGACAATCTAAAGATAAAGTGGTAAATCAAAATGGGAAAGTTGTTATAGAGTTAGTAAAAGAAAATAATATGTACCCTTTAAATGGAAGGATAGAAGGAGATAAAGAGGGAATTTTACATATGTTTCCAGAGGGAGCTTCAGTAATTGATTTTGCTTTTGGTCCGTGATATGTATTACTGGACCAAATGTGAAATATTGATTAGAGCAGAAAGTGACCATTACCCATTGGTTTTGGAATCTCAATTAGAACAAGTGAATGGAAAGGAGCATCAGTCTTTTCAATTTACTGAAATTACAGCTTCAAATAAGATCATATGGAAACAAAGTTCACATTATGACTTGTTACCAATTATTCATGGTTCAATACTAACTTATTCTTATGAAGTTATTAGTAAATGTGACCTTACTTATCTTACAGAAGAGCTAGATGCTCTATTAAATAAGATTAAATCTGTGTTAGAAGTGCCAAGGAAATCAGGAAGGGTTGTACCTATGGATACCTGGTATGATAGGGATTGTAAAAAGCAAAGGCGGATATTAGGAAATTCTGTAGACTGTATAATAAAAAAAGACCCAGGTGAATCTTAAATTATTGAATTTTAAGAAAAGAGCATATATGATCTTATTGCTAACAAAAAAGACATTTTTCTCACTATAGTGGAAGAAATGTTTCTGCATTCAGGGTAGAGATAATAAAACATTTTGGTCACTTGTGGCAAATGGTTTTAAGACCCAGAAAGTTAATATTGATACTTTTATTAGTGAGGAAAGATGGGTAACTTATTTTAAGGGATTTACTTTGATACAGAAGCTGATAACTCTTCAATAAATGGTTCTGGGTGTTTTTATGTGTGTCCGATTACACTAGATGAAACTTACCTAGCATTGTATACTTTAAAAGCAAAAGCAGCTGGGCCTGATGGATTCCAGCCGAGGTTTTTAACAGAGCCCCAATTATGGTGTAAATACTTAACAGTATTTTACAATCAATGTATTTCCTCAGAAAGTTACCCTACCTCGTGGCAAGGGCTAATCTCATTCCATTACATAAAAGGCTCACTAGATGATCCTAAAATGTATAGACCTATAAGTCTTTTGATGTGAATCTTAAAATTTTTCTAAGATAATTCTGGGCAGTTACAGCAGGTATGTTGAAAAACAGGAAGTATTTCCCTTACCAAATTGGATTTAGAAATGGTATGTCCACACTGGATAATATTTTGTTTTGAATCATTTGATGGAAAAATATGTGAAAATCAGGGGTCAAAGAATATATATATATGCTTTATTGATTATAGTAATGCCTTGACAGTGTATCTAGAAGTCTATTATGGCAAATTTTATTAAACAGAGGTATTGACCCTGCCTAGTAAATATAATAGCACATTTATATACTAAAACTTGGGCTAAATTAGACTAGGCCTTAGGGCCAGTTATCAAAGATATTTGAATGTAATAGTGGAGTGAGACAAGGTTGTATACTTGCCCCTCTGCTTTTTATATTATATCTGGATAATATATTAAAATATAGTGTGGATATAGATATAGATTCCCCAAAAATTAGGGATTTTCCTGTTCCTTTATTGGTATATGCTGATGATATTGTGGTCCTGTCCCTAACAAAATCTGGTTTACAAAAAAAACTAAATTTCCTTGTAAAAGAATCTGAGAAATTAAAATTGAAGATAAACATGGAGAAAACAAAGATTATGGTACTGGGTGGAAATAAGAAGAACGGAAGTACAAATGGCCATTGGTATGTCGGCCAAGACAAGGTGGAGATAGTCTCTACCTATGTATATCTTGGAATAGTAATTCATCAAAATTGTACGTGGTTTGCTCATTTGGAATGGGTTAAAGAGAAATTAAAAAGAACTGTAGGAGGATTATATAGGTTTAATTGTAAATTTGGGGGACTAACAATAAAACCATTGTTGAAAGTGTTAAAATCCAAGATAGAAGCCCAATTGTTATATGGATGTGAAATTTGGAAAATAAACTCAGCAAATAAATTTATGAGTCCCATCTATAAATCCTTAAGATCCTTGTTAAGGTTAGGGCATTCCTGCCCTTCTTCTTATATTCTGCAGAGTTGGGTATTATAGATATTAATGCAGCAATCGAATCCAAAAAAGTAAACTATTGGATTAGATTGGTCAGATTAAATGAAACTGTAGTTGTAAAGAAATGTTTGGAGGAAAAAAAGAATTGGCACGACTGGGGACTATGCTCTGATTATTGGTTGGATAGAGTTTACTCCATACTTGAGAAATATCATTTAGTACATCTAAAGGATTCTGTAATAAAATGTGTCCATATTAGTGATAAATATAAAAAATATATTACAAAGAAAATTAGCAACCAATGGAAGTTGAAAGATTTGGAGGAAATAAAGCAGTCTCATTATTCTAAATGGTTTGCAGCAAATAACTATAGACATGGGTATAAAAAATATTTGGATATATTGACTATTCCCTCAGTGTGATCTAATTTTATGATTTATAAATTTGAACAATTCCCTAGTAAAGTGTTGGATTATAGATATAAAAAAGTGGGAATTCATTCTGAGGAATGTGATTGTGGTATTGGAGATAAGGAGGATTTATACCATGTTTTATGGGTCTGTAAATGGTATGATAGCCAATGTATGTTTTGGCTTGGTCCATTCTTAAATAATAGATATAATGTTGATAAAAAAGAGCTTACTTGTATTTTGTTCCATACAGAGGATAGCTGGAAGGTGAAGAGGCTAGCTAATTATCTATTGAGTATTAAGAAAATCAAAAGTAAAATCCAAATTATCTGAAGGCATGGATGTGTATATATATCTGATTTTTAGAGATATGAATGAATCTATATAAGTTTTGTCACTCAGTTTGTAATGTATAAATAAGATTATAAAAATATTGTATAAATGAGTTTTTATGAATGGGGAACTGATTCCTTTTTAGATATATACCTTACGATATTTTAATTGTGTTTGTAATTGTGAAGGTTTTTAACCATACAATAAAATTCTTCTTCTTTAATGGTGGATTTGCAACAGTTCCCTAGCTCCTTGCATTTCAGCAGGTGCTGATGGGAGCCAGTATCTCTGTACAGGGTTCAGTGTTTATCACTATTTTTGAGGACAGCAAGTACATGTAGTTTATGGGTGAGTCAATTATTAGTCTCCTCTGATTCATTTCTTTTTTGGGGGGCAAAGAGGTCTTACTCTTTTTGGAAGGTTTGAGAGAAGTAATCAAAAAGGGCTTTCCTTCAGGCTCTGTGCAAAGCAGGAGCTGTGTTCTAAGTTGCATCAGGCCCTAAAAGAAGCAAAATGCACAGTGGCACAGAGGGCTGAGGCACTGTGTGCCTTACCTCTCACCACGCCAGTGACCTCAGTTCTGGAATGAGCATGGATCACCAGAGGTCAGCTTGGGAGAAGGCCAGGAGTGAACCACTGCCAGGCAGATTTCCTCTTCCAGATTTGGGTGGCGGGCCAAGTCAACTTTTGGTTGCCACCAGATGGAGGTCTAGTAGTAGCAATGATGCATGAGGGGCAGATGTTAGTCAGTGGTAGGGGGGAGCCTTGGCTGCCAGGCACACATGTGCCTCCATGCACATGCACAGCCTGTGCTGCTGCAGCTCAGGGGAGAACACAGAAATAGGGACCAAGGGGATCGATTTTCAAAGGTTGACGCAGGGCTTATGTCAAGCCCTGCATCAGCCCCAGTCTTTGACGCAGCTGTGTCACACTCCTTTGATGCAGCTGCACCTAATTTTAGTACATCGGGCATAGTTGTGACACTTTCCACACTGTATGGCAGCTTGCACCAAGTACAGTTTTTTGGAAAAAAAGAAAAAAAAAGAGCAGGACACACAGGATGTGAATCCTAACTTGCTTTACACAGAGCCTTTTGGGCCCTGCATGAAGGGATTCATAACTTTCTTCAAACAGGGCCTTTCAGCCCCCATGCAAAGCAGGAGATGAGCCATGGGTTTCTTAATATTATGGCAATATCCAAATATCAAAACTCTAAATTCCTTACTTGCAATGGAAAAAAATGAACAAAGAGCAAGACTGCTTTGCTGTCCAACAACCAAAGGAGTCATGGAGCCAGTAAGAAAGTCAACTGTGACATATAACAAGGGGCATTAAGTGAAATGGACAGCTGATTCTGAACACTTAATGGCCATCAGACTTAAAGAATATTGCACATTAATAGTTCTGTGGTGGCACTGGTGCTAAGGTACAAAAGTGGTTGTGTGAAAGTTTAACATAGAAACATAAGAACATAAGAATTGTGTTGGCAGATGGGGACTGCATGATCCATCTAATCTGACTGTGTTTCTGCCTGCCTCCCTATTTAGACTACACCCTGATGTATCCACAATGTCTGTCCCATGCAAGTCTGAATTCATGTACTGTCTTGGATTCCACCACCTCCTGAGGTAGGCAGTTCCATGGGTCAATGACCTTTTCTGTAAAGAAGTACTTCCTGAGGTTGCTTTTGAACCTGGTTCCCACCAGACACAAGTTGTGTCCCCTTGTATGTGCATCCCTGTTTTGCTGCAAGAGGTCTCCTGCTTGTGTTGCGTTGATTCTCTTAATGTACTTGAAAGTTTCTATCATGTCTACTCTGTTTCTTGTCTACTCAAGGGTGTACAGATTTAGTTCTAAGTCTTGCCTCATATAGCTCATGATGCAGTCCATGCACCATCGTTGTAGTCCTTCTCTGTACCGTTTCCAGGTGGTCTATGTCTTTTTTGAGGTGAGGCCTCCAAAACTGACTGCAGTACTCTAAATGTGGCCTCACCAAGGACCTGTAGAGAGGAATGATGACCTCACTTTTTCTACTTGTAATTCCCTTACCAGTGCATCCAAGGATGCCACTCACCTCTGTGCTACCTTTTCACACTGTTTTCCAACCTTTAAATCATCCACGATGATAGTATCATGTCAAGAGGGCAATCACATATGAGCGACTCGCAAATAAGTGAGTCATATTGAGTGAAATGGTTAATGGCTACCCTGCAAGGGTAGTGACCTAGTTGATGGCTACCAAGCAGAAGGGCAACCAGAAGGCAGGAATAGCAAGGGGAAGGGGAGGGATAGGAGAGAGGATTTCTGTGGGTCAGTGTTCCTGGTGTTGTCGAGCCAGCCTATGTGGTGTGGTAGTGAGGGTGGCTGGCTCTGGCATAGGAGGTTCTGGGTTTGGGGACGGGATGAGGAAAAATATTTTGCCGCTGCCTTAGGCTCTTGTTTTTTTTTTTATTTCTTTTGGGATTCTCACTCCCTCCCTGACATGCACCTCCCTGGAGTTGAGAATCCTTCAGTAGGGGGCTACGTGGAGCAAAGCCCCCCCATGAGGGGGACACAGGGGGGCACAGCCCCCCCGCATAAACATTGAAAACTACTGGCTGGATGTAGTGTCACCATTTTGTCTATATCACCATATTACACTTGCCATACTCGCGATCGCTCTTTTGCACTCGCTCTTATAACATGGAACCACAATGACTACTTTGAGGTCCCTTTCTCTCTTTGTCTCCTCTAACTGCTGCCCTCCCATTGTGTACTTTATCCCTGGGTTTCTTTTTCCTATGTGCATAACCTTGCACTTCTTGGCATTAAATTTCAACTGCCAATCCCAGGACTATTTCTCGATTTTTTTCAGGTCTGCTTCCATACCTTTTGCTCCCTTCTGCATGTCTGCTCTGTTGCAGAGTTTTGTGCCATCTGCAAACAGGAAACCTTCCCCTTCAAGTCATTGCAATATGCCCGATAAATATGTTAAAGAGCATAGGTCCCAGCACAGACCCCTGTGGAACACCACTGGTCACTTTGCCTTCCCTTGATAATGATCCATTGACAAACACTCTCTGCATCCTATCTTGCAGTCAGTTGGTGATCCAGTTCATTATCTCATGACAGACTCCTGTATGCTGTAATTTGTTATCTATCCTTCTGTGGGGGATGGTGTTGAAGGATTTGCTGAAGTTCAGGTACACAATGTCCACTGCTCCTCCCTGGATGACTGCTGTGGTGACCCAGGGTCAGAAAAAGTCAATCAATATTGGTTTGACAAGAGCATCCTGCTGTGAAGCCATGTTGCCTGGGGTCAATCTTTCTGCTATCCTCCAGGTACTTTACTATCCTCTCCTTTAGCAATGACTCCATAATTTTTCCTACGACTGAGGTCAAATGACTGGTTGGTAGTTTCCTGCCTCTTCCCTGCTTTCACTCTTGTGTAATGGTACTACTGTTCCCCTTTTTTAGTCCTGAGGTATTATTCCACTTTCCAGTGACTTGCTGAAAAGCTCAGCCACTTATGTGGTGAGTTCTTCCTGAAGCTTCTTCAGTACCCTAGGGCGGATGCCATCTGGCCCCATTGCTTTATCTGCCTTGAGCCTATTCAGCTCTTCTAGGACCCTTTCCCTTGTGAAGGGTCTTGTGTCTGCTCCTGTGGTGTTGTGTACTGACCTACTTAGTACAGGATCCTTCCTGCTGTCTTCTATGGTGAAGACAGAACAAAAGAAATCATTTAGTAACTCTGCTTTGTCTTCGTCTGTCTCTGCCATCTTGTCTTAAACATAGAAACATAGACTTTGATGGCAGATAAGGACCACTTGGGCCACCCAGTCTACCCATTTCCCTACCTATTGGATAAGCTGAAGATTCTAGTTAACCAACAGCCTACTTCCTGCAACCCCCCACTATAATTGCCTTATGTCTGTCCCATGCATGTTTGAATTCCCCCACTGTTTTAGACACCACAACCTCTCCAGGAAGGAGGTTCCATGTGTCCACCACTCTTACTTATTATTTGGTATTACTTGGTATGAAAGAACAGAAGAAGGCCAGAGCCCATCGAGACTGTTCCCCACACTATGTGGGACATTATTTATCTGTTATCCCTCAACCAAACATCTAATTTGTTTTTAAAGACAGTGGCACTAGTTGCCTCTACCAATTCTTGTGGCAAGGTGTTCCATACAATGGATGCTCTTATTGGAAAAGGTTTCCCCTTTTGCTGGTTTTATAAGTTTTTACTTCAAGCTGTTTATTATGCAGTCTCGGAACATGTCTCCTTTTGGAGAGTGTTAGACCACATTTTTCCATTAGATCTGGTAAATTTATTAAATTAAAAACCATAAGCATATCACCTCTTAATCTTCTAGTTTGAAGAGAAAAGAGACCAGTAATTTTTAATCTGTTCAGATAATCCAAGTTTGTTAATCTTGGAATCATTCTAGTTACTCTCCTTTGAACCTGTTCAAGAATAGCTATGTATTTTTTTGGGTTTGGATTCCAGAAAGGGGAGCCATAGTCTAGATACAGTCTAATGTATGCCCTGTATAATGGAATAAGGCATTGTTCAGTGCAATTAACAAAAGTGCGTTTTATTTGCCTCAAAAGTCTGTTGGCCATGTAAGCAGTTCTAACACAGTGATCATTTGATGTAAGTTTATTATTAACATATATCCTAAATCTTTTTCACAATTTGATGAGTGATGTGGTAGTCCATTTATATAATATATCGTTTTTGGATTATTTACACCGAAATGCACTACTAAACATTTGTCTTGATTAAACTGCATATGATTTTCATTTGCCCAAAGTGTTAATTTTTCCAAATCCTTCTTTAATGCAGAAATATTTTCTTGATTATTAACCTTGCCCCCACAATTTAGTATCGTCTGCAAATTTAACCATGAAGTTATTTGGCCCTGTTTGTAAATCACTGATAAAGAGATTAAACAATGTTGGTCCCAAGACTGACCCCTGTGGTACACCACTTGTCACACTACCCAAATCAGACAAGATATCATTAATTCTGACTCTCTGACAACGATTTGTTAACCAGTTTAAAGTCCAGTTGACAATATCAGGTGAAAAACCTAGATTGTGCATTTTAATAATGAGTTTTTCATGTGAGACTTTATCGAAAGCTGTACTAAAGTCCAAAAGAATTACATCAGCAGGGATACCCACATCTAGTAGAGTACTTATATTATTGTAAAAAGATATCAGATTGTTGGTGCAGGAATACTTGGGAGTAAACCCATGCTGATTTGAATCATAAATTCCTAATTTTTTACAATCTTGATCTATTAGAGACTTCATTACTCGTTCCATTAATTTACCAGCCACTCAGGTCAGGCTAATTGGACAATAATTTTGCACAGAATCTCTATTGCCTTTTTTAAATATGGGAGTAACTATTGCTGAATGCCAGTCATTTGGTACAATGCTTTCTTGTAAGGATTTGTTGAAGATAATTGACAAAGGTATAGAAATATTTATAGAGGTTTCGATCAGAAACCATGGATGAATACCGTCTGGGCTCAGTGAAAAATAATTTCCTCACATTACCCCTGAGCCGTCCCCCCTCTAACTTTAAATTGTGCCCCCTTGTTCTTACACATCTCTTTTTCTGAAAGATGCTACCCTCCTGGACTTTGTTGATTCCCATGAGGTACTTAAAAGTTTCTATCATGTCCCCCCATCCCTCTTTTCTTCAAGGGTATATATATTAAGCTCTCACAGTCTCTCTTCATATGGTTTCTGATGTAGACCCTGCACCATTTTAGTTGCCCTCCTCTGGACTGCTTCCATCCTGTCTATGTCCTTGCATAGATGAGGTCTCCAAAACTGCACGCAGTACTCCAGATGGGGTCTCACCAACTGTCTGTACAGAGGGGATAACCACTTCCCTTTTTCTACTTGTGATGCCCCTCCCTATGCATCCCAGTATCCCCTTGGCTCTCCTTACTGACTTTTCACATTGCTTACCCACCTTTAGGTCATCTGATATGATTACACCCAAATCCCTTTCCATTATTGTTGTTGTTAATACCTCCACTGCTATTGTGTACTCTTCTCCTGGGTTTTTGTTTCCCAGGTGCATTACTTTGCACTTCTTTGCATTGAATCTAAGTTGCCATATGTCTGACCATTCCTCCAACCTTGCCAAGTCCCTTCTCATCCTTTCTACCCCCCTTGTGTATCAACTCTGTTACAGATCTTTGTGTCCTCTGCAAAGAGGCATATCTTCCTTCCAGACCCTCTGCAATGTCACCATAAAGACATTAAAGAGGACTGGACCCAGTACTAAGCCCTGAGGTACTCCACTAGTAACCCCTTTCTTCAGAATGTGTTCCATTCACTATGACCTTCTGTGTCCTGTTGTTCAGCCAGTTTGCTACCCAGGATACCACCCTGGGACCCACTCCCATGCTGGCTAACTTGATTATTAATCTTTTGTGCAGGACTGTGTCAAATGCCTTGTTAAAGTCTAGGTAGGCCATATCCACAGCCCCTTCCTGGTCTATTACTTTGGTCACCCAGTCAAAGAAATCGATTAGATTTGTCTGACATGACCTTCCTGCTGCCAATCCATGCTACTTTTGGTCCTGTGCCCCGCTGGCCTCTAGGTACTGAATAATTATTTCTTTCAGAAGTGATTCCATCATTTTCCCTACCACTGAGGTCAAACTTACACGTCTGTAGTTTCCTGCTTCTGTCATGCTCCCACTTTTGTGAAGAGGAATCACATCTGCCCTCCTCCAGTCCTCAGGTACCACCCCATCCTCCCATGATTTGTTAAAAAGTGTGGTCAGTGGTGTCACTAGGTCCTCCCTTAATTCTTTTAGGATTCTAGGGTGAATCCCGTCAGTCCCCATTGCTTTGTCCACCTTGAGTTTTAGGAGCTCTTTCAGGACTCTTTCTTCTGTAAATGGACTGGTGTCAATCCCACTACCCAGAGTGCTTCTATTGTTTGGTTGAGGTAACTCCTCCTCTTCTTCTTTTGTGAATACTGAGCAAAAGTATTCCTTCAGTATCTCTGCCTTTTCACTGTCTCCCTCCACCCACCTCCCCTCTCCTTTATTAATCTTCATTATCCCTCACTTAACCTTTCTATGCTCCCTAATGTACCTATAAACAGTTTTATCCCCCTTCTTAACTGACTTGGCTATATTTTCCTTGGTTTGGGCCTTTGCTTTTCTGACTGCTTTCCCCACTTCTTTCTGCTTTAATTGATACAGTTCCCTGTCATGCTCCTTCTGTGATTCCTTATACTTTTTGAATGCAGCCTTTTTCTCCTTAACCTTCCCTGACACCTCTTTTGAGAACCATAGTGTTTTTTTATTCTGCTTTGTTTTCTTTATTTGTTTCACACAAAGACTTGTTGCCTCCATGATGGCAATTTTGACTTTTCTCCATTGTTCTTCCACCCCTCCTTTCTAACCATTTGCTAATGCATTCCTCAGGTATTCACCCATTCTGCCAAAGTCAACCCTTCTAAAGTCCAGTATCCTTGTCTTTGTATGGCTTGTCTCCATTGGTTGTGTTTATTGTGAAGCACACTGTGCAGTGGTTGCTTGTTCCTAGATGTCTACTGACTTCTAAATTTGTGATCCTCTCTCCATTTGAGAGTACCAGGTTTAATATTGCTCCCTCTGGAGTGACTTCCACCACTAGCTGTCTAAGGCATGTCCCCTGTAGGGCATCGAGAATGACCCTGATCTTGGATGTGGCTGCAGTCCATGTCATCCAATTAACATCTGGCATATTCAGGTCCCCCATCAACAGTATCTCCCCTTTTTCAGCCATTTTGAGAATACCCTCTATCATTTTCTTGTCAATTTCCTCCCCTTGAGATGGGGGTCTGTATATAACTCCTGTGTGGATTGTGATGCCATTCCCTGTCTCCAAGGTGACCCAGAGTGCCTCTTGTCCTTCCCCTTTACTTTTTAGTTCTGTAGCTTTGATCCCTTCCCTTATGTAGAGAGCTACTCCACCTCCTCTTTTACCCTCCCTGTCCCTTCTGTAGATTGTGTACCCTGGTATGTTGACCTCCCAGTCATGGTTCTCCATGTACCATGTTTCTGTGACTGCCACAATATCCAAGTGTTCCTCTTCCATCAGGGCTACTAGCTCTGGAAGCTTGTTTCCCAGACTGCAGGCATTGGTACTCATTGCCCTCCATTTAATGTTGGCTTTATTCTTTTTTACCCCATCCCTGCTCTTATTGCCCTCATCTATTTTTCCATTTACCCCTGTCCTGCCCTCTGTCAAGCTCTGTACCTCAGTGTTTACCCTATTACCTGCCATGTTTTGTGGGGGGAGACTTGAATGTTCCTGTTTCCTATCAGCACCTCCCCCTTCCTTTGTTGCTAACCTGGCTATTCTCCCCTTACTCTTTCTTCTGTCCCTTATATACCTAAAGAAAGATTTGTCTCCCTTCTTGACCCCCTGTGCTATTTTCTCCTCCATCTGCACTTTTGATCTCCTAACTGCCTTACTTGCCTCACTCAGCTTGTTTTTGTATTCTTCTCTATCGAATTCACTTTTAGTTTGTTTATATTTAGCAAACACCCTCCTTTTTTCCTTGATTTTGGTTGCAACTTCCTTGGTGAACTACAGTGGATTTTTCTTTATTTTGGATTTTGTGATCTGTCTGGTGCATGTAGCTATAGCTGTATGTAAAGCAGTTTTTAAGGCCTCCCAACATCCTTCTACATCTCCTGGGTATCTGCCATCTAGCATGGATGTGACTATACATTTAATTTCAGTAAAGTTAGCTCTCCTGAAATCTAAAACCTTGGTTTTAGTGTGACTAGTATCTTTTACCTTGCTCACAGTTAGCTAGATTGTCCTGTGGCCACTGGTCCCCAGATTGACTCCTACTTGCACATCTGAGAATTTTACGCTGTTTGTGAGCACCAAGTCCAGTACTGCTTTGTCTCTGGTGGGGTCATGCACCAGTTGTTGTACTGTAAACCTACTCCTTACAGTGCAAACAGAAAGTATTTGCTTAGTTAGGAGGATGCTGTGTATGAGGACCAGTCCACATCTGACAGATTGTAGTCCCCTAACAGCAGCAACTCTCCCATCTGCCATCATCAAGATAGCCTCCATGAGCTCTTTATCTGTATTAGCTTCCTGGGATGGAAGTCTGTAGATAACTTCAATTTGGACTGGTGCCTTCTCTCCAGCCCTGAGGGTAATCCAAAGTGCCTCTGCCTTACTTTGCTTCCTTTTCATTTCTGTTACATTAATGTCGTCTTTTACGTACAATGCTACCCCACCTTTTACCTTCTCGATCCTTCCAGAAAAGCATGTACTCTGGAATGGTGACTTCCCATGTATCTATTGTTCTGTGTAATCATCTGAGGCATGTGTAATAAAGAGATATTTCAGGTCAAATTGTACCATGTTGTATTCAAATTGCAAAACTAGTTTTTACACACAGTATTTTGGTGCAATAACCACACCAATAGCAGCCATCACTGTATTCTGGTGCAGTCTTTATTTGTTTGCAAGAATCCTACTGTGTTCAAAGTGAATTAATTTTTAACTCTGTTTTAAAAATGAATTTCAGTGCAATTTACTTTTTGGTAAACATTTTTTTGGGTACACATGTAATTGTTTTTATAACCGATAAATATTGTTTGTATACTTATTTGTGGTAATACCTTTTGCTTTTCTTAATGTGTGTCACATATAGATAAGATTTTTGTTTTTATTATGATCCATATTTCTTTAACTTATTTATTTTTAGATTAATTGAAACCTTTTTACACAAGGTTTTAAGATAGCTTTGGTCCCTTCATCAGGTGCTGAGAGGTCTTGAAAACATGTGGAAAAATTCTTCAGTTAGTCTAATAAAAGGTATTGCCACAAAAAAGTTTACTAAATATTGTTTGATCATACTACCTTTACAAGGGGTGGGATGGCTGTGATTTCTAGAATTTTACCTATATTAAAGGGAAACCCTGAAAAAAATAAAACAATAGAGTGCATCAATACAAAACTATACTGTGTAACTGGTGAATAAGAGATGATCTGACCTTTTTAAAAACTTGGGATGCCTTTTACGGAAAAAGTCACCTGTATGCTAAAGATGATGTCCACTTAAGCCAGTCAGGAAGCAATCCCTTAGGAAAACTACTCAATGACAAATTACCTCGAGAAGATTTAAAGTAGTAAGGAAGGGAGGAGGGATCAGTCATGGCCAATACAGTAAAGAAAGAAATGCATTTAAACACAAAGTAAAAGAAACACTAAACATCATTAAATGCTATATGTGGAATGCCAGACATCTCAAAAATAAAATGGAGGGATTTGAAGCAATACTTAGCACAGAGGGTGACATAGATGTGGCTTTCATAACTGAAACATGGTGGTCAATTGAAGAGACCTGGAGAAAAGGGCTAAGAGGATATCAACTATTTAGATTGAACTGACAGGATAAAAGGGGTGGGATATTACAATTCACATTTCTGACAAAATATCTATCACAAACATCTCAGACAAAATTAAAAAGGAGCATGGCATCACAGAAACAATATTGCCTGTTTCCAGATGACACCAAGATCTGCAGCAGAGTGGATACTCCAGAGGGGATGGTAAAGATGAGGAAAGATCTGGAAAAACTGAAGAGATGATCTGAAGAGTGGCAAGTGGGGTTTAACACAAAGAAATGGAAAATCATGCACATGGGATGGAGGAACCTTAAAGCAAGTTATAAGTTGAGGGGTGAGTTGCTAGCAGTTATTAGGGAAGAAAGAGACTTGGGAGTCATCATTACAGATGACCTAACAGCGTCCAAGCAGACCGCAAAGGCAGTAGGGTAGGCTAGAGGGATGTTGGGGTGTATTAGTAGGGATATAACAAGCTGTAAGGCGGAGGTAATGATTCCGTTCTACAAAACACTGGTTAGGTTCCATCTGGAATACTGCATGCAGTATTGGATGCTGCATCTGCACAAAGATATCAACAAGATTGAGGGAGTGCAGAGGAGGGCAAAGAAGATGGTACAGGGCCTGCAACAGAAGGCATATGAGGACAGATTACAGAAACTCAATATGTATACCATAGAACAAAGGAGGGAGAGGGATGATATGATTGAGACATTCAAATATCTCAAGGGCATTAATAAGGTGAAGGGGGCCAACATTTTTCATTTTAAACCAAATAATAAAACAAGAAGGTGCAACATGCGACTAGGAGGAGGCCAACTAAGGGTGGATATGGGAAAGTTATTTTTCATAGAAAGGATGGTAGGTGCATGGAACGATCTGCCACAGGAGGTGATGGGAAAGAGCATGGTGCAGAGCTTCAGACAGGCATGGGATAGGCACAAAGGAATCATTGGGAAGGGAAAGATCTGCTAAGGTCAATGACTAAGTAATGTCAGCCAACACATTCAACAGGTAAAATATATGGGCAAACTAGATGGGCCTGGTGGTCCTTATTTGCCGATAGTTTCTATGTTTCTGTTTGTTGGGAAACAAAAACTGCAACTAACCATCACAACAAAGAGTTTATCAGGGTAATCAACTAGCTTAACATGTGACAACATATAAAATGCCTTACGTGAGAAGAAAATATATTACACAGTATTAAACTCTGATAATATCAATATTACCAACTGTTATGTAGGAATGCCCCTAGGAGCTAATGACCATAATAGTGTCACTTTTTGCATCAGAGACTCATACTAGACTAAGAGGCTGTAGGGAGATTTATTTTTATCAAACTGCCAGCACTGAGGCAATCCATAAAGACCTCAACATAATTAACTGGGAAATTGTATTAAAAATAAATCAGTTAAAGAAATGTGGACCTTAATAAAAAAAATCATATCTATATGTGACACAAACATTAAGAAAATAAAACAAATACAACAAACCATGCATCAGACCTAGATGGCTCAAAAAAGAAATAAAAAAAATACTTAAAAATAAAACAAAAATGTACAAACTGTACATCAGACACAAAACTGATGACACTTGGGATAATGAGGGGGGAAGATTCAGGGGAGAAAGGAGGAGGTGCTACTTCACTGAGAGGGTGGTGGAGCCATGGAATGCACTGCCTAGGGGGCTGGTGGAGGCAGAGACAGTGGAGGGGTTCAAGAGGGGGTGGGACAGGTACAGGGGAAGGGTTCTGGAAGCAAAATCCAATGCAGCAAGAATATCTGGAACTGGGAAGGGAGAAGCCAGAGAAGGCGAGGGGGACAGCAAGGTCAGCACCCAGGGTGGGGCTGACCAAACGAGCAGACACAAAAGACTGTTAGGCCTATTCTGCTGGCATTTTAGTATGTTAGTATAATTAGATAACTATATTAATACAATGCAAAAATAAAATAAAGAAATCAAAATGTAATCTTGAATTAAAAATGCCAACTAACTCAACAAAAAATAACATGATGGGCTTCTATAATTATATTAACTCCTTAAAAAACTCTGGCACCAAACTGGGTTCAGTTAAAGAGAATAACACAATAATAGAAGATTCAAATGATATTGCACATGTTTTCAATAAGTATTTATGTTCTATTTTCTCAAAACCTGCTCCATATACCAGAAATATCCCTACTATAGGATCTGTGTCACCTGGGATATATGAAAAAGTTATCATTAATGAGATCCACAGTCTAAAAAATCATAGTTCTGCTGAACTGGACAACATTTTGACAAAGATATTAAACATTTTTTCACCTGTTGCTGCAATAGCACTCAAATATCTTTTTTTTTTTTTGGCATTCATAACAATGAGCGAGGTTCTAATGGACTGGCAGACTACTGATGTAGTACCCATTTATAGCAAACTTTGGCCAGAGCCGATAGGGTTGCAGGTGAGGAATGTGGAGTAGAAATATTGAAAATTACCAAAGTTATGAGCTTTTGTTAGCAAAATATAACATTGTCTCCTAGATTTATTGATTTGTAATATTTGTACACCACATTTTCTACATAAACTTTTTATGACCCTACCTCATGAAGAAGGGCAGAGCAATAGTTTAAATCCTTTCTACATACGAACATACGAAATTTGCCAGCAGATGAAGGCCTAGAGGTCTATTAAGTCTGCTCGAATGTGCAGCTAGCACCCCTTATTCTGCAGCTGCCCCTCTCTTCCACCCTTCCCCCTTCATTGACCCTACCCCTTGTCCTGTCCCATCCCCTTTTGTAGCAGTCCACTGTTCTACTGGATACCACTTCTGCAGGTAATGCATTCCACCCAGCCACCACCCTCTCTGTAAAAAAGTGTCTCCTCATCTCCCTCCTGAACCTTCCTCCCTCCTGTCTCATATCATGGCCCCTGGTGTCCCTCCCCTCCCTTACTTTGAACAGCCCCTCTGTATCTATCTTCTTTATTTCTTTCATGTACTTAAAGGTTTCAATCATGTCCCCCCTGTCCCTCCTCTCCTAGAGTGAGTACATGTTCAACTCCCTCAGCCTCCTCTCATATGATAAGTCCCCCAGCTCCTTGATCATCTTTGTCACCCTGTACTGCACCCCCTCCAGTGACTTAATATCCCTCTTCAGATACGAGCGCCAGTACTGCATGCAGTACTCCAGGTGCAGTCTAACTAATGACCTATACAGTGGCAGAATCACCTCTTCCCTCCTCGAGGATATACCGCTTGCAATACAACCCATCATTTTGTTGGCCTTTGCAGCTGCCTTCCTACATTGTGCCAAGTTGTTCATTGACCCTGTAATGAGCACCCCCAGATCCTTCTCCTCCTCTGTCTGGGCTAGCTGCACTCCCTCCAGCAGGTAACTCCTCCTTGGGTTCTTCATCCCAAAAGTCAGCACCTTGCACTTTTTGGAATTAAACCCCAGTTGCCAGGTGTCTGACCAGGTTTCAAGGTTTGCCAGATCATCCTGCAACCCCTGGCATCCCCCTAGGTCATCCACCACTGCTCCTACCTTGGTATCATCAGCAAACAGACTGATTATGCCCTTGTTGTCCAATGATATGTCTGCAATGAATATCCTAAACAACACTGGTCCCAACACCAAGCCCTGTGGAACACTGCTCATCACTACCCTAGGGTGTGAGAGCTCTCCACCCACCACCACCCTCTGTTGCCTTCCCTGATACCAGTTCTCTACCCATCTCACCAGCTTTACACCTGCCCCTGTGCCTACTAACTTACTTCCCAGCCTTCCATGCGGCACCGAGTCAAATGCCTTACTGAAGTCCAGATACAGGACATCCACTGCATGGCCCCTGTCCAGTTGCCTAGTTATCCAGTCATAGAACTCCACCAGGTTGGTTTGGCAGGATCTGCCCCCTATGAAGCCATGCTGTCTGCTATCCTGTAGTCCTTTGGCCTCTAGGAGGACCACCAGCCTTTCCTTCAGGATAGTCTCCATTAGCTTACCCACGATGGATGTGAGGCTCACTGGTCTGTAATTTCCTGGTTCATCCTTGGGGCCACTCTTGTGGAGGGGCACCACATGAGCCATCCTTCAGTCATGAGGTACACACCCAGAATGTAATGAGGCATTAGATAGGTCTGCCAAAGGTTCTGAAAGGACCTCTGCCAGCTCTTTCAGTACCCTGGGGTGGATGCCATCTGGGCCTGGCACCTTATCCACCTTCAGTGCCTTCAAACCCTCCCGAACTCTGCCCTCCATGATTTCCCCATCTGTCACCCCTTCCCCTCTGTTTCTACCATTTCTCCTCCCTTGGGTGTCACCCCCCTTTTCTCTTTAGTAAATACTGAGCAGAAGTACTCATTTAGTGCTTCTGCCTTATCACATCCTGCTTCCACCCAACCCCCCCTTCCTAATCCTTACTATGTGGTCCTTATAGCTCCTTTGCTCCCTGATGTACCTAAATAAGTCCATCTCCCCCTTCTTAATGCCTTGTGCCAGCCTGAGTTCCGTAGATGCCTTGGCTCCCCTTACTGACCTTGTCACCTCCTTCGATTCTGTCAAGTACGCCTCCCTGTCCTCCCCCTCCCTGTTTTCTTGTACTTCCTAAAGGCAGCTCTTTTCCTCCTTACCATTTCCATGACCTCCTTGCTCAACCAGCTCAGTTTCTTAGCCCTAGCCTTCTTGCTCTGGGCTTTGCAGCAGGTTTTGGTTGCCTCCACTATCCCCAGCTTTATGAGCTCCCACCTCTGGTTAGTGTCCATACTAGACTGAATTCTGGCCAGGTACCCTTTACCACTTCCCCATCCTCCCAAAGTCAGCCCTCCTGAAGTCCAGTACTCTTGTGCCAGATTCCACTCCTTCCTTGCTCATATCCAATGTGAACCATACTGAGTGGTGGTCACTCCCTGACAGCGGTTCCTCCACTGTAAGTTCTCTCACAAAGTCCCCATTTGCCAGCACAAGGTCAAGGGTATTCCCTAACCTGGTTGGCTCACTGACCATTTGCAGCAGGAAGCTGTCCTGGAAGGCATCCAGCAGTATCTGCTCCCTTCTGTTCGTGGTTGTTGGGGTATTCCAGTCCACTCCTGGCATGTTGAAGTCCCCCACAATCACCACACTACCCTTCTCTCAGGTCCTCCTGATGAAAGGTATTTTCACACAGAGACTGCAAAATCAACTTCCGGAATGCAAAAACACAGTTTGGGCAAAAATTGAAAAATGACAGCTGTCACGGTCATGAGGTGCTGTAAGGATATGGCTATGGTGTGAATTTGGGGGAAATAATGAAAATTACCACAGTTAGGAGCCTGCATTTTTTAAATTCAATGTAGGCTCATAACGTTGTTGTTTCTCAATATTTTTACACCAAATTTTCAATATAGCTTTCTTATGACTCCACCTCATGAACAAGGCCAGAGAAAATATTCAAATCCTGCCCAAAAGTTGATTTCACACATGGACAGTGAAATCGTCTTCCTGGTTGTAAAAAAAAAACATTCTGGCCAGGATTTGAAAAATATGCTTCAGATAATATACTTCAGATAATATACTTCTGATGTAGGGCAACAGAAGGCCCGGGCCCATATGGTTGTCCCTCACTACTCAGGATATGATGCTTGTTTTGTTCCCTTGGATGAATGTATCGAGTTTTAGTTTGAAAGTTGCCAAGTTAGTAGCAATCACAACTTCTTCTGGAAACTGATTCCACAGCCTAATCGTCCTTGGAAGAAATTAATATTTCCTGAGTTCAGATCTAAATGTAGATTCCATAAGCTGGCATTTATGTCCTCTAAGATTGTATTTAGTGTCCTTATATACAAGTCCCAGTTCCAGACATAAGGTTTGATCCTCTAAGAGTTTGTATAGGAGTAACATGTATCCCCTAGCTCTTCTTAGGCCTAAATCCCACAGTCCCAAATCCTTTAAACCACCCTGGTAAGGTAAGTTTCTGAGGCTTCGGAAAAACCTTGTAAACTTTCTGTAACACAGCAATCCCCTTTCTGAGATAAGGACTCCATACCTCAGAAGAATAATCCAAATGAGGCCTAACATAGGACCTATACAGTGGCAGTAATACGGAGCATGATCTTGCAGCTCACTTTGGATGCTATATGCTTACAGTGGGTGCTGGACTTGAGATCATTACTAATAATGACTCCGAGAGCTCTCTCTCAGAAGTCATTGATCTAATTCTGGTCCCATTAATATGATATGCTTGTGTGCCGTTGTTCTTCCCAAAATACAAGATGGCACATTTATCTGTGTTGAGCTGCATTTTGTTTGCTAAGACCCATCTTTCTATATTGAGATCCACAAGTGCGTGATTCTGTTGCTTGTCATCGACTATTCCTCCCAACTTGATGTTGTCGGCAAACTTAACTACTTTATTATTGCTAGAGATGTTAAGATAACTTATGAATATATTAAGCAAGAGTGGACCCTGGACCAAGCCCTGAAGGACCCTGCTTGTCACAGTTCCACCATGGAAAGCTGCACTGTTTATTCTTACCATCCTTATTATGTTAGCCAACCAGCTCTGTATCCACCTAACCAGAGATATAGCCACTCCAAAATCATATAATTTCTTTATCAAGCTGTCATGTGGCAACATATCAAAAGCTTTCCTGAAGTCCAAAAGGAATACATCCACCCATATCCTGATCTATACTGGAACTTACAAACTCATAGAAACTAATCAGATTCATGGCACATGACCTATTGATAGCAAAATCATGCTGTGATTTGTCTAATAGACCTCTATTTGTTAGATAATTGACTAACTCTGATGGGCATAGTTACTAGTGTTGGTCTTACTGCCCTTTTTGTGGATAGGAATAACTATTGCTCTGTGCTAGTCAGCTGGCATGCAGGCATTTGCAAGTGATCTATTTCCAATGTCTGCTATCCAGGGTGTCAGTTCAAAGGCCAGTTCTTTCAGAAGTTTGAGGTGGAGGCCATCCCATCCAGCTGATTTGTTAACATTTAGGCACAATAATTTATGGAAAACCTTATCTGCTGTAATTAATCTGTTGCTGGTGGCACTAGGGTTCAAGGACTCAAGGAGTAGAATGGGTTGTTCCATAGGGTTGTGACTGAGCAAAGGTTTTTCTTAAATTCCGTATCCATTTCCTGAGGATCTTTATAAGAGATGTCATTAATTATAAGTGAAACAACAGATCTTTCATTCGTTCTTTTTCATTAATGTAGGAATAAAATGCTTTATGATTATTCTTTGTGTTGGTTAGCATGAACTCTACTCCCGCTCTGGATTTCCTTATTTCATAATTCAGTGTTTTAAGAGCCCTTCGGTAATTATTTATGTTGGTAGGTATGGAATTTTCCTTATTGTACTGTAAGGAGATCATTTTTTTTTTACAATAAGCCTTTTTATATTGTTGGTAAACCACAAAGGCTACTTCCCTTTATTATTACAAACCTTAAAAGATGGTGCATACTTATCCTGTAATGATGAAATTATACTGATCAGCTTCCCCCAAGCCTCCTCTGCATTCATATTATCAACTAGTGAGTTCCGTTCTGATAACCTTTCCCTCATCACCTGGAAATTGACTTTGGCATTGTTTCTGCATATTGTTTTACCCATGGTGGTATGGTTTAATCTATTAATAGCAAATGGTACAACATTATGGTCATTGTTACAGAGTGGTGAAATAACCTCAACATATGCAATGGCTTGTTCAGCATTGGTCAGTATCACATCAAACACTTTCCTCCCCTGGTTGGTTCCCTTATCAGCTGTTGTAGATCATGGACTGCCAACATCTCAGTTACCCTACATTCCACTGCCCCTTTGGTATCGCCTGTCCAGTCAATCAGTGGCAGATTGAGATCACCGAGAACATCATTGTCATTAGCTACTAACTACTTCTCCTAGATGATCCATTAACCTTAAAGAATCCTGGACAGGGGAATCAGAAGATCTACAGAATACACATGTCCTTAATTGTTTTCCCATTTAGACTTATTAAGTCCACCCATAATACTTCTATTACATCCCCTTGTCATGTGGTGATATACTGGATGCACACTTGATGTTATTCCTAACATAGATTGCAGCTCCACCTCCCTTACACCTCTATCTCTGTCTTTACTAAACAACTGAAGTCCTTGTAAGGCCTTACTCCAATCATAGTCCCTGTTCTACCATGCCTCAGTGATGCCTATTATATCCATGTTCATATTAGTGATTAAAGAGTGGAGTTCAGCTAATATATCCTGATTTAGGCTTCTAGCATTGAAATAAAGAGCCTTGACTGGTCTGTTGGTTAATCTCTTGTTACATTTGGAATTAGTACTATCGGGGATACATTTATGGCCCTCCAATCCCTGCTGTCCCCTCTGCCCCAGACTATCTAGTTTAAATATTTTGTGATTTCATGTCTGATTCTTAAGCCCAATACCATGCTCACCCTGAAACTCAGATGCAGGCCATCCTTGGAGTACATCTCTGGCTTGTTAATAAAATGATCCCAATGCTTAATGAAATGAATCTTTTTTTCATTCATCCATTTTCTTAGCCAATAATTTGCTTGTGATATCCTTCTTTGTCTGTGCTTAGACACTCTTGGGACAGACAGTATTTCTAAGAATACAGTCTCACCCCCCCTTGCTTAATATGGCTTTATAATGTCTTGTTCAAATTCCACCTGTGTTTTTGTTCCCAGATCATTAGTGCATATGTGCATAATGGTTAATGGTTTTTCACCCGATCTCTTATGAATGTTGTCAGCCATGCTACATAAATCCAGACCCCATGCTCCTGAAAAGGTGCTAACCATTTTGTTCTCTTTATCTTCCCCACAGATGTATCTGCCAGTATATTTGCTTATCAAATCACCCATAACTACTACTTGCCTAGGTGCCTGGTTATTGATCAGTGACCCAGAGGGCCCTTCTTCAACTATTTGTCCAGTTGTCTCCCCTCTCTCAGTTAGAACTGAAAATCTGTTTGTTAATGATATAGGATTGTTGATTGTCAGATTGGTCTCCAGCACTACTTGGTCATTGGTGCATGTTGGGGCCTTAGCATAGGGGTATAGATTGTAGGTGGGGATAAATCTGAGGGGATACAAATATTGATTAACCTGATTTGTTTCCATGGTTTCTGTTGTTTCTTTAGTTAGGTCTGCATTATATGTGTTTATTTAATGTTTGTACATCAAATTTTCAACTAAGCCATCATATGACCCTACCTCATTAACAAGGGCAGAGAAAATTTTAAAATCCATCACTTTTTGGGACAGATTTGAGATCTGCCTAATGACAGTTCAATAGTTCATGAGGTATGGTCCCGTAGAAGGCATGTTGAAAATTTGGGCCAAAAATATGCAAAAAATACCAAAGTTATGCCACTGAGTTCAAAACGTCATTGAAATACACTGAATAGCATACCTGTTTCTTCAGTTTGTGGTCCGTCTTTGAAGCATGAAGATGTGTCTGTGTTCCAGAGAGGATTATGGTGTTGGACTCCTAATTGTTAAGTAAGGGATTGGGGACTGGGTGCTGAGTGGGATGGTCGGGTGGGAGCAGTTACAGCTGCAAAAGACATGGATGGACTGTTTTCTTTTTATTGGGTTTTAATTTAAAAAAAAACAAAGCACAGACAATTCCTTTGCATTACACTGGGGGATTGGGCACCCCCAGTATCACTGCTATGTTTCTGGGTGGTGCTGAGAGTGAGGGTCGGGTGGGGGAAATATCAGTATATATAAATAAAAATTAAAAAAGAAGAAGAAGAAATAACCTCGCATGCGCTGTAGTGCGGGGATGCTGTGGGGGAAAAAACAGGAGGATTCCTCAGCACAACACTGGGGGATTGGACATCCCCAGTGTCACTGCTATGTTTCTGGGGGGGTGAGTATGGAGTGGTGGATGCTGAGAGGGAGGGTCAGGTGGGGAGGATATCAAAATATACACAAAAAAAGAAGAAGAAATAACCATGCATGCAAGGTACTGCGGGGACACTGTGTAAGAAAAACACATTGAGGATTCTTTATCAGGACACTGGGGGTTTGTGCACCCCCAGTATCACTGCTATGTTTTAGGGTGGTGAGGTGGTGGGTGCTGAGAGGTAGGGTCAGGTGGGGGGATATCAAAGTACTACTTTCTTGCCTACAGCTAGCAAAGCGCTTCACCATAGTCATGGAGTCCTCTGTGTTGACACTTCATCAGGTTGTTCACTCGCAAAAAATGCAAGAAATGCAGAGTCCTTTTTTGAAAGCAAAAGGTTTGCAGGGATCTGCCCACTGCAGCCCTAAAAAGGGGAATAAAAATGAATGCATGAACTATAGGCCAATAAGTCTAACATTGGTGCTTGACAAGCTCATGGAATCTATTATTAAAGATAATACAAACCACAACTGTACATAGGTCATGCACTTTCTGTGGATTTGCATGCAAGGCATTCAGCCAAGGAGGTGTGAAGAGGGTTGTGCCGGTTGTCATATGGGTTCCTGTGGCACCAAAGAGTCAGGGGGGGGAAGAGTAGGTGGTCAGTGCCACGGGGGGGCTGCTAGACACAAGGGATTACTTCGCTGGCACAGGCAGTACTGACAATCATGGGGAAGGGGATATCAGGACACACCAGGGACTATTTTTTCCCAGCATTGTACAGTATACTATTAAGCATCAACACAGCACTGGATGGTGTATGTGTTACGGGGCTGGGGATCAGTGACTGAGGACCACTGGACATCAGGGACATGTCTTACTATTAACAAGCTTGGACTGGAGGTGGTTGGGACACTGGGCACTAGGAGGACTTTATTTGTTTCTCTGACCAGTGATCCATGGGTGAGGAGGACCACTAGGCACCAGGGATTACTGACTAGAGCATGGTGGTGGTGATCAGTGGGAGGGGAGGACCACTGGGTACCAGGGACATGTTTAGTTGGCTGGACCAGGGCGGGCAGCTGCAGTACCACTGGCCTCCACCAAGGCCTTGTGCCCCATTAAGAGGGTGTTTGCAACAATGGTAATTTGCACCCTTTCAGGTGGAAATTACCACTGGTGAAAACATCAGAATATACTGCTATGCCCACATGAGGGAGGGGCCCCCTCCTTTGCATAAGGGCAAGAGCTGCAGTACCTTAGCGCTTGGATGCAAATGGGTTTCGCCAGCACTGTGGGAGTGTCTGAAAATAGACCACACCCCTAGTCCAGGTGCAAGATCTGGTTTGCACAAACAAACACCTTATTGTGCGAACACAAACTTTTGAATAATGGGCCCCCAACCTCTTGGTTTTCCCAAACACCTTACTGACTATATACAGCAGTGACTAAAGAAACTCTCCGATTATTGCTTGGTGTTATTGATGACCACAGTAACTGGAAAACTGTAGAAATACAGTATTTACCTAAAAATGTGGAGATTTTTTGCAAAGTGCTCTTCCAATATTTCTTTTATTGCATTGTGCAGCATATATTGATCAGCATAAATTGTTTGGTAAATATACTGCCCATATGGAGGCACTGTTCCCATAGGCAAGTCCAGTGTGGTGGAACTGCAACCACCCCAAATGTGGTCTAGGTCTTACGGACCCACACACCTCATGCCGACCAGGGAAGAAAGTCCTTCAGAAGAATTCATCTCCTTCCCCTTGTACCATTGCTCTGACAGACTCCTAAGCCACCACAGGATGGATACAGTCTGATGTCCCCCCCCCCACCGGCAGTTCACCCCAATTGCTCTTCCAAGACCTGACAGTGTGACTCTAGTAGCAAATCCCAGTCATTGTCCTGTAAATGCACACCATCCTTAATATACAGTTCCTGGCAGAATTTTCTAATGTTACAGTGCTGTACCAGAGTTCCTCCAATGGAGTTTATAAATGTCCACATCTCCACATTGATGTAGATACATGCTTTGCTCATAGCTTTGAAGTCCTCTGCATGCCACCAGTTTAGCAACTGAATAATGTGTGACCAAATAATTTTGATCTCTGGCCACCGTTTGAGAACAGATTGTAAGTCCTCCTTCATCCTGAGGAGCAAATCAATAGCTTTTCAGAGTCCAAGGTCATTATCGCCCAGGTGAATTAGTAAAATGTCTGGTGAACTCCCATGTTGTGCCTTTGCTGCAAGCCTAGGGAGAAGTTATTCCCAGTGTATGCATTTGTTGCTGCCCCAGACCTAAAGGAATTGGTATTGTACGCTTTCGTATTCAACCAAATGCATTGTACTACCAAAATCAAGATACACCTAAACTGATAGGCCAATACAGGTGTGACATCTGCATGCCATAGGAAGGCCAGCCCCTCAGGTGAGAAAACGGCGATGTAGTCTGCCACAATGAACTTTATGACCACACAGGGGCCCGCATGGCACATCAGCACCCTATGCCCCCTGGTCAGTCTTACTCTTGTGGAGTCAGACATAGAATTGCTCCAGTGTCACTGTTACATCTATGTCCTGTTGTCCCATGACAACCCCAGTCTTTGCCCATTGTACCAAGTCAGAGACTCTAAAGGCCTCACAAAATGCCAGCAAAAATGTTTTCTTGAATAAAATGACCTCAAGCTGAGACCAGCACATTCCTGGGAGGGCATCCCACACCATCCAGTGTTCGACTTGATAGTCCTGTTTTCCTTGTTGGAGAGGGTAATTCCTGATGCCTTGAAGGAGGCATTGGTGAGACCTCTTCTGAAGAAACCATCTCTGGACCCTGACATCAAGGCAAATTATAGGCCAGTCTCTAACCTTCCATTCTTGGGTAAGATTATAGAGAAGATTGTGGCGCATCAGCTGAGGGATCACCTCATGGCATATGATATTTACTAGCCACTCCAGTCAGGATTTTGTGCAGGACATTCAACAGAAACCACATTAATTCGGGTGCATAATGATCTCCTCAGGGAAAAGGATCAAAGGGAGGGGACAATTCTCATTCTACTTGATCTCTCATCTGCTTTTGACATGGTGGATCATCAGATATTGCTGAAATGCCTGAGGGACCTCTGTGGACTCACCGGATCTGTTATTCACTGGTTTGAATCCTTTTTGATGAACAGAAGACAGAGGGTGGTGATCAGGAAGTTTTCCTTACCTCTGACCCTGCTATCTTGTGGCGTTCCTCAGGGTTCAGTATTATCACCGATGTTATTCACCGTGTATATGCTACCCCTGGGAGAGATCATTAGGAAGTATAGTCTGGGGCTTCATTGTTTTGCCGATGACACACAGCTGTACTTATCCTTTGCTCCTGGAACATCTAACACGGTGGATGTATTAAACAACTGTCTTGCAGAGATCAATGACTGGATGGCCTCTAGCTGGTTGCAGCTGAACCCCAATAAGATGGAAGTACTGGTGGTGGAGTCGAACAGGAGGTGTGAGGGATTACTCTCTGGGGCAGATTCTGGACTGGTTCTTGGCTCTGTCCCATTGATGGCTTCCCTGAAGGTACAAAATCTTGGTGTGATATTTGACAGTGGTTTGACAATGGAATATCAAGTGTCGGCCGTTGTCAAGGTGAGTTTTTTCCATCTGAGAAATATCACCAGGATTAAGCACCTGATTCCACCCCTGGACCTCCCCACTTTGGTACATGCTTTTGTGACATCCAGGCTAGACTACTGTAATGCACTCTACCTTGGGGTCTCTGTAGGTAACATAGAAACATAGATTTTGATGGCAGATAAGGACCGCTTGGCCCACCCAGTCTGCCCATTTCCCTACCTAATGGATAAGCTGCAGATCCTAGTTAACCAGCAGCCTACTTCTTCCTACCCCACCCTAGAATTGCCTTATGACTGTCCCATGCATGCTTGAATTCCACCACTGTTTTTGACTCCACAACCTCCTCCGGAAGGCCATTCCATGCATCCACAACCCTCTCTGTGAAAAAATACTTCCTTAAATTACCTCTGAGCCGCCCCCCTTCTATCTTCAAATTGTGCCCCCTTGTTCTTGCACACCTCTTTTTTTGAAAGATGCTATCCTCTTGGACTTTGTTGATTCCCTTGAGGTACTTGAAATGTTCTATCATGTCCCCCCTCTCCCTCCTTTCCTCAAGGCTATACATATTCAGCTCCTTAAGTCTCTCTTCATATGTCTTCCGGTGCAGACCCTGCACCATTTAGTGCTCCTCCTCTGGACAGCCTCCATCCTGTCTATGTCTTTGCGGAGATTGGGTCTCCAGAACTGCACACAGTACTCCAGATGGGGTCTGTACAGAGGGATAATAACCAACTGTCTATACAGAGGGATAATAACTTTCTGTTTTCTACTGGTGATGCCTCTCCCTATGCATCCCAGTATCCCCCCAGCCCTCCTTGCTGCCCTCTCACATTGCTTGCTCACCTTTAGGTCATCTGATATGACTACCCCCAGGTCCCTTTCCATTTTTGTTGTTGTTAGTATCTCACTCCCCAGGTACTCTTCCCCTGGGTTTTTGTTTCCCAGGTGCATTACCTTGCACTTCTTAGCATTGAATCTAAGCTGCCATACACTTGACCATTCCTCTAACCTTGCCAAGTCCCTTTTCATCTTTTCCACCCCACCTTGTGCATCAACTCTATTGCAGATCTTTGTGTCATCTGCAAAGAGACATACTTTTCCTTCCAGTTCCTCAGCAATGTCGCTTATAAAGACATTGAAGAGGACCGGTCCTAATACTGAACCCTGCTGTACCCCACTAGTAACCACCCTTTCTTCAGAGTGGACTCCATTTCACTATACTCTCTGTGTCCTATTCTCCAGCCAATTCTTTCCCAGGCTGTCATCTTGGGATCCACTCCCAGGCTGGCTAACTTGTATATTAATCTTTTGTGTGGGACTGTGTCAAATGCCTTGCTAAAGTCTAGGTAGGCCATGTCCACAGCCCTGCCTGATCTACTACTTTGGTCACCCAGTCAAAGAAATCTATCAGATTTGTCTGGCATGACCTTCCGCTGTGAATCCATGCTGCCTTGGGTCCTGAGCCCTCTGGCCTCTAGATACTCAACAATTCTTTCCTTCAGAAGTGATTCCATCATTTTCCCTACCACTGAGGTTAAACTAACAGGTCTTTAGTTTCCTGCTTCTGCCTTGCTCCTACTTTTGTGAAGGGAATCATCTGTCCTTCTCCAGTCCTCGGGTACCACCCAATCCTCCCATGATTTGTTAAAGAGGGTAGTCAGTGGTGTCACTAGTTCACCTTAGTTCTTTTAGAATTCTGGGATGAAGCCCATCAGGCCCATTGCTTTTCACCTTCAGTTTTAAGAGTTCTTTCAGAACCCTTTCTTCTGTAAATGGGCTGGTATCAACTTCTGCATCCAGAGTGTTTCTACTGTTTGTTTTAGGTACCTCCCACTTCCTTTGTAAATACTGAGCAAAAATTTTTGTTTAGTATCTCTGCCTTTTCACAGTCACCCTCTGCCCACCCTCCCTCCTCTTTATTAAGCCTCACTAACCCTCCCTTGGTCTTCCTTCACTCCCTGATGTACCTATAAAAGGTTTTATCCCCCTTCTTAACTGATTTGGCTATCTTTTCCTTGGTATGGGCCTTTGCTGTTCTGACTGCCTTCCCAGCTTCCTTTTGCTTTAACTGATACAGTTCTCTGTCCTGCTTCTTCTGTGATTCTGTGTACTTCCTGAATGCTTTCTTTTTCTCTTGAACCTTCACTGCCACTTCCTTTGAGAACCATAGTGGTTTCTTACAACGTTTCATTTTGTTTATTTGCTTCACACAAAGGCTTGTTACCTCTGTGATGGCAGTTTTTATTATTCCCCATTGTTCTTCCACCTTCCTTCCTGCCCATTTGCTAGTGCATTCCTTAGGCACTCACCCATTTTGGCAAAGCCAGCCCTCCTAAAGTCCAGTACTTTTGCCTTTGTATGGCTTGACTCTATTGCTGTGTTTATTGTGAACCATACTGTTCGATGGTCGCTAGTTCCCAGATGGCTACCCACTTCTACATCTGTGATCCTCTCTTCATCTCCATTTGAGAGAACCAGGTCTAAGATTGCTCCTCTCAGTGGGCTCCAATACTAGTTGTCTAAGGCATGCCCCTGTAGGGCATCTAGAATAACCCACTCCTTGAAGCGGCTGCTGCAACTGCACTCCAGTTAACATCTGGCATATTCAGATCACCCATCTGCAATATCTCCCCTTTTTCTGCCATTCTAAGTATTCTTTCTATCATTTCCTTGTCCATTTCCTCCCCCTGAGAAGGGGGGTCTGTATACAACCCCTGTGCAGATTGTGGTGCCATTGCCTGTCTCCAAATTTACCCACAGTGCTTCTTCTCCTCCCTGTTTTCCCTTTTGTTCTGTTGCTTTGATTCCTTCCCTTATGTAAAGAGCTACTCCTCCTCCTCTTTTACCCTCCATGTCCCTCCTGTAGATAGTCTATCCTGGTATGTTTATGTCCCAGTCATGGTTTTGTGTGTACCATGTTTCTGTGACTGCCACGATATCCAGATGTTCCTCCTCCATCAAGGCCACTAATTCAGGAGTTACTCAGACTATGGGCATTTGTACTCATTGCTCCCAATTTTTTGATTGCTTTACCTTCTTTTGCAGCATCCCCCACTGACTTGTCTACCTCGGTCTTTTTCTCATTTAGTACCCTGTTTTGTAGGGAGAGGCTGGGATTTTTCTGCTGCTTATCAGTGCCTCCCCCCGGAGGTACCCTTCGTCAGCTGCAGCTGGTGCAGAACGCAGCTGCCAGGTTGTTGACAGGCTTATTGAAATTTTGCCATGTCACCCTGGTACCACGGGAATTGCACTGGTTGCCAGTTTGATGGAGGGCACTCTTCAAAGTGGGCCTGCTCACCTATAAGACCCTACATGGTCTGGGCCTTTGCTACCTGACTGACCTTCTGACACCAGCTGCCTCAGTTTTTTTCTTCCAGTCTTCCTCTAGGGGCCTCCTGGCCTATTCCAAGGGCAAGACTTAAAATGGCAGGTGACCGAGCTTTTAGTGTCTCTGGCCCTGTCCTGTGGCATTCATTTCCACCTTTGGTGAGCGAGGCCCCATCAGTGGAAGTTTTAAAGATTCACCTTAAGGCGTATTTATTTCAGCAAGCTTTTGTGGATTTGGTATGAGATTGTTGTCACTGTAATCCCTGTCTTGTGAGACTGTAAAGGGTTTAATAATAGGGGGGTGTATGTGTTTCATTTTATAATTTTTTTATATATGTATTAATAGAGTGCTGTTCAATTTTGTATAGCATCCACAGCCTCTGGGGTTGGGTGCCTAGAAAAATAAAATTTACCTTACCTTACCTTACCTTACCTTACCTTACCTAGCTCAAGGATTGCCAGGCTAACAAGGTGCCACCAATCTGTCTATTTTGGGATTCCCATACTCTAGCTTTTGAGGACACTCTAGACCTTGAACATATGAGTGGCATGAGTGAAGCTCCAGACATGACAGAACCATGACAACCCTTCTAGGTGTTGCCTCACTACGCTTGGCATCAGGTCCTGCTGCTTTGATTCCACAATGTAGCTGCACAATTGGTTCGGGGAAGGAGGTGGAGCTATGTACATAGTGACTCCACAATAGTGGACTGAATGGGAGAAGAGGTGTTGCTCCAGGAATTCGCCAGCTCTTTTATGAAAATTCATTGTCCCCTATCGACAGAATCAGTCAGCATGAATGAAACTCGAGCTGAAATTGACCCTGCACTAATTAAATTAACTATTGCAAATTTTCTGAGCGAGTGTTTCCTTTGAGTGAGCACACTTGACTG
Organism: Neoceratodus forsteri; assembly: GCA_016271365.2. NCBI lineage: Eukaryota > Metazoa > Chordata > Ceratodontiformes > Ceratodontidae > Neoceratodus > Neoceratodus forsteri. The sequence goes on from CM028130.1 coordinate 322,096,257, forward strand.
TGTTTAGCGTGGTACTTCTAGGCATCTGCAGGCGAGGAAGGCTGTGCAGTACCTGTACCAGGCATCGAGTTTAAATCAATCAACAGACAGTAATAAAATTGGGGACTGGATTGTAAGCCTCAAGAAAATATTTTTTCTTTTTTTTTTCTCTTACCTTCTCAGCATTCGATGGGTTTGGAGCATGTCTTCTCACTCAGGAGTTGGTACCATGCAAATTAACACAAAAAAACAGCCAGCTGAACAATGCTGAAGGAAAAAAAGGAATACTGCTAAAAAGAACATCTCTGTTCAAAGTGGTGCAGTGGCCAACAGCACAAGATCACAACAGCAGAATCTGCATTCATTTTTTGAAGCTGTAACAATTTTTTTCTGGGAGGCCAATTTCACCTTTACCTGGGATGCTGAACTCATCTCTATTTTCAGGGGCTTCATGCAACACAGCAAATTTGGATCCTGACCCTGAAGAGGACAAAAGCCCTAATTCAAATGCCTCTCAGGTAGTTACTAAGGACTTGATCTCACAGCAGAGCAATATGAATGACACAGAGAACAATGGTAAGATGCATGATAATATTTTGAAAGATCATACCCCAGAAGAGGTGGGAAATGTGGAATGGGGCAATACGGCATTGTTTAATGAACATACTACCATGAACTCATCTGAAACTTGTGTAGTGGACCATTCTAAATCAAAGGTGATGGGGGCAGATAATTTATATTCAAGGGCCAATATTACCATGCATGATTTTCTCAAATTTCATACAGGCATCAAACAAAAAATGTAACCAGGCTTTGCTAGCATGTTTTCTGCCGTATCAGATCTTACTGCAGCTCTATCTTCTATACAAAATAAACTAGAAGCTCTCAGCATATGAACTAACAAGGCTGAAACACATATTTCTACCTTAGAAGATACTGTCCCTCCCATAGCTGCAAAACAAAATCAGTTTGAAAAAGAATTAGTAGAATTAAAGGCCAAAATCACGGACTTGGAAGATTGGTCCTGAAGAGGGAATATTAAAATTGTCGGGATACCAGAAGGTATAGAAGGCACCGACAATTGCTCCTATTTTTTGAAAAACTAATTACTCAGGCTCTTAATCATCAATATCCTGAGGAACATATACCTCTCAACAGAGCCCAAATGGGGTCAAGGCAAAGCTCAGGTTAAATTGAAAACAATACATCTCCCAGGCCCATATTTATCAAACCTCATAACTTCAAGGACATGGAATTGATAATGAGGTCGGCACATATTAACAGAGAACCACATTATAGAAATACAAACTCACACATAACCCCATAATGCAAAGCATCATGGGCTGTATATGCAAATCACCACAGAATATTATGCTGGTTCAACTTTAAGCAGAAATGCGTGGTGCCAAAAGGCCTCTTACACAGTTCACAAAGGGTGCCAATGGAAGATACAGACATGTGTTTCATCCTACCAGGAATCATCAGTGTGCCTTGTCTGTATGACACCCCAGTAGAATGAACCAGCTACCCTAAGATGGTATATCTGGGTTATGTTCTGGTGAACCAAATAAAACCAAAAAAACAAGTTAAAAGACAAATAACCTCAGTGCGCAAGCACTGAGGCAATGGTTACCCCAATGGACATTGGCCAGGAAACCAAGTTTCAAAGAAATACAAAATCACACATACCCCCATAATACAAAGCATCATGGCCTGTATATGCAAATCTCCACAGAATATCATGCTGGTTCAACTTTAAGCAGAAATGCATGGTGCTGAAAGGTCTCTCACACAGTTATCAAAGGGTGCCAACAGAAGACACAGACACATGTTTCGTCCTACCTGGGCTCATCAGTGTGCCTCATCTGTATGACACCCCAGTAGAATGAACCAGCTATCCTAAGATGGGCTATCTGGGTTATGTTGTGTAGAACCCACTAAAACCAAAAAACAAGTTAAAAGGACTACATTATGGCCAAGATTACTTTTCAGCCTTTCCAGATTTGTCACAAACCATGGTCCAAGCTCATTGAGCCTTTGATAAAACTAAAGAAATACTCAGGCAAAGAGGCATAAAGTTCTCCTTTCTTTATCCAGCAAGAATCTGTTTTTTTTCTACATGGGAGAATGTGAATATTTTCTGATCCAAAAAAAGCTGAACAGCATTTGATGGCTCAATCGGACTGCAGCTTAACTGGTAATGATGGTAGAACTACATTCAGTTCACTGATGTACACTGGAAGGAACTGGAGCACTGGACGGGACTTCATTGAGATGGGTGAGATGACAGCTCAAAGGACAGCACAGAGAATAAATCATAAAAGAAGAAGAAATGCCCCCTTTTTTTAATTTTTTCAATTTTTTTGTCTTTCCTTCTCTCTTCTAGGTGCTATCAGATAGCCGAGGGACATCAGACAGATAACTAGCATCTGAAGATGGCAGAGCCCCGGGATGCAACAACACCTACACTGGCAGTACATCCACAGGAAATGGGAATCAGGGGGAGAAGGGAGACTGCAAGTTGAGAGTATTATGGTTGTCCATTTACTATTGAGAACTCTGCTAGCTTTAATAACGGAAGTTCGCAAAAAGGGAAATGATGCTGGGCTAAGGAAAAATAGGTATAATATCAGGCCTTATGCTCCCCTCACTGTTCTATCCAAGAAAGGAATGGCAATATGTAGTTCAGCACTGGCAGGATAGGCTTATTAAGAGAATTTTTGGGAAGGCTGTTAGCTGCTGCAACTGCTGAAAGGGAGGGAGATAACGTAATTTTGTTGATCTTAAGGTCAGGGAAGATTTGCAGTAGCATGCTACTTCTGAGGACAACCTGGACATTGACCAATTTCAAATACAGAATAACAGCATTAGAAGGGGGCGAGGGGAGGAGGAATGAGGGAAAAATTGGAGGAAAGTATTGAAAACATATCTCGATACTTGTATGGGCACAGTACACAGCTTCAGCACTGAGACACATTTTGTAGTTTATTCAGGGTCGATGTTTTTCGAGAATGTTTCTGATTTATGCAGGTTATAATGAGACAGCATCTTAAGTTAGTATCATGGAATGTAAAGGGCACCTAGGACCGCATAAAAGCTAGAAAATATGTAATCATGTAGATAGAATGGGGGCAAATTGTGTGTTAATGCAAGAAACACATTTAAATAATGTGGAATTTCAATACCATGCTAAAAAGTGGGGGCCTGGAATCAATGTCCCATATACTAATTTATCCAGATATCTAGATAGGCCACTGACAGAGCAAAAGTCTGATGGCACATTTATAAGGTAGAAAAAGAAATGGGAAGACTGGATGGGCCTTGCGGTCCTTATCTGCCGTCAACTTCTATGTTTCTATGTTTCTATCCAGAGGAACTTCTCTGTTTTTCAAAATATCCTTGGCCATTATGATTATCAAACAGCATAGTGAGCTGAATGGAAGGTTTGTAATTTGTCAGGTTTGTCTAGTAGGTAGCACGTATACTATTGTTAATGTGTATGGTCCCAATGAGGACTCTCCTTAATTTTATACCCATTTATTTCTTGAATTAGCCAATTTTGCTGCCCCATACATCATTTTTGGAGTTTTTAACACTGTTATAACCCCAAAAATAGATGACTCAATCATCTGTTTAGCATGTATATCACTAGCGACCACAAAGATAATAAATTTTATTAGCGATTATAAGTTACAAAATATATGGAGAGCACAAAATCCTGACACAAGGCAATATTCCTCCTTTTCAGTCCCTCATCAGACATATTCTCGCACTGACTATGCCTTGATATCTCAGTTGTTCGAATATTAAATCAGGGAAACTAAATACAACAATATAATCATTTCTGATCATGCCCCCTTAATTTTGACTTTACAGATTCTGAACTATATTAAAAGTCCAACTTTTAAATTAGATACGATACTTTATAAAGATCCTAGTTTTGTGGAATTTATCAATAATGAAATAGATCACTTCACTTTTTTGAGAACAATACTACCAAGGACTCTACAATAACCTATACTTGGGAAGCCTTCAAAGCTTATCTTCAGGGGGCCATCACAACATATATAATTAAATGTAGGAAAATTAAGCAATATAAAATGTCAGATCTTAAAAATGTTATCACTGCAATGGAAAGGGACCATGTGTCCACTAATGACCCACATTTAATTCCAGCGCTAGCATTACTTAGGGAGGAATATAATGGCATAGCAGTTGAACAGGTGGAAAGACAGCTATATTATACCTGCAGTAACTATTATTTTAAGGGGAAGTGGATCGATAAATTAATGGCTTGGCAATTAAAAGCGGCACAGGAAAAAAAATTGATTACATAGATTCTAGATCTTGAGAGTAAAAGTCATGCTTCCCCTCAGGAGATTAACCAAGCTTTTTGTAAATTTTATCAAACATTTTATACACTGGATCAACCAATGGATTCAGAATACCAGAAAATAAATTTTGCTGACATGGAAATGCCCACTATTCCTTCAGATCTTTGTTCATATTTAGAGCAAGAAATAACCTGTGAGGAAATTGCTCAAGCCATATAGTCATTATCTCCTGGAAAGGCCCCTGGTCTGGACGTCCTTCTCATTGACATATATAGACTTACTTCACATAAAATCATCAAACCTTTAGAACATGTGCTTGATCACATCTTTTATTCTCAAATGCTTAGCCCCTCTTTTAGGAAAGCTACTATTCTATTTTTCCAAAAAAATAAGGAACTCAAGTTACTCACATCATATCAACCAATCTCACTTATGAACTCTGATGCTAAAATTTTATCTAAGATCCTGGCCACCAGATTGGAAAAGGCTTTACCTATATTGATTCATCAGGATCAAAATGGCTTTGTTAAAGGGTGTATGTTAAAAATCAATATACACTGCACTATTAATACATTAGATTACTGTATAGATACAGACCTCTCTCTCTCTCTCTCTCATGCTGACTGATGCCGAGAAGGCATTTGATCCAGTGGAATGGCTGTACATTAAATATATCGGGCTGGATATTCAAACTGCGCCATTCTGTGGCACAAGCCCTTGCGCTGCTCAAAATAGTTGCGCTGGGGTGTGGCCGGTGCGATATTCAACAGAGTTGCACTATTGAGCAACTCCTTTGAATATCACCCCCTGGCCACAGCCACTGTGCATGGCACAGTGGAACTTGTGACACCGCAAGTGGTCAGAGTGGAGCATTCAAGATGCAGTGGCGCAAGTTCCATTGCGCCATGCGCAAATTTCCGATATTCAAAAGGTGACATGCAAATGGAGCCATAATTCATGCAAGGTACAGGGGGGGCCATTTGCACCTATTTATGGCCCCATTTGCATGCCATTAGCATGCAGGTGCGCTGATCCCTGACGATTTGTGCTGGCACCCTGCAGAGCATCCGTCGAGCGACGCCCTGCAGCCTGATGAGTAGGCATAACTGCGCCAATCCCCCTTCCCCCTGACTGGCCGATTGCGGGCGCTGTGCTCGTCCCCCGATGGCCCGATGGCAGGCATAGCTATATCAATCCCCCTCCCCCGGCTGGCCCGATCACGGGCATAACATATAAATCCCCCTCCCCAACTGGCCCGATCGCGGAATAAAACCGTCAATAAACCCTCCACTAGCCAGATCATGGGCATTGAGGTCAACCCCCAAGAACAATATCCCTGGTGGTCCAGTGGACATGAAGCCTGAATCACGGACATTAGAGTCCACCCCAAGGTCCAAAAGCCTGGATCGACTGACTGCCTGGTAGGGCTGCACACCCATTGGTTCAGAGCAAGAGCCACGGGCATACAGCCCATTTTGTGGTTAAGGTAGTTCAGATATGTGAATGAATGAATTCATTCATTCACATATCTGGACTGCCTTTAGAGTGTGGGCTGCATGCCCATTGGCTCTTGCTCGAACCAATGGGCATGCAGCCCTACCGAGCAGTCAGTCAGTGGGCGGTGGGTGGCAGGCGGGTGGGGTGCTGCTGCCCACCGGCTGACGGGGAGCGGTGGGGGCTCCGTGGGTGGGTGGGATGGGGGGCCACTAGATCACAGGCTACTTGGACCTTGGGGTGGACTCTAATGCCCGCAATCAGGCTTCGCGTCCACTGACCACCAGGGATATTGTTCTTGGGGGTTGACCTCTAATGCCCGTGATTGGGCCAGTCAGGGGAGCAGGGATTTATACAGTTATGCCCGCGATCGGGCCAGTGGGGGAGGGAGATTTATACAGTTATGCCCACAATTGAGCCAGTCAGGGGAGGGGGATTTATACAGTTGTGCCCAAGATTGGGCCAGTTGGAGGGAGGGGGATTTATAGTTATGCCTACAATTGGGCCAGTCAGGGGAGGGGGATTATACAGTTATGCCGTGATCAGGCCACACGGGGAGGGGGGGTTATTATGCCCACGATTGGGCTGCAGGGCATAGGGAGAAAGTCGAGGGCCACCCACAGGTGGCAGCTGCTGTGTTGCACCCTGCAATTGGCAGCTCAACTGTGGGTGGCCCCGACTTACTCCTTTTTTTGCTCAAAGTTGTGCAGGTGCAGGTTGGGGTTGCGCCAAGAGTTGGTTTCTGCACAGCCCGACTGAATATCGGGCTGTGCAGTTTATGCATGGTTCCTCCCCCTCTGGTTGAGCATGCCTTCATTAGCATTGTGCTGTTGCTCAGCATGACTTGGGGGGCACAACTGCCTCCTGCTGAATATGGCAGAATGGTGAAATTTCGGACTTGTGCAGGTGCAACCCTTTTGAACATCCAGCCCATCATGCCTAAGTATGGGTTTGGCCCCAATTTCTGTAAATGGGTGGATATACCATATTCCAATCTGGTGGCCAGTGTCAAAACTAATCAAGATCTCGCCTCCATTATAGTTTTGCAAACAGGTACCTGACAAGGCTGTCCTTTATTACCTCTAATTTTTGCTTTGGTCATTGAACCATTTGCTATAGCAGTTGGGTCATCTAATTTAATAGTAGGCCCCACCATAAACAATACCCAACAGAAAATCAGCTTTTATGCAGATGATACAATGTTTTATGTAACCAACCTTAACCAAAGCTTCCTATATATAGTGGAGCTATTAACTCATTTTGGTTCATTTTCCAGATACATGGCAAACTGGGCTAAAAGGGAAGTTATGGAAACCATCAACCATTCTGCTTCGTTTGATCCCCCCGCTCATTTAGAGAGATGAAAAGTATCCCAAGTCACCTATTTAGGGGTAAGAATTGATAATAGATTAAAAGAAATGTATTAGTGAAATTATATCCCTGTTGTGGAGGAACTTAAATCTCTCCTTTTACACAGGGAAACTTTACCTCTTACTCTCATAGGATGTATAAACATCATCAAAATGACTATTCTTCCAAAATAATGTTTGTGTTTCAAAGTTTATCCATTGTAATCTTGGATAAATTTTTAAAGGGGCTAGACAGTATTATCAAAAAAAAATTTATGGAAAGGGAAGGAACCCTGACTTAAATTAGAAAAACTTAATTCACAGTATACTCAAGCTGGACTGACTTTACCGCATCTAAAATATTTTATTACTCCGCAGTTGTAGCGGCAACCTCATCCTGGTTTGCAGGAAACTATAATGAGTCTTCTCACATGATAGAAACCTTTCATACTACATACTCTAATGTTTAGCATGTGCTGTATGCAGGGATATATATAAGCTTAAAATAAACCATATGGCAATGTGCACTCAAACTGTTCTTCACATCTGGAATAAGCTGTTTCATAACTAGCATAATAAAAACCATATCTCGGCTCATGTACCCATTTATAAAAATGCTTACTTTCCTCCATCCGTGATTAATCCAATATTTAAACAATGGTATGAACAAGGCTTAAAGAAAACAAATCAATTCCTTTACAAAGACAATATTTACGACTTTGCAACATTAACGCATTGCCTCCACAGGAGCTCTCTGAAGTTGCAGCACTTTTCTCCAGTATACTGTTATCAGTGAATCCTAAGTCTTTTTAAACAAAATCAAGTCATAATCAGCATGCCACAAACAAATGCTAATAGCACAAACACTGTAGGTGCTAGACACAACGTATGAGTGGCAGACTTGTTCAGAATAAATTTATCTTTCCAATGGTGGCATGCAAGTAATCATAGGTAATTCTTTTTCTGTGCTGATCAAAATAGCAAAAGAAATATTTTTTCCACAAAAAAAAGCACCATAAGCCTTTTTTTTTGTTAGGAAATATGTAGCATATGCACACCAAATTAAGCATCTAGACATTAGATGTAGTTGTAATAATTTGTTTGTAAAAATCCATCTATTTCTGTAATATTAAATATAACTTTTCCCCATTTTAGTCGAGGTGCATTGGTGAGGTTTGAGGGACAAATCTGAACCATACACACCATACCATAAATGAATGCATATAACTCCTAAAGTATACATGATATGCACAATGTATCAGTAGCAAAGCTGTTCCACAGGAAACTGCCTTTCCATCGGTTCTATGCAATGAGTTGTGCTCAGTTTGGTTATTGTTTTATACTGGCTGAGATATCCAGAATGTATGTTTTCTTGAAAGTGCTTAGGTGGTTCTTGATGGACAAAATGTCTGCCATACACACCATGTTATAAACAAATGTGAAGAACTCCTAAAGTGAACATGATACACATAAAGTGCCAGTGGCAAAGTTGTTCAACATTACCTTTCTAATGGTGCTATGCAGTTAGTTCTAATCAATTCTGGCTGGCAAGTAATATTAAAACATGTAAGTGACATCTCCATATGTTACTAGGGCACACAGGAAGTCTGTAGGTGACTTCTGTAGTTGTTCTGGGACACACTGCAGTACATCTGCTGCCACCTATAGGCATATTCTAGGAGGCAATGAGTTAAAAGATAAATATAACCTACCAAACATGCAATTTTTCTGTTATCTCCAGATCAGGGACTTTATTAAAAAAAATATAGAACACAGTGTCAACAATAAATTAATTCAGTTGGAAGCAGTTTTGACAAAGACCGCTCAAGTGAAATTAATTTCCCAAATTAATAAAATTATTATCCCGGAGGCAGAATCACTCTCTTTGGAGCTAAAAACAAAATGGGAACAGAAACTGCAGCAGGATATCTCATGCAGAGCTTGGAAATCAATTGTAAATGTTAAAATGTGGGGACTGAAGTCTATTAGACTGCAACAGATATTATTCAATATTCTTCATAGCATTTATTATACTCTGAACCGATTGCATAAAATGAATCCTACAATTGCCCCACACTGTCCAAGATGTGAAAACTCCATAGGCACTATTAAGCATATGTTTATCCCTTGTCCCAAGCTTAATTAATGGTTGCATCAGATATTAGAATTTCTGTCCAAAGCCTTAAATATCAATTTGGTAAAGAACTCAGCTTGGATGCTTCTCAGATTTGAAAGTACCTACTGCAAATTATTTCCCTCACAGCAACATTTAATTAATATTAGCATGGCTGTGGCTTTCAAGCAAATACGTTTAAAATGGAAAGACTTATCACCCCCACAATTCAACGTATGGCTAAATTTGATGTGTATGATTCACATGTTAGAACGAATCCATTATGGTACTATCAAACAGATGGCAAAATTGAATACAATTTGGTCTCCTTTTCATAGCAAGCTTGTTGTAAATTGATAGTATGACCTTATTATAGGTAGACAGTTCTAGATGACTGTCTGCTGAACCAGTCTCTTCAGCATATGTGTCCTTCTTTTGTCTACAGTATGGTGAAAGTAGTTGAAGAACATGTTTTTAAATGTTATTCTGGTTGGAAATTCCCATGAATGGAACTTGTGCTGGTGTAAAAAAAAAAAAAGAAGCTGCACAATTGATTCACAGAAATAGACTAGCTGTTAGGTCATCCTGCCTGTGCATGGACAGCATGGTAGTGTTCCACCCCTTGGTGATAAGCCACTTTGGTCCAGGGTACAATAGCATTACCTATACACTCCCTAGCCTTGGGGTACCACCTCCCAAATGAAAAGGCTGGACTGGTCATGGGTCTTGGTCCACTGCTGGAGCCAATTCCCTGAAGGTCTGACACTGTGAATGAGATAAAGCATCAGCAATACCATTCTCAGTAATGGGAACATGTACAGTCTTAAAGTGGACATTCAAGAGCATGCATTTGAGGATGAACATCCTCATAAGATCAGCCAATGGGCTGTTTGCCCCAAGTTGCTTGTTGATAGTGTGGACCACCCTGATACTGCATGACTGAAAAATAACTTTTTTATCCTTCAGCCAGGAACCCCACATGCACAGAATAATCACTACTGGAAATAATTCCAGCAGGATAATATTCTTTTCAAGTATAGATGCCACCCAACTAGCAGGCCACTCCACAACATAACACTCATCTTTCAAGCATGCCCCAAATTACAGACCCACTATTGTACCTATAAACAGCTCCAGCTCCCAGCTGTCAACTGTCACCAGTCACATCAAGATGCCATTGAAGTGGGAAATGAAGGTTAGTCACAACTCCAAGTCCTCTCTGAAGCCCTCCGTCACTTGAATCTGGTGATCAGTCTTCTGTGTGGCACACCCCAACATCATCATCTGCTGCAGGAATGTCCCCCCCATGGAAATGACCTAGCAGGCAAAGTTTAGATGATCCACTGTCTGTTAGAGATCCCTCAGGGTAACTCTTAGTTACTGTTATACAGCTCAAAAGAGTCCTTAGAGTCTCGATCTTATCCTGGGGCAGGCAGCATTCCTGCATCACTGCATTGATCTCTATGTCCAGAAATGTCAATGCCAACTTCAGCAGTTCAATTCTGCACAGGGGTAATGGTACAGCAAAGGTTTTGCACCAGCTTAAAAACTGTGTAGTGCCTGCCTGCAGACCAGGAAATGGGCTTTTCCCACAAACAGAAAATCTTACAGATAATGAACAATCTTTGAGCAATTTGAGCAGATCACTGTGAAAAATAAGATGTGGGGCTGCCAGCACCATGATCACTACTTGACCCTGTTGTCCTTGCCAACATTCCCCTTCCCATAAAACCAGTTCATGCAATTGTCCAAGGCACTTGTGTGGGTATTAATGTGTGAACTGGCTGCCACTACACATTCAGTCACTTCACTACCAGCCTAGCATTGTTGTAAAGCACTTTGGGATACAATGTGTATGAAAAGCACTATATAAATACTGATTCTTATTATTATTATTTCCTATGGAAAAATAAGATAAGACAAGACAAGCATATTTTTGATTTCCAAGAAAGTATGAGCTCTGGCATTGGACTACAGAAGAACTTTGCTACAAACAAGTGGTGGATCTATGGGATGGTGAAGGGTGCAGCTGTAACCCCCCTTCCCCATTGCAAATTACTCGCTTGCTGCTGCTTCATTTCTCCTTGTTGAAGAAGTCTGATTTGCTGATTGTACAAATGTTTATATTCAAAAATATGGATTACATTTGTAGTTTCAGTCAAAAGCATACTAGAAAAGCACAATAGCAGAAAACGTTAAAAAGTGCATATCAAGTATGTACACACTCCCAGCACCCCCCCCCCCACTGAAGCATCCTGGATCTGCCATAACCACTAGACCACCAGGTTATTCAAGATTTGTACTGCACTGTGGTTTACCAAAGAGAAAGTTGGTTGGATTAAAGCACAATTTCAGCATGTTAAAGTAAACAAAATGAACAGAACCCTTGAAATCCCTTGAAATCCTTTTGTGACACTCTAGGGCTGGTGCAACTCATTGGTGAGCCAACTCACCCAAATAAAAAGAACCTTAACAACAGCTCCCTCTTAGATGTAATTTTGGTTAGCAAGCCACACCTGTTCTCTCATGTCGGAACATTTTTCTCAGACAATTGCTATCATTGTATAACTACCACCATTAGATTCATGCACAACCCACAGTTTGTGGCAAAGTTCTTTATCAAGAGGTACAAACACAACTTTGATTTATTTGCTTACGTCCATGACTTGAAACATTCACCACGATGGCAGGAATTCTTCCTAGCCAAAACGGTTAACAGAGCACATACTATTTTTTACGATATTTTAAGTGAGGCTTTAAATAAGCATGCACCCTTGGTTAAGGTGTGGGTCAGGAGCAGCACCTGCTGTTGGTTCTCATCTGAGCTCAAAGCTTCCCTGTTAGAAAGGGATACTTTATGGAAAAAAGCCAGAAGAAGCAGGAACGACTCGGATTGGTGTCTTTTTAAGAGAGCACGTAACAAGTGCACCAAGTTGATCAGAGCAGCCAAGGCCGCCTACTATCGTTTGGAGCTAGCCTCTGCCTCAAGAAATCCTTCAAAGCTCTGGAAAACATTAAAAGACATGTCTGGACATGCACCTGGTAATTCCATTCCAGCAAAAATTAAGTCCGGTGGCAACGTTATTGCTAACCGATCAGAGATATTGGAAGCCCTCAATAACCATTTTGCAATGGCAGGGCTAGCATTTGATACTTCTCCTGCCAATGACCTCCGCACAGCTCAGGACCCACCAACTGATGAGTCCCCCTCTACCGAGGAGGCCTTCTCCCTCCTGCCTGTCTCTCTAAAAGAGGTGGAAGACCTACTGCTGCAATTGGACACCAGGAAGGGAGCAGGTTCCAATTTCATAGAGCCATACTATCTGAAATGTGCCTACCATGTGCTTGCAGTGCCAATCATCCACCTATTCAACATGTCACTCTCCCAGGGTAGTCTCCCCCCTCAATGGAAAATAGCCCATGTCATCCCTCTATTAAAAGCAGGTGACCCCTGTGATTTAAATAATTACAGACCGATCTCCCTCCTACCCATCCTGTCTAAATTACTAGAAAAAATAGTGTGTGGCCAGCTAGGGGTATACTTAGAATCCAGAAGCCTATTAAACCCAGTTCAGTCTGGATTCAAAGCAAGGCACAGCACCATAACAGCCCTAGCTAAGGTGACCAATGATTGGCTCCTAGACCTTGACAACAAGAAGCATGTCTGTGCTGTTTTCTTGGATCTTAGTAAGGCATTCAACACAGTCAATCACAGCCTGCTTCTTTCCTGCCTAAGCACCTTAGGCCTGGACTATAAATCTATGTGCTGGTTTACAGACTACCTCGGAGAATGGAAACAGCAGGTTAAAGCTGAAGGTGATCTTTCTCCATTAAAACCTATGCTGAGAGGCGTACCCCAGGGCTCTGTCCTTGGTCTGCTCCTCTTTGCAGTCTACATTAACAACATCAATGTCCCCATCAAAAAAGCCAGCATCCACTTATTCGTGGATGACATTGTACTGTACTTGAGATGTCCCACACTGGAAGCAGCCTATAAAGACCTCCAAGCTGAATTTAAACTTCTGCAATACCAGCTCATAAACAAAAAGCTTTTGCTCAATGGAAAAAAAGACAAAAGCCATGCTCTTCTCCCCATCCTTGCATGCAGCAATTCCTGCTGGGGGGGAAGCTATCCCACAAATTACCACTGTTCTTGGAGAAACACTAGAGTATGTAGCTAAATTCAAATATCTAGGAATTTGGCTCAATCATAAACTTTCCTTCGCCAGCCATCTCGAAGAACTACAGAAGAAACTAAGGCAAAGATTAGGACTATTCTGCAGAATTAACCACCTGCTCACAAAGGAGGCCACGATTCAACTGGTTCAAGCTACCTTCCTATCTTTTCTAGATTACGCGGACCTGATCTACAGCCACTACATTGCCTCTACACTGGCTAAGTTGGACACCCTCTACCACAGAGCTATCATTTTCATTACTGGCCTTCCACTTTCCACACACCACTGCTCCCTGTACACATCATTAGACTGGACTTCCTTTCACTATAGAAGGAATAGAAACACCACCCTATGGGCCTTCAGAGCGGTGACCAACAAGCTCCCCTCATATCTCACAGGTCTCAGACTGTATTCCCCAGAGTGTGTTAGGCACCTATGCTCTAAGGAGCTATTCTCTAATTGCCCTCCAAGTTCCAAGGGTCAAAACTCATTTCGGCAAAGCTGCTCTAAGCTTCTCTTTACCCACATTGTGGAACGGTTTACAAAGGAACTTGAAGCTGAGCTGCCTGTTAGCCTGAATATCTTCAAGGCACTCTACGATCGCTACATGAAAGCACCTTGCAAATGTTTTCTTCACCACTAGCCCACTAATTCCACAACTCCCCCTTTCCATCCTGACACTCGCCATGTTTCTACCCCAGGCTCTCTCTTTCCCTATTAACTCTTCCTGATGCACCCACCCTTTCCTGTCCACTCCAGCCTGTCTAAAGTCCCACCCCATCCATAGTAGTGTCCCAATTATCTACCCCTCCTCCATCATTATTAGGGTTTCCAGTTTTAGGTTATAACTGATAAACACCGATAAAACACCACCGTGGTAAAAATTGGGAAATCAGTTATAACTGAAAAACATCGAATTTCAGATGTGTGGGTGGATCGTGTTTTTTTTTGTATTACACCTATCACTTATAGGGTGGAACAGAGCTCTAATACTGTGCTGCTCCTAGCTCACCATCACCATCTTCATATTTATATATGTATAGTTCTACAGTTATGGTGCATTATTTTGTAAAACTAATGCAATATTAATATAGTGCAATATCTATGGTGCTAACATGCAATAGTCATGGTATACAGTTTGAAAAAGTATAATATCTATTTTTTAACTTGAGTGAATAAACACTGATTTATAAAGATTTTTGTTGTCCGAGAAATTGATTACACCTAATATAACAGATTTTTGGTACTTCTGAAAGGGGGAGAAAAATGTCAAAAATAAACACCTTTTTTTACAAAAAATAAACACCTAAAACCAGAAACCTTAGTCATTATCATACTAAACAAGTACACGACAGCCATCGTCACTTTCTGTGGTTTTAGCACAATTTTTCACCCAGTCGTCGGTAATATATCCCTCCTCTTCTTTACCTCTCTAACCTGCCACCCCATACACAGCCTCTTTCCCCAATATCTGTAGTTGCCAGCTGCCTCACTCAAAAGATCTCTGCTTATAACCCCTGTATGCCTATGGTTGATTGTACATCTGCTGACTTCTTCAACTGTAAAATAATGCTTTTTTTTTTATTTATTTCAACCTTGTACTGTACTGTATACACTGCATATACTTTTTCTTCCTTGTATATTATTGCTTTTTGTATACCTGCTTCTGTACTGTACTTTGATGTATTCATGACCAGGTCCACCTTGCAAATGAGCCTTGCTCAATGGTGCCCACCTGGATAAATAAAGATTTTGAATTGATTTGATTTGTTTTTGAGAACCATAGCCTAACATGCATATTTATCTAAATAATGCACGTGATTTTGACCATTTCGGTGAAACAATTCTATACAAAGGGAAAAAAGAACTAGTTAGCACTATACCAAGCCATATAGCTCTCTGACTTTGGCTCCCATGATGTCATCGCTTAACCCATTTGGTAGCCATTTTAAGAAGCAGGTAAGGCAGTTTGTTTGAAATTGGAAGGTTGATTTTACATTTTTCAAATGCTTTAGAACCACATTTAGGTAACTTATATAAATGTAGTTTTAGCATTAATGAATTCAGCAGCCTTTCCTTTAGTCCTGTTTGAGGTCATATTTTTGAATAGTAGTTGTCAAAATGTTGTTTAGGTATCCTTTAAGTGGGGGAGGGTCTACCATGTGGTGTATGTGTGGTGTGGTACTTATGTGTACAGGGTTTTATTTAACTCTAAAAATTGATTAGTGTTTTGCTCATAAAAATGCTAAAACATTGTGAAAATGCACAACACTTGCTTCACTGTGTTTAACAAACATAACACTTCTAGAAAACCTATATAAATGCTTTATGTACAGTTAGTATTGTCCCAGGAAAAAAACTGCTAATCAATTATTTAAAACCCTGGTGTAATATTTTTCTTACATAGTGACCCTTTTTGGGTAACTTTATCTGAACAGTTACTCATTCTGATTAGTTCTGTTCCTGTTTCATTTTGTTTAATCACTTTTCTGCTTTATTTTTGTACTGGAAACCATTCTAAACAGTGCAGAAAACAGCAGATTTCAGCAGTGTTGGAATTACACTTTATGAGTTTTGGGAGCTAGAGTGGGTCCATAAGGGTCTTCTCTTTAAATTGAGCCCTCCTCCCCATTATAAGTCAATGGCAATGATGTGTGAACTACTGGGGCTCACTTTAGAGCTACCAGGGCTGAGCCCTGGCATGCCCCTTGTAATTCCAACACTGGATTTTGGTCATGGTGGTGGATGTGAACCTTCTAGCAGCATGACTGACACCAGATTTCTGTCTTAATTTACTTTAACATTTTTGGGGAAACATTTCTGGACTTCTGGGGCATGTTAGACAGTGGTAGCACCAAGATTAGGCCTGAAAACTGTTGTAAACGGTGCAGAAAACAACAGATTTCAGTCCTGGTGGTGGGTGTGAGCCATATAACAGCATGATTGACACCAGATTTCTGTCTCAATTTACTGTAACATTTTTGGAGAACTATTTTTGACTTCTGGAGCATGTTCAGCAGTGGCAGCACCAGATGTGTTACATCTTCAAAATGTTGCACACAACAATAACTGATGCAACATCACAAGCATTGTGAAACTATTTTTTTAATAGGCACAATACTTGACATTTGTGGATAGGAGGAGGAACCATGTTAAAGAGCAGGTGACACCTTCAGCATAACTTTCACAAAACATAACACTGACCAACAATTCAGTTGCATTCCACATACTGTATATGGAGTTTGCAAAGGAAAGGCCAGCACCTGTCGAAGGCTATCATCCATCAGGGCCCTGTGCACAGTGTCTGTATTTTTTTAATTCAAATACCTTATGTGAGTTGCTTCAACTCAAAGTAAGAATTACTCACCACAGCATATATCCATAAAGTGCTATTTCCTTATTCCCGAGTGGCAAGTAACAAATGTAAAAAATGCTCCCCTGTTACTAAGATAAAAATGCCCGCTCCCTCAAGGCACCGTTCTTCACAATACATCAAAGGTTATGTCACGTCTGACACATTTCACACATGCGTGCTTTATCATATATGGAAACACTTTTTACATTGTTTACTTTCCACACTTGAATAAAGAATGAGCACTTTATGGATATGTGCTGTGGTGAGTACTTCTAACTTTGCATTGAAGCAACTCACATGAGGTATTTGAATTTAAAAAGATATGCACTCTGTGCACAAGGCCCAGATGGCTGACAGCCTTCAGCAGGAGATGACCTTTCATTTGCAAACTCCATGTACAGTATATGTAATGTAACTGCATTACACATCATTATTTTGTTAAAAGTAATCTTGTAAGTGTAACCCACTCTAAGAAGTAACACACATCTCAAATAATAAGGGAATAAGATGTTTATTAGGGGAGGGGTACATGCATATGGTACTGAATAAGTATAACAAATAACAGGCAGTGTCAGGAAGACAAGAGTAATACAACAGTGAGTGGGGAGAAGTGATAGAGAGAACAAGAAAAGGGACTGAATTACATAGGGAGCATAAGACAGTAACAAACAACAAACAAGAGAACTTAAAGATGAGATTAAAGAGGATGGAACAGGTTTTTTTGTTGTTTTAATTTTTTTTAGGGGGAACATACAAACAACAAAATCGAGGATAGAAAAATGAAACCAAAAAAGACAAATTAATTTGTGCTGCCACATTAACTGCCAGTGAGGCCACCACACAGTTCAGACAGGATGCCCATGATTATGTCGACATCACCCTAAAGTTTAGCAATCTCACCCCGGGCATCAATAAATTCCTGTCTGAAATCATTTAACTCCTGTTGAAGCTGGTGGGCTTCTGACAGGACAGCTGATAAGTCTGCATGTGTCACTGCTGGTGGGGTGGGGGCTGCCTGTGCTGCTGCTGCTAGCTCTGGATGGGGAGGCCCTGGGGGGGTCTTGATGCTACTGCAGACTGCTGCTGTTGTCTGGTCTGGTGAGCCCAGTGAGGATGCTTAATAGGTCCAGCCACACCTCCCTCCTGATCACCCCTTCAGTGCTCACACCCACACTGCTCCCCACAGCTGCAGTTGATGCTGCTGCCACCTTCTGCAGATTGAGGTTCCTTTGAAGTGGGTGGTGGTGCAGCATGTGGCTCCGCTAGCCACTTGTCCTGAAGTGGCAACCAGACTTACTGTGACTCACTTCCTGCCTGCATAGATTGCAAGTGATCACTGGGTCACTTGCCAAACTTGCATAAAAAACTCTCAGATAGGAGAACTTCAGGGATGATGGGGCTGTGGGGGAGGCAGATGATACCACAGCCACTTATTATTCCTCCTGCTTGGGAAGGGGCACAATCTCCTACTGGAGGGGTGAAGGAACAGTATCCTGGTGCTGGAGAGGGGGCACTGTCTCCTCTTGCTGCTGCAGTGGAGGGGCCACAGTTGCCTCCTGCTGCAGGGAAGGGGGCACAGTTGTTTGCTGCTGGGTGCTGGTGCTGGGGCCAACAGCCTCCTACCACTGTGGTAATTCATTTTTAATGGACATCTGAAACACGCGCCTGTCAAGGCGGTGTACAGGCACCCCACTGCCTCTACCCTTTTCCATTATGCCTACCACCAATTCAAACAAAATAAAAAAGGAAACAGAGATAGAGACTCTGAGAGAGAGAAAGAGAGAGAGAGATGGGAGGTAATCACACACACACATACACACACTCTACAGGTACTAAAATATGAAATAGGACAAAGACAGACAAAAAAGTTAAAAAAATGGCACAAATTAAGAAGTTTATGGATCAAATTGCACTCTGCAATCACAGGGCTCTGACTCTGAGTCTAGACGCTGTCTGCTTCCTCAAGATATGTAGCACAGGAAATGAACCACTTACTTCTTGTCTTTTTAGACTCAACCATTTGACCACCGGCAGAGAGAAAAGTCCAATTTCACCTAATAGTGCCTTGTAGAAGTGTAAGGTGAAATTCAATGCAAAATTGGGCAGTGAAATTTCCCTGAAAGGCCATAATTATGTCAAATGTTTAGCTCAGTGAAACTAGCAATTTCACCTGAAAAATAAAATTTAGCTGCATCACCCTGACTTAGACTTACTTTCTTGGGGCTTTTTCAGTACCTTGGCCAGAGGGGCTGATAGCTCCTTTCCAGACCGCTTTAGCTTTTCTGGTGCCTTGTTTTCATTTGGAGTGGTGGTCACTTCCAGGCAATTCTCCAAGCAGTCTTAGCCCTTCTTTACATACATGGCCCTTAACTGGGCTTAATAGTCTTCATGCTGCTGGACTGAAGTCCTGAAATCTGAAGAGGGTGAGTAGAGTGAGGGAGAGGTGCTGGTTTCAGTTCTTTTTGACCCCTCACCCTCTGGCCCCTCCAGGTGCCTCCAACCCTGTTGGCAGCACCATTGATTTTTCTCTTGGGGTGGTGCTAAGGCTAGTCCCCACTCCATGGGTGGAATCCTACCTGCCTGCCTAAGGTCAGGTTACATGGGAGGGGACACAGCCATAGGGACATCTGCTGCAATGTTTTGGCAGATTTTTGAATAATCTTCTTTTCAATGGAACCCTGCTCTTATCCAGAAGCTTCATTTTGTTTTCAGAGTAAAATGCATCAATTAATATTTCTAGTTTGTATACTTGTAAACCAAAAGTATTTTTCAAGTTATAGGAAAGTAGTTTGAAAACAAGTTATGCTTTTTAGTGCAGCTTATTGTCTTATAAACCTGGATCTGATTAACCTGAATGCAAGCTGTTTTTATTTTTATTTATTAGTGTCTTGATTTGTACCTTCTTGATCCCCCTTCATCGCAATCACCTCCTCAACCTTGCATAAATTGCATAAAAATTATATAGATATTGTAAAATTCTTTTATGAGTGTAACTTACTGATTGTTGAAAAGTCCATATACCTGCTATGTAAATAAGGTTATCATTAAAAGGCAATCAGAATTGTCTGATGGCATTCCTGGAAAATGGAAGGGGATTAGGAGCTGAAGGGATGGGGGAGGGGAGGAAGGGGTGGGGTGGTGAATAGGTAGGGTAGGAGGAAGGGGCAGAGCTTAGTGAGGTCATGACTTACAGCATGGAGAGAAGGGGTGGGGCAGGTGAGGTCATGATTAGCAAGTCTCAAGGGTGTGATGCATGCACAAGAGTGGACACAGGATTGGCTTGGGGGAGTGGCCTGGAGGGGTCCTTGCCTAGGGTCCTAATAGGGTTTATAAGGCCAGGTTTGAGAGCTCTCACCCTCTTTCTGCTAGGATTTTTCATTTGAAGTGGATCTCAGCACAGCATTGGCAATTTCTACCAACAAGGTCATGAAGGTACACTTTCCTCAAGAGAGACTGCTGAGACATTTTGAAGAAATGAATTTGAAGAGAAATTGTCTGAGGCCAAAGTAAGTTTCTGGCATGTGCTGAGTATTGTAAGACAGGGTACTAACTGTTCAAGTTTCCAGTAAATGATTTCTTGTTGTTGTACAGATCAGAGGCAAAGTTTCATTTAGAAATTTGGTCACCTGAAATGAACAGCAATTTCAAAATGAGGGAATGTACTTTAGTTTTCATCTTGACATTCTGAGCTACAAAACAGTAAATGCTTTATGTTGGGGAAACTCTGCTAAAGAATTCTTCTCATTTAAAGGATTAGCATATATAACATATATGTTCTATATCAAATATTATATCCTTGGTGCTGTCATAGTCTAGAAAGATTGTATAAAAATTCAAACTTGGCTAGGAGTAAATGAAGATTATAGCTAAATAACACTGAAAAAAACGCCCATCTGGAGTACTGCATGCAGTATTGGAGGCCACACCTTCACAAGGACATTAACCAAATTGAGACAGTCCAGAGAAGGGCAACCAAAATGGTGCAGGGACTGCATCAGAAGACATATGAGGACAGATTAACGGAGCTCAATATGTATACCCTGAGCAAAGGAGGGAGAGAGGTGATATGATCACGGCATTCAAACACCTTAAGGGCATAAACAAGGTGAAAGAGTCTAACATGTTTAAATATAAGAAAAATAGCAGGACAAGAGGACACAGCATGAGATTAGAGGGAGGCCGATTAAGGGGAATGTGAGAAATTCTTTTCACAGAAAGGGTGGTGGATGCATGGAATGACTTACCACAAGAAGTGGTGGCTGAATACAGTGCAGGGCTTCAAACAGGCATGGGATAGGCATAAGGAGCAATACAAATGACTATGAATAGATAGGTCACCGACAGAGCAAAGGCCGATGGCACATTTATAAGGTAGAAAAAGAAATGGGCAGACTGGATGGGCCTTGCGGTCCTTATCTGCCGTCAACTTCTATGTTTCTATGTTTGCACCACTAGGTAAGGTATTGTGGCCCTGGGGGCCTGTGCCACCAGCTCCCTGAAGGTTTTATGCTGGTGATTTTCTTGTTTTTAAAGTCATAAGGTAGAAAACAAAAAACAAACAAACAAAAATAAAACATAGAGGAAATGGGGGGGTAATTTATTGGTTAAATCTGTTTAGTATTGAAGGTACAGCAATAGATATATTCAAAGGTGGCCCAGTGCCATTTGTTTTATAAGTGTCTAAAAGCACATGTTAATTTTGGGCCTCATTCTACATACAAGGGGCAGAATCTGCTAGGACTAAAGTGCTTAGTTTTTGCTCATTTGGCAAGGTTTGATTAATTTCCAACCTCTGTTGAGGGTTGGTGCTAGCGGTTGCATGATTTGAACAAGCTGGTAGACAATGAGTTTTGTTTTGCAGTCTGGCTGGAATTTTATGGTGTTTGTGCAACTGGAAGGGTTCTGGCAGGGTCTGGGGGTCACATAGACTGACCGCATGGCTCGCAGGCCCAGTTTTTCAATGGTGAGGCCTCATCTGAGGCTATTTGGTGACAGTGTGTCAGAAGGTGCCTTTCCCCGCTGACTGGGGGAGGATTCCTGGGTTTTCACTCGCTGGAGGCATCAGGCTAGTGGTCATCGGGATGTTGGCAGTTTTGTTTTGGTGGCATGGATGATGGCATTTGGTGTCCTGACCATGTGGTAAGGAAGCACAGCCTTCTGGGAGCATTGCTGCAAGATTTTGGCCTAAGTTGTTAGCAGTGTTGATCCTGACCAGCTGCAGAGGTTTTTGCAAGGCATAGCACAAAAGAAGGGTTTTTCCTGCTTTAAAAAAAAAGAAAGAGAAGAGAAGAGAAGAGAAGAAGAGAAGAGAAGAGAAGAGAAGAGAAGAGAAGAGAAGAGAAGAGACAACCTAAATGGTTTGCATTATCTGTGTTGGCGGGAAGGCCTTGGGGAGTCAAAAGGCCAGGAAGTCTGTGTGGGGTCAGGCACCCCCTGCAGGACATGGATCTACATCTTGGGCTGCAGGAGGAAGGGAAGAAAGCAGAATGTTCCAAAGGGCGCCGACCGGAGGGATGGCAGAATTTGGGGGGAGTCGCGGAGGACCAATTAGCGTGGTTTGTCTAGAGGGAGTGCCACAATTTTGTGGGGTGCTCAAAGATGCTGGGGCCTTACTGAAGCATGGAGAGGATTGATATGTGTGCCAGGTGGGAGCGAGGTGGGAGGGGTGACCAGCCTCCCTCACCTGAGGAACATCGAAGGTGCCTCAAAGGTTATTGTCCTGCTTGCCTGAGGAGACCTTTGTTGGGTTGTGGGGTTACAGGCTCATCAGAGCAGGCTAGGGCTGGCTGCAGAGGGAAAACCATGAGCTAGGCCAACCTCACGGCCACATGGGATGGTGTCTAACATTATCGTCATGAGATCTGGCAAAATGAGGCCTGCAGTGAGGGCAAGAGGTGCAGGCTCCTTTTTCAGCCCAGAATTTGGAAAAATATGTTTTTTGTAGGACCAGGAATACAGAGCAACAATACAGGGGCATAGCTATGAAGGAAAATAATTTGTGGCCTCACTGGCACTTTAGTGGTGACTTGAACACATACATGAGTAGCCTGGGCCTGTGAGCTTTTCCTCACATATTATGTTGACTTCTTGTCAGGGGATCATTTAGTAGGAATTAATCCTAGCCACGCTGTGCTGCAGGGCTAACCGGGGAAGGCCACTAGGTGGAGCAGGTCAGATGCCCCTGGGGAGGCATATGGGTGAGCAGAATCTGCCTGGGAAGTACCGTTGGGGGGAGGCTACATAGGGAGGCACCTGGGGACCTCTGCATTGGGACATAGCCCTGGGCAGATACCCTTCAGGCCAGGTTACCAGTGAACATATGGCTAAGAGGGGCACCTTCAGGACCTTGGCTGGAGTAGGGCAATAAGGGAGGTACAAAATTGTGATAGGGGCTCGAATGTTTCAAAGCATTAAAGTTGTTGGCTGCATGGGAGGGTGATTGCTGGTTTGGAATAAGGTGGTGACCATAGTCCGTTTCTCACAGCAGCCTCCAGTGCTCAGCTACACTTGGAAGTGGTAGCATTAATGAGCAAGATGATGGAGCTCATCAACAGGGCCCAGAAGAAGGAAGAGTAGGAGGTGGCATAGAGAAAAAGAAGGCAGCCAGCAGGGCCCTGGGGCAGACCTGTGAGCTTTTCCTCACATATTATGTTGATTTCTTGTTGGGGGGATCATTTAGTAGGAATGAATCATAGCCATGCTGTGCTGCAGGGGGAACAGGGTGAGGCCACTTTGGTGGAGCAGATCAGAGGCCCCCAGGGGGCACATGGGTGAGCAGACTCTACCTGGGAGGTACCACTGGGGGTAGGAAGGGGAGGCTACCGGAGTAGGCACCTGGGGGCCTCTTCACTGGGACACAGTCAGGGCAGAAACCCTTAGAGTCAGGCCACCAGTGAACATAAGGGTAAGAGGGGCACCTTCAGGAACTTGGCCAGGGGTGGGGCAATAAGGGTGGTACAAAACTGTGATATAAAGGCTTGAATGTTTCAAAGCATTAAAGTTGTTGGCTGCATGGGAGGGTGATGGCTGGTTTGGAATAAGGTGGTGATCATAGTTCATTTCTCATGGGAGCCTCCAGTGCTCAGCTATGCTCGGAAGCAGCAGTATTGATGAGGAAGATGATGGAGCTCATCAAACAGGGCCCAGAAAAAAGAAGATGAGGAGGCAGCAGAGAGAAAAAGAAGGCAGCCAGCAGGGCCCCAGGGCAGGGGGGCAGGAGGCAAGCACCCAAGGGGCCAGCTCCAGACCCTGAGCTGACCCCCCACCGGAACCCACACTTGAACCTTTGGACCCAGACACAGGAGCTGGTAAGGGTACAGGCGAACCCTCAGTAGAGGTCAGCCTCATGGAGTGTATGGCAGGTTTGTTGAAAGACATGGGGAAAAAGGATTGGACACAATGAAGAAAATTCTGGAGGAGTTCAAAAAAGGGAAAGGAGGCAAAGGGGGAGGTGGGGGGCAGGTCTAGGTGTTGGTGGGAAGAGGAAGCTCTATGATGCCCCTCCAGGGTTTTCTATGGGGGACCATGTAGCCACCTCCATCAAGGACAAAATATAGAAAGGGGAATATGTTGACATATTTGGATTATTGGACAAGAAGACAGACAGAAAGTATAAGCAGAAACAGACTATAGGAAAATCAGAAATGGCAGTGGCACTGGCTGTGGTGGGGCATAAAGATGAAGAAGCCACATATAAGGGCAAAAATGTAAACACTTGGCAAGTGGTGTTTTTGATATACATTGCCATTATGCTAGAAAAACAACCAGATTTGGCTATCCTGCTCCAGCCCTATATCGCCATACTTAGGGATGCTTACAAGACCCAAAAGGGTATGGATGACTGGAGTATGATGAGGTTTTCCGGCAATGGATGGCAGTGAGGGGGGACCTGAGGTGTGACTGTACACACTCAGAGTTAGGGCCAAGACCTTGTCTGGCCACTTGGGAGTTGCGGTAGAAGGGGCCAAAAAGACTTTGGGGTAGGGAGGGTCCAAGTCCTGCAGGGCCTACAACAGGGTGGCATGTACCTGGGCCAATTGTAAATTTAGGCATGTTTGTTCAAAATGCAGTGGGTAGCATCTGGTACTGAAATGCAGGGGGAACAACGAACAGTCTGGGAGGTCCAGCAACCAGGACCAGTCCTTTCAAAAGGGACAAGGGAGGAGGGGAAGAAGCAGTAGTGGGTTTGAGGGCAGAGGATGGGGATCTGGCAACAGAGGTGGATACAATTCCATCTAGAGGGGGAACTGAGGCCAGCGAGATGGTGAGGCTGAGATGGGGTTTTCTGCTGGCCAGTACTCTGGTCAAGGCCAAATTGGTGGAGGCATGGACAGTGGGTTACCCTGATCAGAAGCAGGGGCAATTTTAAGGGAGGGTTTTTTAAGGTGTTTCAAGTTAGCTTTCCAAGGAGATAGAACAACGGCAGAGGCTAAGAACCTCTCTTCAGTCAAAGGTAAGGAGGACATAGTGTGCAGGAAAATCCTTAAAAAAAAAGTGTGTAGGGTGGAGGGGCCTTTCTCAGACCCACCGTGTAGTCAATTCTGCATCTCCCCTTTGGGAATAGTCCCAAAGAAGCAGCTGGGTGAGTACATCCTGATTCACCATTTGTCTTATCCTGAGGGCTTATCTGTTACTGATAACATAGCCAAGGAGCAAAGTGCTGTATCCTACACATCATTGGATTTAGTGGTGCTATGGATCAGAGAAGTCCAAGGGTCTTGGTTGGCAAAAATGGACATTGAATCCGCTTTTTGACTGCTGCCAATATGGCCTGAGGACTGGGACCTACTGGGCTTCCAGTTTGATGGTGGGATTTATTTTGACAAGGCTATGATGATGGGTTGTTCAGTGGCTTGCTCCATTTTTTTGAGGCCTTTAGCATGTGGCTTCAGTGGGTGTTTGGGTGTAGATATGGCCACAGGTGGGTGGTACACTACCTGGATGATTTTTTGCTGATCAGGGAATCCAAGAAGGAAATGCAGGGGATATTGCAGGATTTTCAGGGTATGGGTGGGGCAATTGGAATTCCCATAGCAAAGGAAAAGATGGAAAGACCAGCCCGGGTATTGGAATTCTTGAGGATAGAGGTAGATACAGTGGAAGAATGTTTCCAGTTGCAGCCAAAGCAAGATACAGAAACTTAAGGAACTGCTTGGGCAGGTGTTGGGCAGAAGGAGGGTACTTTTGGTGCTAGTGCAACAGCTATTGAGACATTTGAATTCTGTCTGCAAGGCCATTAGCCCAGGCAGGACTTTTCGCTCGATGATTGGGGCAGGCCATGGTGCAGGCAAAGCGGACGCATCATTGGATGGATATCAACAAAGGGGTGAGGGATAACCTGGTGGTATGGGACACTTTTTTAGCAGACTACAATGGGATTACCTTCTGGCAGGAGGATTGAGTAGATTGTGACATCCTCCAACTGTATACAGATGCATCTGGGGCCTTGGACCTGGGAGCTTATTATGGGGGTAGATGGATGTCTGAGACCTGGCTGGACAACTGGCAGGCTGGTGGCTTGTTTAAGGATATCACCTTGTTGGACATCTTCCCCATTTGAGTGTCTCTAGTGGTATGGGGCAAGGAGATGTGGAACAAGAAGGTTCTATCTGGTGCAACAACAAAGGAGTGGTTGAAGTTATCAACAGGTGAAAAGGGTCCACAGAAATGGTGACTAGGGTTATGAGGCAGATGGTACTGCTGGGACTATGTCTGAACCTTACTTTTAGAGCCAGACATATGGATGGGGTTCAGAACAAAATTGCTGACAGTCTTTTACATTTTCAGTTGGGCAGGTTCTAGAGGCTGGCTCCTCATGTGGAAGCAATGAGAACACCGGTTCTAGGACATCTGTAGGAGATTGGGTGGCAAGATCCTGAACGTTGTGCCAGAACTCATGGTCGGCCAGCACTTTGAAGGACCATGAAGGTGCTTTGGATGCCTTGCAGGGGTTTTGGTTGAAGCAGGGCATGGTGGTAAGTTTGCCCATCATGGAGGAGTAGGTAATACAGTTTACAGTAGACAGGTGGGAAAAAGGCCTTTTGCACTCAACCATGGCACTACAATTAGCTGGGACAGGATGGGCCTGTGGGACTAGGGGTTGAGTCCAAATGTATTTACCATGCTACCACAGGGGAGGGGTGCAGTTAAGTAGGCAGCCAGCCTGAATTCAATCCCAGTTCCTCAAATTAGCTGCACACCACAGAAAATATGCCACAAATGATCAAGTGCTAAATAGCAATGTTTTTACTTTGGCAGAGCTATGCTACACCAGACACAGCACTTCAGCAGTTAGGCCTTCATTGGGGGTGTCCCCTGATGAAGGGTTGGTCCAAGCCAAGTGGCAGCAAGAGGGTAAGATGCATGCTGTTACGCTGGCAAAAGGGGAAGAGACCCCAGGCAGACACAAAAACCTGTCACGCCCGACATCCTAGTTGCAGTGCTGGGGGTGCTGGAGGTCATTTGCAATTTGGCCAATGAAGCTTGTCTGTTTAGGGTGGTCTTTACCCTGATGTATGAGGGGGGCCTTCAGGGTGGGGGAAGTGGTAGCCAAAAACAAGGGAGATGGACAAGGGGTTTTGCAGATGCAGGGCATAGAATTAATTCAGGAGAGATTGATCATTTGGTTACGGCACTCAAAAATGGACCAGATGGGACACGGGGTTAGGGTGTAGAGTAAGCATGAAGAGGGGGATCAAGGATGCACAGACCAGGCCATGGCAAATTACAGGAGCATACGGCCCTCAGTCATGGGTTCTTGGTTTTGACATGGTACCTGGGGAGAATTGACCTGCTTCCAAGTGAGGGGAATCCTAAAAAAAAGCTTTGGCTTTCAGGGGACAGGATCTGGCAGTTTTCCACTCACTCATTCTGGATAGGGGTGGCCTCTACATTGGCCCAGAAAGGGGGCTAGGAAGAGGAAATAAAAGAGTTGGGCAGATGGTGATCAGCATGTTATAAGAGCCATGTCAGGTCTTAAATGATCGTTGTTTCTTGTTTTCTTCTATCAGCAGGTGTTCACAGGATGAGGACTATGTGGATCTAGGGACATTCTTTCATATACTGGGTGGAGCAACATACAGCAACCACCCCGGGGCAGGGAATTCATGAAGGACCTCAGAAACCCACAGGTCTGCTGGAAAGGGGTCCAGGGAATATTCTGGGCTCAGCTGCTTCCTGGGGTGGTGGAGCTTAAGTTTTTTGGGGAACACCTGACATAATTGTTATTCACTTTGGGGATAATCATTTGGGGGAGACACCATGGGGAGCCTTGTTGCAGACCATCAAGGCAGATTTATGGATCATAAAGAGGTAGTGGCCAGGGGTGGAGGTAGTATGGTCAGAGATTATATCACGAAGGGTGTGGCAGCATGCAAAAAGCATTGCAACAATCAATGAAGCAAGGAAGAGGCTGAGCAAATGGGTGACTGGGTTCATGACAGAGTTGGGGGGAAGCTACATTGCACACAAGGAAATAAATTTCGACAAGCCAGAATTTTATAGGGGTGATGGGGTTCATTTTTGCTGCACTTTCTGGAATTTGGCGGACACTAAGTTGAAGTGTGGCTAAAGGCCCCACAAAGGGGGGGAAGCCCCACCATCTAAAGCAAGCTGGAGGTGGGGCTTAGTGGAAAGAGAAGTCAGAATAAGGGAGGAAGGCATAGAAGGCTTAAAGGGGGTAGCTGGGGTGAAAGGGTAGGTTCCACAGGCCAAGGGCAGTGCACCTGGATGTGATTAGAAGGGGGTTGGAGTATAGAAGGGCTAGGGGTTGGGTATGTGACATCTGAACCTTGCATAATAGAAGGTAGGGAGTATTCGGTTGATGTTGAAGGGGGTTGGATGACACACCCGGACACTGAGAAGAGAGAAGCAGAAAGGTGAAGAACGGGACATGCTATGGATTTCAATGTAAGATTGAATTGGGAGAGTTCTATGAAACAAATAAACTGTGATGTTTTGATGAACTAATATCGAATAACCTGTAATGTTATACAATGGTGTAAATAAAGCTAATTGCCTTTGCGCATCCAAAACCTGTCTGTACATTGGGTCATTTCAGAAGGGATGGTCAGAAGACAAATAGGGTTGCCATTAAGTGGCAAACAGAATTGTCTGATGGCATTCCTGGAGAAATGGAAGGGGTATTAGGAGCTGAAGGGATGGGGGAGGGGAGAAAGGCGGGTAGGGTAATGAATAGGTAGAGCAGGAGGAAGGGGTGGAGCTTAATGAGGTCATGACTGACAGCATGGAAAGAAGGGGTGGGGACAGGTGAGGTCATGATTGGCAAGTCTCAAGGGAGTGATGCATGTACACGAGGGGTCACAGGATTAGCTTGGGGGGAGTGGCCTGGAGGGGTCCTTGCCAGGGGTCCTAATAGAGTTTATAGGGCCAGGTTTGGGAGCTCTCACCCTCTTTTTGCTGAGATTTTCCCACCCACCCACCCTGAAAGTTGGGTGACTGACAGAGGTCGGGGGTAGGATGTGCATAGGGCAGGTTTATGATTGAACTGAAGGTCCTGGAGAAGATGGACAGTTCCTGCCAGATGGAAAGGTTACTGCAAGAGCAGGTTTTTGAAGGAAAGGGAAGTTAGGATAAGGGGGAAGGCATAGAGGGCCAAAACGGGGGGGAGGCAGCTGGAGGTAGGTTCCATGGGTCAGTGGCAGTGCACCTGGATGTGAATAGAAGGGGAATGAGAGTATAGAAGGGCTAGGGGTCAGGTCCTATTAAACTATTATCGAGTAACCTGTAATGTTATACAATGGTGTAAATAAAATTAATTGCCTCTGCACATTCAAAACCTGTCTGAACAGTGGGTCATTTTGGAAGGGATGGTTATACAATTATTGCTTATGTTTGTTCTATATTACTCTCCTCTTCCCCTTTCCCCTAGGACACATCTGAAAGCAAGCTGTTATTTCCTCAGTATGCCTTTCCTGGTGAAAATTTTGAAATCAATCAATAAATAAATTACTATAGTTTTCATTTTGGTTAACTAAGATTCATTGAATACTTTCTAGAGGGGAATCTGTCATTAAAGTCTTCTGGCATGCATGTTACTATTTTGCAATAGTGTAATCCATTTTGAATAAAGCTGGGACTTCCAGTGATAAGGGCAGATATATCAATGCTTGACACCGTATATGTTACATCAGATCTGTGAAGTAAAAGGAATCCAAACTACTAGCGGAATTGTATTAGCTAAAAGCACTGCATATAATGCTAAAAATACATTTTTAAGGTCACAATTTTGTTTACAGTCTGCCTTATAAAAGCTTTTAGCAGTTATCCCACTGCTATTACCTATATAGCTTGGTATTTACACTTGGGTAAATCTTAAATCATTATGACCTTTCCTGTGCTTAGCAGCATTTAAGGAGGAAACGCTGCAGTTCCTCATTACTTTTATTTAACAAAAAAAAAACAGCTTGTGAACAAAAAGGAATTTCTGTATAATCCATTTACCAAGGGAAAAGTAATTTAACATTCTCTTGTCATTGTTATTTTTGTCAGAATTAGTTTTATGATACTAAAGTCAAAAATGTTACAGAAATATTAACAATACCCATGAGCTAATGCCTACTGGTTACATTAAACACAGAATAAAGGAGCTTGAAGATTTACTGTAGTACCAGGTGTGAGATTAACTTATTTAACTGCTTGTTCAATCTATAAAAGCAGAGCAAGCAGTAAAAGATCTATTAATGATGTCCCTTGGTGTTTCACAAGCCCATGTTTCTGATGTTTCAAAAATGCTGCTATTTACAGGGACAAATACATCTACTGTACTTTAAGTGTGAGTCTGTCATTTAATTCATAATGTACCGTTTTGTGTTATATCCTGCTAAGTATCTAATCAGAGATGTGCAAAATTACACTCATGCATGCAAAATTGGTGTATTTTGCATTCATGGAATTTTGTGGAATATTCAAAATATCTTGCAGAATTCCACCATGCAAAATGTCTATAAGATAAAGGAAAAAGAATCCAACTCACTGTTATTTTTTTCCTTCCTCACAGCAAATAAAATGTTGCCAGTTACTCTCCTCAAGTCATGGAGAAAAAAATGCTGAAGCCATAAAACAAACTTAGTGGATTGGCAGCTTTGTGGAATGCAGAGCTTCACAAAATATTTCTGCATTTCATGAATTTTGGATGAGTGAAATTTCAGATATTTCACATGGCTCTCAACCTATCCATATCAGTGAGGTAGAAACCTTCCACAATATCAGCTGGTGTAGAGACTCAAGGCACTGTCAATATATATCTGTCTTGCACAGTTTTCACATTAAAGTCTTTGTTTTTCTTCATGTATTTGGAAACTTTATAACTGGCTTGCATCAGCTTCTTCTATCTTTTTTTAAACCAGGGAACTTTAGTTTTGTCTGGAGCCTATTAACTGTGAAATTTCTGTTGTTAAAGAAAATATAGGCAAATATATCATAACATTTGTACTGTAGATGTATTGTATTGCTGTATGTATTATTGTACAATATTTTACAACCAACACAAGCATTCTACATACTGTCTGTGGATGGGTTATGGGATAACAGATGAACCAGACACAGAACTTCAGGTTCAACACACAGTCTCTGTGTAATGTTTATGTAAAACACAAGTGATATCCTTGAGCAATGGCATATCCCTTCTTCAATATATCAGCTTGCAGCAACAGACTATGCATGTCCTTCCTCTTCACTTAGTCAGCACCTATGGACCCACTGATCTACTGATCTATCTTTTTTAGTGAACATTATTCCATTCCCTATGTTTGTCTTGTGTGTTTGGGTGATGGGGAGACCAAAAAGCAAAAACAAAGACAAGATAAAGACAAAGAACATCAGTGCAAAAGCTGTGAAGCAAAGGTTACCCCACAGGGCATTGGCAATAAAGCAAAGTTTCAAAGAAACACAGCATCACACATACCCCCATCATGCAAAGCATCATGGGATGAATATGCAAATCACCATGACATTTTAGGCTGATTCAGCTTAAAGCAGAAATGCACAGTGACAAAGGGCCTCTCAAACAATCTGTATTTATATGCATTTTAACACAATGGGGGATTTTATGATATCTCTACCTGGTAACTTAATTCTGTAATATAGTCACCTAAGTAACTTTTAACTTTTATAAAAAACACATAGTGCCATGGTATCTTCAACATTTACAGGTTTCATATACATAAGGCCCATACATCAAGGTATTTTATGACATAGTGCTATTGCATACTAAATCCAACAATGAGGAACACAACCTGTTGTTTAACATCAGCTCAGAAGTCACAACAGTAACCTCCCAGTACGAGGACCTGAGAGGGAAAAGGAAAATTAAAGAGGACACTATAGCATAGTCAAGAAAGGGGAGGGGTTGCCATAGGTGGCCAACCTTATGAAGTAGAAATTGTAAAGGATAGATTAGGCTAAGAAAAAGAAGAACTGTTGCAACAGATTTAAGAAAAGGTCAGTCCTCAAGAGTGGCAGGATTTCCCTGTCACATATTCCCCACATTAAGAGGGAAGCAGTCATTTCAGGCTGTTTACCACCTTCCTATCCCAGGAAGGGATGGTGCTTCCACCCACACATCTTCAGAAGCTCTGTCTCAGGGTCTGTATTAATGATAAACATTATATCACAAATATAGTGGATATCATCATTCTTTACCCTGAGGCATTAACACATTTCTCAACAGAATAACGGTAACTTCCTGCACTATCGCCTTTTAGGGAAAGTCCATCATATTTCATTGGCATCAATTCCTGCACCCATATCTAGACATGAAATCAGCATTTACATGTCTTGTCCCTGTATTGTGGGACACAGTAGATCAATAGGGCTGAAGAGCTAAGTACCACTGCATGATACGGGGATTTATTTTTCTCATTTGGTGCAACCAGCAAAAGGGGTCATTATCAGTTACAACTTTAAATTCAGCCCCCCTCAAGTAATAATTCAGAGAATCAATTGCCCACTTCAGAGCTAAGCATTCTTTCTCTATTGTAGCATATATTTTCTCTCTTTCATGTAGCTTCCTGCTAGTATACATGATTGGATGTTCTTCCACCTTTATTTTCTGAGATAAGACTGCCCCAATACCATTCTCTGATACATCGTTTTGAACCTCAAATACTTGGTTGAAGTCAGGGCTTTTCAGTACGGGAGCTGTGCATAGAATGACCTTGATATTCCAAAAAGCCTCCTCACAAATAGGGGTCCACTGAAACTTATTTGGGTACCTCTTTTTAGTGAGATCAGTCAAAGGACTGGCAAATGCTGAAAAATTAGGAATAAATCTTCGGTAATAACCAGCCAGTCCTAGGAAAAATCTCACATGCTTTTTTGTGGAAGGTATTGGGCTGTTTACTACTGCTGTAACCTTCTCTACCCTGGTTCACTTGTCCGTTGCCTAAAATGAACCCTAGGTGTCTTGTCTCGGGCTTTGCTAGAGCACACTTAGCAGGATTAATGGTCACTCCTGATTCCTTTATTGCTTGCAATACCTGGGACAAGTGTCTAACATTGGAATTCCCAGTCAGAGCTGAATATGACTACATCGTCCAAGTAAGCCACATAGTACTCAGTGTGTGGTCTTAACATGTCATCCATAAAATGCTGAAAAGTGGCTGGGACCCCATGTAGTCTGAGTGGCATTGTGACAAAACTGGTATAAACCAACTGGGGTGCTAAATGTGATTTTATCTTGTGAATCAGGTGACAAGGGGATTTGCCAATATCCCTCAGTAAGGTCAAGAGTGGAGATAAACTGTGCATTGCCTAGCCTGTTAATGATGTCATCTATTCAGGGCATTGGATAGCCATCGAATAGTGATGCATTGTTAAGCTTTCTAAATTCAAGGCATAGATGTATTCCACACTCTTTTTTGTCCACTATGACCAAGGGTGAAGACTATGCACTCCTTGAGTGCACAATGATGCCTAACTGCTCCATTTTGTTGATTTCCTGAATCACTTTATCCCTCACCTTCATGGGCTGTCTGTAGGGCTTTTGGTATATGGGCTTGTCTTTTGCTTGGCAGTTATGGTGTGCACAATTCCTTTGGCCCTCTCAGAGATGTTTGTGAATATGGGTTCAAATTCTTGTATTACCCTCTGCAAATCTCTCTGTTGCTGAGGCTTCAATTCAGGGTATATCTGGATCTCCCCCAACTGTTCTGACTGCTCTAGTCTTTTACAGGCAACCTCCAGCTCTGACTCCCTAACTTCAGGATGGATATAAAGGGAGGTGTTAGGCTTCTCAAGCCATTTCCTAAGGAGGTTCACATGGTAAATTTTCTTGGAGGGTCTCTTTCCTGACATACTAAGCTGATAATTCACTGCTCCTGATTACCTCAAAATGGTGACGAGGCCTTGCCATTTCATGAGTAGTTTGTTCTCTGTGGAGGGAAGAAGTTGGGTGACCAAAGTAGTAGATCAGGGAGGGGCTGTGAACATGGTCTACCTAGACTTTAGCAAAGCATTTGACACAGTCCCACACAAAAGATTAATATACAAGTTAGCCAGCTTTGGAGTGGGTCCCAAGATAGTAGCCTAGGTAGAGAACTGGCTGGAGAACAGGACACACAGGGTAATAGTAAACGGAGTCCACTCTGAAGAAAGCGGAGTTACTAGTGGGGTACCACAGGGTTCAGTACTAGGACCGGTCCTCTTCAATATCTTTATAAGTGACATTGTAGAGGAACTGGAAGGAAAACTATGTCTCTTTGCAGATGACACAAAGATCTGCAACAGGGTTGATACACAAGTAGGGTGGAAAGGATGAGAAGGGACTTGGCAAGGTTGGAGGAATGGTCAAAGGTATGGCAGCTTAGATACAATGCTAAGAAGTGCAAAGTAATGCACCTGGGAAACAAAAACCCAGGGGAAGAGTACACAATGGGGGGGTGAGATACTAACAAAAACAAAAATGGAAAGGGACCTGAGGGTAGTCAAATCAGATGATCTAAAGGTGGGCAAGCAATGTGAGAGGTCAGTAAGGAGTACTGGGGGGGATACTGGGGTGCATAGGGAGAGGCATCACCTGTAGAAAACAGGAAGTTGTTATTCCTTTGTACAGACAGCTGGTGAGACCCCATCTGGAGTATGTATCGGGTCATAATGTCACACGCATAATAGAGTACAACATTATGGTAAGCCCAGACCTGTGCGCTCTCCAAGTTGGACCCCCACCAGAGTTAAGACTCTTTAATGGGTGGGTCCAGGGGGCACAGCCCCCCCATTACAGGGGGTGTGGGGGGGTAGATACCCCCCACAGAACAAGAACTGCCAGAAATCGCACAACACGATTGTGCTGCATGGCACTCTGCCATGCAACATAATGACCCTGTGCCTCTGGAATACTGCATGCAGTTCTGGATACCCAATCTCTGCAAGGACATAGACAGGATGGAGGCAGTCCAGAGCAGAGCTACTAAAATTGTGCAGGGTTTGCACCAGAAGACATATGAAGAGAGACTTAAGGAGCTTAATATGTATACCCTCGAGGAATGGAGGGACAGCGGGGACATGATAGAAACTTTCAAGTACCTCAAAATAATCAACAATGTCCAAGAGAGTAGCGTCTTTCAGAAAAACAGGTGTGCAAGAACATGGGGGCATAAATTGAAGATAGATGGGGGATGTCTCAGAGGTAATATGAGGAAGTATTTTTTCACAGAGAGGGTTGTGGATGCATGAAATGACCTTCCTGAGGAGGTTGTGGAGTCAAAAACAGTGGAGTAATTCAAGAATGCATGGGACAGACATAAGGCAATTCTGGTGGGGGTAGGAGAAAGTAGGCTGTTGGTTAACTAGGATCTGCAGCTTATCCATTTGGTAGGGAAATGGGCAGACTGGGTGGGCCAAGCAGTCCTTATCTGCCATCAAATTCTATGCTTCTATGTTTTAGTCTTCAGACTCTGATCGTATCTTTCTTTCTGCAAGTCTTGCTTCTGTTCTAAGCTCTGGTGTGCCAAGTTAATATATCTCACCAGGCATTTGTGTAACTGAATCATGTACTCTACGACATTAAGATGTCCTACCTCTTTCCCCTCTTCCCAGTGTTCTTTAACCACATCCAGTGGCCCCCTTGGGTTCCTCCCATACAGTAATGATAAAGGAGAGAAACCAATGGATGCTTGAGGGATTTCTCTGTAAGTGAAAAGTAAATAGAGGAAGTATATCTCCAAATCTGAATCATGTGCAATATCTTGGTCAGACAGACTTTCATTCATAAAGTTACTTGGGAACTCCATAAGCTTATTAATACTGTCTGAGGTCCTGTTACCTAGTAACTGAAGTCTTCTCCATGCAACCACTCTGCTTGTATTGAGCACAGCTGGGGCTAATTCCTTCCTAAATCCCTGTTGGTGTCAGCTTTGGGGGAAGGAGGAGACTGTTAGTTTAAATCTCTCCCCACTTTAGTACACAGCAGCGTTAAGTGGCAGTGACTAAGTGCAGAGACAAAGGCCCAGATATTCAAAAGGGTTGCGCCATGCGCAACAGGGTTACGCGTGCGCTACTCCAGAAATGCGCCATTCTGCGATATTCAGAAGGGTCCAGTTGCGCCACCGAAAACACGCTGAGCCACAGCGCAATGGAAATGAAGGCATGCGCAACCGAAGGGGCCGGGTCCATGCATAAAGTGTGCAATGCGATATCTAAACACTTGCACACTACGCAAGAGTGGCTCAGCCGGAGGATGCGCTGTACCAGATGTGAGCCAAAATAAAAAGGCTCAAGGGAGTGGCGCAAGAACTCTAGCAGGCCGCAAACCGGGGGGGGAGAGAGAGAGAGACAGAGAGACAGAGAGAGAGAGAGACAGAGACAGGAGCAGGAAGGGCAGAGAGGGACAGTGGTCCTGGAGGACAGAGAGGCTAGTGGGGGTGCGGTGCAGTGGAAGCAGCAGTGGGGGCAGTGGGGTAACACAGGAACAGCAGCTGGGGGCAGGAGCCAGGGAGATGGACAGTGTCAGCTTCCACATGGAAGCTGTAATGAGGTGAGACAGCATGCTGCAGGGGACGTGGCAGCGGAGGGGCCCGTCGGCAGTCCCGCCGACAGGCGGTATCGTGCCCGCATCAGCTACGAGCTGTACACAGATGCTCGAGATTGTGGCCCGGCACCGCCTGAACAGGGCAATACTGAGACGCTCAGTGAGCTGTGCAGTGATGTGATGCAGGCACCCTCACGACGGAGTCATGCTCTGTCTGTGGAGACCAAGGTGACAGCCTGCATGTGCCTGCTCACCACGGGCACCTTCCAGAGGCTGACAGGTGACACCACAGGCATTACACAGTCAGCCACGTCATGCATCCTCACCCAATTCCTCAGCGCACTGCTGCCTCATGCTGCGGAGTACATCCATTTCCCCAGCACCGCGGCAGAGCGTACAGCAAACATGCAGGAGTTCCACAGGGTAGCACATATGCCTGGCATGCTAGGGGCCATAGACTGCACCCATGTGGCCATTCACACGCCACCTGGCCCCGACGGCCAAGCGTATCGCAAGCTGAAGGGCTTCTGAGTGTCAACTGCCAGGTGGTGTGTGATGCCACTGGGCGCATCATCAATGTCTGTGCCACACACCTGGCGGAGCACATGATGCCTTCTATGGCACCAATCTGCACTGTGCCATCGATTTGAGAGTGGAACATCCCCACGGGTCATCTAGTGGGTGAGTACACATGTATGGAATGCAAACTCTGTGCAAGGGTGGGAATGACAGGTGCCATGGTAGTGGCACACAAGGATATGGGCAATATGGACCTGACCTGACACTGATCTCCACTATCTCCACACAGGTGACTGTGGATACCCACTCCGTCCCTGGCTGCTCACACCATACCGCGCCCCTGACCCCAGCGCAGCACGGGTTTCAATGAGGCACATGCCGCAACACGGAACATCATAGAGCGGGTGTTTGGGATACTCAAGGCACGCTCCAATGCCTGGACACCTCCGGGTGAGCCTACAGTACAGCCCCCAGAAGGCCTGTGGGATATTCCTGGCCTGTTGCATCCTGCACAACATGGCCAAAGACCATGGGATAGCCCGACAGGTCCAAGAGGGGACAGCGTATGGGGACGCCAGTGGCGCCGGTGATGTGGGTGATGAGCCGCCTCTAGGACGGAGGGACCGCTGACACGGCAGGCCCAGCTGCACCAGGACACCATTGCAGAAGAGCACCACGCACAACACAGGTAAGTCAAGGGGACATGTCAGGCAACACTGTCCATGTGCAAACCACAGGCACACAGGGGAACACACCGTGCATGAAGGTCAGGGGAGTTGAAGGGTCCAGGCATACCAACACACCATCAGAGGGGTGAGCACTCACATGGACACACACACACACACACGCACCAGGCAGCATACAGGGGCAGCAGCACAGCACTCGGGAAATGACACGCCAACACACGCACCACCAACCACCACTACCACCTGGACTGTCCACGTACGCAGTGTCAGACCTGGGCAACCTTGCACCTTGGTGTACAGTGCAATGCAGGCATCATCATCCACACGCACCTGTGGACAGCAGTTGGGAGAGTGTGCAGGTGGTCCGTGTCAGCTTGGTGAGCAGAGCACCCAGCAGTGCACTGCCCACCATGACACACATTGCACACAGGGCAGCACCAGACAGGGCCTGCATTGGGAGACAGGTCAGTCAGGGAGCACTGTCCCACGTGCCACCACGATGGCCGGTGGCCCCGCCGGCCTAGCAGCACTGGCAGGCTGCACAGGGGCTACAAGGGTGGCGCTAGTGCACCACCAGGGTCCCAGTGCGACCGCCACCTGCCCGCACAGGGTCTGCATCCCGCCAAACAAACTTGCACCAGGGTGCTCGGATGCCCACAGCAGAAACCGTGTTGACAGGCCTGGTGTCGCATGACGCCGGGAATGGGGAGGAGTGCGCACTGTGTGGGTGCGTGGTACAGGGTCACCAGACAGTGTGGTCAATGCGTCGCCACAGAGACCACTGCCTGGGTCAGCCTGTCGATGGCAGCGGTCACATCCGTCCGCATGATGGACCATCTCAGCCCGGTCCCAGCACTCTCCCTGCTATGCCACTCCACGGACACAGTCAGTGCCTCCACGGACCTTGCAACCCGCCCTGCAGCTGTGCAACTCCTGCAGCAGGGGGCGGGGTGTCTTATCCCAAGGGTACTGTGCCCCAATGGCACCGTGACCCCAGGGTGTGGATGGTCCTGGTGCACAGCACCCTTGAGGGTGGCCGCTGTTCGCCAGGACCAGGTATGGGCAGATCTAAGGGCGGTGGACAAGTGCCACTGCTGGCTGTCCCCAGGCCTGGTGTGCAACTGCTGCTGCCGCCTCCAGCTGCTGAGCCCCAGGTCCACCTGTTCCACCCTGTGCTGTCAACAGTGCCAGACACCTGCTCAGCCACCGATGCTGCCCCACCGGTGCTGACAGGCCCAGCCTGTGACTGTGCCAGCATGCTGGTACACAGGTGTGGAGCAGGACGGGCCAGGGCATGTGATGGCTTCACCATGCGCTCCCTCGTGGACACACACCTATCACTGGCCATTGCAGGCCTGCTATCATCAATAGTGCCAGTGCGTGCCACGTTATAGGCACAGCATGCTGGCACACCTGCATGCCAGACTGCTGTGACACAGGCTGTGCACCCCTGCACCCGTATCACTGCCGGCGGAGTTGTTGGGCCAGCCGGCCTGCTGCTGCAGTGCCTGCAGGCTGCTGGCGGAGGTGGATGGTCCCTCCTCCTGGTCCAGCAGGTCTGCCTCACTGTCAGCACCCACCACCACTGTCTCCTGCAGACGAACAGGATCTGAAACAGAAAGAGAGTACATGTGAGTGCATGTGAACAACAGCCCCCCCCACAACATCACCATGTCATACCGCGCAGTGATGGGCTTCCACCCGCCTGGAATCCTCCACCTGGAACACCACGGAATGGCACTCGGCTGCATGGCGCGACCAGTGTCTCTCGGTCGGGTCAGCTGCAACACCACCGGTGGTCCCCACCAGTGGCAGCACGTGCCACCGAGAGCTGCCACCTTCTCCTTCAGCCTCCTGCGGTCAGTCCCCATCTTTTGCGGCATTCCTGCACGGAGCGCTGGTGGCTTCTGCAGGTTGACGGCCAGAGCTACCCCCTCCCATGCAGCTGCACGCTGCTGAGGGGTGCCCCTCCGCCCACTCAATAGCGGCTCATCCTCCAGGTAGGCCTGGAGAAGGGCCTCAGTATCTGCTGTGGTGAAGTTCAGCCTCCTCCTACGCCCGCCGTCCACAGCCTCAGCCTGGTTCTCATCAGTCATGGTGATCTGTATGGGTGGAAGTGGACACCTGTCACTGTGCAGTCCACAGCATTTCCCCATGAGCATGGCTGCAGGCTGGGGGGGCGGGGGGGCAGAAGCCCCCCCTTTCCTCTCCGCATGGCAGATACTGATGGAAAGACTGCCCTCTGCCCCTTCCTAAGTGCCCTCATCATGCTCAGCCCCCTCAACCTATGACATCCTCCAGCACCCCTGCCCATGAGCATTGTCCTGAGCATCACACAGCATGTAACTCACCTCTCACCTGCAATAACCAAATCTGGCCGCCACAACCCAGTGTCACATTTTTATAGCGCAACACATGCAAATGGGGTGTGGCGCAACTTTAATGACATGTTAACCGCCACTGCACCTTTGCATGGCTGATCGACTGATTTGCATATGTCGGCTGAATATCGCGTATTTGGCGCTTGAGCGCAATAGGGAAGGTCCGCTGAGCCGATGGCGCATGTTTGTGGTTGTGTGCTTACACTGCATTGCGCATGCCCGATGGGTTCACGCATGCGTCGATCGTGCTGCAGACCTGCTGGCGCGATAGGCGATTCTGGCCATGGCCACCATTGTGCCAGTGGCACTACAGCACTGGGCACTATATGGCTGTGGCACTGCGCGACGAGTCCACTGTGGCACTGGTGCTATGCTTAGCAGTCGCGAGGATGCCTATACATCCCATGGCGCTGTGCGTAGCCTGCGCTCATTGCCGTGACTTTGTATGCCCTCTGACCCCACAGGCGCTGTGGGCATGCCGCCCAATGTCACGTCCCTGTTGCGCTGTCTGGTTACAGCGCCATGTAAATGACGGAGCAGCGAACAGCACGATTGGAGCCGTGTGTCTATTGCGCAACAACTCCACGTGGGGTCACAGCAGCGGGGCGCCCATATTGCCTGCTGTAAAGTGAGCCATGGCTAGGAGGAGGGCGTCCTGAGCCCAGTTGAAGTGGCCAACCTGGTGGCCCTAGTGGAGCCCCACTATGAGGGACTATATGGTGAGGCCCCTCACTGGACCTAGGACCCATTTGTGGCAGCAAGTGGCCACTGACCTGGTGGGGTCACTGGCCGGGGCAGTCTGCTGAGCTTGTGCGGCACCGGTACAGTGATCTCCGCCCGGAGGGACCAGAACTATTGACACGGTTGCTTCCCGCAAGTTAGGCGGGGCCTGGTGCCTAGGCCACGGAGTGTACCATCTATTCACCTATATTCTCTGTAGGGGTGTGTGCCTGGGTGGCTGTGCATCGGTGTGTCAGTATGTGCAGCTGTGGATGGATGGTTATGGCTGTGTGGGCAGGCAGTCTCACTGGGGCAGGGGGCACTCTGCTTTTGAGTCACACTGATGTTTGTCTCACCGTATGTCTCCCACAGGCCGGATGGTGAGGACGCCAGACAATGGTGATGTGGGCCATGCCAGGGCCCCAGTGCCACAGGCTGTCGGGCCACAGCAGCAGCATCAGCAGCAGCAGCGGCAGCAGCAGCAGCAGCAACAGCAGCAGCAGCGGCAGACCGAGCTGCTGGAGGAGTGTGAGTATCATTACGTCATGGATGCTATTGCATGCTGGGGGGGAAGGACCACCAACCATGCTGGACACAACCAAAGGGGAGGTCATAGTTCCACTATACGAAACAGTAGTGAGTCCCCACACTGGAGTACAGTGTACAGTTCCGGAGAACATATCTGCGTATGGACAGGGACTGGGTGGAGAGCGTTCACAGGAGGGCGACATGGATGGTGCATGGATTGCATCACAAGTCCTATGCAGACAGGTTGACGGAACTGAACATGTACTCCCTGGAGGGGAGCAGGGTGTGGGGATATGATGGGGACATACAAGTATTGTACAGGGGGGAACAGAGTGCAGGAAACAATATTTGTAAGCGTAAGGGATGTTCCAGGACTAGAGGGCATGGGATGCAGTTGGGGGGGCTTGTTTAAGAGGAACATGAGAAAGTGTTTCTTCACATGATGGGTGGTGGACGAGTGGAACACCCTGCCAGAGGATGTGGTGGGGGCTGACTTGGTCACGGGATATATGTATGCGTGGGTTCGCCATGAGGGACTTCTGGAGGTCAGGGGTGAGGGGGAACGGACTTATAGGACAAGAGAGTGATCGTACAAGGCCAAATGGCCAGACTGGGTGTCCCATAGGCCCTTATCTCGCCGACACTGTCTATGTCTCCATGTATGTAGGCGTGACACAGGTGACCTGCATCACAGTGCAGCATCACGACACGCCTGTGTATGCATCACAGGTGGTCCAGGCATGCACTGGGCACATAGCTGTAACTGGCATCGCACCACGCTGCCACATCACATGACAGCGTAGTTTGTACTGTGCTTGACGTGGGCAGTGTGTGTGGGCGGTGGTGCGCATGGCTGGTGCCGCCTGTTTGTGATGGCCATGTGCATGTTCACTGTGGGTGGGTGCATGCCATCACATGTGCAGAACATTGGGTTAGATGGGTTGCAGGTTGGGTAGTGTTCAGGGTTGTGGTCAGTCTCAGCCATTGACTGTGTTCCCATTTTCCTAGGCCTCGGTGTGCTGTGGCGCATGGTGCATGATCTGCGGCGCCTGACCCAGGTGGTGTTGGACAACCAGGAGGTCCTGCAAGCCCTACAGCACCAGGGGGAACGGCGGCGCAGGCACAGGAGGGACGCCAGCAGGGGAGGAGCAGGAGCCAGCTGGGCCGTAGCCCACCTTTCATTTCACCTTCACCCATCCCTTTCACCCTGCCTTCCTCTCCAAGTTTTTATTCCCTCCCTTGAACACCCTGCCTTTTACCCGTCCCCCAACTTGTACATAGTTCGACCTTTGTTGTTCACTGTTTTATTTAAATATACATTTCTATTTTGGTACAACTGCTGTGTTGAGGTCTGCTTTGCAACTGGCTCTGGGTGCTCCATGCAGGGGTGTACATGCCATCTGGGCTACTATGGTCCTGGGTATATGTGTGTGTGTGTGTGTGTCCATGGGGAGGTATCACCAGCATAGCATTGCCTTTCTGTTGCTCTTGCCATCTGCTGCCACCCACTGCTGGGTGCAGAGGGTGGGTCTGGCTGGTCTGCTTCTCTGCAGCATGGGGTTGACGTGTGGCACGGGGGGTGCATGGTGTTTCCTGCAGTGCCTGTCACTGCACATGAGCGGTGTCTTGGGGGCACGGTGCACGCTGTGCTGTGCGTATGGGGGGGACTGATGTGCACTGTGGTTGTCAACCCCCTGGGTGTGGCACACTCTGCCTGCCAGTGGTTGTGCTGGGGTGTCATGGCTCTGCTATGCTTTAGTTGGCTTGTCCCCATGGGCACGTGGATCATCCGTCCCA
Organism: Neoceratodus forsteri; assembly: GCA_016271365.2. Lineage (NCBI taxonomy): Eukaryota > Metazoa > Chordata > Ceratodontiformes > Ceratodontidae > Neoceratodus > Neoceratodus forsteri. Next base: position 322,139,674 of record CM028130.1, read on the forward strand.
CCCCCAGTGATGCTGTGCTTGGGGTGTGCCAGTGTGGTGTGGGTTCTGCAGTGAGTTCCTGTGCCCATGTGTGGCATGGCTGGCGGTGGGCCCCAGCCTGCCTCCCTGGATGTGCAGTTCCATTGCTCTGGGGGCTGTGCTTGTGCTATGGCAGCTCTGCACTGCTCAGCTGAGCTTCCATGGTTGCGCCATAGCGCAGCATTTTGGCTCAGCCTCTCCTACCTGGTTGCGCGATGGCGCAGTATGTGCGATATTGAGACGTTGGTTGCTTGCGCAATTTGCTCTGCTCCATGTTTGAATATCGCACCTGTTGTGCATTTGCACAACTGGTTTGTGCTTGCTCCTGCTGTTGCGCTACTTTTGAGCGCAGTTTGAATATCTGGGCCATAGTGTTTACATCGAAGTCTGACCAGAGTGTGGCAGGCTCTATTGGTCAGTCTCCACTGCCTGTAACAATATCTCCAGGCTGAACACAGCTTCTGAGCTGAATAACATCTAAACAGCACCTGTTTACTCACAGTGGATAAGTGAATAACATGCTGCTTGAATTGTGTGTCATGCTTTAAAATATGAGCTGCTGAATGGCATGCTTCTGAAAAGGTACTGTGTCAGAGTGAATGACATTTGACTTTTAACCAAATTGTGTGCTATATCTTGGTCAGACAGACTTTAATTTATAAAGTTACTTGAGAATGGCATAAGCTTAATAAAACTGTCTGAGGTTCTGTTCTCTAGTAACTGAAGTTATTGCCATGTAACCACTCTGCTTGTATTGAACACAACTGGGGCTAATTCCTTCCTGAATCCCTGTTGGTGGCAGCTTCGGGGGAAAGAAGAGACTGTTAGTTTAAATCTCTCCTCACTTCAGTATGTGGCAGCATTAAGCAAGAGTGGCTAAGTGCAGAGGCAAAGTGTTTACATCGGAGTCAGATCAGGTACAGACTGGGCTGGGAATCTGTGTTTTATAACGTATAGTGTTTTATATAGAAGTATAGAAACTATGGATAACTGTGAAGTCTGGGCGGGGGTTGTGTTTGTGGTTGCTGTGCTGTGCGTGGATGTGGTGTTTGCACAAATTAGTGAGCTTGATAATAGAAATAGTCACTTATGTGCACAGGCTTCAATCGGCACAGCATACAACTACAATCTTACATACTGTCAACAGGTGGGACTCAATGGTAAATATCTGAGTTATAATATAGGAATTTGAAGTAGAAAGTTAAACTGTTAAGTGTGTTGAAATTGTTTCATTTGGGTTTTATAATATTAATTGTTTGTTATTATTAATTTGTGCAGGTGACATTGAAGAGAATCCAGGGCCAAGTGGGAATGATATGGCAAATGTTAATTATTTCCAAGTTAATAACAAAGGTTTAAGATCAATGTATTGTAATATTCAGTTTGTTACCTAAATTTCATGAGGTTGAGACTTGGATTAGTTTATATGACCCACATATACTGGCATTAAGTGAAACATGGTTGAGTTCTAAAATAACCAATGCTGAGATATTAGTTCAGGGATATAAAATATTTTGCAGTGATTGTACATCGGGGGTAATATTTTATGTAAAATCTGACTTGGTTGTGGAACAGAATGAAGTTATGACTGAAGGTGTTAAATTCTATGAGAACTTGACTGTTTAATTGATAATTGGGTCTGTTAAGACATTGTGTGTTAGCTGTATGCATATCCCTCCCACGGTTAATTTTGTGGGATTACAGGAGTTTGTAGAACTTTTTGATGTTAAATTTGCTGGTGAACATATTGTTTTAGGTGAATTTAATTTGAACTGGAGTGGGATTGACATAGTCAAATTAAACAAATGTTTTGATTCCTACTAAATTACAGCAAATAATTACATTATCAGCCAGGATAAGTCAAAAGTCCCTTAAACATACAGTACAGTATTAGATTGGGTTCTGACAAACAATGTAACACAGATTCTTAAATGTGGCATAATTGCAGATTCTTTGAATGGCCATCACCCTGTATTTTGTGTTTGGAAGCATCAGGAGGATATTAAACCTAAATCAGTGATTAAGTGTGCTAGGAGTTATTTTTTAATTGTGATATCTTGGGTTTCCACAGACATTTAAAATCTATTGATTGCTCATTTTTACATAGCATACCAGATGTTAACTGTGCACTGGATCATTTTATTTCTGAGTTTACTGTAATTTTGAATTTGTTTGCTCTCTTACAAAAATGTAGAATAAGTGGGAAACGTTCATCTTGGATAACTCCCTCTATATTGAAATTATTAAATTCTTGGGATAAATTATGGAAAAAGTACAGGCTGGATGGTACAGTGCACAATTTCCAAGCATATCATCATCTTAGAAATCTATGTAAATCTCAGGTTAAGAAAGCAAAAATTGATTACTTGAAGCAAAAGCAGACAAAATGCCTTCTTAATAATCTAACATTTTGGAAGACAATCAACTTTATAATTAAACCTAGCTCTTGTTCTGAAGCTGCTATGGACATGGGAAGTGAAAAAATCTCTTGTCCCCAGCCTATTGCCAATGAATTTAATAAGCAGTTTACCAATTTGGAGAAATATCAAATTGAAGGTATTGCTCCTTCAATTGGTGATTTGTTTTTCGAACCTAATGAAGGTCTAAAATTATATTTAAAACTTACTACTGTAAAAGAAGTTAGAAAATTACTGGAGAAAATAAAGCAAGACTGATCTGGGGGAGCTGATTGTTTATTTTCCAATCTGATTATGGAAGCAGCGAATGAATTGGTTTATACAATTAGAATCATATTTAATTTGTCCTTTATTATGGGTATGGTTCTAGACATTTGGAAACAATCATGGGTAGTCCCTATACACAAATCGGGTTCAGTTTCTTTTAAGAATTATAGACCCATTTTATTATTATCTACTTTGGCTAAGGTTCAGAAAAAAATTGTGTATAGTCAGTTTATGGCATTTATTGAACAGAATGGATTTTTGGCTCAAGCTTAACATTGATTTAGAAGGGGACGGGGAATGGAAACAGACTTGGTCGAGTTCACGGGCATGATCCTTTAGGGTATGGAGGGGGGTTGCCTTACCGGTGCCTTGTTCGTGGATTTGACCAAGGCATTTGATCTTGTTAATCACAATTTGTTAGTTTCTTCCCTGAGCTCCTTGGTGGTAGGTTCTTCTGCCCTTTTGTGGTTTTGTAATTATCTGGAAGATAGGTGTCAGAGAGTGAAATATGCAGGGATTATCTCTGACATAGTGTCAGTCAAGTGTGGAGTCCCGTAGGGTTCCATACTTGGTCCTGTGCTATTTTCATTATTTTTTGATAAAGTGAGCACTGTAATATATAAGGAAAGGTTTACATTATAAGAAGATGATGCTGTTATTTATTTACATGGTACTTCTACTGATGAGTTGGGTAGTGCTGTATACTATCTGCAGAAATGTATGCCATATGAAGGTGACTTGAAGCAAATAGGTTGGTCTTAAATAAAACAAAGACCAAGACTATGTTGTTTGGGACCAGAACTAAGGTAAAAGATAAGGAACAAAGTTTGAATGTTACTGCTCTTGGTGGATTCCATTTTGAACAGGTTACTAATTTTCATTATCTGGGTGTTACTTTGGATTCTAATTTAAGTTTTGATAGTCATTTTGATACTATTACTTCTACAATTCATTCTAGAATGTCACTATTGTATAGATTATGTGCTTTTTTAACTGCTGAAACCAGATTTGCAATATCTAAACAGTGTTTGGCTCCTATCATAAATAACACCACCTTGATAACTGATTATGCCTCGGCTAGGGTAATGGCAAAAAAATCTACACTTCTTCAATTGACTGGAAAATTTGCTTTCGTGGTCCCCTGATCAACACATCACTGTGAGTTTTGAACTCAGTGGAATGGTTGCCAGTTCACTTATATTTTCAATTTCAAATGGCAAAGTTTATATTTAAAACTTTGAAATCTGGTGGGCTTTTAAGTTTGTATAGTTAGTTACAATCTTATCATTCAGGTTTCTCTTTAAGAAATAGGACTGATAACAGCATTTTAAAGTTGCCCTTCATGAGGACTGTCAGTGGTCAGTGGGATTTTATGTATCTTAGTCCATTTATCTGGAATAATCTCCCAATTGGTGTGCGTGAACAATCAAATGTTGTTTCTTTTAAAAAATTGTTACTAGATTATATTGTGGATATTGTAAAATGTGATAGTTTGGGTTGATGTGTATGTTGGTATTAATATGTTTTGTTCTATCATTTTATATTTAATTGTATTTATGTTTTGGTTATGTTATTTGTGAGTCACACCTATAAATAGAACTTTTGTTCTAGAGTGCTAACTTGTTAAGCAAACAAACAAACAAATCTCTACCCTCTTTTTTTACATACTTACTCAACATTCTCTTTAATGTTTGATTAAACCTCTCTATAAGGCTGTCAGTCTGTGGGTGATATGGGGAAGTATGCACTGCTACCACGCCCAGCAGACAATACAATTCTTTTAGTAGGTGTGCATTAATTACTCCCCTGATCAACAAGTATTTCCTGGGGGATTCCCCTGTGGCTAAATACCTTTGCTAGCTCCTCTGCTATCCTTGGAGTGGTGACATTTCTCATGGGGATAGCTTCTGAGTAGTGGTAGCATAATCACATATGACCGGTACAAATTTGTTACCCTTGGAGATCTTTTCCAGTGGGCCCACTACATCCATGGCTATCCTGTCAAAGGGGTTAGTCACAATGGGGATGGGTTGTAGTTGTACTCTATACTTTTTTCCTGCTTGAGCAACCTTCTGATCCTCAGCACATGCTTTATAATACACAGCTATGTTCTCGTGGATAGAGGGCCAATACAACCTGGGTAATATCCTGTTCAGGGTGCTGTCTCTGCCTGAATGACCTGCTAGAAGGATGTCATGCACCTGATACATGATTTTGGAGCAGAATTTTTCTGGAACCATTAGTTGGCCTACTACCTCTCCAGTTCTGGGGTTAGTGTATTCTCAGTACAGTATTCCATGTTTTACAACAGACTGAGGGGTACCTTTTTCCACTCCCTTCCCCACTTGTGAAAAAAGGTTAAGTGAAGGGTATTGTTTTTGCTCATGTTGCATATCACATTTAAAAGTGTGTCCCAAGTCTGGCTGTACACCAGCATGCATATCAATCCAGTCCTTCTTTAGCTTCCTCTTCTCCACCTTAGTTTCACAGTCTTTGCCAGAATCCTCAAAACATTTTATTTATTTATTTATTGATTGATTGATTGATTGAAATATTTCACCAGGAAAGCACACTGAGCAACAGGTTGCTTATCTCCCAGTGCAACCTGGGGGGTAGGGGAACATGAGGATAGTATACAAAGATTTGGTACACAGTATAAATATACAATTTGATTAAATTCAAGAATGTGAGCAGACTATACAGAAGTACTGAAAAGGAGGAATGCTAACAGGTATGAACTAGATGGATACAATGCTAACAGTCTTGAACTATATAGAAATGATAGCATAAATACATTTTGCAAACACTTGGTGGAACATAGCTTTGTAGTTAGAAAATGGCTGAATTGACTACAGGGAGGTTGAACTAGGGCAAGATTGCAAGAAGAGACACAGATAGAACAAAATTTGCAAGATGTAACAAAAGTGCAAGGTCCATTATCAAACAGGAACACAGATGGTAAATATCTCTGCTTAACTTGAACTCTGGTGGTTACGGCAACTACAGCAGAGTCCTGGGTGGCATGACAATGTATAAATGAAGCAAAGTCTGGGGGCCATGCCTGATAACAACTGGCACAGATAGGTGAGGTACCAACCCCACTTCCACCTCATATCTTTTCTTGAACAGTCATTTGTACGGTGGCTGTAGGGTAGCAATGGGTATCTCCATGCACACAAATGACTGCTGTATCTGTTCCTTTATTATTACCAGTCATTAGATCTGCTCACACAAGAGTCTGGTGGCTCCCTGAATCAATCAGTCCCATCATCTGCTGTAATCCAATCTGTGTAGTATCCATAAAGTAACCCCAGTTTGCTATGGTTACATGAGCTGTCTCTTTCTTTACTATAGGACAGTTTCTTACATAATGTCCCTTCTTTTGGCATCCATGACATACAATCTCTGTTTCTGGATTTCACCCCCTCTCTCTGCTTTCCAGTCTTGTTTCACTGGGGCTAGATTTTACAGTTTGTAAGTAAAAGGGTTTCTTACTGGATTGCTGGTGGTTGCAGCTGCTGATGTTCCGTGGGATCCTCTGGGTCTGGATGGTCAGGCTGCCAGGAAGTCTTCCGCCAATGTGATGGCTTTATCCGCAGAATCTGGCTCATGCTCCCAAACCCAAAGTTGTACATCCTGGGGTAAAACTTTAAGAAACTGTTTACTAATTACCACCTCCAGAAGTTGGCCCTTGCTCTTGTTATCTGGCTGCAACCATTTGTAGTAGAGTCTCTTGGGAGGGTATCCAGTGACTGAATTTTAAGAAATCTAAACTTCTGGTGATAGATTTCAGTGTTTATGTCATAGTGCCTGAGGATCTCCTGCTTCACATGGTCACAGTCTTCTGCTTCTCTGGAATCCATGTGGCAATAAGCCAACTAGGCACTGCCTGTTAGGTGTGGGGCCAGTCAAACAACCCACTGTTCCCTTGGCCATGCTCATGTTGGAGTGATATTCTCAAACATTGTGAGACAGGCTTCAATGTCAGCACTGTCCAAAAGTTTGGACAGTTTAATGTCTTTTGGGCTACTGGTTCTTTTAGTTTGTCCTGCATCTATGGCATGCAAGCCCCTCATGGTATCCTCCCATTTGGCATCTTGCCTTCTCCACTCAATGTTTCTATTTCTGTCTCTCCACTCAATATCTCTCATTCTCTTTTCATCTGCATCTGATTTATGCAGAGCCATTTCAACAACTCCCCTATGCTTACAGGTGGAGCGTCTTCAAGAGGAGGTAGTTCCCACAATTCTTCCTCATCCCCTTGCATCTCTTTGTTGTCTTCAGGCTATGTCTTCCTCCGAGATCCCAGGTCCAGTCCAGGCAGAAGCTTCTTTTCCAGTCTCTTGGACATGGTTCTGGTTAGAACTTCACGGACTTTCTTCTCTGGGGTCTCCTCTGGCAACTCCTGGTGCATCAGTCCACCTGGGATATCTAGGCAACATCCACTGGAAAATGTCCCCTTAGCCCAGTACTGACATTTCCAGCAAGTTTTCCCACTTCTAACATCAAATCTGTGGAGGGGTTGTGGGATAACAGATGAACCAGACACAGAACTTCAGGTTCAATACACAATCTCTGCATGCTGTTTATTTAAAACACATGGGATAACCTTAAGCATTGGTATTTCCCTTCTTCAGTACATCAGTTTGCAGCAGCAGACTGTGCATATACTTCCTCTGCACTTAGTCAGCACCTACTGATCCACTGATCAACTGAGCTATCTCCTTAGTGAAAATTATTTAGTTTCTTAAGTTGGTCTTGTGTGTTTGGGTGATGGGAGACCAAACAAAACCCCAAAACAAGCTAAAGACAAAGAACCCCAGAGCAGAAGTACTGAAGCAAGGGTTACCCCAAAGGGCATTGGCAATAAAGCCAAGTTTCAAAGAAACACAGCATCACACATACCCCCATAATGCAAAGTATCATGGGATGTACTGTATATGCAAATCACCAAGGAATTTCAAGCTGGTTCAGCTTAAAGCAGGAATGCATGGTGCCAAAGGGCCTCTCAAACAATTTGCAATTTATATGCATTTTAACACAATGGGGGTTTTCTGATATCTCTACCACGTTAACTTAATTCTATAATACAGTCACCTAAGTAAGTTTTAACCTTTATAAAAAACACCTAGTGCCATGATATCGTCAACATTTACAGGTTTTGTACACATAAGGCATATACATCAAGGTATTTTATGACATAGTGCTATTACATACTAAATCCAACAACAAAGAACACAGCATGTTGTTAACATCAGCTCGGAGGTCATCACAATAACCTCCCTGTACGAAGACCAGAGAGGGAAAAGGAAAATTAAGGAGGACACTATTGCATAATCAAGAAAGGGGAGGGAGTTGTCCATAGGTGGCCAACCCTATGGACTATAAATTGTAAAGGATAGAGTAGGCTAAGAAGTAGAAGAACTATTGCAACAGATTTAAGAAAAGGACGGTCCTCAAGAGTGGCAGGATCTCACTGTCACACAGTAGTCGATACATGATTTATATAATGTTATGCAAAACAGCACACAAAACATTGCACATTTTGTGAAATGTTTATTTATTTAGTTACTGAAATTTGTATCAGACATATGTCAGAAGGATTCTGTGAGAAGCAGTACTATGAGGGAGTTTACATGTAATTGACACCACTCTGCTACACTATGCTACACTATGAAGCTAACATGTAACTAATATATTTAACACAGTTCACAACCAAGTATTTTACAGGCATTTTTAAAACTGAATTCATTTTTGACTTTTGTTTTTCATACTGATACAGGCCTAGATGAGAATCACATGTACTATTTAAGTACAGGTATAACTTATTGTTATTTAGAAAAATATTAATAACAGTTATTACTGGATGTCAATGAAATGTAAGCCACTGACAAACACACTTTTTATGTTGCTGACATTCAGTGATAACTGCAAGTGGCTTGTTTTCTAAAAAGTAAAGAAAACATATAAAGACAATATTAAAGTACCAATGGTACTGGGCAGTGCCAAGGTTTGAATAACATTACATCCATAAAAACACACTCACAAATACACACACACACACACACACACACACACAAAATGTGGAGAGGCAAGGCTCAACAACATTTGTCTTTTTGTTTAGATAGGTCCCTAAATTCCTGGGCATAGCTCTCTGTCTGTCTATTTTACTGTGTCCTCACAGGTCACATCTCTGTAATCCTAACAACTATGCCTTATAAGGACACACACACACACACACACTTGTGTTGTATTCTGGCAGTTCCACTGTATAAATATACTTCCCCCTTACCATAATACCCTGTTGCTGACTCCAATTGAAACCTCAATGTGCATGATTTCAGATAATGAGAGCTCCAATTCTATCCCCCCAGTAGAAGCCAAGTGATCGGTAAAGGGGAAACACCATATCTGGGGCCCAATAGCCATATCTCATTGCCCCTCCGCAAGCAGACACTGTGATAGTGCTCAGGGTATACTCTGGGCCCCATGGTCCAGATTTCTGTTTCACATTCACCTAACTTAAGGAGTCAGGACAGGGCTTTGGGCAGTGCTATTGACTCAAAGACCCAAATGATTGCTGCTCCCTCCACTTGCTAACTGCAGGAGCATGCAATAGTACTCATAGGGGACTGTTATCAAGGTCTTGATGGCCCTGTTATTTGGTCTCACTACCCCCTGCAGCAGGAACAAGGAACAGTGTAGCCTGCTTCTTCACTCCCTCCCCCACCACCACCACCACCACAAGTGGCAGGCTCCAGGACTGCTGGAGAGGGTGCTAAATCAAGAGCCTGACTGCTAGCTTGCTTCTCTTCCCTTGGTAGCAGGAGCTGAAATGAAGGCCTGACAGCTTGACCAGTTACTTTCGTCTCATCCTCTTTTGACAGCAGAAGCCAAGTTAAGGGTTCAACAGATTGATTTCTTGCTTTCCCCTCATCCCAGCATCAGAGCATGCAGGGACTGAATCGCGAGCTCAGCAGCCTCATTGCTCACTTGTTTTACCCACCACTGACCCTTATTTTATAGGTTGGAGGAGTCAGGACTAGAATGCATGCTGTAGACAGCATACAGGAAAGTTAAGATGATGTATAGTAGTTTAAGGGCTAGATCATGCATGGTCATCATTAGACATGCTGGACTGCTTTGTAAAGTGAAGGGGTACCACAGACTTAGAGTGCTGAAAACATCTCTGTCAGGTGTTGCAAAATGTTTATTTATCCTGCTGCTTCAGTTACCTGGCCTGTCACAGCCAATAATTGCTTCATTATTTTCATTGCCACCAGCCACAAATGAGACAGACTTACTGGGTCCCCCATGCAATCTGTTATCCCTGCCCTCTCTACCTTTTCCAGCATTCCTCTGTCCTTGCTTTGATCACACAGACACACCTGGCACCAATTCCTCCAGTTATTGAGCAACACAGCTGTTTGGTGGGGGATAGAGATGGATAAAGTTAGAACACTTTGTTCCGCAAATTAATCTGCAAATGTATTGCAATTCATGGATTGAATCATGGATGCAAAGTGTGAAGTTCCACCCATGAAGTGCTGAATCTCGCCTGTGAAGTGCATAATTTTGCCTGTGAATGGCAGAATTTCACCATTCATGGGTGAAATTCTGCCATTTGTGGGGAAATTACACTGTTCACAGGCAAAATTCTGTACTTTGCAGCAAAATTCGGCAGAAAAAATGGTGACCTCACATAGGCGAATTTTAAGCCTATGAGCAAAACTTTGCAGATTGCTCTGCAGAGGTGAATATGCTGACTTCACCAGAACTTCACTGGTGAATTTAAATTTCACTGCATCTCTAGTGAGGGATAGTCTGTCACATTTTTGAAATCTGCCAGAAAAAATACTGCACTGCATGTTCAGCTTAGGGGAGTGTCACTACACACAGCCAGCTTGGGTAAGACTCATGACCTGAAAAAAAATCATAAAATTTCAAAAACAAAGATCTTTTCTTTGTAGCTGTATTAGGCTAGATTCATGAAGGTGAAAATAGCACAGAGTAAATAAGATCACTGCTATTTCTACAGTATCACAAGATTCAAGAAGCAACTCGACACTGCGGTTATATTCTTGAATTACATGGTGCAGTTTTGCAAACTGCATATTGATATTCATGAGACTTGTATGACAGTTTGTTATCTGTGCCACAGAAAATGACATCACAGGCAGTACTACATAGGCACCTGCAGTATTGTGAGTACCATGTGGTGCAGAATGGAAAAAGAGCACAAACTATCTTCCATTAAAAGCACAGTCATCCAGTATGCAGTAGTCAGTGTATTTGCTGGACACCTAGGGCTATAGAATCTTGTGTGGTCTCTTGACTTCTCGACTTGGGAACTGAAAGAACACAGATTCAAACTCTGCTTGAGCCAAGTTATCAGTGTGTGTCCTTGGGCAAGTCAATTAACCTCCAAGTGCTCCATACCACCCAGTTGTGGAAATGAGAAGCGGCAGGACCCACTGTAAACAGGATGCGATGTATCACAGCTGGGCTGGTTTGGGTGACTAAATTCTAAATAAAAATAAAAAAAAAATCTCTGCATCCCTTTACCCTTCCTTATGGGCTGCTGGCAGTATGTAGGCAGCCGTACAATTGCCATTGTGCAGCACTGTTGCATCCTGGTGCAAGCCCATGCTATTTAAAGGATGCTGGGGAACCCCCTTTATTTAGCACAGCAGAAACAGTGTACTATTTGCTTCCTGAATGCTGTGCTACTGTGTTCTGGGTGTGTGGCTGGTATGCTAATTACAGACATGCTAGTGAAAGCAGCTCCATTTGCAGTGGTTCTGTGTGCTGTGGTGCCTTCATCACACATGAATTGCACCATGTGTGCATGTTTTGTTACTGTGCCTGCATTGCTGACTGTGTTTTTGTTCTCAGTGGCTGTGGTGTCCTGCCCTGCTATATCCTTCAGCTGATGGATGCCTGCCATTAACATGTGCTATTTCCACAGTATTGGGCTGGAATGTTGTGGTGCCCTTGGACTAATTGTTGTTGATTCCTCCTGAGGATCTTTCCTGAATCAGGAGGTATTAAATAGCACACTGGAATAGCGTGCATTTACCCTGTAGTATTTACATCATGATTCTAGTCCACTGTCTCATTAAATCTGTTTGTAAGAACAGAAAGTTTGAAGGTCAGCTCCCTGGTGGTGGCTCTTTCGGGACGGCATGTATACATCCAGGTTTGGAAAATCAAGAAAACGAGTTTTTAAGAGCATGAAGATCATGAAGTATTTCCTTCTTTCTTTTTTTTTTAATTAAAGGCAGTTTTCCAGGTTATTGTTTTTTTTTTTTTTCCTTACTTTCTGGTCCTAGACCAGCTGGAAAAAGGGCCTTGACATGAAGGCAATAATCTAATAGCTGCATGTTGTAAATCCAGATCCAGGTCACTTGCTGTCAGTATTAGGCAGCTGCCGTCTCTGAGACTGTACTGTCACATTGAAAAGATCACACATAGTACTGTGTCCTTTGACACTTGCTGAGCCGGTAAGTAAATAAGGTCAATGGCCTGATCTTCAACACCCCCTCCATACATAATGTTTTAATATTTCAGCTATACAAACATCCTCCAACCTGCCCTGCTCATTTATAACCTACATCCTACCCCATCTGCTTACTCCAGGCCATGGTCTGTCTGCCCCCCCTCTACTTCACACACAAAGAAATCCAAGGAGTGTCTGAAGAACTGCAGTGTCAACCCTCTCTCATGATTAGGCCCAGCTGCCACCAGTCTTGAAGGGTATACATCCCTTGATAAATTATCCATAACATATTGATTGAATGCACCATTCAAAGGAGGAAGCCTTTTAAGCTTTAAAAAAATAAAAAAATAATATTTTTTCCCTGCTTTTTATGTTGCTTGCACGCATGTGCAAGAAACATAGTGCCATCATCGGAGATTTCGGAGGTGTGTCACCTCCTCCTCCAATTCAGTCAGCGAGCTGTCAGGCGCAGCCCCTGTAAGCCAATGCATTTTGGAGCTGTCTATGATACGCTCCAAAATGCAGTGGCATACAGTTGAAAGGGGGAGCTATGCTTCAGTGAGCAGAGATAAGAAGCGTTGCTCCCCCCCAACACACAGGCATGCACGCCCCCGCCACGTACTGTGTAGCCAACGGGTGCCCAATCCCCATTGGCTGAGCTGCGCCTCCCCTGTTGTAGGTGCCATGCTGGGAGCCCACCCCAGCATGGCAATGGTCCCACAACGTCTTTTTTTATTTTGAACCTAAAAAACGAAAACGGTCCCGCGGATGTCTCCCGACCCTCCCACAACCCGCACCCACCCACTGTGCACCCAGTTTTCCACGCCCCTTCACCCCATACTTACCTCCGACTCGCCGATGATCTTCGTGGACCGGGAACACGTCTGCACTCTTCAATGCCGACCGCGAACTGAGGAAATGCCGGTAAGCTGTGTAATGGCCTAGATAGGGGGGTTTCAACTTTGTTGCATATCTCAGGCATTTTTTGGAATTTTTGCACCAAATTTTCAACATGGGATTTTTGGGACCCCTTCTCATGAATGTTGTCACTGTCATGGCGTTTTTCAGCCCCGAAGGGTGATTGCATGCAGTGACTGCGAAATCACCCTTCAGGCCTGAATACTGCCATGACAGTGACATCATTCATGAGAAGGGGTCCCAAAAATCCCATGTTGAAAATTTGGTGCAAAAATTCCAAAAAATGACTGTTTTACGAGCGTGCGTTGCGCAGTTCCTATGCAGGCTCGTAAGTTCACGAAATTTCAATATTTTCACTCCAGATTTTCAACATTGCCATTTTACCACACCTCTTATGAGTAGTAATAGCTGTCACTTTCACATCTCACCCAAAATGTGTTTCCTCCACGAGCGTAGAATGGCACAGTCAGTGTGTGAAATCAATGTATGGGACAAATTAAGAAAATCACAGTGACACTGTTCATGAGCAGAGGTCTTAAAATGGCTATGTTGAAAATTTGGTGAAAAAATTCTAAAATGACTGGTTTTACAGGCGTGCATTACGCAGTTTCCTCATGAGCTCGTGGTTCAAATTTCAATATTTTCACTCCAGATTATCAACATTGCCATTTTACCACACCTCCTTATGAGTAGTACAGCTGTCATTTTTCACATCCTGCCCAAAATGTATTTCCGCCCATGTAGCGCACAATGGCGCAGTCGGTGTGCAAACTCAATGTATGGGACACATTAACAAAATCACAGTGACACTGTTCATGAGCAGAGGTCTTAAAATGGCTATGTTGAAAATTTGGTGAAAATATTCCTAAAAATGACTGTTTTACGAGCGTGCGTTGCTCAGTTCCTACGCACACTCGTAAGTTCGCATAGTTTTTTTTAAACAGGCAACTGCCCAGGACAACTACTGTAACTAACAATGGCTGACCAGATGTGATTAAAAATGCTGCAGATACTACTAGAGGGAAAGAAAGGGATGTTGATCCTGATATCGAATGCCTGGGGCCAGATATTCAAAAGTTAGTGTCAGCACTAACAGGTTTGTGCCCACACTTTGCACCCTTTTTTGTGGTGGGATCAAAATTCAGAGGCTATTGTAGTGTGAGCTGAACTCATTAGCACCCAGGTGCTAACATAACTCTGCACCCATGAAAATAGTGGGTCCTCTCATGCATATGGATGCAGTGGCAGTTTCAAATGTTTGTGACAGTGGTAAATGACACCCAAACTCTTGCTGTTTACCACCTCAAACCCTACCAATGGCAGAACAGCAGTACTGCAGCCACCCGCCACTAACCGCCATCACACCAGCAAGGAAGCAGGCCCTAGAGTCCAGTGGCATTCCCCACCCCTGATCACCTAGCCCATGACATTATAATATCTCACTAGTGTCTAGTGGCACTCCCCACTCCAATCACACGTCCCATATATTTTAACCTTATCCCTGGTGTCTAGTGGCAACTCCCTACTCCCTGATCACCAATTCCATATAGTATAACCTTATCCCTGGTGTCTAGTGGCACCCCCCCAGTCACCCATCCAATATATGATCACCTTATCCCTGGTGTCTAGTGGCACCCCTCAAAACTGCCTGATCACCTGTCCCATATATATAATCACCATATCCCTGGTGCCTAGTACCATCTCCCCCCTCATCACCCATCTTGTAGATTACAGCCTTACCCTGCTATCTTGTGGCACCCCCAATCATCCATCCCATATAGTATAACTTTATACCTGGAGTCTAGTGGCACCCCCATCCCCACCCCCAATCTCCAAGCTCATGTACCCTATAATATCCCTATATCTGGTGGTATCCACACATCCACTCCCCAAATGTCAGTTGACAAATGGGTGGGCAAACATTGGCAGTACAGCAGCCTCCCTACCCACCCCACATACACCCAGAACACCACTCATCAAACCCCCCCACCAGTCAAGATGGGGACATGTGTTAATCCTGATACAGCGACCAGCACTGCCCACTGCTCATCTCCTCAGCCAGCTGCCGTATGAGCTGACAGTGCTCACATGTACTGTATACTGTATATTGTTTGTCAACTGGCATTTGGGGTGGAGGGAGCAGTACCAGTGGACACCAGGGATATTATAGGGTACATGGGCCAGGAGATCAAGGGGTGGGGGGTTGTCACTAAGCAACAGGAATAAGATTATACTCTATAGGGCAGGTGCTTACGGGGGGTACCACTTGACACTGGGCATAAGGTTATAATCTATTGGATGGGTGATTGGAGTGGGGGATTCCATTAGACACCAGGGATAAAGTTATGTACAGAACTGGTGTTCAGAGAGTGGTGGGGGGTGCACCAGACACAAGAGAGATATATATCAAATGGGATGGGTGTTCAGGGGATGAGGGTGCCTCTAGACCCCAGGGATAAGGTTATCATATATGAGATGGGTAATTCAGGGGAAGGGAGCCATTGGACAGCAAGTATAGGGTTATAATCTACCAGACTGGTGATCGGGGTGGGGGGGTGCCACTAGACACCAGGGATAATGTTATTCTAAATGGGACAGGTGTTCAGGGGTGGAGGTGCCGCTAGACACCAGGGATAAGGTTATCATGCATGGGACAGGTGATTGGTTGGTTGGGGGCATGCCACTAGACACCGGGGATAAGACTGTCATTTTCAGGATGGGTGCTCGGGAGGGGTAGGGGGTGACACTAGACACCAGGAAAATTTATACTGAAACAGTCTGGATGTTCAGGAGTGTCAGTAGACATCAAGGAGATTTATACTGAAACAGGACATGTTTTTTTTTGGGGGGTGGGGGTGCTTTAAGACATCAGGGATATTTATACTGTAATGGGACAGGTGTTCATGGATGGGGGGTGCTATTCGACACCAGGGATGATGTGGCAGGTGCCCACAGGATGGATGCAAAGGGGCCTCAGCTCAATATGCAAATGAACCCATAATAGGCATGCTAATGGACCCTTAGTGTCATGCGTGCACAATGGGTGTATTTGCATGGTATGGCTGAAAATGCCATTATGCTCCCAGCACTATCCAGTTCCAGAGCACAATTCCCTGTTGACTGGATACAGCCCATATCATGTCTAGCAGGGCAGTTTGACTTTGCGCTGTGACAACATGGGCAGATATTCAGTTGGATAGTGTCAGTAGCAGCCTCTGGGTCAGGTGCAGGTGTGGCTCAAATCTTTGCACTGCACTTGTGCCAGTGTTTGAATATCTGGCCCCTGAATACTTGTCCTGCTTAGGAGTTGAAGGAGGAAAAAAATATGCCATGGAGACACTGCCTAAGGACATCTAATTTCCGTGTGAGTCCAACAAAAAATGGTCTGATTTCATATAGTCATTGGGCTATGTCAACAGGGTGGGTGGTATTGGGCAATACCAGACCGCCCAGGGGTGTAATGAGGCCCGACGCCGCAGGCGGAGGGCCTTATAGCCCCTGGCAGGTCCGGTATTGCCCATACCGCCCACCCTGGAGGGTATTATTGGGCTTAGAAAATGGGCTAACTGTGTCATTTTTACAGAATTGAAAAAAAAATAGAGTAATTCACTAAACTTGACTACAATTCAAGTTTTTTCTCCTTCATTGGCAAAGTAGTCCCTCTACTTTTGGCATTGGCTGTAGAGGGCAGAGTAATGTGTGGTACTGTGCTGTCTCCCTTCACACCCCCTTCCCCAAACAGTCTGTCCCCTTCTGTCTTTTTCATTTGTTTTCTGTAACCCCATTGATAAGTGCCAATGGAAGTGAGACCGTAATGCAGGACCTGCAGAAAAGTGAAAATTTTTGAAGCTGTGTAGTGACGCGCGGTGTCTCTGTATTCACCCCCCTCACCGACATTTGTCTGTCCCCTTCTGTGTTTCTTTTACCCCATCTATGCAGCTCATTTATTTATTTAGAAAATAGCAATGAAAGCGAGTGAGAAGTGTAGGACCGTGCAAAAGTTAATGGATTTCTAGTTGTGTAGTGACGCACGGTCCCTATCTCCCGCGTCATTGTTATTCTTATGTTTAAAGTTGTTCTCTGTAGAAAGAGCAGGCAGGAATACAGCAGTGTACAAAACAGTGCAGGAGAAGGCTGATGGGGCAGTTGGGTGGTGAGTAAGGTATTTTGTGGGTTAGCAGTTCATGGGGGGTGTCAAAAAACAAATTGTCTTTGCCGTTTTCTAATCTCTGTAAGTAAGACTGGCTGCGAGTAGCGCTGAGCACTCAACGTGCTAGTGCTAGTGATTTAAAATGAATGTTTTTTTCTTTCTTCATTACAGTACACAATCAGAGTACTGTATTTTGGGAATCCTGTTGGGAGTGGGGCACTTCTCTGATTTTGGGATGTGCTGGCAGTGACACTGAATTAGGGACCCATGGGGATGCCAGTTTCACTCGCTAAACAAAATTTAAAAAATGGCGCCGATTTCTACTTGAATACGGTGGTTTTGCCCAATGAGCAGTAGGCAGGGTGGGCACAAGGATAGTTTAGGTGGTGATGTGGTCAGGTGACTGGCACTTTTTATTTACTGGGCGTCTATTGAAAGTTAATGTACCCCCCTGGCTGGGGTACTAGCCAATCAGAACCCAGTAAATAAAAATCCCATTTTCTAAACTAGAAGTTACACTTATTTACCACATGAATCTATATTTTAACTAATTAATTAATCTTAAAAGCTTTTAATTTGAAATCATGTTGACATAACATATTGTGCCCTTGTTTAAAAGTTCAGGTCTGTTGTACATTAATTTGTTTGTCGTCATCATCATCATCATCATCATCATCATCCATAATATTTACTGGAAAAGCAAGGAATGATTTTACAAACAACGGGGCCTATGCTCCAATGAGTGGAAATAGACGACCGAGGCACACATCCTGCCCTCAGAGCTCCTCACTAGCGGACAGCCATGCACTGGTGTCATTCATGACCTCCGGCTACCTGTCTGTGGCCCCCTGGCATGTAGGTATGTACAGGATCATGTGGGGCACCAGTGGGCAGAGCCATGTACCTGGATGGGCATCCAATGGGATGCCCATCCTAAATCCCACGGTGGATCTCTTATGCGGTTCGGGGTGCATTTTCTGTGCTCCCCTGTAGATGTTAACATGGCCAGTGGTCATGGAAGTGAGAGGTGGGATGTGCTGCCAGCTGTGCCATGCCCAGAAACTGAAGGGGAGGTACAGGGGTGGGGGCAGTGCTATGAGGGTGCATGTGTGTAGGGGTCACTGGGGTACTACAGCCCACTGCATCATGCCCAGAGGGGCTGGGATCACAGAGGCAGTACTGCATGGGGAGTCTGCTGTCCAGGGGCCGGTGCCCCATGTGTGTGTGTGTGTTTTGGGGGGGTTCAACTGGGTGCTGGGGTCGGTGGCCCTGGGTGGCCTGTAACTATGGCTGGCATGGGGTGGGGAGTGTAGTGGACTCATGGCAGGGTTTCCCTTGCATACTGGCTATCCCTATTTATCCTGGTGCACAGCTGTACATGGCTATGTGCATGCTGCATAGTGATGGCATACCCGTGTCTGCGCATTGTGATTCAAGCGGTTGGGGACTGAGTGTGTAGGGGCTGTGTGCCCTGTTTTGTGAATTCCATGTGGGGGAATGCAATGGGTGCAGAGTGTCTCAGCACCTCACATATGTGGTGTGGAGGTGCTCTGCACCTTCAAACATAGGGGCCAATGTAGTGGTCTTTGGTCACACTCATTTTGGACATTGTCATATTAAACAGGGCTGTCATAACCACATATAAATGCTCATGTAAATAGTACTTTTTGGACTTAGGAAGGCTGCAAAATTGTAATGTAGAGTTTCTTCTAGACCAGTTTTTAACTATGTGCTCCCCCTAATAGAAAACCACTGATATGACTCCCCTGCTAAAAATTTTGGAGAGAGGGAATGAGAAAAAGACTGAAACAGTTACAGAGGGTGAGACAGACAGAAACATGCAAATTTCCATTTTAAGACTACCCGACAGGCTATCCCAAAAAAAGAGCCCTTATCTTGTTCTTCAACAAGCAGTGGTAACTTAGAGTGCAGTTCTTGTTAATATGGCATTGTTTTAATTGTCTGCAAGATGTTTTTGGTAACCATATCCATCTGAGAACCTTTGGTGTCATTGGGATATAACGGAAGGGGGATATAACAGAAGGTAACGGTCTTTTTGTGCTGAAGGGGTGTTACAGTATCTCCTTGTCTTTGTAGTGGGGAAGAGTGAAAATGTACAAAATCAAGGATGGGGATATTTAGGGAAAGTGCAAATGAGCATGAGTGCCACTTTTCATAGTGAGGGACACCACTGGAGCCAGTTCCCACAGCCTACCAGCACATAGCAAAGCAGGTATTCTTAAACAGCAGAATTTTAAATGAAAACAAAGCAGTTTCCTTCAGCATTATAGTCTCTCTCTCTCTCTCTCTCTCTCTATATGCCTTTTTCAGTCATGTTGGGTCACATAAGGGGTGTACAAATACCCTATCCTGAATATTCAGCCAAAATGTCTATACGAGCCCCCCCCATCAAATATTAGCGCATTCTATACTCATATTTATTGTTCAGGTTTGAAAAACAAAGATAAAGAAACAGCCCCCACGCCTCTCCCCAGTGCAGATCCTTTCACATATATAAGCCCTCACCCCCCACCATCTGATTGATCACAAGATCAGCTGTTTTACTATGCAAGTAAGTGAGGGAGTGCTTTCATTAACTAGAGTGCAGCCAGCCATGGAGGAGAGTGGGCTGTGTCAGTCACCTTCTATCTTATTTCTTGAGATGCCATTTGTGAAATGAGTACTGAGGGGGTGCTGGAAGAGGGTGCTGCTGCTGGGGTGGGGTTGGAGAGGAATATTTGTTTTAGTGCAACAAGCACTGAAAGATGGCAGCCGGCTATGGAGGCAGGTGGGTTGTGCCAATGACCCCTCATTTTGTTTGGGACAATTACATTTAAATTATCAAATTATGTGTGCTGGGGGGAGGAGGGTGGGATTGGGTTCACACTGAAGGTAGCGAAAGGGGCCTTGTGCATGTAAAAGGATTTGGGCTGGGAAGGAGGGTGCAGGCTTTTTCTTGTTTTAACAAAACAGTATTTTTCAAATAGGAATAGACACAAATAGTGCCACTACTCATTATTCAGAACTGAATAATGAATAGTGCATTACTTATGGTATTCAGGAAATACTTTTTTTTACTCACACACTCCTATGTCACACAAATGAGTATCATGGACCTGTTTTTATAAAGGTGTGTTATATATACTGGATTGGCCAAGATCCTTCTCTGACATCAACATCTATGAATCTATCTAGGCAGGCTCATCTCAGGCATTAATCAGCAGCTCAGTGTTTCACAGGCTTTGCAGTCCTGTTATTTAAGGGCTGCAACCTTCCCACAATAGGGGTTTGCAGATTCAAGTCCCTCCTGCAACCTGCTGTTAAATCTTTGTCACAACAAATACCCATGGTACTTTGAGGGGGTGATAAACTTATCAGATGTACACTCCATTAAGGGTGGGAGTAATTTAAACCAAATGAACTCACTTGGAAATGAGCCTGCAGTCTTTGCTGTACATTTGAAAAACAAGAGCTGGCAACATTCCCCAGCTATTAAAGATTCCTATGTTTGGATACATGCGACTTGGATTGATCATTTTGCTCTCCATCAACTGCCAGGTAATACTTTGCTGAGTACAACCAGCAAGAAGAGCTGTAATAAACTTTTACATTTAAATAGTTAAAAAAACATAACCTTTTATTATCTGTTTATTGCCAAATCATTCCAAATTCTGCTGCCCATGAAAACATCACCAGATAAATCATAAAATAGTGTTGGATGGCTTAAATGGTGGGGACTACTTAATGTATTTATTCCTGAGGGAAACCCCAAAAGTGGCTACAATAATACTTGTGCTCCTCACAGGCCATACCTTGAAACAAGGGTAGAAAGTTGAAGTATAGAAGGTTGCAGCCTACAAAGGCATGATTTAATACATGACTGTTACTTATTGCTTTTTCTTTGTGCCTCTTGTGACTCATATGCAGAACTAATGAACACTTTTTTTTACTGCCATGTATAAAAAGCACTACTAAATGAGTATTTTTCCAGTTAAACATATTGAACTGGTTAACATCATTTGAAACATGGATAACTAATTTAATAGAACACTGAAATAACTTTACAGTCAAGTTCTCGGTATTCTAGAAATAAAGAAAAAGATCAATGCTAGAAGCACACTATCATATTACTGTACTTGCTATTCACAACAGCTACGTACTATATTTATTTAAGAAATATTTTCAAAATAGCCTGCTGAGGATTGTAATACTATTATATCTCAGTCAGACAGGCTAACAGAGTTTTAGTTTTATGGGCTGATAATTCATGGATAGCTAATTTAAGAGAAATTCAAAATAACTTTGCAGTCAGATTATCCATATTACAGAAATAACGAAAAAAATAAATGCTATGAGCCCCCATAACATTACTGTAATTTCTGTTCACAAAAGCTATGCACTGTAATTATTTAAATAAATATTTTCAGAATAGCCTGTTGAGAATTGTACTACTACTGTATCTCAGTCAGAGAGGTAGACAGGTTTCCAGTTTTATGGGCAGATAAGAGAAGAAGGAACTATACTCATTGCACAAAAACATAATTACAACATTAAATTAAACCTATTTCAGTTCAAGTACACAGTACAAAAAAGTACTGATCTGCAAAATGCACATTCAATTTTAAAAAGCATTTACAGAGTAAGCCATAACAATAAAATTAAAAGTGAAAAGTTAGTTTTCCAGGAAAGTCACTGTGACACAGCAATTGAGAAACCATGTCAATGGCATATGATGTCTCTCTGTTTGCTAAGAAAAAGTACAAGCTGCAGATAAAAATCAGACATCTGATTGACTTCTTATTTGAAACATAGGTAATGGGCTACAGTTAGATAACCACATGCATTCCCACATGTCTAGAGAAGACTCATGACTCACACATGCAAGGCAACAGGTATGTTATAAGGTTTTATTCTTACCAGAGGGGATGAGTTTGTTGTTTGTTGAATTTTGTTGACCTGGTAAGCCCACTGGGCCTAGAAGTCCCTTTTTCAGGGGCGACTGGTGGGGGGTTACAGATGGTAAGCAACTGAAGTTGAATCAGATTAAGCTGTTGGTGGTATTTTTAGTGAATGAGGGAAATTTGTCCAGGACACCGAGGA
Source organism: Neoceratodus forsteri (assembly GCA_016271365.2). Classification (NCBI taxonomy): domain Eukaryota; kingdom Metazoa; phylum Chordata; order Ceratodontiformes; family Ceratodontidae; genus Neoceratodus; species Neoceratodus forsteri. The sequence goes on from CM028130.1 coordinate 322,162,043, forward strand.
AATTCCCCTACTCTGTGTGGGGGCACTGTTGGACCATGGATTCATTCGTGAGACCCAGTCAGTCTTCTGGTGTACCTGCAGGGGAGCAGAGCTCCACTCCTGCAGGTCCAGCTTTGGAGACTGAAGTACTGAGGACGTCTGACCATTTTGTTGATATGCTTGTGGATCTTGCTGTACCAGATTAATCTTTACCTGCTCAGTCTGCTTCTGCATCATCAGATTTTTTGCCTGTGGATTAACTTTGGTTGAAGTCCCTCCTTGCTGCACATTGGGACCAGGTACTTGCTGTTGTTGATGACATTAGCCCTTTTGAATCGGCCTGTCCTGGGACACGGACTCTGTCACCAGAACTAGGGGCTGTGGAGGATCTTCCTGCTTTCACTATGGATGCGGTACCTTCGGGCTCTTTGGAGGTGCAGAGTCAGCAACAATCTTCTGTAGCACTGGTCCTACCAGTGTTGCACCATGCTCCGTTGGAATTTTCAGTTCCTACAAATCTGGATTAAGCAGTGTCTTCTCCGCCTTTGAACTCAGCGGTGACTTTGCCTGGTGAACTTGTGAGTACTATGCATCCTAGACCATGTGTTTCACCTCCTAATGCGCAGACTGTCTTACATAGAAACATAGAAACATAGAATTTGATGGCAGATAAGGACTGCTTGGCCCACCCAGTCTGCCCATTTCCCTACCTGATGAATAAGCTGCAGATCCTAGTTAACCAGCAGCCTACTTCTTCCTACCCCAACCCCCTAGAATTGCCTTATGACTGTCCCATGCATGCTTGAATTCCACCACTGTTTTTGACTCCACAACCTCCTCTGGAAGGCTGTTCCATACATCCACAACCCTCTCTGTGAAAAAATACTTCCTTAAATTACCTCTGAGTCACCCCTTCTATCTTCAAATTGTGCTCCTTGTTCTTGCCATCTTTTTGAAAGATGCTACCTCTTGGACTTTGTTGATTCCCTTGAGGTACTTGAAGGTTTCTATCATGTCCCCTCTCCCTCCTTTCCTTGAGGCTATACATATTAAGCTCCTTAAGTCTCTCTTCATATGTCTCGGTGCAGACCCTGCACCATTTTAGTTTCCTCCTGGACAGCTTCCATCCTGTTCTATGTCTTTATGGAGATCGGGTCTCCAGAACTGCACGCAGTACTCCAGATGTGGTCTCACCAGCTGTCAATACAGAGGGATAATAATCTTGTTTTCTACTGGTGATGCCTCCCTATGCATCCCAGTATCCCCCCAGCCCTCCTTGCTGCCCTCTCACATTGCTTGCCCACCTTTAGGTCATCTGATATGACTACGCCCCAGGTCCCTTTCCATTTTTGTTGTTGTTAGTATCTCTCCCCCCATTGTGTACTCTTCCCCTGGGTTTTTGTTTCCCAGGTGCATTACCTTGCACTTCTTAGCATTGAATCTAAGCTGTCTGTTTTGCTTCCTCCAACTCTGTTGCCTTGTTCTAGCCCACTACCAGTCTCTTTAGAGGCCGCCCTGTGGAGTGCGGGTTGGAAACCAGGCATTTCAGGGCACTGGATACCTGACCCTGCCTATAGCCCAATACCTGGTTGTGGAGGGCAACAGCCCTCCTTGATAGACATGCCTCCACCTTTGCCTGGTAACCCAGATTTGGATTTATGTGCTGAGGATGTTCAGCATCCTGCATTGGATACTACTCTGCTGGCTAAAGTTCCTTCTTTGCCTCCCTCCTCTTCGGGTGGTGAAGGCCCTAGCTCTCGGGGACCAGCATGGGGTGATAGAATGGACGTGGATGTCCCGCTCCCTGACCCTTCTCCAGGCCCTTCTCCTGACCCTAGGGACAAGGCTAAATCTACTTGGGAAGAATTTCATAGAAGGGATACATTTCGGAACTCCCACCCCTTCAACGACGAAATGCAGTCCGCCTTCAGTATATTGGGGGTCTTGATGTAGCTCCAGACCGTCTCTACATGGGAAAGTCACTTTTGAAAGGATCTTTGTTTGTTTTTTTACAAACAAAATATTTGCATTGATTCATGTATCAGGTTCTTCCTTATATGACGTTAGTTTTCAAAGCCCTAGAGGATTAGATCGATTCTGGACAAAGTATGATACTCTTAAATACACTGAGTTGTGGCTACCATTTTGGGCTATCCCACTTACTAGACCTTCTATTAAAACTGTCACCATTTTGTTTCAAAATGAGAATGTAGCAGCTAGTGATATTACGCATTGGTTAGCTAAATGCTGTGATGTCCTGGGGTTGCCACAGCCTATATTTGACTCTGAACACTTGTGGACTGGTGGTTGGCATTATAGGGTGTGACTTAGAAATACGAATGTGGGTCCCATACACTTACCTAATAGTTTATTTTTAGGTAGGGAATGGGGCATTGCTTCTATGTGGACAGCCTTGTACCTGTTTTAAATGTGGTCTCTTCCATCTTCAGTGCAGCCTGTGACAGACTCATTTATGTTCCCTTTGTTTATCTTTTTGGCCATGCTAGTGCAGATTGTAATTCTGAACTAATGTGTCACCTGTGTGAAGAACTAGGTCATGGTTTTAGATCCTGTCCTTGGGCTTCCCATAACAGGGAAGATTGCCCAGCTCAGGATGTGATCCTTCTTAATGCCCAGAAAAGGGATATTGCTACTGTGAAGTCCCTTTCTTCACATGTTAAGGTAGTCACTGGTCCCCCTTTATGCCCTGACATTGCGGTGTCTGCTCTCTAGTCAGTGGTTTCTGTATCTGAACCTTCCTCTGAGCCTCCTTTACAGGAAGTTCCACGACCGGTTGTACAGGACCCTTCCTCTACGTCCCCCCTCCCCCTCTTTCTGTTGTTTCTCCAGTTCCTGCTGAACCTGTGCCTGTCCCTGACAAACCTCTGGATATTTTTATTATGCCCCCTCCTGAGTCTAGTGTTCAGACAAAGAAACGGGCTCAAAAATGGACTACAGGTAGGGACAAATTGGCTAAAGCATCTTCTCCTGGTGGCTCTGTTCCCTTAAGTAATAAATTTGAGGTCCTGTCCCGTCACACTTAGTCTTCCGATATGGAAGTTGATTCTGACACCTCCTCACAACCTATGGTATCCTGTCATTCTGAGAATGATAAATCAAAGGAGTTACCTATTGATACTCGATCCTCACGGTCGGGGGTGAGACCCCGGAGAAGTACTAGAAAGAGAAGGGTTACTTGATGTTGACTTATTTTTATTTCAACTCTTTATCTGATTCTCTTTCATGGCCATGACATTACATCTCACTGTAGCCATCCTCACTGTGAATAGTGTGAAAAATACTGGTAGGCGCCTGATTACTTTTCAACTTTTGAGTGATTTGGTGTGTGATATTTGCCTTATTCAGGATACCCGACTCAGTAGCCTTCCTTTGGTTAATATGGCCAAAAAGCTTTGGCGATGGGGTCCTTCTTTTTTTTCTTTAGGAGTAGACACATGTAGTGGTGTTGGGGTGTTGTTTAGGGGTGATGGATTTCATGTTACCAAGTTCATTGAACTGCTTATGGGACAGGACTTAATATTGGATTTTACTTATTTACTTTACACTTGGAGATTAATTGTGATTTATGCACCAGTTACGAAGAAAGGTTGAGTGGATCTCTTTCGTGAGGTGCAGCCTTTTTTGTTCACATCACACTTTCTCATATGGGGTGGTGACTTTAATTGTGTAGTGCATAAATCAGATCAGGGAGCCTGGACTGATAAGGATTTCTGTGACACACATTGTCTCAATCACATTATTGTCCTGGGTCATTTACAGGATGTTTAAAGGGTTTGTCATCCTACTGGTGGACATATTTTTTTTAAGGGTGCCTTATCCACTACGATTGAATTTCTTTTTGTCTCTGCAGCTTTGAGGGTGGTTAAAGCTCAAACCATTCCAGTGGATATTTCAGACCATAATGTGGTAACTGCCACGTTAGGGGTAGGCCTTCATGCTAAACTGGTACATGGATATTGGAAACTGAATTTTTTACTGCTACTTGATGACAGGTTTTTGGCCCAAGTTCATGATTTGTTGAAAGCTCGTATGTCACTAGCTGGACTTTCTGAAGATTTGTTAGATTGGTGGCTACTCACTAAATCTGAAATCTCTACTTTGGCTAGGAGGACATCTAAATATGCTGCAGTGACTAAATATAAGAGATATTTGTCTTTACGTATGCAGTTGGAAACATTATATTCAGCTATACACTCACAAGGCTTATCTTTGACAGCACAGGTGCTGAATGTAAAAAAAGAAATGGCTGCACTACAGTATACTAGAACTACTTCCCTGTTACATGAACATAGGGTTTGTTCTGCTAATAAATCTGCTTTGGGGGATGTTTGGGATTGTAGTCATAGGTGTTCTGTGGATCGCCTTCTGACTGAAGTTGTGGATACTGCTGGTACTAGTTACACTGAATTTCCCGATATCTTGCGAGCAGTCTCCTCACATTTTTCAGACTTATATGCTGCATCTCCAGTGAATAGCGCTGGTGTAGAACAATTCCTTTCCTCTCTCCATATTGCCTCTTGTTCTGATATACTATTATGGGCTTTAGTTGCTCCAAATAGTGTTGATGAGGTTAAAAGGGAAATTTCCCATTTAAGGAATAACATGGCACCTGGTATTGATGGCTTGCCTGCAGAATTTTTATAAAACCTGTAGTCCTTTGGTTTGTGATGTGCTCACAGTAGTGTTTAACTGGGTTTTGCAACGTCACACTCTTGATTTCCATTTTTGTACTTCAATTCAGATTTTGTTACATAAGAAAGGTGATAGAACTTTACTTTCCAATTGGAGGCCTTTAAGTCTCCTTAATATGGATTTTAAAGAAAAAATTGAATACCAGATTGTTGTCCATAGCTCCACACTTGATTTCCCTACACCAATCCTGTTCAGTACTGGGCAGATCTATCTATAATAATCTTCTTTTGCTTCGGGAACTAATAGAGCTTGGTAAAGTTGATGTTATAAAGGGTTTTCTTATGTCCATGGATCAACATAGGGCCTTTGATCAGGTCCCGCATAGTTATTTGTTCCAGGTTTTTTTTTTCAATTCAAACTTTATTAATTTTCCTGTACAAAGAACAAATCAAGACAATGGATAAAATGTCCATATACAGCAGGTATGGAGTATGAAGTGATTCACTCTCCCCAACCCTCCCATCCACCATACCCCACTCCCACACCAAACAACCCAGTGCCATTGTGCATCTCTAGCACTATCCCTATGCACATTACTTATTATTGCTTAACCCTGAAGTGCCTAGAGAGCCTGTAATGGTCCCCAGATTTTATCGAACTTCTTAAGTTTATTAGATAAATTGGCATTAGTCCTTTCCGTTCTGAGATTTGCAAGTAACTCCTGAAGCCATTCAACATATGTTGGCACCTCTGTATCCCTCCAATGTCTTAAAACCACCTTTTTAACTGACATCGACTTCAGGGCTATATAATACTTCCTGTTCACCACCGAGATGGAGGAAAAATCTCCAAGGAGGCAAATTTCGGGGGTGAAGAGGTCCGAGAGCTCCAACAGAGGGTCAACATGCTGTTTGATCACAATCCAGAGTGGAACAATTTTAGAACAGCTCCAGAATATATGAAGAAGATCTCCTTCTTGAGATTGATATCTTGTACAAAGGGGGGAGGACACAAGACCAAGCCTAGCAAGTTTCTGTGGTGAGTAGTAGATATTATGCAGAATCTTAAACTGCATTAGCCTGAGTCTGTCCTGCTTAAGGAATTTATGGCAGTTCTGCCACAGGAGGGACCAGTCCAAATCTTTACCCTGAAAGAGAGAGGCCCAAAAAGAAATGGGAGAATAATTATCAGGGTAGGCCCAGGTGAAGAGAACACTATGTATTTTGGAAATGGCATGAGGCAGACCTGCCAACTCCATTAGGGTGCTCTGAAAATTGAAATTAGGAGGTGGGGGGGTCAAGCCCATTACCTTAATTAAAAGGTGACGAAACTGGAAAATTTTAAAAATATTTTCACGAGGTATCGAGAACTTACACATAATATCAGCTGAAGAATACCATTGACTATTAGGTGACACAAACTCCTCTAAACAGCAATTTCAGATCTGAGAAAGCTATGTGGCTGGGAGGGCTTACCTCTAATAAGAAATTGGGACTGCCGTTTATTACAGGTTGTGATAAATCCTTGAGATTCATATATCTTAGAAATGCACACAACTGAGTATGAACCCTGATAGAGACAGCTATAGGGGAACTACATAGAGACTTTGGTAGAGAACCAATTTTGGTATATAACAATGCAGCAGGGTAAAGACTGTGTTTTTTAATGGAAGCAGATTCGACAGCTAACCAAGTTGGGTTATATGTAGCAACCGTGGAGAGCTGGTCCACGGTCTGCCATCTGAGATATTTATTGCCTGGCTGGCCCAATAGTATAACCCAATATGGGGAAGTCTTAAACCTCCTTTGGCCTTCGGGGCTGCTAACTTATGGAATGCCATTCTGGCCTTCTTATCCTCCCATATAAAAGTGGAAATCATACCATGTACCTTTTTGACCCAGGACAAGTGAAGCCATACGTTCAACATGATGAGGGGGTAGAACAGATGAGGGAAAACATTCATTTTTATTAAATTTATTCTGCCCCATAGAGAGAGAGGGAGTAGAGCCCACCTATGAAGGTCAAGAGCTACTTTATGTACTAACACATCAATATTTAACTGTCTGAGCCATGTAGTACTCCTTGCTAAAAGAAGCCCAAGGTATTTAATATAATCAGACTTCCAGGTGAGTCCAAACACAGTAATATCCTGCTTACAGACCCTATGATTAAGAGGAAAAACTACCATCTTTCCTACATTAAGTTTATAATTTGAAGCCTTACTGAAATCACCTATAAGCTTTAAGATGGCAGGAATAGATGTGAATGGATGCGATATCTGTAACAATAAGTCATCTGCATAGGCCGCCACTTTAACCATCTGTTCCCCGAGAGAGATACCCGATATACCCTGGTCTCCTGATGACCTTCTGATAAGCGGCTCTAAACAAATATTAAAGAGAAGAGGAGATAGGGGATACCCTGTCTAGTCCCAACGTATAGTCTAAAGGGGTTAGAAATATCCCCATTACATGAGAGTCTGGCAGAGGGGAACTTATATAGAGAACTCACCCAATTCCTTAGGGAAACTGAAGGTTTCCATCGTAACAAATAGGCACTCCCAGTGGACTCTGTCAAATGCCTTCTTGGAATCCAACAAGATCAAGACCATTGGATGAGGAGCATCCTTGAATGCCAAGAAGACATGGGACAGGGTCCTCAGATGGTCAACTGGTGATCTCCCTTTCATGAAACCAACCTGTTCAGCCCCGGAAACAGAATGAAGTACTGCCTCTACACGGTCAGCTAATAATTTTGCCAGGATTTTAATATCTTGGTTAAGTAGGGATATCGGCCTATAGCTTGCCACCTGATCCGGCGGTCTGTCGGGCTTGGGCAACAGAACTATTAAGGCCTCAAAAAGAGAGGGATCAGACACTTTACCCAAGAGAATAGCCTGGAAAATCAGCAGCAGGATGGGAATAAGCTGTTTTGAGAAAACTTTATAGAAATTGGAAGTAAACCTGTCAGGGCCCAGAGGTTTGTTGGATGGGAGAGATTTAATTACTCTTTTGATTTCACCCTCAGAGATGGGAGACTCCAGAATTATTTGCTGGGATTGTGTAATGGTTGGAAACTGTAAATCACTCAGATATTAATAAAGCCTTTCCTTAGATGAGGAATTAATCATAGGACCATATAAATCCCGGAAGTACTTTGTAAACTCCTCTGCTATCTCTAGGGCGAGACTCTAAGAGAATTATCACTAAGAGAGTGGATAGCAGGAATGAGTCAGGCAGATTCCTGCTGCTTAAGATGTAGTGCTAGCATTTTACCCACCTTCTCACCTTGATTGGTATATACCGCATTTGTTTTCAAAATTGCATATGCTGCTTGTTCCGTTAACATTGCTAAGTAGACTTCTCTCAGTTTCAATAAATCTTGTTTGAATGCCTCAGAGGAAGAGGGAGAAAGAACAGTCTCCATACTCCTAATCTGGGAGAGAACATTAGAAATCCGAGATGCCCTCTCCCTCTTCCTTTTTGATGTTAAACCGATTATAATCCCTCATAGATATGCCTTACAGGCACCCCATATCATGTCCTGCTTCCCCATAGAGTTAGAATTAAAAGCAATAAACTGCTCTATTTGGGGTGCTAGGTGTTGAACTGTCTTTGGCTCTTTCAGGATTTGGTTATTCAGCTTCCACCTGCCCCCTTTATTTGGCAACGAGGCCAAGGTTTTTAGGCAGGTGACCACAGAGTGATACGAAGAGGGTCCTGAAACAATGCTAGAACATGTAACCCCTGGTAACAGGCTTTGAGAGATGAGGATATAATCAATCCTAAAGGAGGTTGCGTGCACCGGAGAAACAAAAGTGTATTCCCTTACATTGGGATGCAATACGCGCCAGATATCACAAAGACCAATGGAGCCCATCAGGTCCCTAAAGGCTCTTTGTGCCGGGGAAAGACCTTGATGGAATTGACCAGACCTGTCAAGTGCCTGACCAAAAATGAGATTGAATTCACCCCATGACCATGGGAGTGTCTAAAAAGGGATTTAGGACTTTAATTATCTGGGCAAAAAAGCTAGGGGAGTCTGCATTGGGGCCGTAAATAGTACCCAGGAGAATGTCCACGGTATGCAATCTACCTTTTACAAACAGGAACCTGCCTAAAGGGTCAGATATAACTTGAAGAGGTTTGAATGGAACTGACCTATGTAGGAGGATCATGATCTCTCTACTATGGGTCATTCCTTCTGCTGCAAACATCTGCCCAATTTGTTGCCGTCTCATCTTTTCAGCCTCCCCCATGAGCAAATGCGTCTCTTGCAAAAACACAATTTCTACCTTTAAATGGCTTATGTGCTTCAGTATTTTATACTGCATGGTCTTGTGTCTCACCCCCTTAACATTCCAACTAACAACTTGAATGTTTCTAGCTATCATTCATATTGCCAGCTCAGGATCCTCCAAAACACACATATATATGCATACTCCATCTATAGTGCTCCAAACATAGTATGTGCTGGTTGTTCTACCTTCCCCCCACTTCTGTCCCCATTCAATTCATTCCCCCAACCACCCCCCACAATCTCCCCACCCAAAACACCCCGTAGACCCTAACCCCCTCCGCCAACCCCCTCCCATACTTTACATGGTACATGATGTCCAGCAGACTGAAAAGTTCCTCTCCTCCCCACCCTCACAAAGCAGAAATCAGGAACAAAATTGCCCCTCAATACTCAGAATGTTCTAATAGAGTAGCTTATTCTCAACATTAATATCCTGACAATACCCCTAGATGATCCCAGGGGGTTGGCTATACCAGCCCTTTGGAAAAAACAATTCCCCCTATAGTGATCCCATGAGCCATAGAACCTCACAGCCCACAGAGCATGAGGGCTCAAACCCAAAGGTATTATATGTGACGATTAATCTCAGACACCCTCTTGCAGTGTAGCCAATGTCTGTGCTTAAAGACTGAGAGCAGACAGTCTCTGGCTACCTGCCGTGAAATAGGGGAGAACTGAAAGGCCCAAAGTCACTGTCCAGAGCATATATTAAATTAAAACCAGTGGCCATCGCAATAAGAAGGTGAAAATTTTTTAAGAAATAAAAAGGAGGGAGAAAAATGAAAAAAATGGGAGTCCTCCAGAGACAATACTTGGACAATGTTATAAAGAGGGAGCAAACCAAAGCCCAGTGAGAGCGAGCAAAACCCTGGCATTTTTGTCTATCCTTAAATGTGGGATCTTTCTTAATATACAGATTATCCTTGTTCATTGCCCATTAATAGCAGGGAACATGAGAAGGAGTGAAATCTGAGAACAATAAAAAAGGTATAGACCATGTTCACCAGGCCAGTGAGAGACCACAAATGCCAGAAAGGTCTCATAATAAAATCTGAAAAAGAAAAGCATTGCTCCCCCCCCCATTGCCATGAGATTGGGTCAACGCTCCTGAGAAACAGAGGCACCAGGACTAGCAAAATCGGATTTAGTATAAGAACCATGGCCCCATTCATATGCTCATTACATGAAGCTGAGAAAACACAAATGAGCCTCCTAACACCTAGCACGTGAATCACAATTGAGACAGAAATAAACCAAAATGAGGAATAAGTGTCCACAACGTATCAAAAAGTCCTGAAGATGAGAACCAGATCGGGAATAGAATGTCCATGTTGCATCAGAAGGAGGACCCCACTCGAGAACTGTAATGGAGAGATAAACAACCAGGTATATAGTACATCCATGGTCTGGCCACAAAAGTATTGCAGCCAAATATGATTTACTGCAGATAGACAGCTCCACCAGATGGAAATTTGGCGTGTCTTCCTACACCAGATCCTCTCTCATATAGGCTTGAATAGATCAGGGCATGCTTCTTTGAGCCCAGTAGATGCCATCTCCACCTCTTCATAGATTGCCCATGAGCCATTTATACACACTTGAAGCCTTGCAGGAAAACCCATGTGGAACTTGATTCCCGAGGCGATCAGCTTGAGGACCACTTTATGAAATGTAGCTCTTTTCTGGTGTACAGATAAAGGCAAATCTTGTACCACCCTCAACTTTTTACCTTCCCTTTGTAAATCTTGCACCTCTTTAGCCTTGTACAGGAAGTGTTGTCGCTCCTGAAAATTCAGAAACCAAAATATGAATGCCCTAGGAGGGGCTTCAACTGAGGGAGGGGGGCGTACTGCCCGGTGAGCTCTTTCTATGATGTAGCTAGCACCAAAAGGAGAAGGGCCTGCCACCTTTTCCACAAACTTTTTGGTAAACTTAACGGGATCCGAGCCCTCTTCACCCTCTGGCAAGCCGATTATTACTGCATTATTATGGTGACTACGCCCCTCCAGATCTTCAACCTTATTCTTCATTTTCACTAGCCTTTGCCTCAGGGCCACCAACTCCAGATCAGCTTTATCTTGCTTCTTTTCAACCGATTGTATACATACTTTGTTGTCAGCGGTTCTCTTAGAAAGCTCCTCCAGGGTACTAGAAATGCTTTTAATTTCCCCTGCCATATTCTGCATTTCAGCCTTAAAAGGCTGAAACTCCTCTAGAAACCTCAAGAGGGTAAGAAGGTCACTATCAGGACACTCAACGGTAGCAGGCAGCGAGGGTTGCGAGGGGAAGGCCCTGGCTTTCTTAGAGGCCTTCTTGGGTGTAGTAGGAGGTGTGTGTGTTTTGGAGTGATTTTCAGCATCTCCTCATCCATCGATACCCCACAAACAGAACCGGAGTGCTCAGAAAGGCTGTAAATTAATAGCCTTCTGTAGAAATTACTGAAAAGCAGGATTTTGAAGGGCAACTAATGGGCAGTAGGTCGGAGCGGGTAGAGAGGCATCTTACCCAGTGCACCGCATCACGTGACTCCATTTGTTTCAAGTTTTACGAACCTATGGAGTTTCTGATCACTTTATAACCTGGATTGCTTTGCTTTATAGTCATGCTTATGCTATGCCCTTGGTAAATGGTTACTTGGGTTCCTATATCCCTATTCATCAGGGGGTGAGACAAGGCTGCCCTCTGAGTCCATTGCTTTATGTTTTTAGTTTGGATCCGCTTTTATGTACAATTGCCCAAGATGTGCAGATTCTTGGTATTGCTTCTCCTCATAGTACCCTTGAGGCCAAAATTTTGGCTTATGCTGATGATGTCTGTGCCTTTGTTGCTGATTTGACCTCTGGAGATAAGGTGTTACATCATTTTTCTAATTTTTCAGATGTTGCAGGTACTTCCCTTAATAAATCTAAGAGTTTTTTTATCCTCTGCATACTGCCATTCCTGAGGTTACGGAGCTGCAAGGCATTCCTGTTGTACTGGGCCTGGTCCGAATTTTAGGTATTGATTTTAGTGAAGGTGATAATGCGTTAATTAATTGGTTAGCTAAAATTTAGGCAGTTCAGTCCAGAATCAGATTATGGAAGTCTTGGCAACAAACTAAATAGAAAAAGATTATCATTACTAAATCTTTACTTCTCCCTCAATTTTTATACCTTAGTGCAGTATACCCTATTCCTTCTGGTTTGGAAGCCACTATATTGGGTCTTTTTTTTTTCAAATTATTTGGGGGAGTCACCTAACCCATTAAAGAGATGTTTGTATCTTCCTATTGCACGGGTGGTTTGAATTGTGTGAACCGATTACTTTTTACTATAGTATTTTTTTTCGTTGGAATTTACTAGACTTTAGTCACCCACACTCTGTGTTATGGGTGATTTATGCGTATGGTTGGTTACTTAAATTGTCCTCAGAGTGGCCAGGTTTAAGCCAGAAAAAATTACACACTCCTAGTTACCTGATTTATGTCAGACCTGTAATATCGAAACTTAATAGATGGAAGTTACTTCCGGCCCACGTGTATTGCAAATCGCACAAATATATTTATGATGTCCTACAATATAAAGCACATTCCATAGTCCCTGTTTTAAGGATGTACACAGATGGTCATGTTGATAACCTCTTATGTTTGGTAGATAAACGGATTCCACCTAGATTATGGGATGTTTTTATGGATTTAGTTGTCATGGGCGCCTCAATGTTAGGGGAATTTAAAGCATAAATGGTTACTGAATGTACTTGTCCGAGGATACTTGCATTAATCAGGAGGAAACAATGTCCCATTTTTTTGTTTCCTGCCCCTTTGTGCAAGATTTCTGGATGACCTTTCTGCCCATTAGAGCCAGCCTTTCATGGCCGTACTGTATATCTGGAAGTTGTGGGAGTTTTTTTTGCTACATTCTACTTTATTGGATGCAGGTGTAGTACGGCTGCTGTTCGCTATGTTCAAGTTTCATTTATGGCATGCCAGATGTCACCTTACTCTACAACGGTTATACCACTCACCACTTGAAGTTCTTCAACATGTTGAACATGATTTGTTGTTACAATGTGATTCTGAATGCAACTGTTTGTCCAAAAATGTGTGGCTTATGAGGTGGAAAGAGGTTCCTTTTTTGAAAGACAAAATAGGTTGAATCATTATGCTGTCAGAAAATTGAGTAGTGCTGATATTCTCTTTATGTTTTTTTCTTATTTTCCATGAATTGTATTACTGTTTTTCTGAGTTATTGTTCTGTTTATTAATAAAAAAACCTTCCCCTACTCTACCAGCAGGGGACTTGACTTCCAGTGGAGTGAAGGAGCTCAGTTTGGAACTGGAGAGCAGTGGAGAAGTAAGTGCCGATGTGGCTAGTGGAAGGGAAGGCCTTACCTTCTACCATAGTACAAACAGGGGCCAGTCAAGTCTGAGAATTGGAAATGGAACAAGAAGAAGTTTTTCACGAAGCAATCAGTTTTTCAGAGGATTAGCATCAAAACAGTGAGCATAATATTTTCCAAGATCAGAGTGAGTCAAATGGAGAAAATGCTTTAATTACTGTAACTAATAAAACTCCTCAGGACAATGAAGTACAATTTGAAATGATCCCTCAGAGCCCTAAGATATCAGCTGATTTATTTGGCAGAACAAGAGTAAATTCTGACAGCAGCAATTTTGATCAAAATCCTAAAGAAGGCTCAAGAAAGGAGGGAGAACTTGCAAAACTGAATATGTGTAAAGCTACTGAATTCAGTAGTGAGCCTAGTTGCTCAGCTGGCAGAAAAAGCGTGAAAGAGAGCGAGTGCCTAAAGCCTGATTTATCAAGTAAAAATGCTGTCCTTAACTCACCTCTGACCCTCACTTGAATCCTAAGAGTCACACCAAAAGCTCAGATAAACCCAAGAATGTGAAAGGAATGCCATTTGACATTCAGGTGAAATTGACTAAGGAGGCGAGATTTGTGTTTAAAATGGCGGTCACTCATGAACAAACCCCTGCACCTAGCAACCATTTTTTTTCAAAAGGATAGCAAACAACAATCAAGGGTGACTGAATTCAGTTTTACTGGTAAAGTCAGCATGGCTAAAACAGACTCAGACTTTATTTCAGGAGATGGGGATGGAAAGATGCAGAAAACAGAGATCGAAGTAACACCAGGGCTAGTTCAAAATGAAAAAGCAAATGCAGCACTTTTTGATGAAACCTGGTCATCACATAAAGTGCTGCTAGAGATAGCCTGGGAAAAGACAGCCACAGGTTCTTAGACTCCAGACCCATTATAGGATCCTTCATTTAATTTTAAAAATGAAACACCAGACTGGGAACCAAATGTAAAAGAAATAGATCTTATTAAAGCTGTTTCACAGGTTAAGTTACCTAGGGTTGAGGCAGAGGGGCATGAAAGTAATTTTAAAACTTTAAATTCAAACACGGTAGAAAAGGTAGGCCTAGGGCAAGCTAAAGAAAGTTTTATTAAAGAGGAAAACCCTGGTGCATTAGTTCTAATGACCAATTCACTGCAGGTTCACAGAAACATTTAATGTCAGACCTTTTTTCTAATGCTAAAAGGGAAGCAGCACCAAGGAGGACTGCGGTGTGCATACAATACAACAAGGGATTGTCTGAATGGCTTGATAGGCATTATGTGGGGAAATGCTAGATAAAGGATTCTCTTCATTTTTCACCAAGGGATGTCTTTGCATTTATCAATATTTCAGGAGAAGATAACTAAGACATAAGCTTTCAAACATCATATGCATTAGATCTTTTCTGGGAACACTATAATCAGGTTAAGTTTTCCCCCACATGGACTCCTTTTTTGGTGATTCCCCTAACAAAACCTTTGATCAAATTTGTTACAATAATGTTTAGAAATGAGGTAGTCCATGTGGATGATATAACTTACTGGCTGTCTCAGAAGTATGAGATTCTGAGTGAACCAGATCCTATACAAGGATACAGAACAATTTTGGATGGGAGGGTGGAAGTACAAAGTGAAATTAAGACAGGCTGACTCCGGGATAGAGCACATTCTCAATTCTTTTCTATTAGGGAGAAATAGAGGGTTTGTTTCTATGTGGGTCAACCAAGGGCATGTTATAAATGTGGATCCAGAGCTCACTTATCTAGCATTTGTGATCAACCAAGATGTGATAACTGTGGGGGAAATAGGACAGGTAATGATGCAATGTGCAAATCACGCTAAATATGATCTGTGCAAAGGGTATGGTCATGTTTTCCGAGAATGCCCCTGGGCTGCAAAGAATAAAGAGTCCTGTATAAGCCCAGATGTTCTGATTCAAAAGGCCCAGGAAGCCTCTTTTAGACAGCAGAAGGCCCCTCAAGGCAAGGTGACTGCTCAACCACAAGAGGTTATTAACAGCAAGCCATTAGCTAAGACCAACCCCCCAACCCCCATTATGATACATTCAGTAGAGGTGGGTGTATTAAGTAATAAGACAGGACAGAAGGAGATAAAAGAAGAAGTAGCGGAAAACATTCTGAATTCAGAAACTCTTGTACCTGTTTGCTATAGAGACCTCGAAAAATCTGAAAATCCCCCTATTGAAGTCATTCCTCTCTCTCCTTTACCACCAATGAGATCCTCATGAATCTGGAACCCGAATCCTCCCCTTCTAACACTAGTATTGAGACTCAGAACTCCTAAGCAGCATTTTTTACCAACTGGGGTGATTCTGAAATGGCGATTGTGGATTCTGATTCACAGAAATCTGTGCCCAAAAATGGTGCTTTAACAGCAGAGGAATATAAAGGAAAGAAGAAAAAAAGGAAAAAATAAGTAGTATGTCTGGTGTATCTTTTCTACAATGGCAACACTAAATTGGAGGTCATTAAATACTCACAGTATTCTGAATTCAATCAAAAGGCAAGCTTTGTATCAAGTGATACATAAAGAGAATATGTCTGTATGCTTTTAAAAAGAAACATGGCTGTATTCCATAGAGCAAATTGTTACTTTTAAAAGAGGTTGGACTTGAAGTCCCTTGTATTGGTCCTTTGGAAATGATTGCACAGATGGACTAGGTATTTTGTTTAATTCCTTTCTTTTTTTACTGGATAGATTGATAGAGCTGATTCCAGCAAGGGTTTTTATTTTAGATGGGAAATGGGATAACCTAGAATGTAGATTTATTAATATATGTAACCCACAAACAAAAGCAGAAATAATTAATTGCATGAAAGCAATACAACCATATTTAATTACTTCAAAATTAATATTTTGGGGAGGTGATTTTAATTGTAGCTTAGGATCAAAAGAACAAACCACGAAAAACATTTATTGTGATTCTCATTCACTAGAAACAATAGTTACAACTGCAGGACTTATTAATTGTTTTCAGTATAGGTGTTCTGGGCCTAGTTATATCTACATGAAAGGTAAATTAAAAACCATTATTGATTATCTGTTTCTACAGATATAACAAATGGAACATTTCAAATAAAATCAGTCGAATTCTCAGATCACTTGCTCTTAATATATTCCTTCGGGGCCTTGTCTACAGTGCCTAAAAAAATACTTAGATGGAAACTGAACACTTTGGCCCTTAGTAAAAGTTATGTACAGCTTTCAGTGTCAGCTCTTTTAAAAGCCAGACTATCGATAAATTTTTTATACGATGATTTAGGTGGATGGTGGATGGAAACTAAAACAGATTTAAGTAGATGGTTTAAGAGATATGGTTCATTACAGAAGAAAAATGATTTCATCTCATATTTAAAGCTCAGAAAGCAATTACAGTATTTAGTTCTGAAAGCTAATACATCTAGGTTGGATTATTCAGAACAAATAGAGAATATAAAAAAGGAAATGAAACAGGTGCAATATGATAGGGCGAAAACACTGCAGGCCTTGTTTATAAATCATACTCAAAAAACAAAACTAGGAGACCCATTTGAAATGTGTAGAAAATTCAAAGAAGCTACCCAAATGGAGTTTTTAATATTAGAAGGTAAGACAGTGATAAAAGAGAAGGATATAAATTCAATTATAGAAACTCATTATGAATCCCTGCATCCTCCTCACCAATTCGGCCAGATAAAATTAATTCATATTTAGTTACAGTTCCTTCTCCATCTTTGCCAAATGAAGCTAAATACCTCCTAAACCCCTTAGTGGCATCAGAAATAAAAAACATTATACAGAATCTGAAAGATGGTGTTTCCCCAGTGTAAGCGTGTGGGTTCAATAAGAGACACCAGTCACAAAAATGAAGTGCATAAAAAACGCTGGCATAGCGTTTATCATTTTATTTCCAGAAACAAAAATTATTTACAGAAAAGAAATAGGTTAACTTTCACCAAAACAAAAGTAAACAAGAACCCAGGCAAGTCTTGCAGTCATACTTCCTGCTCTTCTCAGAATCCAATACTTCCAAGCTAGTGTGTAGGCATTCACACTTCCATTCCTTCACCTGATCAGACGGTACTGACCAGTCTCCTTCCTCTCCCTATCTGACAAGGTATTCTGGTGGAGGCCTTATATAGTACTCAAAAGGGGCAGAGTTTGAAATTGGCTCCACCTACTCTCTGACATCACCTCCATTTGGTTGCTATAAAGGCAGCCATTTCGTGGGCTGCCAACCCTATGAGAAGGGCTTCTCAGATGACTCTACTCAGGTAAGTAAACCATAATAGAGAAAAGAGAAGTAACCTAAATAATAAATATAAATATAAATATAAAGAATCTAGAATCTTTAACAAAGGGCAACAGATGAGGGGCGCGCTCCCTATCTTGTTTCCTTGTAAGGTTCTAGATTCTTTAATAAATAGCCAGTTTGATGTTCTAGTGCAAAACCCAAATAAAAAAAACAGTTTTTATTTATATAACACATTGATATCCTATTTACATACTGTAATTCTAGCTTTTACTGTGTTTATTTAACAAATATTGGGATTCCCCAATGGCTGCAATTCTCAGCCAACAGCTGTTCATTTTTCAGCCTTTTAACTGAAAGGCAGCACCTTCTTTAAACAATTACAGCCCCTCTTGAATGAATATAGACACTGCAGGGCTTACTTCTTTATGCCCTCAGTGTCCTTGCATAAATTCAGCTCCTTTTTATTTCCTTGGAGCGAGCACCAGAACAGGACTTCAAAGTTACTTGCTAGGGAGTGTAGCACTGCTCCTTAGCGGGAAGGGGGGCGGGGCTCCTTTAGCAACATACTTTGCTTTGTCTGAATTTTCTAACAAATGCTTTTAAGGGCAATTACTCTTTATATTAAAGCCCATAACCATAACTACTATCAAGATGTACAAACTAGAATTGGATAACAGGGATAGTAAAGCTTTAAGAATTGCCAGGTTGGCCACCCTGACAAGAAAATTAGTATAGATAGGAAGTTAGAGGAGTAGACAGGAGAGAGTGAAAATGAAAACAAAAAGGGGGGGGAACTTCTGCCCACCCACTCTCAGAAGTTCCACCTTAGGGACCCTTAACACATCAGAATCATTTACCAAACATTAATATGTACATTACAAATATGGTTCCAGTTACCACAATTCCCTGAGGTGTGCATCTAATAGTTTACAACTATTTAACATTTTAGATGTAACATAATCCATTTTCTTTTCCTGAGGCATCTTTATCCGCTCCAAATCTAGATATGAAATCTACATTTTTGTGCTGGGATCCTGCTCGATGTTTAACTGAAAACTTGTAAGGTTGCAAAGACAAGTACCACCTCATAATTCTCATATTCTTGACTTTCATCAGATTAAGCCAACATAAGGGATTGTGATCAGTTACAATTGTAAATTCATTCCCCCTTAGATAATATTTTAAGGCCTCAATGGTGCATTTCATGGCCAGACACGCTTTCTCTATGGTGGAATATCTTTGTTCCCTTTCATGGAGCTTTCTACTTAAAAAAAGAATAGGATGTTCCCCATGTTTGTCATATTGGGTAAGAACAGCACTGATGCCTGTATCTGAGGCATCTGTTTGAACCTTGAATAGTTTGGAGAAGCCTGGACTATGTAATACTGGCTCAGAACATAATATCGCCTTTATTTTTCTAAAAGCAGCATCACACTCTGCTGTCCACTTCACCTTAGTGGGGCAACAATTCCTTGTTAGATTTGTTAAAGGTGTGGCAATGGTTGAGAAGTCTGGTATAAACTGATGATAGTAACCAGCCAGGCCCAGAAATGAGCGGACATGCTTTTTTGTACTGGGCACTGGACTGTTTGCCACAGCTTCAATTTTACTGACTTCTGGTTTGATAGCCCCATTTCCAATAAGAAAACCTAAGTAACGGGTTTCAGTTTTAGCAAGGGCACATTTTGCCTGATTAATCGTTAAGCCAGCATCTTTCAGACTCTGAATAACCGCACTTAAGTGAACTAAGTGGGTGTCCCAGTCTAGGCTATAGATGATGATGTCATCTAGATAAGCAGCACTATATGCTTTATGGGGTCCTAACACATGGTCCATATATCTTTGAAAGGTGGCAGGGGTCCCATGTAGTCCAAATGGCATGGTTGTAAACTGGTATAGCCCAATTGGAGTACAGAATGCTGCTAGTTCCTGTGCTTGGGTTGCCAATGGGATCTGCCAGTATCCCTTTGTGAGGTCAAGTGTACTGATATACTGGGCAGATTCAATTTGGTCCAACAGATCATCAGTCCTAAGCATGGTGTACCCATCAAACTTTGAGACAGCATTTATGCATCTAAGGTCCAAGCATAACCTCACTCCACCTTCTTTCTTACTAACTACTACCAGGGGTGAAGACCATGGACTGTGTGATGGTACAATAACCTTAGCTTGCTCCATCCTTTTCACTTCCTCCACTACTTCCTGTCTGACTTTTCAGGAAGCCTATGTGGTTTCTGGTTTCTAGGCCTAGTCTGTGACAGTTTGATTTCATGCTCCACACCCTTTGCTTTTCCAGGTGTTTTTGTGAAAGTACTTTTAAAATAATCTAAGAGACTGTCAATCTTTTGACGTTGTGCTGGTGCCAAATCTGGATTAATGTGAATGGGTGTCTCCTCATGAAAAGGGTCTAACCATTAATATGCAACATCCAATTCTGTGTTACCCTGTTCTGGTTGGATGTAGCATACTACTTCAGTTTTTGCTTTTCTTCCCATTTTCTTAACAAGTTGGCATGATAAATTCATTTTAAGGGTCTATGCCCTGGCATCTCTATTTCATAATTTATCACCTCTGTTTGTCTGACAACTTCATAGGGACCTTGCCAACGCATTAACAACTTATTCTCAGTCTTAGGTAGTAACAATAATACTTTTTCCCAGGCTTGAATTGTTTTTCTTTCAACCCTTTATCATATCTTTATTTTTGAGCCTGTTGTTTATTTTCCACATTCTCACATGCCAGTGCTATATATTTCACCAATCTTTCCCTTAGTAACAGCATATACTCTACAATATTTGTGCCCGCAACATTTTTTCCAGCCTCCCAGTGTTCTTTCACTACATTTAGAGGCCCTCTGGGGTTGCACCCATACAACAGGGTAAATGGGGAGAACCCAGTAGTGGCTTGGGGTACCTCCCTATAAGCAAAAAGAAGGTAGGGAAGAAATTTGTCCCAGTTTCTTCCCTCTTCATGCACAAATTTCTTGAGTATTTTTTTCATGGTTTTATTAAACTGCTCCACTAGTCCGTCTGTCTGGGGATAATATGGGGAAGTTCTAAGGGCTGTAACCCCTAGTAGTCTATACAATTCTTTCAACAGGGCTGATGTAAAATTACTGTCATGGTCTGTTAATATTTCCCGGGTTATTCCCATTCTACTAAAAACTTTGGCCAGTTCTTCGGCCACACGAGGAGCTGTTACCGTCCTCATTGGGATAGCCTCAGGGTACCGGGTGGCATAGTCACAGATTATAAGAATATACTGATTCCCTTTAGAACTTTAAGTAGGGGTCCCACCACATCCGTAGCTATCCAATCAAAAGGGGTAGTACCATAAGGGATAGGCTGTAGGGGTACCTGATCTTTTCTCCCTCCTTGTGCTACTAGCTGGCTTTTAGCACAGGCTCTACAATAAGTAGCCACATCCTGATGAATCCTCACAACAAAATCTGGACAGGATTCTCTGAACAGTTTTATCCCTCCCTTCATGGCCAGCCATTGGAATGTCATGGGCAAGAAACATCACCTGTTCTCTGTACTTCTGGGGCACCATCAACTGCTCAGTTTCTAAATCATTTTTTTGGTCAACAGATATTCTATATAGTATTTTATTTCTCTGTATGAAATAAGATTGTCCCAGTTGTTTCTCTTTGGTCACCTGTGAAAATAAAGGTTTCAAAGAATCATCTGCCATTTGGTCTTCATAAATATGGTTACAAGACAACCGTGGTACCATATACTCTGTCCCTTTTTGGAATTGTTCTTTCCAAGCCTTCTTCTCCCTTCTTCTTTCTTTTCAGGACTTCCTATCTTTGCCCCCACTTTCAAAATAATCTTCGTCGAAGGGAAAAATAGAGTCTAATTGGACTTTAGTTTGAGATCTGGTAACCACATTAACAGTCTCCATAAAAGTCTGGTGATTACTCATCAGTGTTTAAAAAGTGGGGAAATTGTGTCCAATAATGACAGGTACTGGTAACCTGGGTACTAGACCAACTAGTACTTTACAACACTCATTATTTATTTTAATATCAAGATGGGCAGTTTTATACTGGTAATTGTCCCCATGCACACATCTGACAGTAGTATCCTGCTGGTTTATGGCACAATCAGGGGCAAGATCAGTTTGCACTAATGTTTGCCTGCTCCCAGAATCCAATAATCCCAGGGTTTGTAGGTCTCCAATCCCCACTGTCTCTACATAGCCAAAATTGGCCAGAGCCAAATGAGCAGGCTCTTGTCTTTTATTAGGACAATTCCTCACAATGTGACCCTTCCCAAGGCAACCATGGCATACCAGTTCAGAATATGGAATTCTAGCACCTCTATCTTTCCTGTTGTACTGTGATTGTCTCTGATTCTGCAAATTTTGGGAATAAAAGGGTCTTACCAGAGGCGCAGGTGGTCCTTGGTTACCTGGTTGTCCTCTGGGTCTAGTTGCTCTAGCTGCTAGGTAATTCTTAGATAGCTTAATGGTTTCTTCTGTAGTTTCAGGTTTGTGCCCCTTCACTCATACTTGCACATCAGGAGCCAAAACCTGGATAAATTGTTCGATGGTAATAAGTTCCATAATCTGGTTAATAGACTTTGTGGTGAGTTGCAGCCATTTTATACAGTAATCCTTAAGTCTGACTTAGGTCTCCCTTGGCATGTCATAATGGAACATTTTCTGTGACCTAAAGCACTGACGGTAAGTTTCTGTGCTGATATTACATCTTCTTAAAATCTGTTCCTTTACTTTAGCATAAGTGGCAGCATCAGTCACACTTAGTTGACTATATACAAGCTGAGCCCTCCCAGACAAGTAGGGTACCAATCTTATCACCCACTGATCTTGGGGCCAGTTGCAAGTCTGGGCTATTCACTCGAAAGTCATCAGATAAGCTTCTATATCATCACTTTTGGTTAATTCAGTCAACTTAATACCTCTTGGCACAGTTTGTTCTACTTGCCTTTGTGACATCTCCTGTATCACCTTCAGGGTGTCAGTCCATTTTTGGTCCTGTCTTCTCCTTTCTTCAGCTTGGAGTCTTCGGTCCTCATCCCTCAGTCGCCGATCTTCGTCCCTCTGGTTCTCCATCTTGATCTGCCGCATGCATAGCCACTTTAACAATTCACTAGGATTATCAGCAGCTGGTGGTACCTGTCATACTTGTGGCTTTTCTGCTGCAGCTAGTACCTCTTCTTCTTCTTCCTCTGCCTTCTTCATTTTGGGTCTGGTTCCAGGGTTTAGCCCAGGCAACAAAGGCTCCCCAGTTCTTTCTCTCACTGACCTGGTGAGATGCAATGCACTTTTGTCTGACTGTTCCACTTCATGCATCTGTTAGGGTGTTTATGCTGCAACACCCCCTGGTATGCCTCCCAGGCAGCCTCGACGCACCAGGTTGAATCCCACTTCTAACACCAATGTAAGCATGTGGGTTCAATAACAGACACCAGTCACAAAAATGAAGTGCATAAAAAATGCTGGGATAGCATTTATCATTTTATTTCCAGGAAAAAAAAATTTAAAAAACAGTTATTTACCGAAAAGAAATAGGTTAACTTTCACCAAAACAAAAGTAAACAAAAACCCAGGCAAGTCTTACAGTCAGACTCCCTGCTCTTCTCAGTATCCAATACTTCCAAGCTAGTCTGTAGGCATTCACACTTCCATTCCTTCACCTGATCAGTCGGTACTGACCAGTCTCCTGCCTCTCCTTATCTTGTAAGGTATTCTGGTGGAGGCCTTATATAGTACTCAAAAGGGGCAGAGTTTGAAATTTGCTCCACCTACTCTCTGACATCACCTCCATTTGGTTGCTATAAAGGCAGCCATTTCGTGGGCTGCCAACCCTATATGAAGGGCTTCCCAGATGACTTTACCCAGGTAAGTAAACCATAATAGAGAAAAGAGAAGTAACCTAAATAATAAATATAAATATAAATATAAATATAAAGAATTTAGAATCTTTAACCAAGGGCAACAGATGAGGGAAGCGCTCCCTATCTTGTTCCCTTGTAAGGTTCTAGATTCTTTAATAAATAGCTAGTTTGATGTTCTAGTGCAAAACTCAAAGAAAAAAAGCTGTTTTTTTTCATAAAACACATTGATATTTTATTTACATACTGTAATTCTAGCTAACAGAGTTTTTACTGTGTTTATTTAGCAAATATTGGGATTCCTCAATAGCTGCAATTCTCAGCCAACAGCTGTTCATTTTTCAGAATTTTAACAGAAGGGCAGCACCTTCTTTAAACAATTACAGCCCCTCTTGAATGAATATAGACACTGCAGGGCTTACTGCTTTATGCCCTCAGTGTCCTTGCATAAATTCAGCTCCTTTTTATTTCCTTGGAGTGAGCACCAGAACAGGACTTCAACGTTACTTGCTAGGGAGTGTAACACTGCTCCTTAGCGGGGCGGGGGCTCCTTTAGCAACATACTTTTATTTTGTCTGAATTTTCTAACAAATGCTTTTAAGGGCAATTATTCTTTATATTAAAGCCCATTACCATAACTACTATCAAGATGTACAAACTAGAATTGGATAACAGGGATGGTAAAGTTTTAAGAATTGCCAGGTTGGCCACCCTGACAAGAAAATTAGTATAGGTAGGAAGTTAGAGGAGTAGACAGGAGAGAGTGAAAATGAAAACAAAAGGGGGTGGCATCTTGAATTTCTCTTCTTTTTTAAACTTTATTTTCTGCATAACAGGACCCTGTTACACCCAGGAGTAGATGGACTTCCTAATCATTGTATAAAGCTTTTAAAACTGAACTTTCAGCTTGTTTGCATTTAGTTTTTCAATTTATTATGATGGGTAAGGGGGTGTCTTCATCTTTTATGGATGGTCTAATTATCCATATTTATAAATCTGGAAATAAAGGAGATATTAAAAATTGGAGACCTATAACACTTTTGAATTCAGATTATAAAATATTTACAATGTTATTAAATAACAGAATAAAAAAGTATGTAGTAAAAAATCATATCACCTCATCAATATTGTAGTATTCCGCACAGAAGAATACAGTCCACCCTTATGATTATTAGAGATGTTATAGAGCATCTTTCCGTAAGAAGGCAAAACAGGATATTTAATATTGGCAGACCTTGAGAAGGCTTTTGATAGGGTAGATCATATCTATTTATTTATGGTCTTACAATTTTTTGGTTTCCCACAGGAGATAATATTATTAAAGCATCGTATTCATCAGCTATGGTGTACCCATTGATTAAAGGAGTTCAAACAAAGGGATTCAATTTAAAAGCAGGTGTCCATCAAGGATGTCCATTAAGTTCCCTATTGTACATTTTGTCTTTAGAACCATTTATCCGATCTCTGTCAGTGTCACCTAAATGGATAGGAATTGGCGGAGAGCATCCTGACTCTAAATTATGTATTCAAGCATATGCAGATGATGTATGTGTGTTTTTTTAGAAAGTATGAACAGCTGCAAAGATTCCTCAGTGAGTTTAATCTTTTTGCAGAAGTATCAAATGCCAAAATTAACCTGCTTAAGACAAGAGGTTTGATCATAGGAGCAGGCGGCCATCAGGAGTTTCAATATAATAACATTTTAATATCATCAGAACCTTTAAACAATTTAGGTATTGTGTTTGGACCTCAAAATCTTCCTGAAAGGAATTGGGAGTCAGTTTTGATAAAAGTAAAGCAAAAAGTTTCTAGATGGAAAGGTTATAAATTCTCTAAATCCAAGCGCATTCAAATCATAAAACAGTTTATTTTTCCCTATTTACAAGATGTAGCGATGCTTTTATTTCTACCCATCCAGTATGAGACTAGACTTTACAGTTGTTGTTTCCAATTACTATGGGGAAATAGATTAAATCCAGTGAAAAGATGTTTTACTTATCTAGATATTGCAAAAGGAGGGTTAGGAATGATTGATCCTATTTCCTTCTTTCACTCCCTGTTTATAACAATATCAGTTAAAACATAATTTTGAGACCAGGCTGTATTGAAAGTATTTGGATGGAAAGAGTATTAGGTAGGTATCTTAAAGCTTGGGTTAATCTGGCTCCTAAATTGAACCCTCACATACACACTCTAGTATATTTTAAACCAGCAGTTCAAAAAATGTGCAGATGAAAAATTATTAAACAAGTGGTGTTTTTTAGCATGGTAAAATCTCTATATAAAGTGATTATGAGTTTAACCTACCCTACTGATTCAAGTTTTAAAAATTGCCCCATGGTGCATAACACCTACAGTATATATTAGCCCAACTGAATAATACCAGAATGCCTGCTTTTATGTGGGAAACACAATGGCTAATAATGTATGGTAGATTGGAGGTAGAAGACTTGGTTTGCTGGCCAAGGCACCTAGCTTCACCTGAGCTCTTTCCTTCTAAGACTGCTTGAAAGGCAGAGTAGAGAAACTTACCAGAGCAAGGGAGAAGGATTAAGACTTAGTTTGGCTAAGCAGATTTACTGTGTGGTGGTGTTTTAATTTTTTACTCACAGGGATTGCTACTGTTTGTTGCTACATTTCATTGCTTTATTTTTCTCTGATTCAAATTGTTGTTGCTGGTATACCTTCTTCTGCATTATTACAAGGTGTGCCTCAGGTGTGTGCTAACAGCTTACTGCTGTAATCTTCTGATTCAAATTGTCTTTGCAAGGTATATCTTCTGTTACTGCTTTATTTTTCTGGAGCAAAGTGTTTCTTACAGGGTATATCTTCTCTGAAATTACTGTATTACAGGTGGAGCTTACATTTTGTGACTTTTATCATTGGGCTAAGCAAAATTACTGTTTGACACTGTGTTTTATTTTATTCTTGTTTGTTGAAAAGGTTTGTTGTCTCAGAGGTGTTTCAGTCTTTCTCACATTGAAGGAGCTAATTGCTTTTCCTCCCACAGCTCTTCCAAAGGATTAGGTGTGTATGTGGGGGTGGAGCTGGCAAACTGTCAGTAATTTCCAACAGAAAGAAGGGTTAAAAAGTCAGGTTAGTTGAAACTTGGAGGTAGAAGACTTGGTTTGCTGGCCAAGGCACCTAGCTTCACCTGAGCTCTTTCCTTCTAAGACTGCTTGAAAGGCAGAGTAGAGAAACTTACCAGAGCAAGGGAGAAGGATTAAGACTTAGTTTGGCTAAGCAGATTTACTGTGTGGTGGTGTTTTTATTTTTACTCAGGGATTGTACTGTTTGTTGCTAACATTTCATTGCTTTATTTTTTCTCTGATTCAAATTGTTGTTGCTGGTATACCTTCTTCTGCATTATTACAAGGTGTGCCTACAGGTGTGTGCTAACAGATTACTGCTGTAATCTTCTGATTCAAATTGTCTTTGCAAGGTATATCTTCTGTTACTGCTTTATTTTTCTCTGGAGCAAAGTGTTTCTTACAGGTATATCTTCTGAAATTATTACAGGTGGTGCTTACAGGTTTTATGGTTTTATCTAACATTAGGATAAGCTTTCAGGTTACTGCATTTGTTATTGACTGATTGTTTCTGCTCTACCTCCTTGTTCTTTGTCCGTGGTTCTCTTTTAGGCGGGAAGGGCCCAGCCACCCACCCCATCCCCAACCACCCCACGCTACACTCCTTTTATAGGGTACCACAGTTGTGACATTTCCTGTGGCAGAGCAGGAAGGGCGGATCAGTGGGCTCCAAGGTGATCTCATTTACAGGCACTAGTAATTTAACTTGTTATAACAAGTTAAACAAAGCACAATTAAACCATTACTTGCATTTTTTCCTTCTAATTACTCTGACTAGGTTACAAACCCAGCAACTTATTTGGAATGGATTTCATTAACTGCAGGTACTGTGGAACGATTTTCAGAAGGACAGTCTTACAGGATTTAGGACACTGTCCTACATGCTGGGCCTTTGGAGATCTTAGGTCTCAGCTCCAGGCAGCATGGGCAGAGATTGCACACCTCAAATTTCATATTGAACAGGAAATACATTATAAGAACCACCCGCCATTTCCCCAGCATCCAACAGAAAAACCTCGACCGCAGAGGGTAGTTGGTCCAGGAGGTTGGCAGGTGGTTAGGAGGAGCAAATCAGGTGCCCCATCACTCTCTGCTTCCAACACATTACACTCCAAAACCATATAAACACTACAAACAGGTATCTGCCTCTATCTCTGAAATCAAATAAAGAGGCAGAAGACACTGCAGAGCAGGACACTGTGCACAGGAGCTAGCACAACAACATCACCCAAATCAGGAACCAAAACTAAACAAGCACAAAGGAAACAAAACTTGATCATAGGAGACTCCATGATTCGGGAGTTGATACCCATCTCCAGCTAGGGTGATGGTCAGATGTCTCCCAGGTACATCAGCATGGAAAGACACTGACCCATATGCTAAATTGTTCACAAAGCAGGAGAAAACATTGATGTCCTAGTACACATAGGGACTATCGATCTCGCCAGCCGGGTCAGTTGTGGAGACCAAGGAACACCTGACTAGGCTGGGTGACAAACTATCATCTATTTCGTCTGGCATCTCCTTCTCTGAGATCCTGCCAGTCTGGGAGAAGGGAGCAGATGGACGGAAGGTCAGAGAAGGAGATAGGGGAGCCAAACACGTGGCTCAAGGACTGGTGCCAGGAAAAAGGACACAGATTTGTGAGGAACTGGCAACAGTTCTGGGAGCGAAAGTTCTTTAAATTTGATGGACTGCATCTGACTAAAGAGGGAGTCAGTGCATTGGGGCAGAAGTTTGGCGCCTTTGCAGAATATTTAAACTAGCAAATGGGGAGAGGTGCAGCACCCTATT
This sequence comes from Neoceratodus forsteri, assembly GCA_016271365.2. Classification (NCBI taxonomy): domain Eukaryota; kingdom Metazoa; phylum Chordata; order Ceratodontiformes; family Ceratodontidae; genus Neoceratodus; species Neoceratodus forsteri. Next base: position 322,190,313 of record CM028130.1, read on the forward strand.
ACTGCCGATGGAAGAACACCTCCCCTCAGCTAGTGTGGTCAAACAGGAATTCAGCGTGTTTGCCGCTCATTTGCATCACCAGGTAAGAAAAAGGTTCTCTCCATACGATGCACAGGGTAATGCCAAACTTCACCCAACAACTAACACACCAAAATCTGGCCAATGGAAAATCATGTACACAATGCTCACAGCCTGGGAAATAAGATCCCAGACCTGCAGGCAATAATGTCAGAGGCTAAACTGGACATAGTAATTAGTGAGACGTGGTTTACCAGTAACCACACTTGGGAGACTTCAGTACCTGGCTATGTATTGTTCAGAAGAGACCCGAGGTGCAAAAGGGGGGAGGTGGCCCTATGTTAATGAAAATATCAAGCTACAGAAATTCAGAATACACATAAGGAGCCAGAAGAACTGTGGGTCACCCTGGAAACAGGAAATGGGACAGCTCATAAGAACTGGGTTGTCTACAGGCCCCAGACCAGAGGGACATAGACACATTACTGTTAGAAGATATACAAAACATGACAGCTAAAGGAGGTTCTGATAATGGGAGACTTCAACATGCCAGATACAGATTGGTCAATACCAGCAGGAACATCTGCCAGAACTAGACTCATAGTGGATTCCTGCAGGGGAGGGCCTCAAACAACTGGTACAGCAACCCACAAGAGACAGGGCTATCCTAGATCTAGTACTGACTAACAAAGAAGGGATCACAGATCTCCAGGTAGAAGGTCACCTGGCCAGTGACCATCACATGGTATGGTTCAATTTGGCTACTACATCTAAATCATCCCATTCCAAAGCAAAAATATGGGACTTCAGAGGAGCTGACTTTGATAAGATGGCCAACAGAGTTAAGCTAGCCCTGGCAAAAAGAAACACAGGTGAGGAGGTACAGGCAAAGTGGGCAAGCATTAGGATACAATGTTGAAGCAACATCCCATTGTGTTAGACAGAAAAGGAAGTGCAAAAGAAGAAGGAAACCACTTTGGTTCTCAAATACAGTAGCAGAAAAGGTCAGAGCCAAAAGGCTGGCCTTCAGAAAATATAAGGAACACAGCGGGATGAAGATAGGGAGATACCAAACTTCCCTAAGGGAAGCAGGTAGGGCAGTAAGACAGGCAAAGTCCCAAACTGAGGAAACACTAGTACGAACAGTAAAGAAGGTGACAAGACTTTCTATAGATACATTAGTGAAAGGAGAAAGTCCAGAGGGGTATTGCTAAGCTTAATGGAGAAAAGGGAGCATGTGAGGAGGAGGACCCTGTAAAGGCATCTATCCTAAATAGATACTTTTGCTCAGTATTTACTGAAGAGAAGGTAGGGCAGGCCCACAGCTCAGCATCATGGACACAGGGGAGGGAGGTGAGCACTACTCCCTTCACAAAAGAAAGGTCCTACAAGAGCTTGCTAAGCTCAGGGTGGATAAGGCAATGGGACCTGATGGCATACATCCCAGGGTACTAAGAGCTAAAGGAGGGACTAGCATGAGCCATTAGCAGAATTGTTTAGTGAGTCTCTGAGCACAGGAGAGGTCCCAGAAGACTGGAGAAGGGCTCATGTGATCCCACTCCACAAGAGTGGTAGCAGGAGGAGGCGGGGAACTACAGACCGTCAGTCTTACCTCAGTAGTGGGCAGATTATGGAGGCACTCCTTAAGGAAAGGATAGTGCAACACCTGGAATCCATAGGGCACAGGATCCAAGACAGCATGGGTTTACAAAGGAAGGTCCTGTCAAACTAATCTCATAGATTTCTTTGACTGGGAACCAGAGTGGTGGACCAAGGGGAGTGTGTGATGTCATTTACCTTGACTTCAGCAAAGCTTTGGACACTGTTCCACATAGAAGATTGATAAATAAGCTAGGTAGGCTCGGGTGGGCTGAGAAGTTGGTCAACTGGGTGGCAAACTGGTTGACTGGCAGAAAACAGAGAGTGGTGGTAAATGGTATACAGTCAGAAGAGATGCAAGTCACAAGTGGGTACCTCTAGGATCAGTCCTGGGGCCAGTCCTATTCAACATCTTCATTAGTGACCTTGCAGATGGACTAGAGGGTAAGGCTTGTCTGTTTGCAGATGACACCAAGATCTGCAACAGAGTAGATGATCCAGATGGGGTGGGCAGAATGAGAAGAGATCTGGATAAACTAGCAGAATGGTCAGAAGAGTGGCAACTGGGATTTAATGCAAAGAAGTGCAAAATCATGCACATAGGGAAGAGAAACCCTGAAGCCACTTATAGGCTGGGAGGAGTTGCTAGCAGTCACAAAGGAAGAAAGAGACTTGGGCATCATCATCACTGATGACCTAAAATCATCCAAGCAGACCTCTAAAGCAGTAGGTAAGGCTAGGGGGGTGTTAGGGTGTATTAGTAGGGGTATCACAAGTCGTAAGAGGGAGGTAATAATCCCTCTGTACAAGACATTGGTTAGGCCCCATCTAGAGTACTGTGTGCAGTATTGGAGGCCACACCTTCACAAGGACATTAACCAAATTGAGGCAGTCCAGAGAAGGGCAACAAAATGGTGCAGGGACTGCATCAGAAGACATATGAGGACAGATTAACGGAGCTCAATATGTATACCCTTGAGCAAAGGAGGAGAGAGGTGATATGATCGAGACATTTAAACACCTTAAGGGCATAAACAAGGTGAAAGAGTCTAACATGTTTAAATATAAGAAAAATAGCAGGACAAGAGGACACAGCATGAGATTAGAGGAGGCCGATTAAGGGGAATGTGAGGAAATTCTTTTCACAGAAAGGGTGGTGGATGCATGGAATGGCTTACCACAAGAAGTGGTGGCTATGAATACAGTGCAGGGCTTCAAACAGGCATGGGATAGGCATAAGGGAGCAATACAAATGACTATGAATAGATAGGTCACTGACAGAGCAAAGGCCGATGGCACATTTATAAGGTAGAAAAAGAAATGGGCAGACTGGATGGGCCTTGCGGTCCTTATCTGCCATCAACTTCTATGTTTCTATGTAGATTAAATGCTAGAGGTACAGCAAAATATAAAGTGAAAGAAGAACGGAATTGTCCTTACCCTGACTGTTTAAATCAAGAAGAAACTATGGAACATTTATTTTTTACTGCTCTTATGTAAAACAATTATTGGTATATGCAGCAATAAAATGGAAGCTTTCTTGGTTAAAGAATCGGAACTATGACATGTTGGTTATAGGAATCTATCCTCCAAGTCTAGCCCATCTTAATGAAAATACCCTAGCAGTGTTTTTTGAATGTTTGTGTTTTTATTTACGGCAGGTGAGGTGTCAATGGGTAATTTGTCAAAAAAGGGTACCTTATGAGGGGTTTCGCCAAATGGTGGCCAAGGAAATGTATAAGGTATATCTAAAAGATGATCAAATGTATAATTCTGGCAAAGTAATGAAATGGTGGAAGGAATTTTCACATATAATTATGTTAAAATAAAGATGTCTATTTATATATCACATCTATAACATGTATCATCAAGAACTTTGTAAACTCTGTTTCTGATTGTACTATGATCTTACAATGAATTTGGATTTGATATGTCATGTTTGTGTTTATTTATCAATAAAAACTCCTGTACTCTTTTCGAGAAGTGACATGGGATCTTTAACATCCACCTGAACTACCACCAATCCAGGCAGATGGGACCTCAGTTTAATGTCTCATCCGAAAGACGGCACCTCAGAAATGCAGCACCCCTCTCATGCTGCACTACAGTGTCAGTACTGGGATATTAACCCAAGTGCCAGATGTGGGAACTGAACCCACATTCCTCTGATCTCCCAGCCTCAGAGGCGAGTGTGCTACCTACTAAGCCACTGACACTGCTCATGAGTATGGAATATGACAATACAGACATGAAATGCACCCCTAGTTAGTTGACTTGAGGTACAGAAATAACATTTTCTGTCAATGATATCCTTTATATTCTGTTTCAAAATATTTACAATGTAGCAGAACTGGAATTCAGCTGATTGCAATTGTTTATTTTCCACTCTTAAGTGTATTCTAGATTTTAAGATGTGCTAGTAAGAATGGTGATATTGTTAGCAGCTCACTGTTCAATCTAGAATGGGGGGGCACAAAGATTTGAACCTTTAGTGTCATGTAGTAGGATATACACTAACAGTGAGCAGAGAGGTTAAAATAACACTAGGAATGTGCTCAATGTCATTTTAGAGGAAAGGCAATGACTGTGTCATTAGACGTGAAAAAAGCATGTGATTAGGTAGAGTAGGTTTAGTTGCACAAAGTAATGAATAATATGGGCTTTGCCCATAAATTTATTGGTTGAATAAGACTAATTTATCTCTCCCCCAACTCACTGTAATGACAAATCAACATATTCTAAATAATTTATTATCTAGGGGAACTAGGCAAGGTTGCCTTCTGTTATCTCTTTTATTCACATTGGTAGTGTACCATTACAATTTAGAACTGGCAATCCAGTTTGCAATAATCCAAATAAAATGTGCATAAAAGCTGGAGATAAGAAAAAAAAATCTTCTTCATATACAGATGATATCATCCTCCATTTGAAGCATCCAGAATAATCATTATAAATACTCTTGGATTTCAATAGAAAATTTGGGAAAGACTCTTAGTTTAAAATTAATCGGATTAAATCAGAAGCCTTCTATTCAAACCCTGGTGCTACCAACATTGCATTATAACATATGATTGTGAAAGGTAGGCAGGGATGCTTTGACATACAGTTAGCAAGGCCACAAATAATTTATTAGACTTTAACTCCTCTACTTAAAGACAATCACTTGGATGTGGGGTGACAGACTAATCTCCCACTACCACTGAAAGCAAAGGTTCAGGTGATTTATGTGTTTACTTTTTATTTACCAGGTAAGTGCACCAGACAAAACAGTTGCCTATTTTAGAAACATAGAAGCACAGAAGTTGTAGGCAATAAGGACCACTTGGCCCACCTAGTCTGACCTAAATTCCCTACTTATATTGCCACTGGAGATCCTACTTAGACTCTGACATACACCCCTTTCTTGCATCTAAGATTCCCTTGTGTCTGTACCATGCATTCTTAAACCCTGTGACCATTCTATCCCCCACCACTTCCTCTGGGAGGCTGTTCCAAGTATCCACCACCCTCTACATGAAGAAGTACTTACTCTTGTTTCCTCTGAGCCTCCCCATCCCAGCTTCATATTATGACCCCTAGTCCTTGAGTATCTTTTTATTTTGAAAATGCTCATTTCCTGTACCTTGTTCGTTCCTGTGAGGTACTTGACTGTCTCTATCATATCCCCCTGTTACCTCCTGTCTTTTAGGGATAAACATATTTAAATCCTTACTCCTCTCCTTGTATGGCTTCTGATGTAGGCCAAACACCATTTTAGTTGCCCTCCTTTGCACCACCTCCACCCTATCTATGTCCTTTAGAAGATATGGCCTCCAGAACTGTACACAGTACTTTGGGTGGGGTCTCATGAGCAATCTAAACAGGAGTATTATTACCTCTCTCTGCTGGTGATACCCAGGTGATTTTCAGTCACAACCGGGGAGATCACAACCATAGAGATTGTCACAACAATCTGCAAAATACAAGAAGGATCCATACAAATGTCTAATAGTAATACAGAAAAATATAGCAAACACTGCAATACTGTATGTGAAAAGCATGATGCATGGTGCAAGGCAAGTTACAACTCATAAAACACAGGTAACAATTACAGAAATAGGTTACATGCATTTAGAAGTAGTAATCAGTATTAAAAATAAGTGTAGCAGCTCAAAAATGTACTGCTGGTCCTATGTAGCCTACTAGCAGGTGCATGAAGAGGCCTTGAGTAGGAAGGAGTGGTATCCACTCTTGAAGGCATGGCTAGATGTGCAAAGAAGAACTGGGATGGAGTTCCAAAATGTAGAGGTAGAATAGGAGGACAACTCTTCTAAGTTAGTTCTGGTTTGGGGGATGGACAAAGAACCAGGAACATTTGACCTTAGGGGATAAGATAAACTGTCAGGTACGAGAGATGAGCCTAGGGACAATTAGGTCTGTTTAAGCATAGCATTATGTGCAACACTTCACATCATGAGTTTGTACAGGGCAGATGGAGGGAGCTGTCCAAGTTTGGGATACAGGGTACAATGGTGAGCATATCTGCTAGAGGCAGAGGCAAATCCATAGATATTATTGCAGGCAACATCCAGTTTTTGGAGACCAAGAAATAGATTGTCATCCTCTAAAGGAGTTTGGGAGCAAATTGTCATGGGCAATAGTTATTCAGACTTTTAAAATGAGGTTATTTCTTATCTAGATGAAGAGTCCCAATCTGGCATTCACTGCCTTAATGACAGCAGCTACATGTGCTGAGAAGTCCAATGATGTATCAAGCATGACTCCCAAATAGTTGAAAGAGGAAACTGTGGTCAAACCAGATCCATTCTCACAGGTTATTGTCAAAGGAGAATGGTTTACTCTTTGAGTTGTGCTGAAAAGCACAGCCTGGGTATTTGTAGTGTTCATGGGGAGTCTGTTTGACAGGAGCCATCCTTGTACTGATTGTAGATCAGATGACAGCTGACAGATTAAATCAGAGATGTTGCTAGAGCACATGAACAGGATTAGGTGACCATTTTATAGGATGGGTATACTGTGCTAGAGACTGGCATGGATCAAGTTGATGTGTAGAGAGAAAAGGAGGGGGCCCAGGATGGATCCGACAGATGGGTCAGACAGAGAGTGGCCAAACATAACACGCTGGTACCAGCTAATGTTTGAACCATGGCAAGGCAGTGGAGGAAAATGCCCAGTGCACTATGTTTTTGACAGAGTAGGGAGTGGTCTACCAAATCAAAGGTCTTGGTGAGGTCAATGAAGAGCTAACCTGCGCGCTCACCTCTCTCTCACCCCTACCCATAGTGGAATCAATGTTTAAGATGAATCTTCTTCCCATTGCTTATATTTTACCCAATCAATCCAATTATGTATTCTGTCATTTTTTTTAAGTAATTTTGACAAGATTTATACAACCTTTTGTGGAAAAACAGCTGGCTTTTGCTTAGACGAGTTAAGAGCAAACTATGAAAGGACTAGTCCTCGAATGTTTAATTTTCTAATGTATCATTATGCCACTATCAAATGTATATACAAAACAGATGATTTGATACTTTTTATTGGATCAACAAAGATTTCCCCCAAAAACTTAACAGTTTCAAACCTACAGGTCTTTCTTTAGGAAAAAAAAATGTCAGGTTACTTAAAGAGCTAACTTGAAAAATGACAGTGATTACACATTTTACACAGGCATGTGACAGATTAATGAGAAAGATAATGTCAAGCTTGGAAAAAAAATACTTAATTTCATTCCACGCATGAATGCCCAGTTATAGAGAAGTCATTAGCTGAGATGTAAATGTATAAACAGTTTGCAGAAGATCTACCATGTTGAGTAAACATAGTGCAGGATCAGTAGCGATGCTCCAAAGTATATTATGCTCTGTTTTCTAGCTTACTGAGATCCCAAGCAGCCTTTATATCAAATTTAGTCACAAAAAGATCATGGAGGACATGGCAGCATGCTGCTATGGATTCAACTCCTAAGAAAAACATCTACACACCAGTTTATAAAAATTATCCCCTGGAAAAACATCATGGAGGAGTCTTAAATTGGGTCTTATAATGGCCTGAAATACAAAGAGAATTTATTTTCAAGAAAACTATTGTCATTTGAAGAAAAAATTGTAAAATATAATATTCTAAAGGGACCTTTTTTGTTACAGAACCTACAAAAGTGATCCCTTTGCACTAAGTAGGTAGCACATTTATAAACCCAAATAGGGAAATAAAAAAGATTCTATTAGAAGCACAAGTATGGATTAAACTTGTTTCAAAGGTATATAACTTTCTCCTTACTATAGTTGAGGTGGATTCCTCTGAATTGAAAGATAGTTGGGGGAATATTAAGATTATTTATAAAATGGGAAGAACAAATTTAGAAATTCCATTGGCCAAGATATGTCAACTGACTGAGAATTAAATCTCTATAAATACACAATCAGGAGCTGAATCTCAAATATCTGAGGAAACACTGAAACATAGAATTTATTAACAGAAAAGGACCACTTGGCCCATTCAGTCTGCCCAGATGTTCATCACCTAATCTGCATCCACAGACCCTATCTGTTCTTCAGCAATCCTCCTGAATCCCTGCCTCTTTTCTTAATATACCCTATGTTTACACCAAGCATGCTTGAAGGCCCCACCACCACTGCCTCCACCACCACTGTTTTAGCCTCCATGATGTCCACTTGCTGTCTATTACAGGTGCCTTTCACCCTTAGAGTGAAAAAATATTTCCTGGCATCTGTTTGACCCCTTCCCCCATTGCATACTCCATAGTCCTTTTGCTGTTTCTCATTTGAAAGAGACTCTTTCCAACACCCTGTTCATCCTTGTGAGATACTTGTAGATCTCTAGCATGTCAACTCTCTTACTGCTCTCTTCTGGGGTACACATAGTGAGACCCTCAGTCCCTCCACATAGAGCTTCTCTTGCAAACCTTACACCATTTTAGTTGCCCTCCTCTGGACTGCCTCCACCATGTCTGTGTTCTTTCTGAGGTGCAGTCTGCAAAACTGGACACAGTACTATAGGTGAGCAATACAGTGGCAACACCACAATCCTCCTCCTGCTGGAGACCTCCCACACACACTCAGCATCCGATCTGTTTTTTTGAGTGCAAATTATTATACTTTATTAAAGTTATTGAAATACGTATAACAATAACAATACATGAAAACAAATAATCACAATACAGGAAATACATTACAGACAAAAATAAGCTGAACTAGTAACAGTATAACAAGAATGCATACCACCCAAGGGGGAAAAGGAGGAAAAAAGGGACAAACATATATACTGAATCTTTCTCCACCCCACCCTCACTAAGTCCTTTCCACCCAATCCATGCAAGTCTGAGCAATAATAATAGAGCTATTTAACCTGTGTGGAGAGAAAGTAAGGTATAATGGTTTCCCATTTGGACTGATACACATGGAAAGATTTAAAAAATGGGCAAATGATTTTTCAGTATTTAAAGATATAACTATTTCTGAAAGCCATTCGGAGCAGAGTCAATCCAATGCCTCACAATTAGTAATTTAGTGACCACAGAGATCAATGCCATTTGGGCTTTATGAGGGGTCCCCAAGAGAGAACTATGATTGCCAAGGATACAGACTTCTGGGCTGAAAGCCTCCTGAAGACCTAATATAGAGTCTAGTTTAGATTGTATCAGGTTTGAAAATGAGGCAACATAAGGACAGGACCACAACGTATGATATAAGGACTGTTCAGAAACATTGTATTGGGTGTAGATAGGTGACTTAGCTCTTCCCATTCTGTATAACCTAGTTGGCAAGAGGTACAATCCATGCAAAATACTGACTTGTAACATGAATCTATCCTGCTTGACATACTTATATAAAATGGTCCAAATGAGAAATCAGTAATCATTGTTCTTCTCTATATGGAGCATATTATACCATTAAAAGCAACTGGAGATGTAAAGTCCCATATCACTTGGCCAATAGCAATGTATAGTTGGAAAATTGGATGATCTTGCTGTACTAAAGACAACCAGGTTACAAAGAAGAAGCAAGAACTGTTAAGCCATGGAGGTTGATCCAAAGAACTTGTAAGACAATGATGAAGCTGGCAGAACTGAAATAAATTGGGTTGCAGGAGACCCATATTTCTCATGAAATTGTGCAAAATAAATGAAGGCCCTGCCCAATAAAAAAATCACTAAGTGATGAAGTAACCAATTGTGGCCATTGCTTTCTTCACTAAGGTTTATTATCAATGAGAATATTTAGGTTATTAATAAGGGATTGGGCAAAATCCTTAGTATAAGGGAGCTTGAGGTGCTTACAAAGTTGAGTATGCACTTGAAGGGACCAGAACAACAGACTAGATTTAAGATTTTGAGGGAGTTTATGAGGAGGTAAATATGATAAGGATTTAAGCTCAATTTGATGATGGAGACATAGGTCTTTTTCTATTGTAAACCAAGAAGGGTGATAGTTAGATGGTGCTGAAGTATCTGGTAATCCCCCCCAAAAATATTTGGCTCCATGTAGGGTGAAATAATATTTTAAAATGTGAGGCAGCTGAAGCCCTCCATACTTCCTAGGACACATCAGTTTTTCATAGGAATGGCATGGTGGTTTGTGTGCACATAGAAAACTAGAGAAGATCTTATCCAGGCCTTTGAACTATCTAATCGGTAGGATGATATTTAACATGCCGGGGGGTATAAAGGTCAGGGGAGAACATTCATCTTGAGAACATTAGATCTACCCCATAAGGTAAAAGGTAATGATTTCCATCTATCTAAGTCCAAGGCAATTTGCTTGACCAGAGGGTCTAAGTTTAGCAACTTTAATAAACATTTATCAGGGGAGACTATAATGCCTAAGTAGATTAAAGACTTAGCTTCCCATTGCAACCCAAATGTGTCAAAGCCAGATTTATAAACATGGGGAGAAAGAAGAAATACAACAGTTTTGGATAAGTTTAACATAAGTGGAAAAAACACCAAATTATTGGATTGCAGATAATGGCCCTTGAAGGGAAGTAAGTGGGTTAGTTAAATGTAATAAAATACCGTTCGCATAGGTAGACATTTTCAAATCTTGGGTGCCCACAATTATGCCTGTAATGTTGGGGAGAGAATTAATTTTGTAGATTAAGGGCTCAAGGTACACATTAAAAAGATAAGGGCATAGAGGGCAACCTGCTGGGTGCCTCAAGAGACTGGAAAAGGGTCAGAAAGCACCCCATTACACAAAACCCTAGCAGTGGGGTGGAAATACAGAAGTCGTATCCACTGAAGAAAGTAATCTGTAAAACTATACCATTTTAAAATCCAAAACAAATAGGGTCAATAGACCCTATCAAAGGCCTTTTCCGCATCCAGGGAAACTAAAATTGCAGCTAGTTCTGTCTCCCTGGTGGAAGAAATTAAATGAAATAATTTTCGAAAGTGGCCACTTGAAAGCCTACCCTTCATAAAACCTATCTGTTCAGGGCTGATCAGATCATTCCATTCCCAGCCAAACTGGAGGCAAAAAATGATTGCCAATATTTTTGCATCTACATTAATGAGAGAAATTGGCCTGTAATTTTCAGGATGTGTCTCATCTTTGCCGAGTTTTGGTAGTACAGCAATACAGGTCTCTAAGAAAGGAGTCTCTAATAAAGCAGCTGAGTATAAGTAATTATAAAAGGATGTCAAAAGCAGGGCAAGTTCTTCCAAAAAAACTCCATAAAAATTTGTGGCAAACCCATCAGGGCCCAGAGCATTGTCCAATGCAAAGGAAGTAATGGCTTCCCTAACCTCCATCTCTGAGATAGGGGACCCCAAACTCCAGGAGGCTGGCTCTGACAGCCAAGGTAGAGTTATGTCATCCAAAAAGAAAGACATGTTTCCAAACAGATCCCCAGTGGCAGAGTTTTCTGAGTATAAATTTAGATAACAGTCCCTGAAAATACGAGCCAATTCCCTTGCTTTAAGTGTAGTAGAAAGTGTTACAGAGTCATGAAGAAGTTTGATCCAGTACACTGCAGCTTTCTTTTGCAGCCTAATGGCTAATAATCTCCTGGCCTTTTCTGCTGGACCCACATAAGTGGCCTTTAATTCCCTCAGGGATGGCTGAGCATGCTCTAACAAGAAAGCAAGAATATCGAGCCCTAGGCTGAGAGGTGATATGAACATCCTCTGAGGTAGACATGGAGAAGTATTTTTCGATGGCTCTGATAAAATTAAGCAACATGTTGATCCATGAAGAATGTTCTTTTTTGTGCATGGTGGCTAAGCGGATCAACTCACCGCACCATTGACATTTCAAAGCTCCCCAAGCTAGGTCCCGAGCCTTAACAGAGGTCCAATTAATATGGATAGAATTTGCAATATATTCCTTCAAGCAGTTTACTAAGGTTCCATGTCATAATAGCGATCTCAAAATAACAATCGCTATTATGGCAAATGTATATCGCCGAAAAGCAAATCTGTTATATTCACTCCATGGTGATGTGACATCCGGACAAGTAAACAAGTGTTTTTGTGGGGGGGCTATGCCTCCCCACACACACACACACCCATGTGGGGGCTTCACCCCCCACACACCCCTGAAAAAGGGTTCTCAACTCTGGGGAGATGCATGTCAGGGATGGGGCAATATCCCTGCATCAGAATAAAATTAAGTGCCATAGCCGCAGGTAGCAGCAAAAGTTTCCCACGCCCATTCCCAAACCTTGTACCTGCCACAGCTGAGCTAGCCACCCACACCACCACACCACATGGCTAGCTCAGTGGCACCAGGTACAGCAGTCCTCTAAAACCCTTTCCCTGTCCCTCCCCTTCCCTTCACTATCCCCCCATCCTGACACCCTGCAGTACACTCACGGTCACATAGCATTGCTATACTTCTAGGGTAGCCCAGGAGGAAAGCGCTGAATATGTGTCTCTAGTTTGATGATCACGCATATTCAGTTGCCATCCTCACTGGATACCGTTTACTAATTGGGATCAGACAGAAGTTGGGTATTCAGGGACCAGGTATGATCTTGGTCAGACTGAATTAAAATATCCAGCGTAAGTTTAACTGGCTTATGGTCTGAAAGAACCATAGGTTCTATTTGGCATCCATAGACCATAGCAAGCAGTGATCTTGAAATTAAGAAATAATCCAGCCTAGAATAAGATTTATGGGGTTGGGAATAAAAAGTATATTCTTGGACAGAAGAGTGTAAAACATGACAGGGATCAGCAAGGCCAGAGCTATCAGCAAAATCTCTGCAGCCACATTGGGCTGATATTAATCCTGAGCCAAGGCAATAAGTTCTGTCAATGTCATTACTTATAAGCAAATTCAAAGCCCCACTTAAAATTCAAGGGAGGTGTGAATAAGGGGCTAAAGCATACAGTAAATCCTGAAAAGAGTGTCACTGATAGGACCATAAACAGAGCCCAGGAGAAGTTCTGAGGAGCCTAGAAAGCCATTCACAAAATAAATCTGTCTTCCTTGTCCTTGAACTCAAACAATAAAGAAAAGGGGACAGATTTATGTAATAAAATAATAACTCCTCTCTAACAGGTACTATTACCAGCACTAAATACCTGGCCCACCCAAGTCCTCCTAAACAAGGAGACTTGATTGGGCATGATATGGGTCTCCAACATAAAAGTGATATGGATGTGTACAATTTTCAAATGTTTTAGGATGGTGTGTCTTTTGGTCTGAGATTGATCACCTTAAATGTTCCAAGTGAAAGTGCACAAAGGAGTCACCATTACTGCTTAAAAAAATAAAAGATCATAAAATAAAAGATAGCTCCAGAAAAAAGAAGCAATGTTGTGCCAGAATGGACTGTAGGGAGCCCCCACCCATGGTGAAGAAATCAATACAAATCCCAAGTTCTCTCAACAAGCAACAAAAAAAATACACACAAAGAAAAATAGAGAATCCCACAACCCCTCACCGCAGATGTCCTAATACCCTAAGGGCAAAAACTCAACTCAGAAAAAACAGCCCATAAATGCTGATGGGCAGGTAGCCCTTCCAGGTCCCCTACCCCCCCCCAAAAGCCTCTTCCTTTGAGGGTTCCAACTCCCCCACCAGAAAAAAACAGCCCTTCCCCCAATATGAGGGAGGGGAAGGGAGAAGGCAGGAGGAAATAAAATAAGGGAGGAAAGTCAAAACATACCCCTACACACATTTATAATAAAGCCCAATTCATGTGTTTCTTCATGTATTTCCCCTGATAACAAACTGGTATCCTATAATGAACTGTAACACTAACAATTTAAACAACAACAATATATTGAAAAACAAGTTTTCACTCACATAATAATTACCTGATACCTCTCTGTATAGCTAGTGAGAATAAATAACAACACTAGGATGGGAGCCGCCTAATATAGCTAGACCAAAAAGAAGAAAAAAAGGGTAATTAGGTTTCTTCCCTAGGAGAAATAAAAATGAAGTCAGCAAAACAGTACTGTGCTGCAGATAATATAGTCCAATGATCAGCAGCTTGAACTAGAGAAGCCATCAGTTAAAAAACGGACTTCTCAAACATCCAATTCAGTAGCTACAGGGCCAAGGGAAAAGACCCAAATCAAATGTAACTAACGGCATTTAACCAGCAATAAAATAAGCCAAATTGGGCCCCCAGATTATAACTAATGTCTCTAGCCCAGGCCTGTGTCAACCCTTATGCAAACAGACACCATCTCAATTGCCCAGTCAATACTAACAACTGGAGGGGCCCGGAAAAAGAATTCAATAAAAATACAAACAACCAGACCAATATTATTAAATAGTTATGGGGTAACTCTAAGAAAGAAGGAAAATTTGTCTTAGGGAATAAAAACAGGAATATAGTTAACTGCAAGCCTTTAATTGTATGGGTGAATGGCACCTGTTTATAAAATCTATGTGGCACAAACTAGAATCAACCTAATGGCAATAAGCTGTAACCTCTAAATGACTGCTAAAGTCTAAATAGTCATAAACATGCCAGAACAAGTAATCAACAAGTATATAAGCCTTAACAATAAGAGACAGGACTCTAAGTCAGTATCCAGGTACTGTATGTCCATGAGGATATTTATAAAGTTCTGGGCAAAACAAGCCCCGTATT